>CM028134.1:1023087500-1023687500 GCA_016271365.2 Neoceratodus forsteri
CTTTCTTACCCTTTTTATTCCCTTTCTTGTTTCCATTTTGGTCATGGTCTCACTTTTCGGTGTCCTGTTTAATGCAGTATTACCCACGCTCGCTCTGTTTAGTCTTTACTACCTCCTTTTACACTATTGTAGTACATTCATTTGCTAATAGCGATGTCCGTTATTCTTCTGCACTTACAAACAGCATGGCAGTTTTTGCCCTTACTTTTTTTATTATCTCACAAAGGTTTAGTTGTTATTTGTGCATATATACTTGACCTCCTGTGACCTCCTGTCTAAATCTTCAAAATATATTTGTTTTCTTCTTTAATTCTTTTACATTTATCACCTTTTTTCATATCGCGTATCATTTGTATTTTATTCACATTTTGGCACTTTGAGTAGGAAAATGAGCTATTGACCCATCCCTGCTTATTGTAAAGGATAACTGTGTCTTTAAGAATATATGGTATTTAACCAGCAGTGAGATGTATTTTAGCATCTCCCACTGATGAAGACTTGTGCTAGAGTCGAAGTGCTGGGGTAAAGTGCTACCCGTTCTTGAGCACATTAACTCTATAAACTGATTTGTTTGGCGCTGTTATTTTGTATTTTACCGGCATCCAAGTCTCATTTTCACGGAGTGCACTATCTTTTGGTGTTTGTTTGAAAGCCTCATCCTGCTGTACAGGTTCTCTCCAGTAGCACATGGTAGACCTGTGTTTCTGCTTCATATGTTTACAAAGCAAATTTTATTTTTGTTTATCATTTCTTTTTATTCCACCGTCCCCCACTCCCCGCACACTGTACCTGATCTCCTTCAGACCTGAATACTAATCTTTTGTTCCCCTTACCTGGCCTTCTCGAGGTGCTGTTCCCTCATATAGCCATGGTTTACCTCCCCCAAGTGGGGAACGAGGAGGAGGGCTACACCGTCAGACAGTTCAAGTCTCATCAGAGCAGCATTCTGGAAGCCTAGGCAGGGAGATCCTGTGGCACACCAGGAGACCACTATCATCATCAAGCACAGGGCTCAGTCTTTTATGTTTTTCTTTCCCCAGTCCACAGGAGCCACGTGTAAAAGGGTTGCAAGGGTGCACATGCGCTAACACTATGTTACCTGCAGCCAGCGTGGTTCCTCCTACCCCTAGTCTGGCCGGGCCCTACTGTGTCCTGCAGCCAGTGGGTGGTATGATGGCAGTAGATGACCCCACCACCAGAGAAGGAGTGTTCTCTGTGACGCTTAATCCTTGGACCTGTGCTCATTTCCAAACCCGAGTCACTTGCTTCATGAGCGGTAGTGCTACTGCTGTGCTGACAGGTCGGCTAACAAGTGGTGTGACGTCTAATTGGTAGTCAGTGCAGCTGCCACAGCTTGCCAGTCCTGTTCCCTCACAAGTGGTGATAGGTGAGATATTTTGAGTCAGGCCTATGTGTGTCCAATTCATAGAATGTATTTTAAATTAGTTCTTTATATGAAGATTTAACTGTTTCTGTTTGATTTTAATGCTCTATTTTAAGTGCAGTGGAGGGCATTATGATGTTGCCAGGGGTAATGCAGCTGTATGGAATAAAATAACAGCATACTTTAGTAATTTAATGTCAAAAGGGACTCCAGGTCCATCATGTCTGCCCCCCCACTTCATAGGCAGGGATAAAATTAATTATGCTGTGCAAAGTTATAGGGATCCACTCTACTACCCAGGGTGCTCTTAATTAATTAAATAATTTAGTGGGCATCTCATGTTTTGAGGATTTACAACTTGTTAATGTTGTGGGCTGCTCCTGTGTGTTTTTTTTTTGTTTTGATGGGGGATCAACAGCTTGTGAATTCATCACATCACTGAGGAAAGAGACCTTGGGGGTTATCATTGGTGACAGTGTCAAGTCTGCTGCTTAGTGCAGCAAAGAGTTTGAGAAGATAAACAGGTGCTGGAGTGTATAGAATAGAGAATAAGAGATAGGCAACTGTGTGTTATGGATTTTTTACACACCTGAGGTTTATGAGGTCATCACACCCCGAGGGTGTGTTAAAAAATCCATATACACACAGTTGCTTATTTTATATAATTACTGGTGCAGGGTTTGTTCTGTGTCTCAGTATATCTGCTGTTTACACAGACTCTCTCACACTCACACAGACACTGTCTTTCTCACACACACACATACACACACACTCCTTCCCTTTCTCCCGCTCTGCTTTGACTTTATTTTTTTCTTTTAGGGGTCATCCATGGCTTGTGCTATGTAGGGTCTGTCGTGGATTTCAGTAGGAGTCAGCGCGTCTACCGATTCGGGGGCACGCCGGGATCAACCAGATGTTCATTTTGTGTTTGAAAGGCAGGATCAACCAGATAAAGATAAACAAATTAATAGAGAAGTGGATAGGGAATTAAACAAAAGCGGCTCCTCAGTAAACGGAAAACCGAGCCACCATTTTTTGAAATACTGCTCAGCCCGCCCACAAGCAGAGCGCAAGCCAGTGAAGTAGCTCAGTATGCTAGAGTGACAGACAGTGGACACTAGTGGTAATAAAAAAGTTTAGTGAACGCCGTAATAACTCGATTTCGGGTTGTTACAGCGTTTTTACTGTGCCTGAATTCCGGTTATTAAAGGGAGTCACCAGTAATTATAAGGGGTTTTGATAGTAGGAGGGAAGGAGGTGATACTTCCCCTGTACAGGACCCAAGCGAGTCTGCAGCTCAAGAAAGATGAGGGCTGCATAGAGACCATGCAAAGGAGATCCGCTAAGATGATCCAGGGGCAGGAGGGGGAGGTGTATGAGGAAGGAGTCTGCAGTTTGTATGCTGTATATAGTAGCTGCTAGAAGGAAAAGAGGCTCTATGGTTGAGACTGTTCTTGTGGGGAATCAACAGGGTGGATTGTATGGACTGCTTCACAAGGGATGAGTGACGAGAAGGCACAGGCATGCCTCTCAGCTGCCAATGATTTTGCCTCAAAATTTTCTTCTGCTGTTCCTCCTGGAATTTTTTAATGTTTTTTTTTCGTGCTGAATAGTGGGGATTGTAAACACTAAACAGTGTCAAACATTACAATTAGACTTGTTTTTCTTCGGAAAATGTATCTTACACTAATCTCCTTTACTAGCTTTCTGATTGAATACTGTCAATTTCGAAGATGTGTCCCTGATTTTGGGTCTTTGCCCCTGATTTTTTTAAGCCTTGTTCCTGATTTATGAGGCAAGAGGTTGAGAGGTACGGCTACAGGTGGAAACTGGTGAGGGGGGGTTCAAGAAAGATGTGATGAAAAA
Organism: Neoceratodus forsteri; assembly: GCA_016271365.2. Taxonomy (NCBI): domain Eukaryota; kingdom Metazoa; phylum Chordata; order Ceratodontiformes; family Ceratodontidae; genus Neoceratodus; species Neoceratodus forsteri. Next base: position 1,023,090,751 of record CM028134.1, read on the forward strand.
ATTTTTTTTTCATGGAAAGGGTGGTGGAAAAATAGAATAGACTACCCAGACAGGTGGTTGAAGCTGAGAGTGTAATAGGGTTTAAACTTGGGTAGGGCAGCTGTAACTGAATAGCGAGACCCGCAGGCAGCAAGAGAGGAAGGGATACCTGAAGAAGGGGGTGACAGTCAGCCACTGGTTCTCTCTGCTTTTTAAATCCAACCAGGTGTTAGGCCAAGCATGGACTTAGGCAGACTGGATGGACAGTTCAGTCTTTTTCTGCCCACACATTCCATGTTTCTGAGTTACCCTGGATGCGATTCCCTTGGTAAGCAGAAATCTGTACTGCCTTCATGTCCACAGACTATTCCATAGGTTTATAGGGTTAGGAACACGTTGCTGTTTTGGAGAAAGGGTTCCCATCTAATTTCCCAGACATTTCTGTGTATTGTATCCTTCCTAATTTGTTGCCGCCTGTTAAAAAAAAAAAAGGTGGTGTTTTTAGGCCACAGTTTATAGTTATAGACATTTTAAAACAGTGAAGGAGGGCCAGCTCCATGGTGCTGCACCATGGGATTTCTCTGGCACACTGTCAACCTAGGTTCATTGTTTGAGCCCTGGATGTCAAGAGCTGGGGCTGCCAGATGGAGGCCTCGGGGGGAGATCCTGGCACTGCTCTCGTAGTAGCCCCTGGTGGTGGTGCATTGACTACATGAAATAACCATGAGCTGTCAAGTTACACCCCCGGGCCATCTGCAGGTGGGAATGGGCACGTGGGAAGGGATGGGCAGAGAGAGGCTGAAATGTCACACTGGCACACCGGATAATGGCCCCCCCACCACACCATCAATGCCCCAGGTTGACAAAGCGCCAGGATATTGTGCTGTGCAACTGATGTTATTGTAAGAGGGCAGTAAATTATGTTTTGCAACTGCTTTCTTTATTTGGAATTTTTGCTCAAGAAAGTCACACTAAACTGTGACAGCTTGCTTCTAGGTGCATCCGGGGTGGGGCTGGTTGCGTAGACCTGTTTTATTGATGGGAGAATTCTGGCCATGACATTTGGAAAACTCCCCTACTCTTCTTTGATGAGAGCCATGGGATCTTTTACTTCAGCCTGGATAGTGACCACAGATGGGCTGAAGAGACCTTTTTTTTTTCTTTTTTTAATTTTCTTTGTACACCTACACCCCCGGGCATCCTTCAGGTACCCACTTGGAATCACCTAATTCCGCCTCTTTGTTGGTGCGTCCTAAGTATGAAGTGGCTTACCTGTTGTCACGGGTCGGCCCATGAAGAGAGATCCAAGGCTGCTGGGCCGGCATTTGGGATGTGGGCGATCCCCTGGGGCCACCGTCATCTCACCAATGGTGTAGGAGGCTTTCCTCTTTTTTCTTTCCTCCACGAGTGTGGCGTGCAATGGCGTCAGCACACAGGCTACCCTCGTAGATGCCTACCTCGCTTGTCCCCTAATTTCTTGGTCCCACGCATGTAGTATCTCCTGTCTCCACCGGGGGCCACTAATGCACCGGGAAACCCCAGGATCCCTCCCAGGGAGAGGAGAGCAGTCCTCCGGACACTCAGTCCAACTCCCTCTCTTGCCTACCCCCAGCTCCTGGGCTCGCTCCCGAACCCGGGTCGCTGGTGCAGCGCGAGGTGTGGCTTCCAGTGCCTCAACCCTCAGTGCCACCGGGCCGGCTAAGGGCTGAAGGGACCTTGGTTTAACGTATCATCCAAAGGACATTTTGTTACTTTAAAGAGCACCTTTTCTAATATTCACCTAGGCACCCCATTATTACCGTCATGGCCCAAAAGAGTTGCAGGCTGCATTAAAAAAGTGTTGTAATAAGCTGGCTTTAGGGGTGGAAGGTATTGTATTTTGGCACCATGAAGCGGAGAGCCTGAGCCCTTCCACTACTCTACTTGGAGTTGTGATCTCACATGTTGTGATGCAGTAGTCAGGAGAGCACAGTGGTGCACGCCACTGGCTTCAGTAAGGCTCCTTTTTCAGTCGCTGTTTTTGATGATCTGAGTGCCTGATTTGTACAACTCAAGGCCACTGCTTAACTAAGAAGGGCGTTAAGCGGTGGCCTTGATTTGTACTAATGGGGCATTCAGAATGTCAAAAACCGCGATTGAAAAGGAGTTCCATTGAAGTCAGTGGCATGCACCCCCATGCTCTCCTGCCTATTTCATCACAACATGCGAGAATGTGGGGGCATGTCCCCAAATAGGGACGTGAAGGGGACCAGGCTCTGAGTTCCATGGAGCCAAAATACTATCCCTTCCACCCCCAATTCCAGCTTATTAAAACAGTTTTTAAATGTAGCCAGCACCTCCGAGGACTGTCACAGTAATTCTGTGGCTTTGGGGGGGGGATTTCAGAAAGAGCACGAAAGGTGCTCTTTAAGGCTTCCTCAAGTGCTTTACTAACTGTTTTGGAGTGATGAAATGCAACTCCCCTAGGCCAGGAGGAGGCCAGGGGCAAGTCGGTCCCACAGGATGTCAGGGACTGGAGCTCTGTTTGGCAGTCTGGTGGTAGTGAAGGGTAGCCAGGCAGCGGGGCCTTAAGGAAGGAGAATAAATGGAAATGGGAAAAAAAACTCGGTGCTTGTGTGTGATTGATTATTGTGGTTATGAGTGGTGTGTGTGTGTGTGTGTGTGTGTGAGTGAGCGCACGTGCATGTGCCTGTACAGGTGTGTAAGTGCATAGGTACAGTTGGGATGGCCCTTATGGCTGTAGGGGTATCTCCACATGTATTCTTATGGTGAGAGAACTGACACCTGAATACGAGTGTGCCTTATTACATAAATATAGCCTGTGGAACAATCTTTATGTTTGTGGGTTTTTGAAAGTTCTTCCAAAGTTCTAACTGGAATGCTTATACCTCTTTCAGTAGTCCTTTAGTCCTTTTTATGAGTAGTTTGAAAAAGCAGCCTCCAGTTACTTACAAGGCATTATGTTTGGGTGGCACCAGGAGTTTCATTGTTTGGTTGAAGGAGTGGTTTGGCCTCATTGAGGACTTGGGTCCCACCTGGAGGGATGTAGGCCTATACAGGGGAGGTGGCCTGCATCCATCTGGGAGGGGAACCTGGGTTCTTTGTGAACAGTTTAAAGGCTACATTAGTAAGCATTTAAACTAGCTGAGGGGGGTGGCGGAAGGGAGCAGGGAGCATTAAACTGCTCCCACCCCACAAGTTGCAGTGGCCAGTATGGAGAACTCTAAGGGAGGGGAATCCCCCAAAGGTACCTAAAACCGAGGAAAGCAGAATGGTAGAAAAAAGGAGGGACAGGAATAGAGGCATAGGGGGTAAGGAGAGTAGGCTGGAGGGGAAAAGGACTGGCAGAAAGGGCGGTAGCGGAATTTGGAAGGCCATGTGCGCCCGTGATCGTAGTCTCGGAAATATTCCTGGACCTAGTGGCGATAATGGTAGAGGCTGACCTGGACATTGTCGCTGTTACTGAGTCATGGTGCACTGAGAACCGTGACTGGAATATAGCCATTCCTGGCTATATATTCTGTTCAGGAAGGACAGGGTAGGTAAGGAGTGGCACTTTACTTGAGGGATAGTATATAAGCAACTGAAGTACAAGGAATACAGGGTGGGGCGGATATACTGTGGGTCACCCTAGGGGTGGGAAATGGAGCCACTATTCACACTAGCATGATAAAAACATAGAAACATCGAATGTGACGGCAGATGGGACCTCACGATCAGGGCTAGAAATAATTTTGGGGGGATGGCTGTCCAAGGGACAGGTGCAATATTCATTTTGACTATCCCACAGAATTTGTACCTGTCCTGTTAACCTTTATTTACTAAGTTTACATTTCTGTTTCTGAATATGAGCTAATAGTAACTACTGTGCCCCATGGCTGGTACAGTGCCCTGATAAGGGCTTAATTACTAATGGTCCCAATTGTAATGTGCTCTCTAAAGTTACTAAATGTCGGCCAGCCCAGTGGTGCAGAGAGCCGAGGCATCCTTGCCTTACCTTGTGCCACGCCGGCGACCTGGGTTCGGGAACGACCTCAGGTCATCAGGGAACCGGCATGGGGGGGGGTTGTGGGAGCAGGATTGAGCTGTGGCTCTCCTCTCCTGGGTGGGATAGTCGCCACCCAGTCCCTGCTGCCACAGGGTGGAATGCCGTCGGTAGGTATGGGCGACCAGTAGGTGGGGTGACCCACAATGTATAACAGCGCACGTGCCTTCCACTTACGCGCCCACACCAAGGACATGAGGGTGGGGGATGCGGACAAATGGGGAAAAGGTTAAACACACAATAGAAAAAAGTAAGTAAATATTACCCACTGGCTGATACATGGCCCTGAAAAGGACTTAACAAGTATGCCCCCAGTTCATGTCCCTGATGGGGGCCAAGGGGCCTTAACTTCCTTCTATTGTTCCCTGACAAACAGATCAGCTTCCTCTGCTCCTGTGTATAACGCATACACTAAATGTCTCCCCCTACTTAGTAACCCAGACAAGGGCTTTTAACCAGTCTCCTCATCTCCTGCCTGTGGAGTCCTTCCTGCCCTGACAGTGTTTTTTTAACAACTCTAGTTTTATCCTCCTCGCGGAGCGGATCTCTGTGATCTCCGGCCACCTGCACCCATACCCCCCAGGCCCGGTCTGACACCCCCACAAAGCCGGCTGTTATCTCTCACGCTACTCTGTGGCAGGATCCTCCTGGGAACCGATGGGCGCCGGCGCAGCTATCAGCCACCAGATCATCGCCCCACCATTTTTCCGCCTGGTTTTCACCCCTTAAGGAGTGCGGCCATGCAATGACGTCTGGGCAGTACGTGCCGTCTGCTGCATTCCGCCTCCTTGCTGCCATCGCTCTGGTCGTACCCCCTCCCCAGTCGTCACCAGGGGCTGCCACAGAGCAGTAGTTCCCTGGATCCTCTCCGGGATAGGAGAGGAAACTCTACAGATGCCTGACATCCTATCCCCCCCCTACACTCCTGGTGGCCCGGCTTCACGTCCGAACCCAGGTTGCCAGCATGACGTGAGGTGTGGCGTCCAGTGCCTCAACCCTCGGTGCCACCGGGCCGGCTCTGACAGAGTGTTTTAAGTGGCTATCTCAGTCCTTTAAGTTATTTTCCTAATCTCTAAATACAGAGTCCTCTCCCCTTTCTGATGTGATGGTCTGCCGTGAAAAGGGTTTTCAAATACAACTTTCTAGCCCTTACAAAGACTTTGTTAGCCTAACCCAGGCTCCCCTTAGTAGACAGTCCTGAAAAGGGTTTTTAATTTGCTTCTCCAAAACTCTGCTGCCTGTAAACAAAAGCCTGTACTGGGCTGGTACTGCAGGTGCAGCACACAGAGAAAAGAGGCATGCCATGCAGAAAGCAAAAGGAAACCAGGCAACTGCATATGCATGACAACATGGAACACGTGCACAGTCTAGTCACACTGTGGCACGGTTTTCATTTCTGCCACTTGGTGAAACTGCCGACCACACAGAAGAGCCTATCATTGGACATTGGGTTAAATGGACATCTCTCAACATGTGACATTGGGATGTCGGTACTCCATAGCCCAGCCTTACAGGTGGCAACATCTCCTGGGTCCTAGTACCCACTAATGCTTTTTCACTTGGTGCCTGTCTCAGGGACAGGCAGAGAGATGAAACCAGCTGTCCCTGGAGAAAACTGGGTGTTTGGGACAGGCAGACAGGTGGTTATTTCAATGCCTGCTCACGATCCATCTAGTCTGCCCAGTTTCCTATCCCCTACCCCTTTAGGTCTTATGTCCTGATGGCTGCCTTGTGTCTGTCCCACGCAGTTTTGAATCCCCCAACCGTTTTAGCTTCCACAACTCCATGGGGAAAACTGTTCCAGGGTTCCACCACCCTCTCTGTGAAAAAGAACTTCCTCATACTCCCCTGAATTTCCCCCTTCAGTCTCATGTTGTGCCCCCTGGTTCGCATGTAGTCTTTGGTCTGAAATAGGTCTTGCACCTGTACCTTGTTTATTTCCTTTAGGTACTTGAATGTTTCTGTCATATCTTCCCTCTCTCTTCTTTGCTCGAGTGAGTACAAGTTAAGTTTACTCAGTCTCTCTTCCTATATCCTGTGGTGTAGTCCCTGAATCATCTTTGTAACCCTCCTCTGTTCTCACTCCAATCTGTCTGTATCCTTCCAGAAGGTGTGGCCTCCAGAACCGGACACAGTACTCCAGCTGGGGTCTCACCAGAAACCTATACAGTAGCAGCACCACCTCTCTCTTTCTGCTTGTAATGCCCCTCCTGATGCACCCCAGCATGCCGCTGGCCTTCAGCATTGCCTTTTCACAGTGTTTAACCACCTTCAAATCCTTTGATATAATGACACCCAGGTCCCCTTCTTGCTTGGTCGCTGACAATCTCCTCCCCTCCCACCCAAGTTAGTATTCCCTTGTTGTGTTACCTTTGCCTGTGTGCATGACTTCAGGCCTCCAACACAGGAGGAGGAGATGGACAGAGTTCTAGTGGAAGCCATCTATAAAATGGCGGCAAATGGGGAGGTGCTGCTGGTGTGGGACTTAGTCTGCCCGGATGTTGATTGGAGCATCCCAGCAGCAGCTTCAGCTAGAAGCAGGGACATTCTGGACTCCCTGCAGGGGCAGTTCCACAGGCAATTAGTAAGAGAGCAATATTGGACCTAGTACTCACCAATGGGGACAGTGTTGCAGATGTCACGGTGAGTGATCACCTGGGGACCAGTGATCACTGAACTATGTGGTTCAAACAGTGGCAGAGTCGAATCACATGAAGGCAGGGGTCCTGGACTTCAGGAGGGCTGACGTTACAAAGTTGGGGAATGCTCAGGATGCCCTTGTTGGGGGCGGACTTGGGTGATGTAGAGGAACAGTGGATGAAACTAAAAGGACCCATAGTGAAGGCAACAAACCTCTGCGTTAGGCAAGTAGGCAAAAGCAAGAGGATATAGTTCTCAAAAGAGGCGGCTGAGAAGGTAAGGGCAAAAAAATTTGCATTCAGGAGATATAGAGGGAGGAGAGTAGGGAAGTGCATCATGGGAAGCGGAGGGAGGCAGGGAAAGCAGTCAGGAACGTAAAGGGCGCAAATGGAGCAGAAAATAGCCCAGGCAGTAAAGAAAGGGGACAAGGCATTTTTCAAGTACGCAACTGAAAGGACAATTTCAAAAAGTACAGTGAGCAAATACTGGGTGGTAATGCAGAAAATATCCACAGAAGCACTATAGATACATGCAAAAATAAATTTTTTTCATTTATTGTTTTCACAATTCAAATATTCGTAACTAAAAGGAGAAAGATCAGGGGAGGGATTGTAAGACTAAGACGGGAAGTAGGGGAGTGTGTGGAGGGGGACAAGGAAAATGCAGAAATGTTCAGTATTCACAGAAGAATGGGTTGGTGAGGGACCACAGATAAGTAACAGGAGCATCCTTGGAAGGGAGGTGGACACTAGTTCATTTACGGAGGAAAGAGTCCTGAAGGAACTCGCAAAGCTGAAAGTGGACAAGGCAATGGGGCCAGGCGGGGTACACCCAAGGATATTGAAGGAGCCTAGAGAGGTGCTGGCAGCACCACTGACAGTCTTGTTCAACCACTCGCTGGATATGGGGGTGATTCAAAAGGCCTAGAGAAGGACGGATGTAGTCCCACTTCGCAAAAGTGGGGGCATGGAGGAGGCTGGCAGCTACAGGCCAGTCAGCCTGACTTCGGTGGTGGGAAATTAGTGGAGTCACTATTGAAAGAAAGGATTGTGGAATATTTTGAATCCAGCAGCTTACAGGATCTGAGGCAGCATGGATTCACAGTGGGGTGGTCTTGTCAAAAAAATCTGATAGATTTCTTTGACTGGGTGACCAGGGAATTAGATCAGGGTGGAGCAGTGGATGTGGCCTACCCAGCTTTCAGCAAGGCCTTGACACCATTCCACATAGGAGACTTGCTAACAAGCATGGGCAGCCTGGGAGTGGGTCCAAGAGGTAAACGGTGGAAAGGTTAGGGATAGGCGTCAGAGGGTGGTGGTAAAAGGAGTTCACTCCGAGGAGGGGAGGGTGACCAGTGAGTTGCCACAAGGATCAGGACTGGAGATGGTCCTCTTCAGTGTCTTTATTAGCGACATTGCAGAGGGATTAGAAGGGAAGGTATGCCTTTTTGCAGATGACACAAAGATCTGCAACAAGGTTGACACTCTTGGTGGGGGTGAGGTGGAAAGAATAAGGAGGGATCTAAGTAGGCTTGTTGGGTGGTCAAGGTTGTGGCAACTAAGATTCAATGCAAAGAAGCGCAAAATCATGCTCTTGGGTCACAGAAACCCAGGGACAGAGTACATGATGGGAAGAGAGGTACTGATGACCACCAGACTGGAAAGGGACCTGGGGGTAATATCTGATGGCCTAAAAGTGTCTATGCAGTGTGACAAGGCAGTGGGAAGAGCCACTGGGATGCCGGGGTGCACAGGGAGAGGTAGTACCAGCAGAAAGAAGGACGTTGTGATACCGCTGTGCAAATCGTTGGTGAGACCTCACCTTGAGTACTGTGTCCACTTCTGGAGACCACATCTTAGGAAGGACGTAGACAAAGCAGAGGCGGTCCAGAGGAGGGCAACTAAAATGGTGCAGGGACTGCATGAAAAGCCCTATGAAGAGAGACTTCAGGACCTCAATATGTACACCCTAGAGGAGAGGAGGGAGAGAGAGAGAGGGGATATGATAGAGACTTTCAAATACCTTAAGGGTATAAATAAGGTAGAGGAGGGAAGTATTTTTGAGAAAAAAAGCTGCTCAAGAACAAGGGGCCATGATATGAAGCTGGGGGAGACTCTGGGTAAGCATGAAAAAGTACTTCTTTACAGAAAGGGTGGTGTGTGCATGGAACAGCCTCCCAGCAGAGGTGATGGGAGCAAAAGTGGTAATGGAATTCAAAAATGCATGGGACAGGCACAAATGAACCTTAGTGGTTAGGAAAGGGTCAATAAAGCCGGAGATCTGCGGTATTACAGTAGGTAGGGACATGGGCAGACTAGGTGGGCCAAGCAGTCCTTATCAGCCGACAATTTCTGTGTTACGGGCAGTGATGCTGTATTTTTAAAAGTAGTCTTAGAAGGGAAACCTCTAGTGCACCCCAAAACAGTAGATCAGATTGAAAGTCAAAATAAGACACTTTGAAGCTGGTTTGTCACTATTGCAGTGGTAGTGCTACAGATCCCTACACCAACGACCTGAGTTCCAGAACAGTTTCTGAGTGCCGGGGGTCAGTTGGGGGAGAGGAGGATTGAGGTCCCCGAAGGAGGTAGGACTTTGAGCTCCACTCCCTACTGCCACCTGGGGTCCTTGGGCAGCAGCGCCGCAGGCAGTCACTTGGAGGCAGGCGAGATGTCCCCAGATGTTGGCATGAGCACTGATACACATGCATTAGCATCCTTGCCAGGAACATTCCAGAGGATAGGGCAAGTGGGGAAAAAGAGGGGAAAAAACGGCTGTTTTTGGATGACCCACCCCCCACAGACACCGCACCACCAACAAGATTTTATTTATTTAGCTTTTGTTAACCGGGTAGGTACACTAGACATTACATTTGTCTATTTTCAGGTACAACCCGGGAGGGTACAGGAAATACAAGTTAAAGTACATTGGACAACACAGGTACAGAAACAATCAGTTTACAGAGTCAGAGCACAATATTACATGATCAAGTGGTTACTCACAGTAGGACTTATGCGTTAAGAACTGAGCAGTGCAGTGCATAACATTAGAGGTACAATAAATACTATTATATATCCAACTGCAGAACCCCCAGAAGGAGGAGGACCCCCAGTGCAGATTATGTACAACTGTTGGACCCTGGGAAAGTGGTGCCATGGACAGGGCTATGCCCAGGCTGAGTCAGGGTGGAGGCAGTACATACCAAGTCACACCCCAGAGCCAGGGCCAGAAGAAATTATGGAGGCTTGGAGCAACCACACACACAGGAAAGCTTCAGGTGGTTCCATAGGGAAGATCTGAGGCAACCATGTGAGGGAGAGGAGCGGATCAAGGCAGGAAGTGAGTTCCACAGCCTAGGTGCGCTCGAGGCAAAGTCTCTGTCACCCTTTTGAGTACGAGTGGTCGGTATCTTAAAGACAGCAGAGCCCAGGGACCTGAGAGAGAGTAGTGAGAGGAGACAGCTGGTGCAAGGAGTGCTGCCAACCCGGGGGGGGGGGGTGCCAGTCCGAAGAACCTTACCCATGAAGCATCCCAGCACAAAGTCTAAGTAATGAGAGGGCCAATTCAACTTGCTGTACAGGTCGCAGTGATGGGTGAGACGAAGGGCAGCAAGAGCGAAGCGACAAATATTATTATATGAGATGGTCCATCTAGAAAGGTGTGCTTTGGCAGTGCGAGCAAACAGAAGGCTTCTGTAGGAGAGAGAGGGGGGAGGAACACGCCACGAGCCAGTGCAAGTCGGGCAGCAGGGTTGAGATTGCTCTTTGCTCTGTACGCCATACCCAGTTTACAGTTGACAGTTTTGCAAACATTCTGGATATGATGCCCAAGGTCGAGCTGTGGGTCGAGTGTCACACCAAGGTATTTGAAGGTGCTAGTGACAAGGACCGGAGCGTCATCAAGTCCAGTGATGCACAATGGAGCCTGGGAGGCCTTAATCTTGGCCAGGGACCCAAACAGCATGGCATGAGTTTTTTTTTAAGGTTAAGAACCAGCTTATGGGACGCAGTCCAGGATTGGATGCTCCTGAAATTCTCACTCAGATGACAGTTGATGTCCCCAATATCATAAGAATGAGTGAGGATGACCAGATCATCTGCATACAGGGTGGATCTGCAGTGGACAGTGGTAGAGGGTAGGGCATTGACAAAGATGGAGAAGAGACCCAGGACCGAACCCTGGGGCACTCCTGAGGATACGGTAGTAGTCCCCGAGAGCACCTTGCTAAAACTGACCAGCTGTTGTCCACCTTGTAGGTAATTGGAGAACCACCGAAGGACCTGGGAGGACAGGCCAAGAGACCCAAGCTGAGCGCAAGGCATGGAATGATCAACAAGGTCAAAGGCCTTGGAGAGGTCAATAAAGACAGCCCAGAGAGTTTCCCCTGGTCCATAGCTGTTCTTATTCCAGAGGTGACGGAGACTAGGGCAGAGGATGTGCTATGCCCTTTCCTAAAGCCATGCTGCGCTGGAGACAGCAGCTTGTGACAGTGGATATACTCTGAAATCTGCGCAGCTACTACTTTCTCAGGTAGTTTACTGGCCCTGGATAATATGGCTATCGGACGGTAGTTGTCTATAACTTGATTTCCCTGCTTAAGGATGGGGACCACCCTGGATACCTTCCATATGTCAGGGATGATCCCAGAAGTGAGGGACAGGTTGAAAATATGAGCCAATGGGGTGGCTATATAGGTGGCACTAAGACGAAGGAGCTTGGACTACAAGCCATCGTGGCCTGCACTGGAGTAGGGGTAGAGACCAGAAGGCAACCTCTGCATCTCATGCGGCGTCACAGCCTTAAAATAGAGGAGCGGCTGGGAGACCGGATCCGAGGATGGAACAGTGACCAGGCCACAACTGCCAACCCCACTAGGGGAGAACTGAGAGGTATATGCAGTCAGGTCAGAAAAATGCATGTTAAATGCATTAGCGATGGTAAGCGGATTGTTACAGCTAGCACCATCGATAAGTATATCAGTGACCTCACAAGAGGAGGAACCACTCACAATGTTCTTGATGCACCTCCAAAAGCTCTTGGGGTCCTTCGCTGAATTCAGTAGAGCAGCTTTACAGAATTCACTTTTGGCCACACGTATTGCTTTTTTACATTAGCTTCTGAGTCGCCTGTACTGCTGGAGTAAGGTCTGGTCCATCGTGACCTTAAAGTTGGCCCAGCACTTGTCCCTGGTCCTCATGAGGGTAAGGAGGCTCCCATGCAGCCATTTAGTAGCAGTCCCCCAACCCTCCTCCTGATGAGAAGGGCATGCTTATCCTGCAGCGCCCCAAAGATGACGAGAAAATGGTCAGCAGCTGAGGAGGAGTCGCGTGCATTCCACACTTCTGACCAGTCAGTATGCAGGAGGTCCACATGGAATGATCCTAAGTCAAACCTGGAAAAGTCCCTAACCTGAATGACTTCATGGGGAATTTTCAGGGAGGAGATCTTCATACACAGTACACTGGGGAGTGATCAGAGATGGAGCCAGGAAGGATACCCGACGAGCTAAACCTCTCAGGCCTATTGGACAATATCCAATCTAAGAGGGAGCTAGATCCACATGTGGATGACCACCTAGTTGGATCCTTAATAAGTTGTGACAGTGAGAGGCCAGCGAGCAAAGGCTCATGCGACTTGGAGTTCCCACCAAGCCAGTTTAAGTTAAAGTCACCCAATAACATCAATTCATTTTGCCCAGTCTTTGGTCCCACAGACTCAAGTAGGGAGGACAGTCCCGATAAACCCCCTGTAGGAGGATTGTATGCCCATACAATATGAAGTTTCTTTGTGTCACCCAGCAACAGCATTGTATGTAGGAGTTCACAGGGAGACTGCAATGGCTGTTGGCTGGGTAGGACCATACGGTTGAGGTGACACCTGAAATAGACTAAAATGCCTCCCCCCCCCCTTTTTTTCCCTGCTGGTCCAGCCTAACTAGCTCATATCCAGGAAGCACACAGGCAGAGTCCGGGATGGACGGTTTCAGCCAGGTTTCAGTTACTCCAAGGATATCAGGCCTATGGTGGGTAACCCAGGCAAGGAGTTCTGCCATATTGGGTAGGAGGCTGCGTATATTTAGGTGCACTATTTTTAGCCCCTTACCTGACTTCCAGTCATCTAGTGTAGAAGAGGCTTGATAGGGAGGACCAGGGTTGGGCTTACTGTCACCTGACTGAGCAAGGGTCACTAGCAAGAGCCAGAGGAGGTGCCTTGAGGGGGAGGGAGACCCCTAGCTGTTGGCTTACGACCAAGTCACCTGACCATAAAGACAGGACCCAGAAAGCACCTTAGGTCAAGACAGCCAACGGTCAGGCGAGGCTGTCTAGCACTGGCTATAAGGTTGGAGAAGGTGAAGTCCAACTCCACATGTAGGCCATGTGCAAACCAGAGACCTCCCACAGGAGGGGACTTGCCACCAGACCAAGGCTCATTAAGCAGATCAATGGAAAGGGAGCATAAGAGGGTGATGGGCAAGGCCCTCCTTAGGCAGTGATCGAGGACCCCCATAGTACTGCCAGAGCTTAGACCAGAGGCAGCCCTAACAGTAGGTGAATGGAACCACAGATGGGAGAAACTGGAGTGGTAAACCCCTAACCTACTAATTATCCTCTGGGCAGCTAAGAGGCGTCAGACCAGCTACCACTGTTAGTGGAAGGCTCTAGTTACCACCCAAGGAATATACTACCTTACGTTACACACAGTAATGGGCTCTGAGAGAAGGGGACCCCAACAGTGGTCAAGCAGTAGTTACCAGCCACAGTATGTGAAATGCTAGCACCAGGAAAAAGGATGCTCTTAACAAGTCAGACAGGCAATAGATGTAGGTACAAGTTATCTGCCCACCAGTAGACATACAAGTGAAACAAAGCAGATATGCCTATACAAATCTGGCCAGTAAGCATACAAGTGAAACAAAGTTGATATGCCTATACATATAATCAACAAGGCAGGGGACGAGACTTTAAGAACCACAATAAATATGCACATTAAGGTAGGGGGCGTGGCCAACGAGCATTTAACGGGAGGAGGGAACCGAGGGGGTGAGAACATTTGGCCCCCTTGATGAGGCACCACAAGCAGCAACTGGGAGACACAACCCGCACAAAAGTCACTTTCCCCCCCCAGTTAGTCCACAAACGAGCTCCCTTTCAGGTCTGCATCGTCCACACAGCAAACGCTCGGCAGCCCCTGCATGAACGCAGGGGGAAGGGATACACACACACACCGACTGTTCAGTCCAGGCCACTGTTCTGCTGGAGAGCAGGGGTAGAGCGCAATCGCGGGGGAAGCACAACCAGTCGGCTTGCAGTGGAACCGGTGCTTCAACCCTGCACGGCAAACACAGCGACAACGGTTGTGGGGGGGGGGTGCCCACTCACGGCAGGAACTCCCTCACCACCCCTGATCAGCAGCAACTTTCAATCCAGGATGAGCCGCGGGGCTCCAAGACCCTCAATAAGAACACAGGAACATCGACGTCACAATGTGGAGGTCCCAATCAGGCACAGGTGAATTTTTTAAATTTGGCGCCCAATTGAACTCTGGAACAAAGACCCACACAGAAGGCAGGCACCGTACTAATTTTGACCCCCTTGATGCAGGCACCACAAGCAGCAACTGGGAGACACAACCCTCACAAAAGTTACTTTCCTCCCAATTAATCCACAAACAAGCTCCCTCTCAGGTCTGCATCGTCCACACAGCAAACGCTCGGCAGCCCCTGCATGAATGCAGGGGGAAGGGATACACACACCGACTGTTCAGTCCAGACCACTGTCCCGCTGGAGAGCAGGGGTAGAGCATGATCGCGGGGGAAGCACAACCGGTTGGCTTGCAGTGGAACCGGTGCTTCAATCCCACACGGCAAACACGGCGACAATGGTTGTGGGGGGGGGGTGCCCACTCACGGCGGGAACTCCCTCACCACCCCTGATCAGCAGCAGCTTTCAGTCCAGGATATCCACCTCAGATCTGGACCAGTTGCTGCGAGGGGTGGGGGTGTATGTCAGGAGGGGGCGTGCATGTCAGGAGAAACCTGCATCCAGGGGTTGGTAATAGAGAAGGTGGATGGTAGGGCTGGGGAAGGGGGAGTCTGAAGGAGGTCTGATTGGGAGTCAAGGTGGAGAAATATAGAATGGGGGAAGGCACTTTAAAACTTTTTTAGACCCCATGATTTAGTTAGGTTAGAGTCTTGATTTGGGTAAGGGAAGTGGTCAGTGCAGTTTTTCTTAGGTACAGTGAACTGGTGCTTTAAGTTAATTAACTCGAAGAGATAAAATGAGCAGAATAATTGCATTTTCATCAGGGTCTGCTCTACTTGAGGCCTTTGAAATTCTGTTTTGGTATGGCTATGGACATTTAATTTATATTGCAGGGTATGGTACAGTGCCCTTGTTTCAAGAGGAGTCTTACAACAAAGAATCTTCTGCCAAGGTGCCAGGGTATGATGACGACCCTGACAAGTCCTCAGTCAGTCAGACAGCAAGCTGCCGAGTCAGCTAAAGCTGACTGAGATATGTTGTACGGGACCCAATGAGCTGCACACCGCCTATTTATAGCAGTACTGGACAAATTGCCTTGTAATATTTTTGCTCAGTTCGCTAGATGTTGTAATTAAACAGTTGAATCCTGGGACCCTTTAAGGTTATGAGCTGCATAATTACCCTCTGGTGATAAAAAGGTTTGCTGCAGTATCGCATGCATCTCTAAGCATGTTTGGTGGAAAAACTTGCCTAGCACTAAAATACGTAATAAACCTGGGATCCAAACTTCATTAGCCCTGGCGTCTCGGTATTTTTGAAATGAAGAACAAATACTGCTGCATCTCTGGGAATTTGTATACAAGTACTCGATGCTGGGCATACTGTCAAAGAGCTATTGAATCCTGACACCCTTTAAGGTTATGGGCTGCTCAATTACCCTATGGCGGTAAAAGGTTTGCTGCAACCCCTATTGTGGACTTAAGGTTAACCACCATTTACACAGATTGTAGAGTGAGCAGCAGAAATGCACTTAACAGCCAGATATGGTGACATGGAGAGGTAGCAGAGCACAGATTTATTTAGAGATACAGAGCAATTGGTTAATACTTTTTTTTGTTAATTGGCATGATGTGAAATCCTGATCTGTTTGTGAAGGTTGCATCCAGGCCACGAGGAGATGCTGCCAAAAGCCGCTAGAAAAATGTTTTGTGCAGAAAATGTATAATGCCAAAGTGCAGCTTCTGCATCTACAGCAGCATCCCCAAAGTGTTTTACGGAACTGACTTAATCGGAGCTCAGTCACTTCCACACCAGTTGTTGACACCCTTTCCTCCAAGGGAGAAATGTTATTGATCAAAGGAACACGAACAAGGAGGGACAAGGTCCACTCCTCTGTGTACAGAGGCAGTGAAGATGATGTGGAGCCTCGCTTACTCTCTGAATGCCTCTCTACAGTCAATTCATCTGCCAGGCAAGGACAACACCTTGGCAGATGCCTTGAGCAGGATAAACCAGGCCCATCAAGAATGGGCATTGAACAAGCAAGTGGTGAATGCTCTATTCAGGAGGTAGGGGACCCCAGAAATAGGTCTTTTTGCTTCCCACCAAAATCATCACTTACCTCTTTATTGCAGCAGGGCCCCAGTGAAGGGGACAGTTCCAATGGATGCCCTGATTCTGGATTGGACAGGCAGGTACCTCTGTGCCTTTCCTCCTTTTCATCTGATACTCACGGTGCTCATCAAGCTCAGATCACAACCAGCTTCGATGATTCTGGTAGCCCCGGATTGGGCAAGACAGCCTTGGTACTCCCTGCTGCTCTCAATGTCTGTGAGCAAACCAATTCACCTCCCTCAGAGGTACAATCTACTGACTTCCTTTCAGGGGAGGGTAGTGTACCCCAATCTCAGGTCTCAAGCTCAAGGCCTGGCTGTTGAGGACTTAGAATATGCAGATTGCCAATTCTCTGAAGCAGTTTTAGAAGTCCTTAAGGGTTACAGGAAGCCTTCCACCAAGAAAACCTATGCCTCAAAATGGAAAAGATTTTCCGTTTGGTGCAGTGACAAGGGTATAGTCCCAGCCCCGGCCGGGATCCCAACCCTTCTTGATTATTTGTCTCCCTGCACTCTCTGAGGTTGCAGCACTTAACTCTGAAGGTGCACCTGGCTTTAGTTTCAGCATACCTTTCAGCTAGAAAGGATACCTCACTGGCATCAAACCCTATATTCAAAAGATTATTTAAAAGGCTCTCTCATTTGTTTCCCCCTCACAGGGAACCAGTGGCAGCATGGGACCTTAATATTTGCATTGCCCAGCTTATGCTTCCGCCCTTTGAGCCTATGGCATCTGCACAGCTTAAATTTCTTACCTGGAAGGTAGTTTTTCTGGTAGCAATCACTTCGGCCAGAAGGCTAAGCGAGCTACAGGCCCTCTGTGTGGAAAAGGACTGTGTTTCTTTCCACAGGGACAAGGTAGTGGCGAGAACTAACAGGAAGTTCCTCCCCAAGGTGGTTTCTGACTTCATTTGAACCATTCTATAACATTGCCAGTTTTCTTTATTGAACACACTAGCTCAGATAGAAACATAGACTTTGACGGCAGAGAAGGACCACTTGGCCCACCCAGTCTGCCCATTTCCCTACCTATTGGATAAGCTGCAGATTCTAGTTAACCAGTAGCCTACTTCCTGCAGCCCCCCACTATAATTGCCTTATGTCTGTCCCATGCATGTCCACTAGCGGAACATCCCTGGCAGCTGCTGTGGTAGCACAAATAATCAAGAAGGGTTGAGATCCCGGCCTGGGCTGGGACTATACCCTTGTCACTGCACCACATGGAAAATCTTTTCCATTTTGAGGCAGATGAGCGTAGATTGCACAGTTTGGCTGTAAAAAGAGCACTGAGTTATTACATGACTCATGCCAAAAATCATAGGCAGGACAGACAACAACTGTTCCTTACCTATGGGGAAGTAGGTAAAGGTACTTCTGCTTCAAAGAGGACTATCTCTTAATGGATAGTCCAGTGTATTCAGTTTTGCTACTCAAAGGCAGGCAAGGTTCCTCCCTCTGGTCTTTGGGCCCACTCTACAAGGGGCACAGCTGCCACTATTGCAGCTACCTCTAATGGAAATATGTAAAGCAGCTATCTGGAAGTCAGTCCACACCTTCACTAAGCATTATAGCTTGGACACCCAGTCCAGGAGTGATGCCAGATTTGGTACAGCAATCTTGCAGAGTCTTTTCCCTAAATAGATTCTGGCCCACCCCCTCGAGGTACTGCTGCATAGCCTGCAAGAGTAATAATATTAGTGGATGCCTGGGGTTAGAAGAAAAAATTACTCACCTGTGGTAATCTTGTTTCTTCCAAAGGGATCCATTAATATTATTACTCCCCGCCCTTGCCTCCCCTTTCAGAATCAGTAACAAGAAAAATCCTCTCCACAGCTGATAAGATGTAAAGTAGGAGTGGTATGCCATCTGCCGGCACCTTCTAGTAATGTCTTAATTTGTATTCTTTTCTAAAGGCATATCTGACTTCAGAAAAAAAGGGGACATTTGTTTATACTAGTTCTTTGGTTAATGTTATTTGCCCAGTTTTCTATAATTATTTAAATAGTTATTCACATGTTGTTATGGCCTCTTTGCTGGCTTCTAAGAAATTTGAGATAGAATGTAGGCAGTTGACACTGGGCAGTTTGAAAATAGATGCACGGGCTAAACATTCCATGATTAGCATAGTATTCTGTTCTCTCTGGGGCAGTGCTGGCTTAAGGGAGCACTGCAAGAGTAATAATATTAGTGGATCCCTTCGGAAGAAACAAGATTACTACAGGTGAGTAATTTTTTCTTCCTGACTTATGAGGAAGTGGGAAAGGGTAACCCAGCATCTAAAAGGTCAGTTTCTCGCTGGATAGTACAGTGCATCCAGTTTTGTTATTCTAAGGTGAGAAGGGAACCCTCAACCGGATTGAGGGCCCATTCTACCAGGGGCACAGCTGCTACCATAGTAGCTGCCAGGGATGTTCTGCTAGCGGACATCTGTAAAGCAGCTACCTGGAAAACTGTACACACCTTTACAAAGCATTACAATCTGGACATCCTGTCCAGGAGTGATGCCAGGTTTGGCACAGCAGTCCTGCAGAGTCTGTTTCCAAAGTGGGTTCTGTGCCCACCTCCAAAGGTACTGCTTCTTAGTCTGCAGAAGTTACGAATACCTGAGTATTACTGGGGTTGGAAGAAAAAAATTACTTACCTTAGTAATCTTGCTTCTTCCCAGTGATACTCAGGTATTCAGAACTTTCCACCCTGCATCCCCTTCAGGAACCAGTAGCCTCTTCATTCGTGGGAATGTTTTGTGACCTACTGTATGGGTGCCACAATCAGGCACTATTGTTTGTGATTTGGGTTCATTTTGTTGTTTTTCCCCCTTCAGGTGATTTCTGACATTCAGGGGTACTGTTACATTGTATGACCTCCAGTTTTGGGGTTTCCCTCTCTTGGGAGCATTTGGGTGTTATTCCATTACTATTATATTTCTAATTATTATTGTTTTTATGTACAGATGTTTAGTTTTTTGAGGCCTGTCTTTCCAGGCTCCAAGGAAATCTGAGGGTTTAGAGCCTAGGCAGTTAGTTCAAGCCAGCATTTGAAAATAGCACGCACAAGGATTCTGTCATTTGCATACATTCCAAATTCTCTCCGGGCAGTTCAGTCTTAAAGGGACACTGCAGAAGTTCTGAGTACCTGAGTATCACTGGGAAGAAACAAGATTACTAAGGTAAGTATTTTCTTCTTCTCTGATTGCTTACCTGATAAAATAATTTAAACAAAGAAATAAATAACAGTGGCTTCTGTGGTTTCTATGCAGCCTCCTCCACCCACTGAGAAGGCAGATGAATCTATTCCAGACCTGCTGGATGAAGAAGATAGGGATGAGGATGATGGAGCTCCCTTCTATCATGGGTTAAAATTTAACTCCTGTCTTCTGGTAGTGAAGACACTGTGGTTTATAGTCCCAGGTCTTCTCCTGAGGATGCCTCACTTCAGTCTTTTTTTCCATGTATTTTTTATCCTTCTTGGGCGTCTAGGAGGTTGTTTCAGCCTCTGCACTGCTTCTGCAGCACCGGTGTCCATCTCCCACTGGGACTTACCTCAGCTCTTTCTCCATGGATTACTTCTCTGGCAGGGTTGAGAGGGGTGGAAACAGCATTTACTAATGTGATATAACTAACATAGAAACATAGAACTTTGTCGGCAGAAAAATACCCCATGGTCCATCTAGTCTGCCCGAGTTCCCCCCTCTAGGAAGACCTTCACCCTCCATTTTCTTTCTGCCCCCTTTGGGTTAGGCCTATGTACGTATCCCAGGCTTTTTTAAACGTGGCCACTGAATCAACCCCCACCACCCATTCCGGCAGTCTGTTCCATGGCTCCACCACCCTCTCGGTAAATAATTTCCCCCTAATGTCACCTTTAAATTTGCCCCCTTCCAATTTTAATGCATGCCCCCTAGTGGATTTGTTCTCACTCAGTCTGAAGATGTTGTCAACCCTCACCCTGTTTACGCCTTTCAAATACTTGAATGTTTCAACCATATCCTCCCTCTCCCTCCTCTCTTCCAGTATGTACAGGCGCAGCTCACAGTCTTTCTTTGTATGACTTCTCCTGTAGCCCGCTTACCATCTTGGTAGCCCTTCTCTGGACTGTCTCCAGCCTATCCTTGTTCCATTGTAAATATGGCCTTCAGAACTGTGCTCCATATTCCAGGTGTGGTCTGACCATGGTCTTGTATATTTATTTATTCAAATTTCGGAATTACAGTCCTTTGAGTCAACGACTCCTTTGCAAAGGCGTCAATACGTACATACATAGCTTTTTTTTTTTTTTTTAATATAATCTTTATTTAGATTTTACAACATATATACAGACAGGTCATCCAGATCAGAGTGATTAACTTAATTTAGACACATTTTAACAAACTCAGCTTAGGTAAAATACATTGGGTTTCTATAGTAGAGGGCAATATATCTATACTTAGCTGTGTCTATGTGGGGGTAGGTAATCTAGAGGGCTGTCCTTCTGGCAGTGAGGCAGAAAATAAGATGATCTGGACCAATGATCACTTCAAATTATTACGGAGGAAAAGGATCAGACTAGTTCCAAGGTGCCGCACTCTGTATGATTCAGGCCTGTCTCTGGTGCTATTGTGTCCTGTATTTAATAAATAAGAATTTTGTTGAGGGTACACTCCCAAATGACAGACCATGGGCTCCCAAATTGGAAGTGCCCCAAACAGCTCCCCACTGGTTCACAAGGGGGGGAGGGGGCCGTCCCAGAGGAGCCCAGCACATTTCGGATCCCCTACCTAAGGTGTAAAAGTAGGATCTTTTAACATGTAGTATATTTGCCACCCATACCTCTCAACTGTACCACATTATGAGGAGCATTCCTCATTTTACTTCACAAAAGCTTCCTGTTCCACATTGTGAGGACTTGTTCCACATTCAAAGTCAACATTTTAAAGCAAAAATCCATAGTAAATGGTGCAAAAAATGTATTATTCAATTAATAACAGACTTTCTGAACATAAATGCAACATTTTAATAGTGTTTTGAGCTTCTTAGGTAAATATTTGATTAATTGTTCCGCATTTTGCCCATTTGTTCCACATTTTGATAGGCAGTGTTCCACATTTGGGGTGCAAAAGGTTGAGAGGTATGTTGCCACCTGGCCCATCTGGTAGTGAACTTTTATTCTTTGTTATTTAGGCTGTCTGTTATTTTCTCCATAGTGTAGATTTGTCTAGTAATATTCCACCAGTCCTGTATTGTGGGAACCTAAGGTGTCAGTCATACCTTTGTAATGGCTTTCTTCGCCGTGGTAAGGAGTATAAGAAGTAAGTATCTGGTAATTGGGCCACGTAGGTTTTAAGGGAACACAGAAACCAAAAACATTTCCATGTTCAGTTGGAGCTGAGGGTCCAACATTTCCTGTAGGTGGGCTTGCAGGAGAGCAAAGTAGGGTCTCAGGAGTGGGTATTCATACATACATACATACATAGCTTAAAGACAATTTGTACATATTGCACAGTGGCATGATCACTTCCCTTCTCGTGCTTGTAAAGCTCCTCCCTATGCATGGCAACATTCTGAGTGCTTTTCCCGCTGCCTTGTTGTACTGACTCTGTACTTTCAGGCTGTCTGAAATAATGATCTCCAGGTCTCTTTCCTTATCTGTTGCCTTCAGTTCTCCCCCCACCCCAAGCCAGTATTTTGCCTTATGTTTTTTTATGCCCTATATGTATAATTCTGCATTTTTTTTGCATCAAATTGTAGCTGCCTCCTTTCTGACCACTCCTCCAACCTATCCAGATCATCTCTCATACTCCCCCCGTCGTATCCACCCTATTACAGATCTTCATGTCATCTGCAGACAGACACACCTTCCCATGTAGACCCTCCATAATTTCCCCAATGTAAAATGTTGAAGAGTGTGGGTCCCAGCACTGAACCTTGGGGAACCCGACTCATCACCCTTTCCTCTTTTGAGTGCACCCCATTTACAGCAACCCTCTGCGTCCTCCCCTCTAACCAATGCTCAACCCATGTTGAGATCTTGATCCCGACTCCCAAGCTGCCTACTTTGCCTACCAGTCTCCTGTGGTGGATGGTGTCAAAGGCCTTCCTAAAGTCCAGGTAGGCCATGTCCACTGCCCCTCCCTGGTCCCATAGCTCCGTAACTCTGTCGAAGAATTCAATCAGGTTGGTCTGGCAGGACCTACCACCTGTGAATCCATGCTGGTTGACATCCAGGAGGCCCTCTGCCTCCAGATATTTAATCAGTCTTTCCTTAGTAAGGGTCTCCATTAGCTTACCCACAATGGAGGTAAGGCTAACTGGGTGGTAGTTTCCTTGTTCCTCCCCCCTTATGCAGTGGCACCACCTCAGCCCCTTTCTAATACCTAGGAACCCTTCCCCTGTCCAGTGACAGATTAAATAACCTCGTGAGTGGTGCCACCAACACCTGCTTCAGCTCTTTGAGTACCCTCGGGTGAACCTATCTGGGCCCATTGCTTTATCCGCTCACAGTTTCCCCAGTTCTTCAAATAGCCTTTCCACCGTGAATGGACCTGAGTTCATTTCCTTGCCCTCCCTTCCCCTGATTTTCAACTCCGGTCTTTCCCCTCCTCCACCGTGAAGACTGACATGAAGTAATCATTCAGAACATTTGCCTTTTCTATGACCCCTTTAGCCCGGTGCCCCCCTTCCCCCCTTGAGTCTAATAATCCCCATCTTCCCCTTCCTTCTGTCACCCACATATCTGAAAAACTTCTTATCCCTCCTTTTCGCCTCCCTCGCTGTATTCTCCTCTATATATGCCTTCGCCGTCTGATTATTTTCCCTGTTTCCCTCAGTTTTGCCTCATATACCTCATTGTCTGCCTCCTTCTGAGAGGCTTCATATGCCCTGAAGCCCTCCTTTTCTCCCTAACTGCTTCCCCCATTTCCTTTATTTACCAAAGTGGTTTCCTCACCCTGTTTTTTTTGCTTACCATCCTAATGCATAGTTCTGTCACCTTCAATATTCCTCCCTTAACCTACCCCCCCACAGCTCCTCTATGTCATCCAAGTTCTCCTTTTCCTTCTAGCTCCTTCCACACAATTTCTATCATCCTTCTAAAATCTGTCTTCCTAACATCTAGCACCTTAGTGGTGGAAATGCTCTTAACCAGCCCTTTCCGAATTTTAAAGCTTACCGTCCTGTGGTCACCGTCCCCCCCCCCCAAATTTCCCCCAATCTCCACCTCCTCAATCCATCCCCATTTGTCATTACCAGATCTAGTATGGCGCCCTCCCCCTGTAGTCAGTTCTGTGACCAGCTGGTGCATGAACAATTCCTGCATGGCTTCCAGCAGCTCCCTACTCCTTTCTGTGGATGCTGCCGGGATTTCCCAGTTCACATCTGGTAGGTTCAGATCTACCAACACCACTATTTTCCCTTTCCTAGCCATCTCCTGTATTTCACTAACAAACTCCCTATTCACTTCCTCTCCTTAGTTTGGTGGTCTGTAGATCACCTCTACCCTCACTGCCTCCCCCCATTCTGCTTAAAGTGACCCATAGTGTCTCCGCTGATCCATCCTTTCCCCCACTTGCCATTACTCAAATCCCCTCCTTTACATACAGGGCAAAACCCCCCTTTCTTCCTGTCCTGTCCCTCCTGTAGAGTCCATACCCTGGTATTTCCATATTGTTCTTGGGATGCACCCCTCCCATTCCCTTCCAGGCTTGTTGATCCCCTTCACACCTTTTGCTGAACCTCCACTCCTTACCAGTTATCCTGGTCTTTCTTCCCATTCTTACCTTGCCCCTCTCTTCTCTCGCTTCCCATCTCCAGTGCCATAAAACCTCTGCTCAAATTCTCTTTTTCCTTCCTTTGCTCTCAACTTTCATACTCGTGCTCTATTTCAGTTCGCCCTTGTCACAAGAGCACTGTTTCTCTCCCTTATTATCACTCTTTTACTTCTAGTTGCTGGTGATATAAATCCCAACTCTGGCCCCCCCTCACTCTCCCTATAGCCTTAACCCCAACCCTTCTGCCCTCCCTCGTGGACTTAAAATCTGCCACCTAAATGTTAGAAGCCTCCTCCCTAAAATAGACTTGCTACAGCCTCTCACCACATCTCTTACCCCAGACTTTCTAATACTTACTGAGTCCTGGCTCAGTGCTAAAATTCCTGACTCCTCCATTGCAATTCCTGGCTTTGCTCTCTCCCACCAAGACTGAGCTGGTAGAGGGAGAGGTGTGGTTATGTACATCTTCTCCACTATCCAATTCACCACCATTCTATCTGTGTCTCTCCCTTCAGCTTATGAGTTGCTTATTGTCCAACTCTCCCTCTCCTACTCTGTACCTATCTTTGTAGTGGGGGTTCATTGCTGTCCTGGCCTTAGCACTGCTAATGCCATGGACCTTCTAAAAACTATTGTCTTGCTCACCTCAACAGGTGAACTCTTTGTTTTGGTTGACTTCCATCTTAATTGGCTGTCTGCCTCTCTTAAATTAAACCCGTAATGATTTAGCTGCCCTGAATCTCTTGCAGTTGATTCAGGCACCTACCCGGCTTAATCTTAAAACCCATAACTACTCTGTCATAGACTGGGCCCTCACCACACACACCCACAGGATCATTCAGTCAGGCCTTCTCCCAGATGCCTTAAGCGATCATCATATGATCTACCTACTCCACAAAATACATCGACATAAGGCCCCTCACAGAACTGTACTTATTAGATCCTTTAAATCTCTAGACCTCTCCCCTCTCTTACTTGACCTAGTGCATACTGACTGGCCTCCCATCTCCTCTGCTGATACTGTAGACGATGCCCTGTCATGTTTCAACAGCAGTTTCCTTTGTGTCTGGAATATTCATGCCCTCATTAGGTGCTCCATGGTTTGAGGTAATCACTTTCCCTGGATCAGTCCTGAACTATTAGCTTGCCAACCTGCTAGCGACAAGGCCTGGGAGACCCACAAAGCCTCTCAGTTACCAAGTGACTTACAGCCATATTGCACGCTTCATAATTCCCAACCTGTAGTCACTGAGTTTAACACCTGTTTCACCCTGTGCTTCTTCACTCCTATCTACCGTCCCTCCTCCACCCTCTCCTACGCTGTATCCCCACTCCTTCACTTCCCCCCTGTAGTAACAACCCTCAATGCGACCACTTCTCCTTCTCACCAGTTTCCCCTTCTGAAATCTTAGCAGCCCTCCTGGAGATTAACCCTGCCAAAGGTAGCTTTCCAGATGGGGTTGATCCAAAACTTTTATACTTATCTGCCCCAGCGATTATCTCTCCTCTTGCTGATTTATTAAATCGTTCCTTCTGATCGGTTACAATACCATCTGCTTGGAAGTACGCAATTGTCCTCCCACTACCTAAAGGTGGTGAGCCTACACTGTTTCCATCTTCTCTGGGATGGATGGTAGCCTAATCACTTCCACTATCTTAGTTGACCTTGCTAAGGCTTTCGACACTGTCTCCGCACTCTCTTCTTTTTTTTTTTTTTTTGTATTATTTCTTTTCTTCCCTACTTGCATCCATGCCAGCCTCTCCTTCCGGCGAGCTAGTGCTTCTACCGACCCGTCCCGTCCCCCAAGCCTCCTCTCTCAAATGATAGCCATCTCCCCGGGTAACCCGGCGTATCCCTTGTCTGGACAGGTCCCCCTCCGAGGGGGAAAGCACCAGCCAGGGGGCCGCAGCCCAGCACATCCTCTTGGCCCGGGGAGACGCTGCTGAGGCGGAAGGCTGCGGAGGCATTGACGGGCTCGGAGAGCCAGGCAGCCATCATCCGGCATGACATGGAGCGTTTTTCATGCTTTTCTATATACGTCCCTCCTTCGCCATCACGCAGTGCTCCTGGTCTCCACGAGAAGCTGCTGCCGACTGACGACCCCCCGGGAGAGAAGAGCAGTCCCTACGGACGCTCAATCCTCTCCCGCCCCTGCCAGCCCCCTGTGACCCGAGTCCGTTCCCGAACCCAGGTCGCCAGCGTGGGTCCAGGTAAAGCAGCCGCGCCTTAACCCTCTATGCCACCAGGCCAGCAGCACTCTCTTCTTCTGAAAAACCTATCTACTGCTGACCTCTCGGATACTGCTGTAAATTGGTTCAGTGCTTACCTTGCTAGTAGGTCCCAGTCAGTTAAAATAGCTGACTCTATATCTCCGTCTCCATCTTCCTGAATGACTTCCCTGAGGTAAGCAACTCTTCCTCTATCCATATGTACACCGACGACACCATCCTGTTTACATCAGGGCAGTCTCCCACTGATGTAACTACCAGACTTCAAGCTGACTTTGACAAAGTTCAGCACTGGTTTAGCTCGCATCAGCTCTTTTCCCAATGCCAAGAAGACTGTCTCCATGACCTTTGGCACCAGACAAAGACTCTCAAGGCTCCCCTCCCTACCCCATTTCCACACCCTTGATGGGACTGTACCAGAGGATGTTACCTCTTTTTGCTACCTTGGTGGTGGCTAGACTAGCACCTTAACTTTTCTGTTCACGTGGTCGCTATCCTGAAAAAAAGTGCCCTAAGTTAGGTGCCTTGTACAGGAACTGTAGTTGTCTATCACTACCGGTAAGGCATGAACTTGTTCAGAAAATGAGTCTCCCTATTTTTGACTACTGTGATGTAGTCTACAGTGCCACTTCCAAGTCCGCCCTAACCAGATTGGACACCCTCTTTAACTCCTCCTGTTGTTTTGTCCTAGATTCTCCTCTTCACACTCACCACTGTATCTTATATCTTGCTCTATCCTTTCTGTCTCTTGTCAATCGGCGCCTCTGTCACTGTGCTAAATTCATTTCCAAATATTGGTTCAGCTCGCTCCCACACTATCTCTTATCCTCTTTTAGCATGCTACCCCCTCTACCCACTCCTTAAGATCTCAGAATACTCACACCCTGGTTGTCCCTTGCAGTTCAACTTCAGCAGGCCAATCTGCATTTTCGTATCATTTCCCAAAACTCTGGAACCAACTGCCTCCTCAGATTAAACACTCCTCCAATCCTCGTTCTCTCTCATCATCCCTTCACAGCTTCCTCTCTCCCAGCTGTTCCTGCTTCTAGTGCTGGCACCACCTCTCCCCCTTTCTTCCTCCTCCTTATGTTATTCTGCGCCTCCTTAGCTGTTCTAGCACTTTATCTGTATTGCAATTTATACTTGTTATTGACACACATATTTTAGCCATATGCTGTCATTTGTACTCCTGGTATTTATTGTTGTATAACCTCAAAATGTACATGTTTGAATTGTTATTCCATGAACTGCTGTGTTCCTTCTCATGTGCCCCTCTCCCCCCAGGTCGCACTGGGAAACGAGCAATTACATTTGCTCAGTGTGTCTTTCCTGGTGAAACTTTTCAATAAATAAATACATTTCTTACCCCAGGAGTCCTTTAGCATCAGTAACTATAGCAGTTAGCTGGCTAGATGCAACTGCCCCGGAGGTATGCCTTTAAGATAATTAGCATAATGAGCTTGGGCATCAGCCAATCAAAAAAAAGGAGGCGAGTGTGCTGAGAGGGAGCAGCCTGAAGGGCTTCAGAATTTTTTCTCCGCTGACTGAGCAACGTTGCCCCAGAAGTGTCTCTCAACTGTCCTTGTTGACAGCCTTTTTCTGCTTATCTTGGTAAACTTAATTTTTTAGTGTGCTGAGTGTAATTTTACTATTTTTTTGCAGTTTGTTTCTTTTCCACGCATCCACGTATATTTTTACCGCAACTATGTATATTTATATACATTTTTACCACATCTGCGGGTTTTTTATACATTTTTTATCGCAAATGCGTTTTTTTCGGTGGTTCTTCACTATTTTAACACTTTTCTTGAAGAAACTATTGAATTTTAGTGTTTTTCTTTACTTTTTACCTCAGAAGTCATGGGTCCCTACCTCGAGGTAACTGTTTGGATTTTCAAACTTTGACAGTTATTGCTGGGCTCTCTGTGGATTGGCATGTCAAAGATTCCCAGAACTAAAAAGAAATCTGGACCTACAGGATTTTTAAAAAGGTGTGTCATCTGTCACAGGATTTGGCTTAACAGCTTTTCAACAACCTGTGCCTCAGGTGTTTTGGTCCAGATCTGCTGGTCTCTTTGCACAAATTTGGTGAGAAACAGAGCAAAGAGCCCTAAAAAAAAACAAAAACGTATGACTGAGGAAAAATCAAAGGCTACCGATAAGGGGCCATCTAAAATTAATAACAATAAAAATTCAAGCAGGGTTGCTGATGAAGCCTTCAAGTCCCAGCCAAAAAATAAAGCTTCCGAAGGAGCTGATGAAGTTCCTCACAAATTTAAAAATAATAAAAGCACTGATGAAGTGTCTGTACAAAAAAGGAAGCATGATCAAGCTGCTGGTGAAGTGGCTAAAAAGATAGTCCGTAAAGACAAAAACGCTCCTGTTCCTCCTGGGAAAGCCAATAGTGAGACAACAAGCAGCTTAAAGCATAAAGAAAAAACAAAGTATATACAGCCACAGTCTGCTCAGGAACTCCCAACTATGCAAGACATGGCAAAAGCATGGCATGTCTTTCAGACCCTACAAAATATGGGGTCTATATTTACTGGGGCTGGCAAGCACTCTTCCACAGTTCTCTCCTCTGGAGACTGTGAGAGTGATGCAGATTATGAGGAACTTTTTATGATGCTCCTGACCTGAATTTGGAGGGCCGAGAACCTTATGTGTTCCCTGACCCTCCTTTCGGAGCTTCCCCTGCTGACCAGGAGGATCCCTCCTCTATGCTTATGTATATCCCAAATATGCTAGAGGCCCTGGACCTCCCTACTCAGGAGTCCATCCAGGATGAGGAGGAGGATAAAGATTATAGGGAGATGAAAGGTCTCCCACCCCCTAAGAGACTAGTTGTGCCTGTCTATAATGCTTTCAGAAAAGATACCATGAAACTGCTTCAAACCCCCACTTCGGTGACAGGGGTTGACAAGTGGGCTGAGAAAAAAATACCAATTGTCTAAAAATGATACTGAGCTCCTGTCTCTACATCCTAGCCATGAGAGCATAGTACAGCAGGCAGCTTGTGAGAAAGCTGGGGTTTCCTCGTCCTTCTAACCCCTGGACAAGGACTCTATAGAGAAATAGATTTTATAGCAAAGCAAATGTATACCACAGCTTCCCTGCTGGTCAGACTTTCTTCTTACATGGCTTTCACTGCCAAATATGAGAAAGCACTGTGCAATTCTATCCTGGCCATTACCCGCAATAGGTTGGATACAATGGTACAGGAGCTGGTGGATACGGCCTGGAAGCTACAAAATACCAATTCCACATGGCAGATGACAACAGTGATGCCGCCTCCAGGGCCATGGCCCATGCCATCTCTCTGAGGCGCTTTGCCTGGCTTAGAACTAGCAATCTGACCCCAGCCACCCAGTCTAAGGCCATGGATTTTCCCTGTGATCAAAACATGTTGTTCGATTCCAGAACAACTGACTACATGAAAAAGGTAGATGAGTACAAGGCATCTTGGCATAGTCACTCCTCTAAACGTAAGCTTCCTGCCCCAGCAGAAATCCCACCCAAGGGGCAATAGGGGCAGAGGTTATTTTCCCTGGCCTTACATCCCTATCCCCAGTCTGATTTCTCTCAGTACAGGGGTGCTTTCAGAGGGAGGGGCAGAAGGAGTCAAAGAAGGGCCACCTCTACCCAGCCAGCAGCCTCACAATCTAAGCCCTGATGTGAGTGTCCAGGTCTCCTCCCCTCTGCCAGTAGGAGGCAGACTCTCCCACAATCTTCAGAACTGGTCCCTCATTACCTTGGACAAGTGTGTTCTGGAGATGGTGGAAAAGGGTCTGCCACTACAGTTCAAGCAGATGCAAGACCTCAAGCATACCCAGGTGTCAAAACCTCTAACCCCAACACAGGTGCTACTGTTGGAATTGGAGATAAAAAGCCTTTTAGCTGCACGGGCAGTGGAGAGGGTTCTGGCCCACGAAAAGGGCATGGGCCTCTATTCCAGGTACTTTCTGACACAAAAGAAAACTGGGGAGTGGCACCCTATCTTTGATCTCAGATATTTAAACAAACATCTGTTAAAACCAAAATTTAAGATGGTCACTCTGTCACTAGTCATACGGTCCTTACAGCAGGGAGACTGTCTAACCTCCCTGGACCGAAAGGACGCTTACTTCCATATACCCATAAGGAGGTCTCACAGGAAGTTTCTCAGATTCAAACTCCCTTCAAGCCACTATCAGTTCGCTGCAATGACCTTCAGCCTGTCCTCGGCCCCAAGAGTCTTTACCAAGTGCCTGGCAGTGGTAGCAGCACACCTCAGGAAGCTGGGTGTCACTGTCTACCCCATTTAGATGATTGGCTCATAGTGGCAAAGTCTCCTTGTCAGGTCAAGGAGTCCCTTTCCCTTACAGAACACACTTTGGAGTCTCTGGGATTCCTGGTACATCTAAAGAAGTCTCACCTGGAACCCACCCAGCTACTCACCTTCATAGGATCTCAGCTAGACACCCAGAAAGAATATGCCTTACTCACACAGGAGAGAATTCAGTTTCCGTTCAGTGGCAGATTATTTCATCCAGGGACATCCAAGACCAGCCAGACATTTCCTCAGGCTCTTGGGACACATGGCTTCAATGACTGCAGTGGTCCCAGGAGTCAGGTACAGGATGTGACACCTGCAGGCCTGTCTCAGGGCTTGCTGGTCTCAAAGAAGCAACAATTTTTCGAAGCTGATACCTGTGGCAGAGCAGTTCCTTCAGGCTCTGCTTTGGTGGAAGACCCCTGCAAATCTGGCTGCAGGGATACCCTTCCAAGCTCTGCTTCCCACAGAGGTAATCACCACAGAAGCCTCCCTCCTGGGGTAGGGAGCTCATCTGGACAGTGCCTTAGTAAGTGGCACCTGGACTGTCCAAGAGTCACAGTTACACATAAACCTTCTGGAACTTAGAGCAGTCTTTCTAGCTCTTAAAGCATTTGCTTCTGTCATAAAAGGACAGATCGTACAAATTCGAGCAGACAACACCAATGCAGATTTTTACATAAACAAGCAGGGTGGTACCAGATCAGGAATACTCTGTTCGGAGGCTCTAAAAATCTGGTCTCTCACCTTCTCCCTGGGAGTTAGCCTTTCAGCTGTTCACCTCCCAGGCAAGTACAGTACCCTGGCAGATACTCTTAAGTCGCATCAATCAAGGCAAGAGCGAATGGACTCTAAACAAGCAAGTACTAACCACAGTGTTCAGGCAGTGGGGCACACCAGAAGTGGATCTGTTTGCCTCTCCCCTCAACTTCCAGCTTTCTCAATACTGTTGCAGGCTCCCAGTCCTGGGAACACTTCCCCTGGATGCTTTGACCCTGGACTGGTATGGGTGGTTCCTATATGCATTCCCTCCCTTTCCCCTGATGCTCAGGATATTGCAGAAACTCAGACAACAGCCTGCATCAATGATTCTGGTGGCTCTGGATTGGCCCAGGCAAGCCTGATACCCTCTCCTTTTCTCACTATCCTGCAGCAGGCCCCTTCGCCTGCCACCAACTCACTCTCTGCTGACCCTTCCCGAGACAGGAGTGCATTATCCAGACATACACCCTCTGCACCTCAAGGCCTGATTCTTCAGGAGTTAGAGTTTCCATCCTCTCAGTACTCAGAGCAGGTCCTTAAGATCCTGAGAATGGCTAAAAAACCTAACACAAAAAAGACTTATGTAGTCAAATGGAAACTGTTCTCCCTCTGGTACCAAAGGAAGTGGTAAAAGCACCCACAAAAATCAGAGAGCACAGGACTTTGATGAAAAAATGAAGTCCTTTTATTTAAATACAAAACTGCATGTTACATGTGCACCAAGTCCCAAAAATGAGCGGTAAAAGCTGTACCAACATTAACGTTTCCCCTAACCACCGTCAGGCATCATCAGAGTGAATCATTCTGATGATAGGCCTGACAGTTGTTAGGGGAAACGTTAATGTTGGTACAGCTTTTACCACTCATTTTTGTGACATGGTGCACATGTTACATGCAGTTTTATATTCAAATAAAGGGTCTTCATTTTTTCATCAAAGTCCTGTGCTCTCCGATTTTTGTGGGTGCGCTTACCACTTCATCTGTTACTTTTTGTCAAAATGAGCACCACAGTAAATCGCCTGGTGCTCCACTTCATTGTTTTCCTGCTGGTCTCCCTCTGGTACAAGAGCAAAAAGGTCAGTCCTGTTACAGCTTCAGACCCTCAGCTGCTGGATTACCTGGTACATCTGCTGGCGTCAGGCTTTATTTATTTATTTAGTTTTTGATGACCGAGTAAGTGCATTAGACACAAAAGTGACTATTTTTAGGCACGACCTGGTAGGTTACAACATCAACAGGAAAAAACAGTGATGATACAGTACAATACAGGAGTACAACATATTAGGGATACAATTAAAATGGATAACATTTTGAGCAGTTTGAGGTGACTGGAGAAACATTCCAATGTACTTTATATCAGAAGTGAAAGTAAGTGCATATAATACTATAGCATTTAAAGATATAGTAAAAATGGATAACGGTTTGAGCAATTGGTGTAACCAGGAGACAATACATACATTTCACGTATCAAAGCACAACAAAGGTAAGTGCACATATAACAGTGGATTATCAATCTAGGCATCAACTCTATTCTACAAAACTATAACATAAAGAATATCACACCAAAAAGGGAGCAAGTAGGTAGGAAGAACTGAGATAGTAAGACCTCAGGGAGAAAGTGTGTGTGTGGGGGGAGATCTGCAAGGGATGGGGTAGGAAGGGGGTAAGACAAGTAGAAACTATGAGGTATAAGTACCGGAGGAGGACACCGAGACAGTAATAGCGTAGGGAGTCAGGAATCTAGGGTGGTTTAAAGCAATTGCGCTGTGTACTCTCAATAAGCAGAGAGCACTGCAGGGGTTGACCTTAACTTTTTTTTGCACTAGCCAGCAGGACAAGTCAGTCTAAAATTGCACTAGCCTGCAGTGGTTTGCACTAGCCCGCACTCATTTCACCATGTGCTTTTAACAGACAATGAATAATGACAAGTCAGTCAAAATTGCACTAGCCCACAGTGATTTGTCCAGCCCCACAGCAAGCCACAGACTTCGATCGAACCCCACCCCCACCTTGTAGGCAACACAACAATACAAAATGAGGGAAAGCACAGAATAAGCCAGGATGTACTGCAGCAAACTAGATTAAACAACAGGGCACATCACAATGACACTTTCAAAACCCCCACATGCCCCCACACAACCTCAGAAGAACAGTAACAACTGGTACTTGACTTACAATACCTGAGTACCTCTGTCTGTTCAAGCAGCAATCCAAAAAGAAATGTGATGCCCAGCCCCACAACAAGCCCCAGATATCACCCCACACCCAAGGCAACAGAACACAGTATGAGCAGAACAACCTAGACAGCCAAACATGTTCACGCTGCTTCCCAATTCCCACACAACCTCAGTCAGAACTCAGAACCTCAATCATAGACCAGATAAGTACTGTCTGTATTTAAAATGAATTCCACTGCCTTACCTGAGCTTGACATTTTACATTTTAGGTGATCCAGCTCCCAGTATGCTTACCTTGCCTGCTCAGCAATAAAAGACCAGACCTGCGGCCAGCCAAGCAGCCCAGCCCACAATAAGCCACAGGAACTCCCCCATAGGCAAAGCTGAGCAAGGAATGGAAAGCACACACACACACACATATAACAAGCCCCAAAAACTGTGCTTTCAAAAATCAAATTAATCACAGATGCCTCAGTAAATTAGTTAGCAAAACATTCCACAGAAAACCAGTCCACGGCTGAGTTAAGGCACCAATCGTGGCTTTGTGATGGGTATGCAGAGTTGCAAACACAGTTTCTTTTCAATTTCAAACAGTTTCTATTTCCCCCACAAACTCACAGTCAGAAGTTCAGCACGATACTGATCTTCGCGTTTTTCCAATTCCCAGCCCACTGCCTTAGACAGTTTCCTAATTCCCCCCAACACTCAACCTCATAGAAAAATTAAATCACTCACTAACTCAAAAGAACCCAAATGCCATACTGCTCAACATTTTAATGCCATGTGGCACTGCCGTTTTTCTTTAGTTTCAGGTGAACTAACGCCCAGTAAGATTGCCTTGTTGTTGCCTGCCGTGCATACACAGTCAGATATCCAATTCTGGGATCCAAGACCGCAACTGCGATGCCGCTGAACCTTCGGGACTGTCCAAACCACCAAAGGGAGGTAACTGCACTAGCCCGAGGCACTTTGCACTATGCCTCGGGCTAGTAAATGTATGTTAAGGTCGAACCCTGGAGCACTGCCTCTTTTTAAACAAGGCATGGCTAGGTGACTGGCGTATTTCAAGGGACTGCGAGTTCCAGTAACTGGGGGCCACGTAGGAAAAACCTGTTTTTTTCTCTTTGGAAGTGTTGCATCTGGGAATGTGGAGTAAGGAAAGCTCAGCAGAACGGAGACCATAGGAGGTGGTCTGTGGAGTGAGTGCAGCAGTGAGAGAGCTAGGCATACCGGACCTCAGGATTCAATCCAAAAGGGCCCCAAGAGTAAGGAACCGGTGGACCAGAGGAGAGGGCAAATTAAGGTCTGCATAGAGCAGGCAGTGATGTTTTAACTTGGGGGATGCAGAGGCATAATGACATATATTATTAGAGGTTATGTCCCATTTGTGTAGGGAGGTTTTAGATGCATTGCCGTAGAATGAAGTTCCGTATGCAAGGGATGGGAGAAGAATTCCTCTGGCAATGGCCAGCCTCGCGGAAGGTGTGAGAATGTGGCTAGTTCTGTTAGCTAACCCTAGATTAGTACCAACTGCCTTACACACAGTAGTAATATGGATCTTGTAGTTAAGGGATCCATTGAGTAGAACCCCCAGGTATTTAAACAAGTTTGCCACTTCCAAAGGGGTACCATTCACGCTTACTGTTTTGAAGAGATCACGACTATTTTTTAATTTGGCAGGCGAGCCAAAAAGCATAGCCTGAGTCTTGCTAACATTGAGAACCAGCCTATGGCTAGTGATCCAGGATTGTACATTTAGGAAGGCCCCCGATAGATTGTGGTTGAGAGTGAGCACGTTATCGGAGGTGGTATAGAGAACAAGGTCATCAGCGTACAGCAGCGATGAGCAGGAAGAGGCATTTTTCGTTATATTATTAAGGAAGATTGAGAAGAGGAGAGGTCCTAGGATTGATCCTTGTGGTACCCCAACGTCAATGACTGTTTTGTCAGAGGCTGCAGAGCTGAACTTTACAGCTTGCATCCTGTTGGATAGGTAGCCATTAAACCAGTTCACAGACTGTGCCAAGAAACCCAGGGATAGGAGGTTTGCTAGCAGGAGGGGGTGATTAACGAGATCAAACGCATTTGTGAGATCTATAAAAACTGCTCCTGTTAGAGGACCCTGAGCCATAGCATGTAGTGTATCATTGGTTAGCTGTAGCAGGGCAGTTTGGGTGCTGTGACCCTTTCTAAAGCCATGTTGATTTGTGGACAGGAGGTTGTACTTGGTGAGGTGCTCTGTTACCTGTCTTGTGGTGAGCGTTTCCAGGATTTTGTTTAAGACCGATAATATTGCTATTGGTCTATAGTTCGCTAAATCCTTCTTGTCACCTTTTTTAAAGACCGGCATGGGGGGGTGCTAATGAGTAGCTAACGAGGTAGACGCGTTTCTTGTTGCTCCGTTCAGTTCACTGTAAAACAATTTAAAATAAAAGTATTAAATACCTTAGAGCGGCATTCGTTTTACTATACATGGCATCAGGTAGCATCATGGAGGAATACCTAACCTCCAACCCCGGGAAGAGCCAGCGTCTCACAGGGAAAACCGGTAAGAAGTCGGCTGCAAGTAGCGCAGGAGAAAATGCAGGCCTGGTGTCCATGTCGGATGCGGAGGTTACTGCGCTAGGCCGGGAGCTGACCTGCCAAGTGATAGCGGTGTTGGAGCCGAGATTAGTTAAATTAGAGGGTAAATTTGACTCGTGTTTACATGAAGTCCTTGAGCAACAGACACAGCATTGCAATCGGATGGCAGAAGCGGAGGAACGGGTCTCTCGTTTGGAAGACGAGCTGCTATCTGTTCCTAGTCAAATGGCAGAACTGCAGAAGGCGCTAGAGGAGTTGAAAGAAGCTCACGATTATCAGGAAAATTATCATCGGCGCCTGAATTTGCTCCTGTAAGGCTTGCCGGAAGGATGTGAAGGAGAAGGAACTCTTGATTTCTGTGGAAGGGTTCTGCCTGAGTTGCTAGGGATGCAGCTAGCGAAGGGGAAATTGAAGCTGAAGTGAACACATCGCGCTGTGATGCTGTGGCTGCTGGCGGGCCAACACCCTCGGCAAATCATAATGCACTTCCATTATTTTCAGGACAGAGAAACGATGCTGAGGGCCTACAGAACAAAAGGCTCCATAACCTACAAGGTAACCCAGTTCTACATCTCACAGGATTACTCTGCGAGGCTGCTAGAGAAGAGGAAGCGGTTTAATGCAGTGATGGCCCAGTTGAGAAGCCTACAAGTGGAAAATTTCCTGATCTACCCGACTACACTTAAAATAAAGCACGAGGGAGCGATTTTTTTTCTTTTTGGGAGTCTGAGAAAACTGAGGAATTCCTTAAGACCCTACAAAAGAAAATGGGTTGAAGAGCATGGAAGGGACAAGGCGTTGGTACTGGCTCCATGGACAGAGCGAAACCAGTTTATGCTGTTTAGCTATCTTATTGCTATAAGTTCAGAGGTCGAGTGAGCTGTGTTTTGTTTGCTAGTCGCCCCCCTCAAAGTTTAAAGTTCTGAATTTAAGCATAGAATAGCTAATGGTTGTGGGGGGGGGGGTAAAAGAAAAGAAAGGAAGCACAAAACAACTAATTGAATGGTGGAGCATTAATATTGGAAGAAGACTGCAGCATTAAGGATATCTTGTGGACACTTGTAAACTAAATAAGACAGAGGCAGATATATTCACCCTGTTGCGTCAAGGCTGCTCGATTGCTGTAGCTGAGGGCTTCTCAGACTCTAGCGGTGGGGGAGCGGGCCTAGCATGTGAGAAAGAATGTGCGGCCTAGCCCTTCCCGCCGGGGTCTGTGGGAGACCGTTGACACACGCGGACCTTCTCAGATGGCAGGCGCACCATACACTGGAACAGGATAGAAATGGGCTTTTGATTTACTGTGTGGGGGTTCTGTCTTGAATCTTGCACTGATGCCTTGGCCCGGGATTAACAGGGGAAGGGGAGTGGAAGCGAGGGAGGGATGGCAGGATACATGTTCTGTACTGTGAGTGGAGCGGTGGGGGGGCAGGACTGTCCTGGTAGATGGGATAATTGGAGGGAGTGCGGTCAGGCGGGGGGGTAGAGGTGGCCTGCGTTCAATCCTTCCTTAGTTGTATAAACCTCAGGGGATCGGCCTTGGCTTTGCTCACCCACAAAAGAGCGTGGGTAGAAGGGGAGGGAATGTAACAGCTATCCCTCGAGCGGAGGCATCAGTTAGAAAGGGTGGGATAGCAAGAGAGCCCACTAGGTGGAGTAAATGGTATGTACTTCAAATGCCTGCCAATATGGGAGCTCAGCACAGGCTCACAGCTTCATTAAAATAAAAGGGGAGAATAAAATGATGACTCGGGGAATGTGGACGAGGGAGGTTGTGTTGTAGTGAAAGAGAACACAACAGTCAAGAGGGGGGTATGTGCTCCAGGAGGAGCTTGGCGACGGGGCGGAGCGGCGGGATGCTCATGCCAGTTGAGGGGGATCTTTTATTTCCAGACACTTGTGCCTTATAGGTGCTTAGTGTTAGAAGGAGGGTTCGTATACTGCGAGGATGGGGTGGGGAGGGGGGCTTATTAGTTCGAAAGGGCAGGATGTTTGGGAAAGGGGGAGGACGTATGTGGTTCAATTTGGGGGAAACTAGATGTTTGTTAATACTGGATCATAAAGTAAGGGGGGTGAGTGGGAGGAAGAGGAAGGGTGGGACGGGCGAGGGGGATGTTCAAACTGTTAATTCTGTTGTTGTTGTTATTATGTTGTTAGATGCAACTGGTGATGCAAAAGACCTGAGTACAGTGCATTATAATAAAAATTGCAGGGGCTGGTCTAGGAGTGCTTGGGGGCTGGGGTACAACGGGGAGCTACAAGATGTGGTTGGGATTGGGACATGTCTGTGTGTTTGTTATGAGTAATATGTCAAATATAAACATTATTTCCTGAAATGTTAAGGGAATAGCAAGCCCAGTAAAGAGATCGGCATTACTGACTGCGCTTAAGAGGGTTGGGGTGCAGGTGGCTATGTTAC
Source organism: Neoceratodus forsteri (assembly GCA_016271365.2). Lineage (NCBI taxonomy): Eukaryota > Metazoa > Chordata > Ceratodontiformes > Ceratodontidae > Neoceratodus > Neoceratodus forsteri. The sequence continues at coordinate 1,023,129,227 of CM028134.1, forward strand.
AAGAAACCCACCTGACGAACGTGGAGCACACTAAGCTTGTACGAAATTGGGTGGGGAAGTGTTATGCGGATTCCTTCACTTCTCACAAACGTGGGTAACCATATTATTACATAAAAACTTTCCTTGGAAGTTCGGAGGGTGGTACGTGACCTGGATGGGGGCAGATATATATTTATTACTGGACTGTTAGGGAGAAATGGTTACGTATGGATGTGTATATGCTCGGTGATACGTGACCTGCAGTTTTCATCTCTTTACTGGACTGCTAATAAAAGAACAATTCCCGGGCTGATTATTGGGGGATTTTAATTGGACTATGGACACCTTCCTGGACCACTCAGAAAGAAAGGAAGAGTGCATCGGAAACTGTGACTCAGTGGCAGCTGGGGATGGCGGACCTAGACTCGGTAGATGGGTGGCGTACAAAAACCCAGGAGCAAGGGAGTACACGTTTTATTCCAACCCCCATAAAACCTGGTCAGGCATAGATTATGTGTGTATATCCAGGAGCCGGATAGGACGGACGCAGGATGTGTCCCACAGTCCTATACACATATCCGATCATGCCATGGTTATTTTGAAAATGACTGGAGGAGGGGTGAGAGAGACTCCTCCGCAGTGGAGATTCCCCACATATATGATAAAAAATCAAGCTTTTCGGGATTATCTAGTGGATCAATGGCAGTATTATGAGGAGACTAACTCCTCTCGGGATATCTCTTGGCCCATCTTCCGGGAAGCAGGGAAAGCATATATGAGGGGGGCTATTATTGCCTATATGGCGAGACTGAAGGACAAAAGAAGGAAAAAAGGGTAGAGTTAGAAAGCCAGTTAAAGGAGCTAGAGAAAAGAGTGGCGAGGGGAGAACAAGGAGAGGCACCTGAATTGCTGATGACAACAAGGGAGGCTTTGACTATGTTGCTGCAAGAGGAGGCTGGTATGTCCTGGTTTTACTGTCAAAGGCAGGTTTTTGAGTGTGGGAATAGACCGGGGCCATTGTTAGTACGATTAATGAAAGGGGGTAAGGGCCAAACATGGATTCTGGGGATTAAGGACAGAGGCGGGAGAATCTGTACGGACCAGGGAGGTATAAGGGAACATTTTCAGAAATTTTATGAAGATTTGTATAAAGCGGAACATAGAGGTACGGAGGATCAGATACGGAGATTTTTGGCAGGTCTTCAATTACCTGTAACTACTAGCTTACAGAAAGAGCAACTAGGCCAGCCTATAACGAGAGCCGAAATTCTTGGGGCCATACAAAAATTACAGCGGGAGAAGGCTAGCGGGCCAGACGGATTTCCAATAGAGTATTATAAGATTTTGGGAAATCAGGTGACGGGAGCATTGTGTGGACTCTTTCAAACAAGAGAAGGAGGAGAAACAGCAGATTTGCCGGATACTTGTTAAGATGCTAACATTTGTCTGATACCCAAACCTGGTAGGGATGGCACGGACTGCACGGGGTATAGACCTATCTCCCTGCTCAACTCAGATTTAAAGATCCTGGCCAAGGTGCTGGCTATTAGGTTGGAGAGTATACTGCCGGATTTGATTCACCCAGACCAGACCGGGTTCATAAAGGTCGCCAATCATATCATAATATGCTTAGGTTACTCAACGTAATATGGAGGGTGAATATAGATAATGAGAAAGTGGGTGTTATATCAATGGACGCGGAAAAGGCGTTTGATAGGGTAGAATGGGAATACCTCTTTGAGGTACTGGCCCGGTTTGGTCTGGGTGAATCCTTTGTGGGATGGGTAGGGGCTATGTACACAAAGCCGAGGGCCCGAATTTTGGTTAATGGGAGTCTCTCTGAGTGGTTTTCCTTGGAGAAGGGAACCAGACAGGGGTGCCGTCTCTCACCCCTTTTGTTTGCACTGGCGTTGGAACCTCTGACGCTGGCAGTGGGCAACAAGAACAAATAAAAGGGCTTGCGGGAGCTCGAGGGCCTGAGCATAAGATCACCTTATATGCAGATGATATGCTACTATTTGTTAGAGATCCGCAGAGGTCCATGGTGCCGCTGCTATCCCTCACTGAGGAATTTGCCAGTTTCTCTGGATACAAGGTGAATCTGGAGAAGTCAGAGATGATGTGTTTCCCAGATGGGGATAAAGCGTTGGGGTTAAGGCTTAAGGTTGTGCAGAATGGTTTTCAGTACGTGGCGATATGGATAGGGAGGAAATTAGGGGACTTGTATCACCTAAATTATCCATGTCTGCTCAGAACTGTGCTTGGGGACCTTGGGCGGTGGGCACAGCTCCCGATCTCTTGGATGGGAAGGATCAATGTGATTAAAATGAACGTCCTTCCCAGGATTTTATACCCCATGCAAATGCTACATTTGGGACTAACCGGGGGGGGATGTTAAACACTGGAAGTGGGATTTTCAGAGTTTGTTTGGCATGCAAGAAAGCCACGAATCAGTCTTAAGAGGCTCAAAGCAGAAACCAACAGGGGAGGCCTGAATTTCCCAGACCTAGGTAATTATTACTCGGCCATACAGCAGAGAGGTATCAGGGATTGGGTACATAGGCCTCAGGTAGCTAGCTGGGTGGAGCTTGAGCAGTGGGGGGTCCCAGGGAGGCTTACTGCGTATTTGCATAGTAAAGGGCCGCGGGCGCATAGAGCACTGGGGAATGGCAATCCACTGCTGCAGGCAGCACTTGAGGCCTGGGCAGGGTTGGGGAGGCAAAGAGCGCGCGGCCAAGGAGAAACCTTACTACTACCGGTGGCCAGGAATCCGTTTTTCCTGCCGGGTATGAAGGACAAAGGTTTCAGTGAATGGGAGACATGCGAGTGGAAACAGTGGGTCACCTAATAGAGAGGGGAGAGGGGAGAGGTCTGCACTTATGAGCTGATTAAACAGCGGTTGCATCTAGAGGGCCCACACTTGTTTCGATACCTACAGATTCGAACCTACGTTGGGAAATTAGGTAGGGTGGCTCGAGAGGGCCTGAAACCAGATCTGGTAGAGCAGGTGGTGTATCATGCTGGGAAGGATTCCAAAAGAATGTTGGGAAAAGCTGCTAAACAAGGCAAGCAAGGCATGCCAGATTTAACAAAAAATACAAGGGAGCTATGGGCAAGGGATTTGGAGCAGCGCATCTCAGAAGATAATTGGAGAGTGGTCCTGGGAATGCCAGGTGGAATAATGGTCTGTAACAAATATAAAGAGGCCTTTTACAAGTTCCTACATAGATTATATTATCCCCTGGATACTGTCCATAAAGCCCATCTGGCGATTTATCCTATATGTGGTAGAGAAATAGGGACCTATATCCATTGTTTCTGGGCCTGCTCAATTTTGGTTAAGTTTTGGGAGGATGTGGTCACAGAAGTGGCTTACATGGCAGGCCGGCCACTGAGTGGGATCCATTGGTCTGTTTGTTTGGAGTTGAGGTAGTGGGGGGGTGGGGAATGGAATCCGCTCCCCAGGTGGATGAGGGTCTTGTTTGTTATAGCCCGGCACTGTATACAGAACACATGGGTGTCGCATGTCAGGCCCACACTTTCTATGTGGCGTCAGGCAATCATACAAGCACTGGCACTGGAAAGACTGACATACGTGATGCGAGAACGGGAAGAGGCCTTTCTGAGGGAGTGGTCCCCTTTTCTCTCTTCACTAAGTATGGCTGAGAGTTTGATAGTAAGGTCGGGCTTGAGCATATAAAATAAAAGGAAATGGGGGGGTAGTTATTTTATGTTAGTTATTTTAGGTGTAAAGCATGTTATCTAGATCCAGCTGATCTGCACATGAATGGAATATGCATAGGAGAAGAACATAATGGAATGAGAATATGTGATACTATTTATTATCTTAGTTGAATGAGAGCTAATGGCACATCCGATTGCATCTATTTGTCTGTTGGTTTGTTTGTGTTTTGTTTGCCTTTGTTACAAAGAAATTCAATAAAGAGATTATTGGAAAAAAAAAATAAAGACCGGCACTACTCTGGCCATTTTCTAGATATCTGGCACTACTCCTTCATTAAGGGACATGGTGAAGATTTTAGACAGTGGCCCTGCAAGGAAGGGGGCAGCCAGCTTGAGGAGCTTAGGGTCCACGCAGTCAGACCGAACCGCAGTGCTGTCCAATATGGCATTGAGTAACTTGAGTACATCTGTTTGATGCCCTCTCCCTCAAGCTACACCTGGCTGCAATTTTGGCCTATCTTTCGGTGGGGAAGAAAAAGTCAGTTTTCTCCCATACCGTATTCAAAAAGTTTTTCAAAGGTCTCTTGCACCTCCAGCTTCCAGTCAGGGAGCCGGTTCCTCCTTGGAGTCTGAATCTCTGCATAGCCAGGCTCATGCAATCACCCTTTGAGCTTATGGCCACTGTACATATTAAGTTTGTGACCTGGAAGTCTGTCTTCCTGGTGGCCATTACCTCTGCCAGGAGGATTTCAGAGTTACAGGCTCTGTGCACTGAGCCTAATTACGTCATTCTTCACAAAGATAAAATTGAGCTCAGGACAAATAGGAAGTTTCTGCCTAAGGTGGTTTCACAGTTTCACCTTAACCAGTCCATTACTCTGTCTTCTTTGCTGAGAAATCCACTCCTGGTGAACAAAAGCTCCACAGTTTGGATGTAAAAAGAGCTCTCTTTTACTACCTAGAGCATACTAGGCAGTCCAGAGGCTCTTCCACTCAGTTGTTCCTCACCTATGGGGATGTAGGCAGAGGAAGACCAGCTACCAAGAGAAATATTTCCTGCTGGTTGATCTGTTGTATTAGATTCTGCTATGAAAAAGCTGATCATCAACCTCTATGGGGCTCAGGGCCCACTCAACCAGGGGCACTGCAGCCTCTGTGGCAGCAGCAAGGGGCATACCCCTTCTGGATGTCTGCAAAGCTACCTGGAAATCTGTGCGCACTTTCATTAAAGCAGCAGTACTACGAAATCAGGAAGTGAACTATCAGAATTCTGTTTTTCGGCTGTAAACATGCGGCCAAAGTTCCAGTTTCCATACCTGTAAATGTTTTTTACTAGTCATCTTTAGTTTTTTAGATATTTGCAATTTATTTGAATTGTTGTAGCGCTACAACAAATATGGCGGGTGACTAATTTTCAGCTGCGCTTTTTCTACAGGTCACATCAGGTCTTTTGACAACAGCAGAGGGACCCTCTGCTGACCATTCCCGATGTCCCTGCAAGTTCTTCACATGTGCAGTTAGCAGCAGAGGGGGTTCCAGTGCAACATGCTTAGTGGCAGAAATGTAAACAAAAGCAGAGAACAACTGAGCAAATTACTCGGTGATAGTACAATGCCGACGAGAAAGAGTACCAGGTATATGATTATCAGGGCACAGGGAATAAACTGTCAAAAAAGCGCAATTTTTTTTCCTCATAGTACTGCTGCTTTAAACACTATAGATGTGAGTGTATATCCAGTCAATGGAAATTAAACTTACATAATAAGCAAGAAAAGAGGAAGGATGTTCTCTGCAGATGCAGGTTAGGACCAGATAATTTGACACAGCTAGTAATTTTGTGCCCTCTGTATAAGAGATACAGAGAACAGTTACTAGGTCAAATCCTGGGCTCACTAGAGTACGAGCCACAACATCTAGTAACACATCTCTTGAAATCTAAAAGTGAAAAAATATTAACCCCTGTGACGTCCTTCCTCAGAATTATAGAGGAAAAGAAATTACATTTAGGAAAAAAAGGGCATTGACAGTATTTAAGATATTGGTGGCTATTAATTAAGGAAACTTCCTCATTGTTACAGCATTTTATTTTTTTCTCTTCTGTGTCATTTTGTTTCATCTGTTATAGGACACTGTTAATATGGTTAAAAGAAGGACATGTATAGGTAGATACACATCTAATGCATAGTAATGTGAGAAACGTGATTCATTGTTTGATAGTTTTTATAGATTTACAAGGCATGTATGTATTTATATTGTTTTTAAGTTTTGTCAATGTAATGGCTTGTTTTTAAGCTGAACATTAAGCATAAATTGAATTAAGCACTACAGTTTAGATGTGCAGTCCAGATCTGATGCCAAATTAGGAAGGGCGATTCTGCAGAGCCTCTTTCCTAAGTAGGTTCTCTGCCCACCTCCCACTTGGTACTGCTCGGTAGTCTGCTATGGTTACTGATGCTAAAGGACTCCTGGGGTAAGAAGAAAAAATTACCGTAGTAATCTTCTTCCTTCCAAGGGGTTCTTTAGCATCAGTAAGCTCCCTCTCTTCCTCCCCGGTTCACCTTTTAGGAGAAGGGCTCTCTTCTCAGTTTTATTACCAAAATTTGTATTTTTATTAAAGAGTTTTCGTGCTCAGGTTGTTGTTATCTCTTTTCCGGGTTTTGGACATTTGCGTGTTTTTTGAATCCTCTTGGTTCATATTTTGGGGCATGTGCCCATTATCTTTGAAAATATTCTGAAGCCCTTTAGACTGCTCCCTCTCAGCACACTCGCCTCCTTTTTTTTGATTGGCTGATGCCCAAGCTCATTATGCTAATTACCTTAAAGGCATAGCTCCAGGGCAGTTGCACCTAGCCAGCTAACTGCTATAGTTACTGATGCTAAAGGACCCCTTGGAAGAAAGAAGATTACTATGGTAAGTAATTTTTTTCTTCCACCTCCCAACTGTAGTTGTCAGTCCACCAGGTCTCCGTGACGGCAGTTATGTCCGGGTTGTCTGCCGGCACCGCAGCCTGCAGGTCTATCATTTTATTACCAAGACTCCTGGCATTTGTTAGCAACTCTTTCCACCAGCCCTGCCTTCCTCCATTTCCATCCCCGGCCCCCAGCTGTGGGGGAGTATGAGTTAGGTAAGTCCCATCAGCCATTTTCCCTGGACCACCCCTAGCTGCGCACTCTCCCTCTCCTAGTTTAAATCATTCCCCAGTATTTTATCTATGTATCCCTGGAGTTTCCCCCTCAGCAGTCTAGCCCCCTCATCATTGATACACAGTCTGTCCCTCGCGTACAGATGTTGGTCTACCCACGTGTCCCCCCCCCACTCACCTATGCTTTCATAGCCCTGTTTTCTACACCACTACCTCAGCCAGTGGTTAAAGTCCTTGATTCTCATTTGCCAACTGCTGCAGGCTTTAGCACTAAAACATCATAAAATCCCAGGATGCCTTACATGAGTCAGGTCATGACCTTTGCAATGGAGTCAATTAGTTGTTCACACCAGACTTAAGTACCTCCATTTCCATTTAAATCCTGTTATAATTAGGAGGGTGTAACAGAGGCCATCATTATTCGTGCCTATAAGCTACTCAGGTAAACAGAATAAAAGGCTGAAGGGACCTTCTCTTTAAGTGGTTTTTGTAGTGTTCCAGTGAGAAGGGGCAGTCCAGCTGGTAAAAAATGTGGGAATGATGAGGAAGATCAAGTCGTTCTTTCTGAGGCTGTACGGCCCAGTTGACCTTGTTAGTAGTGTCGCTATATAAGATGGGAGCATATACTTGAGGGCTTTGAAAGTTCCTTAGTCTCCTTGTAGCAAGAGATGTCTATCCAACAGATGAAAGTAAGGTGCAGTGGTAAGTTCTGTTAGGGAGGTTGGTGAGGAAGCGCAATGCTCTAGTCTATAAAACATCAAGTCTGGCTGACTGTGTAGTGGAGGCGCAACCATATATTATGACCTGACAATCAATGAAAGCGGTTTGTACCAGTATCTGTTTAGCATCTGGTAGAAAGCAGAAGTTCTTTCTAAAATGAAACCTAGCCTCTTACGAAGCTTTTCATATAGTCTATATGGGTGGAGACAGACTGTGTTATGCAACCACAGTCATAAATATTTTAAGTTATACACTAGCTCAAGTTGTTCATCATAGTGTGTGAATAACTGGCATAGGGCCATTCGCTATTGTATTTATGACAGAGGTGAGAACCATGAATTTAGTTTTTGAGGCATTTAGCAGGAGTTGAGGATTTGAGGTTGCATTGGAGCTTGTTGAAGGCTTGTTGCACATCATTTACCACTGTACTTACAGAAGGTCTAGCAATGTAAAGGGCAGTGTCATCGGCGTTAAAAGAGAAGCTGGTCATTATCAATGTTCTATCAAGGTCATTTGTGCAGATCGTAAAAAGCAGTCCCATTATGAACCCTTGGGGAACACCTTTCCTTGTGTGTATGCAGGACGAGGTGCAGTCCTCAGCCTTTACCTGTTGTTGATGGTCGGATAGATAATTTTGAAACCATGACACTGTTGTATGAGAGATACCAATATTGGTAAGCTTAGTTAGAAGAATATTGTGGTCTATGGTGCCAAAAGCTTTGCTGAGATCAAGAAAAATGGCCACATTTGGTAGTTTCTGATCTGTCGTAGAAAGCCAGTCGTTAGTGACTTTGACCAGGGCAGTAGAGGTACTGTATTTGGATCTGAAGCCTGATTGTTATAATGTTGAAATTGTCCAGATATTCATGAATTTAGTCATTTACTAATTTTTCAGTAATTTGCACAGTACTGGAAGAATTGAGATGGGTCTGTAGTTATTTAAAGAGGCCTTGTTGCAAGATTTCTAAAGGGTATTAAATATGGGCTGTTTTGCAGATGGAGGGTATCTCACTGAATGTCATAGTAAGATTAAAAAGATGGGTAAGAAGCTGTGAGGATAGAATATCCTCGTTTTTAGAATAGGCTCATTGTTGTCAGCCCCTTAAACTTTTGTGGGATCCACGGTGGAGAGTAATCTTTCCACTTGAAAGGAAGTGAAGGGTTGTAGGTGGAAAGTGCCCTTACTGGAGGGAGGAAGGTCAGATTTTTCAGATCGGGAGCAGAATGTAACCCATTATTTGATTGTGCAAAGGTTTGTCCCGCTGAGGCAAAATAGGAATTTAACTCCTCCACAATAAGTTATTTATTTGAGACAGTTTTGTTATCAATTTTTTTTAAACTGTATTTTATTGACTTTTGAAAAAGTTCATACATCAACTATATCCAAAAATGCATGAAAAGGCAAACAACATGGCTACCTAGGAAACGAACAGATACACATTCCATCATGGTACCACTTGGTAGGGAAAAACACTACAGTTTGAATTCTTTTTATTGACAAAAGGAGCTAAGTTACAGCCAATGCTTGGGTCACTGTCTCATATAAAAAGCGGCCCAAGCTGATCTGTTTCCCACCCAACTCCGGGTTAATGACCCCCTGACACCTTCTTACCTGGCATTATGATCGTCCCCCATAACGTGCTCCCAAGAGAGATACAATCTCATAAGGAAGTATTTAACTAACTTAAACTCAGACTGCAGGACTTGCACTATAAACAAACATAAGAAATTCACAGTAACAGGTTATTTTCATTGGCAATTAATAATTTGCTGCAGACATACCATTGTAGCATTAAGTAAATCTGCCATCGTTGCTGGCAAAAGAACAGCATTGCAGTCCAAACTTTTGCTCAAAAATAAAATGCTTCTCATCTTGCTCACGTAAGTACTTTGTGCCCATGTCTCCCACCTGACGGACCCACGACTCCATCTTTTGATACAATGCACCCCCGAAACATGTAGTACCCCAAAAAGGAAAAAACAGCAGACGTGCAAGTCTGCCTTTTACCAGCAGCTGCACCCACATAGCTCAAGAACAAGTTAAGCTGCCAGATTTTGCCAGTCAGATTTAAAGACTTTTATCGTCAGGACTTATGGCCCTGTGAGACAGACACTCAGAGAGAATGTGTTTGTTCATGACTTTGCTGCTTCATCCAAGTTATCCGGAGTATCATCCACAACTTGCTGCGCCATCCCCACTTGTTTGTCCACCAAGAGTCCAGTTGCTTTGGGATCAACAAAACTGTATTGCTTGTTTGCGATTGTAAATTGTAGATGCTACGGAATCCAATACAGTAGCTGACCCCTAGTTCTTCAACTTGAGCCACCCTTCGAAGGCTCACTGCTACTGCCTGGTTGTATAGGAGTAGTCGGGGAGAGAATATGTGGGTGTCTTCCAGGTGTATGGGGAAATGGTCTCTCACTGCCCACCGTATCCGATCGCGATCACTCATCGATCCTGTCACCATGAACACTGTCCTGGATCCTTCTCCTCCCAGAGCATGTCGTGGATTCACTCGGTAGGCCCTTTGGATATGGACTGCATACCCCAAGCTGATTGCCTCGGGTAGCCACCTTCCAAGAAAGTTGCCAAATCCTCCTCTTCTACTCCGGGAAGACCCAGGATTCGAACATTCACCGATCTGACAGTATTCTCCAGTTGCTGTATTTGAGTCCTTAACAAGCTCTGTTCTAGGATCGTGGATATGTTGTTCTATCCACACTTGTTGGCATGTTCTTTCCCTTTAAGAATCTTGCCGGAAGGTCTTTAAGCAGGCTCCTCCCACCCACCTGGGTGGTATATCCCTTGGCTCCGCCCCTTGACGCCAGACCTTCCTTTCTGCTGGAAGATTCAGGTTCCCTCTTTATTGCTCACGTGTTACTGTAGGCCCTGGCGAATAAATCTCAATTTACCAAAACTAAAACTCATATGAGTGTCTTCTAATTGCTTTGCAATCTCGACCGTGATGGAGGACAAGTCCTCACTCTGTTTCCGCCGCTGTCCGTGTCGGCAAAAGATGTCTCGGACCAACCCGCATGCCTTGTGCGTCTATTGCCTGAGTCACGATCACGACACCCAGGCGTGCGAAATGTGTCGTGCTTTCCATCCCAGCGTTCTGGACAATCATCTCGCACGACTGCACCTGGGCAGACCGGAAAAAAGGAACCTTCCGGTCAAATGCAAAGACGTCCGTTGGGCGGTCTCCGCGGCTGTGAGGTCCAATGAACAGCTGGAGCAGATGAAGGGCTTCGAAGAGGAGGCGGCACAGGTCGCTGATTGGTCCTCTTCTCTCACAGTTTTCGTTCCGCTCAATCAGGGCTCCACCTTCTCAGGCTCCTTTAAGGAGATGCGTCAGTCTCTCTTTACCAAAGGAGAGGGTCCCTCGGGTGCACACGTCGGTTCTATGTGATACCGCGAGTTTTAACGGCAACTCGCATTGTCATGTCATCAGGGCAGCGAAAACAATTTGTCACCCTGACATCCTTGGCACACGGAAGAAGCGGCGCCGAGATTTAAATACTTGCTTTCAGTAGGGGGCTCGCCCCGAACTAGCAAAGATTCTCAACTCAGAGGGTGCATGTCGCGAGGGTGCAAAGCAAAATAAATACAAGTTTTGGGCCAGGCGCAACAAAAGCGTTGTGGTGCCGAACCGGAACCGCGCCATGGCTGAGGTAGCCCTGATGCCTGGCGCCTTCGGCAGCTGACCCTACATCCCTTCCGCCTCTCCCAGGCCACGCCACCGTGCTCACCCCCCACACGCTGCATACTATGCACATCCTGTCGCTAGGGTCGCCCACCCTGCCACATCCGGTCGCCTTCCCTGCCCCCTCGCCTTTTGGGCTTTCACCCACATCACGTCGCCATTTCGGATGGCGCCATGATTCAGGCACCCACCTCACGTGCTACCCACATGTCTCTCAGTCCTGTAAAAAGGAAACAGAGAAAAAAGACAGTTCATCTTGCCGATGACGTTCTTGGGATCATGAGAGATCTTGGTCCCAGGAATCTGCTGTCTTGACTTCGGTCGAGGTTGCGGCCACAGCCGCTGGCTTCACGGTACCCCCACAGCCAGCCAGCCAAGATGCGGGATGACATTCCGGTCAAAATAATTATCGACCCTGTCGACCCATCCAGACCAACAACTCCTTATTCAGGACCCCAGTCCTGCCTGGACCCACTGAGGAAGAGACCCAGCCTGCTAGGAACCTCCTCACAGTCCTGGTCCCTGACCTGGAAGAGCCGCAGTTTTACCCGGCTCCTTCCAAACGACCCCGTCGGTCCAAGTCAAGGTCTCGGACCCCTTTGACTGACAGGCCAAAGAAGATGAATAAGCGCTCCAAAAAGTGGCGCCACCGCCATTCTTCCTCATCCTCCTCGGAAGAGGAGAGGCTTCAACGCAGGCTGTGTTGACACTACAAGGATCTGATGTGGCAGCAGCTGATTATCTCCAGCCAGAAGTCAACCCCGGCTTCTTCTCCAGCCATTACTTGGCTGTCTCCCTCCAGGCCGATGCCGATGTACACACCAGATCCTCCCGGCTCAGCCAAAACCGGCCTCCCTACCAATTCACGTGGAACCACCACTGAAACAGCCCATCTCCGGGACTCCTGCCAAGGGGTCTAGGCACGCTTCGTGGCCTTCCGCACAGTCTGTCTGTTACCCTCACTCCTGACCGTCCTAGATGGGTGGAAGGTGACTCTGGTGGCCAGCTGATCTATCCAGAGTCCAAGGACTCTGACCTGCATTCTTGTCCCTTGGACAACAAATCCGTAGGTAGTCTTTTGACGGAGGAAGGCCCCACTTCCTTCATGGGTATCCTCCGTCTCATCTCCGAATCCACGGGGATGCCCTTGGAGCCCATTTAGAAACAAGCCAAATACTCCCTCATGGATATCCTCAAATGAGGGGATTCTCCAACAAAGGTCTTCCCAGTGGCCAAGGCCATTGTTGGTCTGGCCTTGGAGCTGTGGCAGCACCCTGCCTCCTGCCCTGCACCCTCAGTCCGAATGGCCCACAAGTACATGGTCCCTATCGGCTCCCTTTCTGGATTCACAGAGCACCCCTTTTCCAAGGGGTTGGTGACTGAATCTTTGTTCAGGTGCTTGGGAAATTCGGGAGACACCGATAGACCCCCAGACAAAGAGTCCAAGAAACTGGACCATTTGGCCCGGAAAGTCTATGCTGCTTCTTCACTTGGCCTTTGTCAGGCAAGCTCGGTTGTCATCATGGCGCATTTTTCCCATGCCCTTCTGGGCTCTCTGGATGAGATCCTTCCTCACCTCCCCACAGACCTCCAGACCACGGTCAAGCAGGTCCATGACTAGGGCCGGATGGTTGTGAAGCAGCAACTCCAGACAGCTCTGGACATCGGGGACTCCTGCTCCCGCTCGAAGGCGGCTGTGGTTGCCATGCACTGCAGGGCCTGGCTGAGGGTCTCCACCTTCACGGCAGACACTCAGCACAAGTTCATGGATGTCCCCTTCTTGGGTACTGACCTCTTCGGTCCAGGAGTGGATGGTCATCTCCAGCACACAGAGAAGTCCAGTACCACCTTGGACTCTGTGATTTCTGCTCAGAAGGAATCCCAGGGTTCCAAAAAGTAGAAAAGAAAACCTTTTCGGCCTTCTGCCCCTGCGGCCAAGCAGCACCATTTCCAATCGGGGCAGCAACAGCAGCAGACTCAACCTTGGCACCCTCGGCTCAAGTCAGGTCCCTCGGCAGCCCGTAAGCCCGGAGGAAAGGGTCCTGGTGGTCCCCAAACCGGATCTTCCTCCTCCAAGCCTGCACAGTGACAGGATGGAGGTTGCCAGCCCCATACTCATCACACCAGCTCCGGGTCCTCCCATGGGGGTCCGGCACAGCCACTTCCTTTCTGCCTGGTCTGCTGTTACAACGGACAGGTGGGTTCTGGAAGTGGTCGGCCAAGGGCTGCCTCTGGAATTTGAGCACTACCCACCAAGCCGAGCCCACACCCCACGGGAGGATGTGATGTCGAATGACACTCAGTCGGCTCTCTGAGATGACATCGCCCAGCTCCTACGCAAGGAGGTAGTGGCCAGAGTTGTGGATCCCCCTGTCAACCCAAGGTTCATTTCCAGGTACTTTGTGGTTCCAAAATGGATGGGGGTTGACGACCCATTCTGGATCTGCACGACCTGAACCAATTTCTCAGATCTTGCACATTTAGGATGGTAACTGTGTCTCAGATCATACCATCTCTTGAGCGGAACATGTGGTTCTGCTCACTGGGATCTCTAGGACACATTCTTTCATGTACTGATCCGTCCATCTCACTGAAGGTTCCTCCCCTTCCGAGCAGAGGGAGCCTTCTTCGAGTTCCAAGCCATGCTGTTCGGCCTGTCATCGGCCCCCGGGTCTTCACCAAATGCATTGCAGTCTTGGCGGACCACCTTCGGCATCGGGGGGGGGTCAGAGTGTACCTCTATCTCGACAACTGGCTCATAGCGGGTCCCTCCATACAGGAGGTGGAGAAATCCAGGGATCTGGCTCTCCAGACCTGCATCGATCTTGGTCTCCTGGTCAACGAGACCAAGTCAGAACTCGTACCTTCGCAGGTGATCTGCTTCATCAGGGCAGTGCTAGACTCTTGCCGAGCTAGAGCCAGGCTCCCGACGGACAGGGCAGAGGTTCTCTCCTCCTTTGCCTGATCATTTCTGGTTGGGCACTTGTGCCCTGCCTGGGACTTCCTGCGCCTTCTGTGGTACATGGTGGCCTGCACCACCATGGTCCAGTGGGCCCAGTGGCATATGCGTCTCCTCCAATAGAAGCTGGCCAGCCAGTGGACCAATGACACGGTCACTTCAACCAGGTGGTCACTGTAACCGAGAAGACGTGGGATGCTCTCCAGTGATGGACCATCCTAGAACATCTGCAGGAAGGGATCCCGTTTGTCCATCCCGAGTCGACTGTCATTCTGACAACTGATGCCTCTCTCATGGGCTGGGGTGCCCACACGTGGAATCACAGAGTCCACAGGCTCTGGCCCCCGAGGAATCCCAATGTCATATCAACCTGCTGGAGCTCAGAGCAGTTCAACTGGCACTGACTGCATTTGCTCCATTTCTTTGGGGTCAAGTGGTGCAGATCCAGACGGACAATACCATGATCATGTACTGTCTCAATAAGCAGGGCAGCATGCACTCCCGGCCTCTATGCAGGGAAGCGCTCCACATTTGGACCCTCATGAGCTGGCTGGAGGCAGATCTCTGAGCCATCCATGTGGCAGGAGCCTCCAGTCAGCTGTCAGATGCCCTCAGTCATGTGAGCGAAGTGTCCCATGAGTGGTCTCTCCATCTGGAGGTGGTTCACAGACTGTTCTGTCATTGGGGCAAACCCCAGGTGTACCTATTCGCCTCCAGGGAGAACACAAAGCTGAGGCTGTTTCATGCCCGCCCCCTCAGCTGGGCTCACTGCAGAGGGATGCCTTCTCAAGTCCATGGATCCCAGGCCTCTTTAATGCCTTCCCTCCATTTCCCTTGGTTCACATGGTGCTCCTCAAGGTCAGGAGGGACAAGGCACAGGTGATCTTGGTAGCTCTAGACTGGCCTCACCGGTTCTGGTATCCAGAGCTCCTCAGCCTCAGCACCAGGCCCCCGAGATGTCTTCCAGCATGCCCAGACCTGCTCTTGGTCACTCAGGAGAAGGTATTCCATCCAGACCTTCAATCCCTGCACCTGACAGCCTGGTTCCTGAGTGGCTAGAGTTCCAGGCTTTGGGTTTCTCCGAAGATGTACTCACCGTAGTTGAGGCATCTAGGAAGGAGTCGACCAGGAGGTGCTATGCCTTCAAATGGAAGAGATTTTCCATTTGGTGTCAGGGCAAGGATCTGGACCCTTTGTACTGTCCAGTGGCTAGCATCCTCAACTACCTTTGGTCTCTTTCCAAAGGAGGTCTTCGGTCTACGACAGCTAAGGTGCACCTGGTAGCCATCTCTGCTTATTGGGCGCAGGTCGATCAGCAGACGGTGGCCCAGGAGAAGGTGGTCTGGCACTTCTTTAAAGGTCTTGACCCCATTTCCCCCTCCAGTGCATAAACCACCACCACCGTGGGATCTACTGCTGGTATTGGCAAAGCTCATGGGCAAGTCATTCGAACCAGTGCACAGGTGTGAGATGTCACATCTGTCGTGGAAGACTGCCTTCCTGGTGGCTGTCATGTAGGCCAGACGGACTGGAGAGCTACAGATGTTCTCTGTTGAGTCTCCTTAGCTGGTCTTCCACAGGGACAAGGTTGTCCTGCGCCCCAACCCGAAATTCCTGCTGAAGGTGGTGTCAGAGTTTCACCTCAACCAGGTGTTGACTCTGCCAGTATACTATGCTAATTATACATTGGAGGCAGAGTACAGGCTCCACACTTTGGATCTGAGATGGGGGCTCTCTTATTATAAGGAGCAGACAGCTGATGTTCGGGGAGAGGTTCGCCGACTGTTCATCACCTACGCTGAAGCTGCACCTGGCAGACTGGCAGCGAAGCAGACGATTGATAGATGGATTACATCATGCATCGATCTCTACTATAGGTTGGCGGTTCGGGAGCCTCCCGTAGGGCTAAGGGCTCATTCCACCCACCATACCGTTGCGTTGTTGGCTGCTTCCAGGGACATCCCTATCCAGGAAATCTGCAGGGCTGCTACCTGGAAGTCAGCAAACACCTTCATTACCCACTACCACATCGACCTAGAGTCACACCGGAATGCTGGTTTTGGGGCTTTAGTTCTCCAATCTCTGTTCCCTAAGTAGGGGGCGTGCGCCTTTCCTCCCTCCTCCTGGAGAACTGCTAGGAGTCTACCAACAAGTGTGGATAGAACAACATATCCACTATCCTTGAAAAACAGGTTACTCACCTGTAACAGTAGTTCTGGGAGAGGTATGTGTTGTTCATACACACGGACCCACCCGACCTCCCTGGCTTCGATGCACAACCTCTGCTTCCAGCGGGCAAGATCTGGCATCAAGGAGCAGAGCAGAGCAGAGCAGAGGGATATACCACCTGGGTGGGTGGGAGGAGCCAGCTTAAAGACCTTCCAGCAAGATTCTTAAAGGGAAAGGACATGCCAACAAGTGTGGATGAACAATATATACCACTCCTAGAACTACTGTTACAGGTGAGTAACCTGTTTTTCCTTTACTGTAGTTGCCGCAACTACCATTGCTTTAGTGGCTGTTTGCTTGGCCATTGTTTCCTTCTCTGTTACTCCATCCATTTTCCCTTCAGCTACCACCAGACGGCCAACATACTGATCCATCTTCTGAGCTAATGTTTTAGTCGATTTTGTTAGATCCACTACTGCCTTCTGTAGCGAGTCAAGCGTGGCAAGTGGGGTCTCTTTCTGTCCTGGTGCCATTCCCTGCTGACTTGCAGCATGAGATGGTCCCGGAACTGGAGGCTCATTTTTTTGTAGTATTTTGGGGTCGCCCCATATTAATCTTGGTCTCAAACTGTTCAGCTCACAAAGCCCAATGTAAATCTGCTACTGGTCTGCAGTTTAATTTCCAATAGTTCTGCAGTCTTCCAGTGTTTTGTGCACTTCTCTCAAGAGCACAGAGAAACACGTGCTCCTTGCTAGGCTGCTGGTTCCCCCCCTCCCTCCAAAACCACCTTTGTTGTCAAATTTTAATTGCCTAGGCAGAGAGGAGGAGGCAGGGCCCCCTTCTGTAGACTTTATGGCCTTCCAGAATTTTAAGGGGTCTTTTTTTCCCCCAGGAGGACCATATAAGACGACACCTTGCAGCTGGAATTAGTTTATATAAATCACCATGAAATAGTTTAAGCTGGTTCCATTTTAAGCAAGAGTGCACAGTGCCAAATGGCCTTTCACACACACAGCAAAGGTTGAAAATAGAAGACGTAGACAAGTGTTCCATCTTTCACAGAAGTCATCAGTGTGCCTTGTCTGTAACAGCCCGGGGGAAGGATGAACTAGTCATAGTTTGATCTTACTGTTGGTTTGGGTCATCGTGGGGCCCAAAACAGGAACGTAAAAGTCAAAGTTCCTTAGCACATCATCCTCATCTGTGGCATTGCTTCATCCTATCCTGCTGTGGAGGATGCTGACATGGAAACCTGGCATAGGCCCAGCACTCTAGAGCTCCTGACATAGCTGTCTTTTTTTGTGGATCCCGACACCTTGCAGCAGGTTTTTAACAGGGCAGTTGTTACTGTGCATTTTACAGTTCCTGTTTTTTGTTCTGAGTGCAGTAGTCATGCCACCCACTCCCCCTATGGTTTTCCCGCAGTTTGCCAGGGGCTGCATAGCTAAATCGAAATTTACGTAATTTGTAGGTGTTCTTCAGGGAATGTAGCTCACACTCTGGGACTGAAAATGAAGGCGGCTGAATGAAAAGACCGCTGAAGTCCTTTCCGTTTCTGAGCATGCTACCGTTCCCTCCCACTAAGGACCCTGCTTCTTTCCATTGCCGGTTTAAAAAAAAAAAAAAGAAATGAAGCTGGCTGAAAACCGATCGAGCAAACTGAATCTCAGTTTGGGAACGCTCCTTCTCTTCAGTTTAAAACACTGGGGCGCTTCTATTTTATGCACTATCTGACATCTGCTCTAGCTACCCTTCCCCTAATATGTGCAGTTGGCAGTCATGTACAGAAAACTAAGATAGTGGTGGTCCCAAAGTATCCTCAAGATTTCACAAACAGGGTGTCTGTCACCTGCTAACATCAGCAACACCTATGTGGACAAAACAACCAATGTAACGGGGGGGGGGGGAGACAAACACCAATCGGCTGATTTACCCAATACCCAGGTTTGCTCCATTGTCTGTTCTGTGCAAGGATCTAAGTCAGCATAGAGATACGTCTGGAACACCCTGATCTTAGTTTTCTGTGCCCGCACTGCCAACTGCACATATTAAGAGAAAGGCAGTGAGAGCAGATGTCAGACAGTGCATAAAATAGAAGCGCCCGGGTGTTTTTAAACTGAAGTAAAATGAAGGTTCCCAAACTGCGCTTCAGTTTGCCCCGATCAGTTTGTAGCCAATCGCGTTTCTTTTTTTTTGTTGCTTTTTTCCCCCACCGGCAATGGAAAGAAGCAAGGTCCTTAGCTGGGAGGGAACGGTAACATGCTCAGAGATGGAAACGATTTCTCTGGTCTTTTCATTCAGCCGCCTTCATTTTCAGTTCCACAGTGTGAGCTACGTTCCCTGAAGAACACCTACAAATGACTTAAGTTTCGATTTATCCAGGTAGCCCATGGCAAACTGCAGGAAAACCATAGGGGAAGTGGGTGGCATGACCATTGCACTCAGAACAAAGAACTGGAACTGTAAAATGCACTGCCTTCCCAAAAAAATCACGGTAGTAAGTGTGGTAAACACCAACATAGAGGTGTCGATAGGGAGAAGGGCAGGGGTAAATGGAGAAAGTGACAAAGGCAAGAAGGACAGGGAAGAGGCAAAACGGAGTAAGGCCATCAGAAAACGGAGAGTAATGAGTACCAATGCCCATAGTCTGGGCAACAAGCTCCCTGAGCTGATGGAAGAGGGATGCCTGGATATCGTAGCAGTCACAGGAACATGGTACACAGAGAACCATGGCTGGGATGTTAACATACCAGGGTACATAACCTACAGGAGAGACAGGCAGGGGAGAAGAGGGGGAGGAGTAGCTCTCTATGTAAAGGAAGGGATAAAAGCAACTGAACAAAGAGTAAACAGGAGGAGAGGAGGCACTGTGGGTCACCTTGAGACTGGAAGGACACCACAATCCGCACAGGGGTTGTGTACAGACCCCCATGTCGGGGGAGGGAATGGACAAGGATATGATACAAGGCATTCTTAGAATGGCAGAGAAAGGGGAAATACTGTTGATGGGAGACCTGAATATGCCAGATGTTAACTGGAGCACATTTGCTGCAGCCACATTCAAGAGCAGGACCATTCTTGATGCCCTACTGGTGGCAGGTCTCAGACAGCTAGTTTCAGAACCCACTCGTGAGGGAGCAATCTTAGACCTCGTACTCTCAAACCGGGGGCAGTGAGAGGATCTCAGATCTAGAAGTGGTTGCCATCTGGGAACAAGTGACCATCAAACAGTGTGATTCACGTTAAACTCAGCTACAGAGTCAGGCCATACAAAAGTGAGGGTACTGACTTTAGGAGGCTGACTTGGCAAGATGGGAGAGAGTGCCTCAGAAAGCACTAGCAAACAAGCTAGAAGGAGTGTGGAGCAGCAATGGGGAATCATCAAACTGCCATCATGGAGGCAACAAGCCTTTTGTGTGAAGCAAATAAACAAATCAAATGAAGAAAAAGCCACTATGGTTCTCAAAGAGGTGGCTGTGAAAGTCAGGAAGAAAAGATAGCATTCCGGAGTATAAGGAAACACAGAAGAAGTAGGACAGAGAGCTGTACCAGTTAAGGCAGAAGGAAGCAGGAGGGAAGTCAGAATAGCAAAGGCCCAAACTGAGGAAAAGATAGCCAACTCAGTTAAGAAGGGGATAAACCTTTATAGGTACATCAGCTGAGTGAGAAAGACAAAGGAGGGATAGTGAGGCTGAATAGAATGAACGGTGGGTGGGCAGAGGGGACAGTGAAAAGCAGGGATACTGAATGAATATTTCTGTTCAGTATTCACAAAAGAGGAGGGAAGTGCCTAATCCAATTAACAGAAGCACTTTGATAGGGGGTCGATCCCAGTCCTTTCACAGAAGAAAGGGTTCTGCAAGAACTCCTAAAACTGAAGGTGGACAAAGCATCAGGGGCCTGATGGAATTCACTCCAGAATTCTAAAATAATTAAGGGGGAACTAGTGAAACCACTGGCTACTCTTTTAATAAATCATGGGAGGATGGTGTGGTACCCGAGGACTGGAGGAAGGCGGATGTGATTCCGCTCACAAAGTGGGACCAAGACAGAGGCAGGAAACTACAGACCTGTCAGTCTGACCTCTATGGTAGGGAAAGTGATGGAGTCATTTCTGAAGGAAAGAATAGTTGAGTCCCTAGAGGCCAGTGGGGCATAGGACCCAAGGCAGCATGGGTTCACAGCGGGAAGGTCATGTCAAACGAATCTAATAGATTTCTTTGACTGGGTGACCAGAGTAGTAGACTAGGAAGGGGCTGTGGACATGGCCTACCTAGAATTTAGCAAGGCATTTGACACAGTCCCACACAAAAGATTAATAGTCAAACTAACCAGCTTGGGAGTGGGTCCCAGGGTGGTAGCCTGGTAAAATATTGGCTGGACAACAGGACACAGAAGGTAATTGTAAATGGAGTCCACTTGAAGAAAGAGGGTTACTAGGTACCCGAGGTTCAATATTGGGTCTAGTCCTTTTTAATGTCTTCATAAGTGACATTGCAGAGTGACTGAAGGAAAAGTATGCCTCTTTGCAGATGACACAAAGATCTGCAACAGGGTTGATACGCAAGGAGGCGTGGAAAGGATGAGAAGGGACTTGGCAAGGTTGGAGGAATGGTCAGAAGTATGGCAGCTGGGATTCAATGCAAAGCAGTGCAAAATAATGCACCTGGGAAACAAGAACCCAGGGGAAGAATACACAATGGGGGGGAGGTAGTAACAACAACAAAAAAGGAAAGGGACCTGAGGGTAATCATATCAGATGACCTTAAGGTTAGCAAACAATGTGAGAAGGCAGTAGGGAGGGCTGGGGGTATACTGGGATGCATAGGGAGAGGAATCAGCAGCAGAAAACAGGAAGTTGTTATCCCTCTGTACAGACAGTTGGTGAGACCCCATCTGGAGTTCTGCATCCAGTTCTGGAGACCCCATCTCCGCAAGGACATAGACAGGATAGAGGCAGTCCAGAGGAGGGCTACTAAAATGGTGCAGGGTCTGCAAGAGAAGCCATATGAGGAGAGACTAAAGGAGCTTAATATGTATACCCTTGAGGAAAGAAGGGAAAAGGGGACATGATAGAAACTTCTAAGTACCTCAGTGGAATCAACAAAGTCCAAGAGGGTAGCATCTTTCAGAAAAAGAGCGGTAAGAACAAGGGGACACAATTTAAAGATAGAGGGGGCGGTTCAGGGCAATGTGAGGAAGTATTATTTCACAGAGAGGGTAGTGGATGCATGGAACAGCCTTCCTGAGGAGGTTGTGGGGTCTAAAACTGTGGGAGAATTCAAGAATGCATGGGACAGACATAACGCAATTCTTGTGGGGGGTAGGAAGAAATAGGCTGTTGGTTAACTAGGATCTGCGGCCTATCCTGTAGGTAGGAAAATGGGCAGACTAGATGGGCCAAGCGGTCCTTATCTGCCGTCAAAGTCTATGTTTCTGTGTAACAGCTCTCCTATTAAAAACCTGTCACAAAGTGTCAGGAGCCACAAAAAAAGACAGCTATGTCAGGAGCTCTTTAATCCCTAGGAAAGCAGATGAACAATATCCTGCTCCTTCCGCCAAGTCTTATTACATCACTCATCCTGAAACAGACTCCGTGGTCATTATGCTGGCTCATGATGGGTCCAAAGCACTTTATCATCTTAGCATTACCCCCCCTCCCCCCAAGGAATCCAGGAAGTTGGATACCATGAGTAGATGGACTTCGGCCTCTGCTACATTTTGCCTCCCTTATGCCAGTTATCTGGACTATATGATAAAATATCAGAAAAGCATGTGGAACTCTCTGGCCTTTATTGTGGATAGCATGCTTTATGTCACCTCCAAGCTGGAAGCTGAACAGCGTGTCACCATGCATGCCAGTCCACTGGCGCAGCAGTAGCGCTACTGCTTGCTACGCCAGTGACCTGAGTTCAGAAGCAAACTTGGGACGTTGGAGGGCTAGATGGAGGAGGATCGAGCGTCTTGAGGATTGCTGACCTTTTGTGGGAAGGGTGGGCAGAGCCCGGTTCTTGCCTGACTCCTGGCTGAAGCTGGGGGAAAGGCAGCCTGGGCCTGAGTGTCAGGAGGGCATGGCAGACATCGATGCATGTCGCATGGGAGCTTGTGATGTGTGTTCTGATGTCATTGCATGCCATGCCTCTCAAGGCACTGAAAATGGAACAAGCCAGTGGCAGAATGGTGCCGAGTGTGTGCAGGCCCCATACCCAGCCAGTTGGGCTTACCTTCCAGAACTGGATGCTGACCACAGCGTGGGTTAGGGAATTCTGACGATCCTGCTGTGGTGGGGAGCCCTGGGGGAAGATGGCTGGCGGTAAGTTCCGGTGGTAGTCGAGGTGATGGGACTGGGGCACTCAGCTGATGGCTGATGGCGGTCGACCAGAGGGGGGATAACAGAAACTGAAAAAATAGTGTGTTACCATGGCTTTCAGGCTAGCAAGCATTTTTTGCATTCCGTTTAACATGCCTCTGATGCTTCCACTCGTGCCAGTGCCACTGGTATCTGCTGGCAAAAGGGACATTTCAGCCCGTAATCTTTTTCCCAACTTTAACAGAGGTTTTGCTTAGAACTTCTCATTTCTCTGCATCAGTGCTGTCCATAAATTGGGACATTTTGTCCCCATACTGGATTTGGAATTCCACTGGCATTAGTAAGAGGTGCATCACTCCCAGTTTCTGGAGCGTGGCTCTTAGTCTATCAATTTTCTTCTAATGTGGGTGGCAGATGACAGATCAGAGAAAAGGTGGACAGCTTTTCTTTAAAATTTAAGCTGCTGGAGTTCTCTTGACACCTGGAAGATGTCTTGTATCTTAGCGCCAGCTGTGACAAATGGGACTGTGCATGGAGCATCCTTCTGGGAGTGGGCAGACCGGGGAGAAATGCGATAAGCTTTTCGAAGTTCTTGTCTGAAACTGTTGCTGTCCATATGCAAGGGTGGACTGGCCCCTTGCTCTCCTCTAGCAAGCTAACAAGGCAGATGTTCAGGGCCTAAATCACATTTTCTAACCTCTTTTGGTGATATGTTTTCTGAGGGTTGTCTTGAGTAAGTTACTGCCAATGCTTGGGTAGGTGTCTGCTCTGGTCATGGTGGAAGTAGCAAGACTTGCTGACCCACCCCCCTCCTTTTTTAAGCTTCGTAGTTATTGGACATTGTACATACGCAGCAAACAGTATCACAGCGGTAAAGTATTACAGTCACTTATAGCAAACATTTTGTTAGTAGCATTCACAGGACACCCTCCCAGTAGTTGCATAGTTAAGAGAAAATTTGTCAGGAACATTCATTTTGCACTCTTTTGGAAGGGGTGAAAAATAAGCTGCGAGATTTCCATGAGGTCAGTAGTTATTAAACCAAACACTCAGACTATTAAGTTTGGCCAAAAGTGATCTCTCTCTCTCTCTCTCTCTCTCTCTCTCTCTGCCAGCTCACATAACGGATGCAAGCAATTAATTCCCAAGATAATTCCTTGTGACCTAAAAATTGAAGTCATAATATATTATCTAGATAATACTAAATTCTAATGATACAGGAATCATAAATATTCCAGCGTCAGTCTCAGCGTTTTTTTTACCGTTACTGGATACACTTTAACAAATAGGAAACAGGGTTTTAAATAATTGATTAGCAGTTTTTTTCTTGGGACAATACTAACTGTACAAAAAGTATTTATATAGGTTTTCTAGAAGTGTTATGTTTGTTAAACACAGTGAGACAAGTGCTATGTATTTTCACAGTGTTTTAGCACTTTTATGAGCAAACCGCTAATCAATTTTTGGAGTTAAATAAAACCCTGGGAAACAAAGTTTGACAGAAGGGATGAAAGTGGGGAAATGGTTGGTTACCGAAATGGTGATCCTGGTCTTTGACTGTGGGGATGTGGTCTGTGGTACGAATACCTTCTCTTCCCAGACTGGACACCCTCTGTAACGCCTTCTGTCGTTTTGCTACCCCTTTTCCTCCTGTCGCCAGTCCCACTGTGCATCCTTGATCTTCAAATACTGGTTTGGGTCACTGCCCTCTTACCTGTCCACGCTCCTCTTTCTAATGCCATCTGCCTCATACTCCCTCCACTCCAGGAATCCCTGCACCTTCTCCATCCCCCGCCCTCACTCCTCTGCCGGGCAGTCAGTCTTCTCCTATCGCCTTCCCTCCCTCTGGAACTTGCTCCCCTCCTCCCTCTGTTTCTCAGCCTCCCCCACTTCCATTAGGCACCAGGTTAAACTTCTGTCCTTCCCCTCCTGCTCCTGTCAATCCCCAACCTGACCTGCCCCTGGTTCCCTTTCCTCCCCAGCTTTGATCCCCCCCTTCTGGGTCGGTTTCTGATTCCTTATATTGTTGCAGTAAATTATTAAACCTGTTGTTCCCATTTTCCTAGGCCTATGGTGCTGCTCATAGCTCCAGCATTGGTCACCGGTTGTTGTTACTTGCACTTGTACCATGTTACACCATCACTGTTTGTACTTTATTTTCTTCTTATTGGATTGATTGTATCCCCACCCCTTTCCCCTCAGGTCACAATGGGAAATGAGACTTGCCTCAGTGTGCCTCTCCCAGTTACCAATTTTCAAATAAATAAAATGGAGGACTTATAGGACCACATACACAGCACCAAAGGTGCACCGAGTTCAGTGCATTGTGCTAGAGGTTTAGCAATGGCAAATTTCAATAAGACAGAGTTGTGGCAGGAGACTGTGATAGCCACTATAATAATCTTATTATCAATCAATCAGTCACTCACTCACTCTTTATTTTACCAGGCGGACCACCCTTGAGAGAACTCATTTATAAGGTGGACCTGGGCCAAGGAGAACATAAGTCAGCAGTGTGTTACAGCACAGGATAGAACCATATAAAATTCACAGAGCACAATATAACAATGACATATAGTACACCCAGGCAAGAAATAAGATTACTGTTAAGTTGAGAGGCAGAAGCAGATCAGCAAGAGCATAAGGGGGCAGATGGAAGAGGTAGATGGCAGGGAAGAGGAGGAGGTAACAGCAACAAGTCATACCAGATGAGAGCTGGGGTAGAGTGCAAGCTTACAAAACGCCAGACATGAAGGTGGTTAAGGAAAGCAGTTACAAGTATCTTTAATAGAACGTGCAAGCAGAGTTTTAAAGGTGGCCATTTTAACACAATTTGATAGTTTCAGGTTTTTTTTTGAGATTATTCCAAAGGACAGGAAGGGCATGGCTCATAGAGGATCTGCCAAAGCGCGTTCTGATTCTAGGGGTATCGAGAGAGATGTAGGAGTGAGTTCTCAGGGAATAACTTCCAGGGATCAATCAATCAATCAAAATCTTTATTTATCCAGGCGGGCACCATTGAGCAAGGCTCATTTGCAAGGTGGACCTGGTCATGAATACATCAAAGTACAGTACAGAAGCAGGTATAGAAAAAGCAATAATATACAAGGAAGAAAAAAGTATATACAGTGTATACAGTACAAGGTTGAAATAAAAAAACAAAAAAAAGCATACTTTTACAATTGAAGAAGTCAGCAGATGTACAATCAACCATAGGCATACTGGGATTATAAGCAGAGATCTTTTGAGTGAGGCAGCCGGCAACTACACATATAGGGGAAAGAGGCCGTGTATGGGGTGGCAGGTTAGAGAGGTAAAGAAGAGGAGGGATATATTACCGATGACTGGGGGAAAAATTGAGCTAAAACAACAGAAAGTGACGATGGCTGTCGTGTACTTGTTTATTATGATAATGACGTAGAAGGGGTAGATAATTGGGACACTACTATGGATTGGATGGGACTTTAGCCAGGCTGGAGTGGACAGGGGAAGGGTGGGTGCAGTAGGAAGAGTTAATAGCGAAAGAGAGAGCTAGGAGTAGCCAGGGGATACTAGTTAGCAGCCAATTGGAAATGTATTGGGAGAGCTTGTTAGTAAGTGCTCTATAGGTCCAAGTAGCTGTGTATTTTGGTTTTCTGGATTTAGGTGACTTTGAACTAAGCTGGGAATAGAGGGGGCAATGATGGGTGGAGTATGGTGCTCTAGTAATAAATCTTAGCGCTCTATGATACAGGGTGTCGAGCTTGGGTAATGCAGTGTTTGGTCCATGACTGTAAAGAAAGTCTGCATAGTCCAGGAGAGGGAGGAGAGTAGTTTGCACCAGTCTTGTTTTGGCATCCTGTGTTAGTAAGTGTTTAATTCAAAAAAAGAGACCAAGTCTTTGTTTTAACATTTTTGCCAGTTCCTCAGTATGATCAGAGAAGGAAAGTCTGTGGTCAATCCAAAAGCCCAGGTATTTAAATCTGTCCACTAACTCCAGTGGTTCCACCAGAAGGGTTGTGATTTGTGGTGTGGCACCTAAGGAACAGTGGCTTATTGAGTTGACGTGTGGGGAAAAGAACATGGCTTTGTTTTTTTTTAGTATTTTACAGAAGTTTTAGGTGCAGGAGGTTTTGCTGTAACAAGTTAAATTCATGTTGCAGTTCCTCACAAACAAGTTCAAGGGTGGGCCTGGTGATGTAGAGGACGGTATCATCAGCAAAAAGGTGAACTTTTGCAGAGTTGATACTAGAGTTGATATTATTGATATAAATTGCGAATAGTAATGGACCTAATATAGACCCCTGTGGTACACCTCTCTGAAGTGTTTTCAGAGGGGAGAGGTCCCCTTCCGTCTTGACTTGCTGCTGCTGGCCTATAAGGTAACAAGAGAACCATCACAGTGCAGTGGAATCAAGACCAATGTTACATAATATGAACAGAAACATAGAAACATAAAAGTTGATGGCAGATAAGGACCGCAAGGCCCATCCAGTCTGCCCATTTCTTTTTCTACCTTATAAATGTGCCATTGGCCTTTGCTCTGTCAGTGGCCTATCTATTCATACTCATTTGTATTGCTCCCTTATGCCTATCCCATGCCTGTTTGAAGCCCTGCACTGTATTCATATCCACCACTTCTTGAGGTAGGCCATTCCGTGCATCCACCACCCTTTCTGTGAAAAAGAATTTCCTCACATTCCCCCTTAATCGGACCCCCTCTAATCTCATGCTGTGTCCTCTTGTCCTGCTATTTTTCTTATATTTAAACATGTTAGACTCTTTCACCTTGTTAATGCCCTTAAGGTGTTGGAATGCCTCGATCATATCACCTCTCTCCCTCCTTTGCTCAAGGGTATACATATTGAGCTCTGTTAATCTGTCCTCATATGTCTTCTGATGCAGTCCCTGCACCATTTTGGTTTCCCTTCTCTGGACTGCCTCAATTTGGTTAATGTCCTTGTGAAGGTGTGGCCTCCAATACTGCACGTAGTACTCAGATGGGGCCTAACCAGTGTCTTGTAAGAGGGATTATTACCTCCCTCTTATGACTTGTGATGCCCTACTAATACACCCTAACCCCCAGCCTTACCTACTGCTTTAGAGGTCTGCTTGGATGATTTCAGGTCATCAGCGATGATGATGCCCAAGTCTCTTTTCTTCCTTTGTGACTGCTAGCAACTCCCCTCCCTCCTAGCCTATAAGTGGCTTCAGGGTTTCTCTTCCCTATGTGCATGATCTTGCACTTCTTTGCATTAAATCCCAGTTGCCACTCTTCTGACCATTTTGCTAGTTTATCCAGATCTCTTCTCATTCTGCCCACCCCATCTGGATCATCTACTCTGTTGCAGATCTTGGTGTCATCTGCAAACAGACAAGCCTTACCCTCTAGTCCCATCTGCAAGGTCACTAATGAAGATGTTGAAGAGGACTGGCCCCAGGACTGATCCCTGAGGTACCCCACTTGTGATTTGCATCTCTTCTGACTGTGTACCATTTACCACCACTCTCTGTTTTCTGCCCGTCAACCAGTTTGCCACCCAGTTGACCAACTTCTGACCCACCCCAAGCCTACCCAGCTTATTTATCAATCTTCTGTATGGAACAGTGTCAAAAGCTTTGCCGAAGTCAAGGTAGGCGACAGTAGTAGGTAATGATCCACCATGTCAAATGCCTTGCTCAAGTCGAGAAATAAGGCACCCAGATCTTTTTTAGAGTCACCTTGGCTAGGGCAGTTACCGTGCTGTGATTGTCTAAATCCGAACTGTACGGAATTAAGCATGTTAAATGGTTCTAGGGGATTTCTTAGTTGCGAATTGACTACTTTTTCGAGTAATTTAGGTGGGATGGGAAGGAGAGATATAGGTCTGTAGTTACTAAGTTCACTCGGATCATCTGACTTAAATAGTGGGATTACATGTGCTATTTTCCACACCGATGGGAGGGCACCGTGAGCAAGTGACATGAAGAGATGAGGGACAGGCGCAGTCAGAACATGATAATCTAGTTTTAGGAAGAATGGATCAAGCTGATCGGTGCCCTCGCTTTTTCTTGTATCAAGGCCCAGTAGAAGATCTTCCACTTGCTTGAATGTGATACGGCAGAATGCAAATTTTGCTTCTTGCACGGGGGGCACTTATATTTGGACAGGCCGAGTCAGGGACAGTAGTCTGGCTGAGCTGTTTATTTGCAGGAGAGGTATCAAAAGCTGACCTAGCTGTAGTGAAGTGATTGTTTAGAAGGTCTAAAATAGACTGTTTACTAATAGTGGTAATACCACCAGATGAGATTTTGGCGGGGAGAGAGTTAGCTGGACTGTGCCCCTTAATTTCCTTCAGTGTTCTCCAGAACTTAGCAAGGCAGTTAGATGAAGAGTTCAGTTCTGACTGGAAGTATTTGGCTTTCTCTGCCCTTGTAAGCTTAGTGGATTGGTTTCTCGCCATTCTGAATGCTGCCCAATCTGTTGGCTGTTTAGATTTGCGTGCTCTTTTCCATAGAGCATCCCTGTTACGCAGGGCTGCTTTTAGATAGTCG
Source organism: Neoceratodus forsteri (assembly GCA_016271365.2). Lineage (NCBI taxonomy): Eukaryota > Metazoa > Chordata > Ceratodontiformes > Ceratodontidae > Neoceratodus > Neoceratodus forsteri. Next base: position 1,023,158,408 of record CM028134.1, read on the forward strand.
GTGAACCAAGGACACAACTTTTTCCTAGTTCTAATTTTAACTAACAAGGCATGTTTATCTATGACATTTGAGACTATATTTTGGAACAGGTCGTAGGCCTCAGACACAGTAGTAGCTAGGTAGGAGTCTTGCAATCTGGTATTCTTTAGGTTCGAGAGAAAGGCATGGCAGTTGAAATTACAATGACTTCTTTTGAATATATATCTAGAGGTGGAGATAAGTTTAGGAACAGCCGTCACACAGGCTGTGGAACTATGGTCGCATATGTCATTAAAAAAAGTGCCAGCGTGAGTTATAAAGTGGGGCTTATGTACAAGAATTAGGTCCAACAGTGTACTATTTGTAGGATTTTTATGATTTGGGTGGGTGGCCTCAGCAATAAGCCGGGTAAGACCATAAGCATCACAGAGGTCTTTTAGTGGTTTAGAACTAATAGAAAGCCAATCGAGGTTGAAGTCACCCATGATGATCACTCCCTATGACAGCGAATCCAGGGAGTTGCGTAGATGACACAGCAGTTCAAGCCCGTCTGAGGGAGGTCTGTAACAGCCCATAATGCCTAGTGACATGGCCGGAGATAATAGGACTTTTATTGTGAGACTTTCAAATTTTTTTTTTTTTTTTTTAATTATAGCTTTTTGGCCCCTGTCACCTCCTCCTGGCAACAGGGAAACATGGATTTTTTTGGATTTTCTCCCCTAACCCCTCTGAGGCCCCGGCACACGGCCTTGCGAGCGTGTGGAGTCATGCTTTGCACCCCGTGGCACCAGCTCAGCCCCCTCCACCTCCCAATACTTTGCTGCTCCCTCTCTTCCTACACTATCCACTGGACATCCACCCGGTAGGAGCGGAACTATTGGGGAGTGCCAACCCACCCTCACTAGAGGAGAGCTGTCTGCCGGCATGCTCAGTCCTGCTCCACCCTCCTCCTCCCCCCAGCACCCCAACGACCCGAGGTTGTTCCCAAACCTGGGTCGCCAGCGTAGCATGAGGTAAGGCATCCAGTGCCTCAACCCTCTGAGCCACCAGCACAGCCCAGACTTTCAAATTCTTTGAGTATGGTAGCTGAGTCTGTTAGATAGGCCGTGAATTTATCTCGGATGTAAACCGAGACCCCCCCTCTGGATTTTCTGTCAGCTCTGAATACATTATATGAAGGAAGGTTTAACTCATGGTTGATGGTGGAGCTTCTAAGCCAAGTTTCAGTTACCACTAGTACGTCAGGTTTTGTGTGGCAAATCCACAATTGTATAGTGTCAAGTTTTCTTAAACTGCAAGCATTTATATGTACAAAGCTCATGCCCTTTAACAGTGCTAGATCAGGGGGCACAGAAATAAGAGAAGGGAGGGGGGGCCTGGATTTAGTTCAACATTACCCGATCACAACAACAATAAAATATGTTGTTTCTTGACGGCACCTAACAGCAACTTGAGGAGTCGAGTCTGACCTCTTTTGGAGTTGGGGGAGATATACGAGGATGGGCAGGTGTTGAGAGGACTACAGGGACCAATAGAAGCATATAAGGGTACCCGGGCCGAAAAGGTTACAGGGTCAGGGAAGGAGGGTGAAGGCAGTGGAATAGAAAGGTAGATCCTACTTTCCTGAGGATTAGTGCATTGGTGGATGGTGTACTCCGCAAAAAAACTTCATGTTTGTCAGTGAATATGGGTTTATAGTTACAGTATGTGGCTCAACAAGGGTCAGATTCATCGGTAAATCTGGGTTTGTGAGTACAGTGTGTGAGTTGAGGGTGTCGCGAGCTAGCCAACTGCCAATCATTATTTGCAACATATATTTCTGTTATATTTGCTTTGTGGGATTTCTGTGTAAGCCCATGCCAGTGCTAATTCAAGGAATAGGGAAAGCCTAGATTTTTTAAAAGGGGTGACCTTTTGACTCGAAGGCCACTTGCTTGCCAGGAAGGGAGATTTATATTTCCAGTTTCTTTTGACAGAGATGTGCCAGAAGCCATTTACCTGCCATAAACATGCACAACAGAAGCAGATTGCTTGTGATCTCAGGAACCATTGTAAGTATAGCACATTCTATGAGGGAACAGGATATATTCGCCAGGAAAGACCATTCTAGCAGTACTATGTGAAATTCTTAACATGACATGGTGAGTTAGCTTACAGGTTGCTATATTGATGCATCAAATTTTTAACAGTGACTGTCCTGTTACTAGTTAATTATGGAGGTAGAAGTTATGTTGAAGCTGGGCGACATCACCAGGTGGCCAGGAAATTGTGGGTCACTGGTGGGACAATAAACTGGTTTCCTTATGACTGGAATATTGCTGACACTGCAGTTCAGAAAAGATAGTTAAACCCTCAGCACAGTCACCCAGTGCATTCTGTTTGGGACTCTTTCTTGACTACCAGACTGCAGCTGCCAGCACAAGACTGCAGCATTTACTAACCAGTTATTTTTTTTCTGAACTTTTGAAAGTCTTCATAACAGGTAGAGATGTAGTTAAACAGCTTTAAGGCGTTTGTACTGTATACTTTCCCATTTGTTTCTAATACTATAACCTAAATTTGTATATGTTCTCTTTTACTGCATTTATTTCACTATTTTAGTAAAGACTTTGGTTTTTCTAAAGAACTCTGTCTGCAGGAGATTCCTCATATTGTATGTGTGACTGTAAAAGTTTTATTACAAATCTGAGACAACTGTTTATGTTTAGATGGGTCACCAAATAGCAACCAAATTGAAAAGGGTCAGTAGGGGATCCAGCAGGATTAGGGAGAGTACCAGAGTCTCATATGACTCTGCAGGGATTGTGAACTGGGCTATTGCACTACCTGTAGGGCGAAGACCAAATCAGGTTTTTGCGCTGCTACCCAGAAGAGAGCGTATTTACCTGGGTCTTCATCCTTTGTGTAATAGCCAGGAAAAGGGTTCATATTTGGCCACAGGACTCAAGACTGGTATTGTGCCCTGATCCAAAGTGTAGAGGGATACTCTGGGACCTCATGGCAAGTGTTCCCTTGTAAACCCAGTGAACACTCTGGGTGGACATGAGGGTATCTTTGTTTTGCCCCTCCCTGTCACGGATTGCACTTAGGGGTGGGCACTGTGAGCTCAGTGATCTGACCCACACAAGTGGGATCATGACAGATTGTACTAAGGAAAATTCCTATTAAGCAGCCTAGAGATAGCAAGAGAGACTGCATTTTGGCAGCCTACTTAATGCTACACTACCAATCTGAAAATGTGAGGAGGCACCTAGAAGTAAGAGGGAGGATTGTAGTCCCTCTGGTGGCCAATCTCTATAATCTGCAATTATCAGCAATTAACCTAGTCAGAAAGAGAATGTAGTAACAGTGCTCTCAAGTGGTAGAGATGTACAGGTTGCAAATGGGAAAGTGGAGAGATGGAAAAAAAAAAAATATGAAGGAAAGAAAATTGGAAGTGGTGCTAAGGGTGCAGTCAATGATTGTCTCCAGCTGGGGAGATAATTAGCCAATCTGCAAGCAGGAGGACAGGTGCCAGAAAGCAAACAGAGGCAAGGTTTCTTCAGGAAGCGTACCTTCTTGGGCAGGCGTGCTGGCTGTGTGCGGTCGGCGGCTGGGTCAGGAAGGCTGTCTAGCAATGCAGGGAGAATAGAGAGCGGGTCCTTGAGGAGGGAGGGAGCGCCCGGTCAGGGGCCTCCTGCTGAAAGGAGGGAAAGGGAGAAAGAGTATGTTATTATACAGTTGAGTGTAAATGGTGGGCGGGGGTGCAGACAGGAGACAGTGAAACAGGAAGGGCACAGGAGAGATGGGGATTAGTAGAATAGGTGGGAGGGCACCGAAGAGAGTCGGGGGGGGGGGGATATAATTGGTCCCTAATCCACTTGTAGGCAATTGTCACATACCATAGCAAATAATTAGGCACCAGGCACCAACTTCACGTCAGATGTCCATAAACCAGTCTCTAAGCACAAAAACAGGCTGGCACACATTTCCTCTCCACTTACGATCCCAAGTCCCCAGTAAACAAAGTAGTTTTACCAGTTACTCGTTCATGTCTGAGTTACAACTGTTTTGCTCTTGATACTGGCCCTCCATCAACCTCTGCAGCAGTTTGCCGACTTCCATTGAGTTGGCAAAAATGTAATCCCTGTCTCCCATGGGGACCTCTGCACCAGTCTGCCCACCTCCACTGGGTCGGCAAAAATGTAATCCCTATCTCCCATGATGACCTTTGCACCAGTCTGCCCACTTCCACTGAGTTGGCAAAAATGTAATCCCTATCTTCAATGGTGACACAGAGTCTAGAAAGAAAAAAACAATCGGTGCTGCACCTTCCGCTCCTGGAGCAAGTGCCGAATGCCATCACACCTTTTTTCTTCCATAGCTTGTACAGTAGATGATATTGGGGTAAACCGATACTTTTGAATCCATACAGTCAATGGACCCACATTGTTTGGCTACTTTTTAAGTCTTTTTCAAGAATTCCCTGCAGCACCGCCAAAATCGTATGTGGATCCTGCAAAACAGATTGCGTCCCCTGTGGGAGATGATGGAAGATTTGATACCTTTTATTGGACCAACAAGTGTCTTGTACAAAGTTGGAATTACACACAAGCTTTCAGGGCCTCACAGGTCCCTTCTTTAGGTGAATAGCAAAACTGAGCAACATAAGCAGTATATATATCTGCTGTGGAGCAATTTATAAAAAATATAGCAGGACGTGAAGTAAGAAAGTGATAAAAGAGGATTAGAGATAAAAGTCTATATAAGTAGCAAAGTAAAAAAAAGTGTGAGAAGAAATGTGGGGTACTAAATCGGAACAGGTCAGTAAGAGATAAAAGAAAGCTAGAAAGTGTAATAAAAAGCAGACAGGAACACAGATAAGAAATATCTGAGATTAAAGGAATAGAAGGTAGGCTGAAAGGGTAGAATAGACAGGAGATGCCTAAGAAATGCATAGAAGCCAAGAAATTAGAAGACACAAAATGACAAAGGCCCAGATAAATGGAGTGTGAGGTAGTATAAACAGTGAGGTGTGAAAACAATCAGGGAGTGGGCAGGACTGAGCTGAAGAGTTTGTAGGAGAGGCAGGGAGGAAGTAAGGAACAGGTAATAAAAACAAAGTGGGGGGGGACAATAAGAGAATTACAGTGTACCATAGTGTATTCTCTGTGGGACAGTTCTGTAGACTTTATTGACCTTTAATGGCAACATTTCCTCCAGTAGGGTTAAATGTGTTGCTAGTCAAGTTGAAACAGATTCTCTGATATTTGTCCCTTCATCATGTTCCGGAGTACCCATAACATGGACTTTCTGTGCCCTTTCAGGTTTTCCATGTGCACTGCTTACAAAGAAGTTAATTTTCTTTAACCAGCACATCAGTCATAGAAGTTGCTAATTTGAAGTCCTTCATGGCTTGATTTACCTTGATGTTTGTGGCATTCTTGCAAGTTTCTACACTCTACGTACATTCATTTAGTCCATCTAGCTGGTTATGTACTATTTTGCAACTTATATTTTATTAACTTTATATCAGTTACAATATACAGTACAAGGTGTTTCTCAGAGATACCTCAGTTACATACATAACTTCACGTTATTATTAAATTAACGTATTAAAGCAAAAGTTAGAGGGGTGTATAGCTACAAAGGTGGAGTTAAACTAGGTGGAGGGGGTGACAAGTGGACAGTTGGTAAGCAGGATCCTGAAAAGAGGGGCCAAATGAGTTTACCCCCCCCCCCCCAGCTAGCAGGGAAGGATTAAAGGAAGTTGCAAGGGGGGGGATAGGAGGGAGGAGGAGAAGCACAGAAAGGAATGGAAGGGGATAGGTTGGAGGGTGGTCTCACTGAATGCGAGAAGCTTAGGTAACAAATCGACTGAGTTACAGGTGCTCTTGGCAGCTCCTGGACTCCAGGGGTAGGAAGCTGAGGTTTGGGGTGGTGTACAGGCCACCATCCTAGGCAGAGGAGCTGGACAGGGAGTTAGCAGAACAAATCAGGAGGGTATGTAGGAAGGGGAACGTGGTCATCATGGGGGACTTCAATCTGCCGGGGATTGACTGAAGCACTCCAGTCACCTCCAGTGCTAGGGAGCAGGTGCTGCTGGACGCGATCCAGGAGGGACTCCTGACACAGCTGGTCACTGGACCTACTAGGCTAAGTAACACGCTAGATCTGGTACTGTCGAATGGTGAGGCATTAAGGGAAATAAGGGTGGAGGACCCACTAGCTGATAGCGATCACCAAACAATGTGGTTTACTATCACGATTAGCAGGGAGTCAGGGGGCTCACTAACAAAGGTGGTGGACTTCAGGTGGATACAGGAGATACTGAAAGGGAAACTTTAGGGCATAGGGCCAGGGATGGAAGCAGAGCAGAAATCTGATATTATTAAACGGGGGATTACAGAGGTGATGGAAGCTTGCACCAAGTTACAGAGTAAGAGTAGCAGAGCAAGGAAACCATGCTGGTTGAACAGCGAGGTGATGGAGGGGGTGAGGAGAAAGAGAGCTGTGTACCAGAGGGTCAGAAGGACGGGTATGGAGGAAGACAGGCAGAAGTATGCACGATGGTCCAAGGAAGTGACCAAGAGGGTGAGGGACGCTAAGGCCTCAAGGGAGCTAAGGTTAGCATAAGGAATTAAGGGAGAGGAGAAAGACTTTTTTAGATACATCAGAGAGAAAAGAAAGAGCAGGGATAACATAGTGAGGATAAAGAGGGGTGGGGAGTCGTCGGAAAAGGGAGAGGAACAAGCGGAAGCACTAAATGAATACTTTTGTTCAGTGTTCATGCAGGAGAAGGGGAGACCACTACCACCTTGGACTGGGGGGGGGGAAGGTGATAGATGGAATGATTGAGGGAAGTAGAGTATTAGAGGGACTGAGGGCACTATAAGTGGACAAGGCACCAGGGCCAGATGGTATCCACCCCAGGTGCTGAGGGAGATGGCAGAGGTGCTAGCGGAACCGCTGGCAGATCTGTTCAGCATGTCCATGAATACGGGATTTGTGCCTCAGGACTGGAGGATGGCCCAAGTGGTGCCAATACACAAGAGCGGCCCAAGGGACAAACTGGGCAATTATCGGCTGGTCAGTCTCACTTCCATAGTGGGCAAGCTTATGGAGACGATACTGAAGGAGGGGCTGGTGTCATTTCTAGAGGACATTTACCTCCAGGATGTGAGGCAGCATGGGTTTGTATCAGGGAAGTCCTGTCAAACTAACCTAATACAAGAGAGCTGGATGGGGCCATGAAGTGGATGTCCTCTACTTGGATTTCAGCAAGGCCTTCGATTCAGTACCTCATTGGTGGCTTGGGGAGAAGCTAACTAGTGTGGGAGTGAGGACAAAGATGGCAAACTGGATTACAAACTGGCTGTGTGGGAGGCTACAACGGGTTGTTTGGAGGGGGGGATTCTCAACACCTAGACCAGTGATGAACGGGGTGCTGCAGGGCTTGGTGCTGGGCCCAGTGCTATTTCGGCTGTTCATCTCAGACATCATGTATGGAGTGGTGAGCAGGGTAAGTCTGTTCACAGACTATACCAAAATGGGTGCAGTAGTGGATGATGAGGAGGGATGGAAGCAACTGGAGGAGTGGTCGGAGTGGTGGCAGCTGGGGTTCAGTGTGAAGAAGTGTAGGTTATGCACTTCGGGGCAAAGAACCCAAGGAGAGAATACTGGTTGGGGGGGGGGGGTGAAGCTGGGGATCACTTCGGAGGAGAAGGACCTATGGGTGGTAGTAATAGGAAGCATGAACAATTCTGCCCAATGCAGGAAAGTGGCAGTGAAGGCGAACAAGATGCTGGAGTATATAGCGAGGGGGTTCTTATCCAGGTGGAGGTAGGTGATCTTGCCCCTCTACAGGGCACTGGTCAGGCCACACTTGGAGTACTGTGTGCAGTTCTGGAGGCCATTCCTGAGGCAGGATATCAAGTTACTGGAGGGAGTGCAGCGGAGGGCAACAAAGATGATACAGGGAATGGAGGGGAGAGACTACGAGAACAGGCTGGGGGAACTGAATATGTACACCCTGGACGAGAGGAGGGATAAGGGGGGACATGATTGTAACTTTCAAGTATCTGAGGGAAATCAATAAGGATGGAGCCGACGGGGTTTTTAAACTGTGGAAGGGAAGGGAAGGGACACTAAAGGGCATGGGCTAAGAATAGAGGGGGGAAGATTTAGGAGGGAGATGAGGAGGAATTACTACACAGAGAGAGAGAGAGAGAGAGAGAGTGGTGTCGAATTGGAACACCCTACCAGAAAGTGTGATATCATGCAAAACTGTGGGTAGCTTTAAAAGGGCATGGGACAGAGAGCAGGGAAGAGTACGGGTGGGTGAGGCTGAGAACGGCTGAGGGCGGACAAAAGGGGAGGGGGTGGGAGCAGCTGCAACTTAGGGGCGCTAGCTGAACACTCGAGCAGACATAGATAGACCAGGAGGTCTGTTTCTGCTGGCACATTCATATGTTCATATGCCGTAGTAGGGTTCATACAGCTCTGTGTTTCTGATGCATCATGTGGGGGTAGACCAAACATCATAATAAGAATGCAAACCATGTGAGCAAAATACAGCTATGACCTAGAATGAGTGTCTTTAAAACTGTAACTATAAAATAAGCCCTCCTAAAAGAGCAGATCATTCTTCAGAATACAGTGTAATTAAAAAATGCAGCTATGGGGAGGGGGAGCAGGATTGAGCAGCCTTACGGCAGCTCTCCTCTCCTGGGGGAGGTGGTTGCCCTTCCATAGTCCCGCCACCACCGAGTGGCGGTCCAGTGGCAGCGTAGGCGGAGAAGGGCAACATGAAGGTAGGGCGTCTTGACGCATAGTGCATGCGTGCCTCCACATGCACACGTATGCCCAAGACAAGGGTGGGGAACCGGGGAGAAAAAAAAATGCAGCTGTTCAGTTGTAACTTTCTTAAGAGTCTAGTCTCAGTAATTAATGATATTCTCTATATATCAGTATTCTAGGCATTGCTTTGTTTAAGAACAGACAGCAAAACTGAATTTTAGTCTTGCATCAACTGACACAGTTGTTGCAGTGTTTTGTTGGCCACGGCTGGAAATACCTCTTAGGTTCCATCCTCAACTGAGCCCACTGCAGTTGCAGCTTCTGCCTGCTGATTGTCCTCGAGTGACAGTACAGGGCTTAATAGTGCCTCTGCGCATCCCTGTTACGTGAAAGACTTGCACAAAGTAATGATGCTGGTTTTTATAAGGTTTAAAGTACCTTTACATTATTAAATCTTGATTTTGTGGGAGGATAGCTCGGGAGCTCAGAAATCCTGACTGCTCCCGTTGACTGCTCACCAGTGCCTCTCCCCCACCCCACCCCCACCCCCAACACCCATTCTTTAAGAAAAATGATTGCTTCTGCATTGCATTCTATGGACTGGACAGTCCACATCACAGCCATAATGGTTCAGAAGAGCAATGCGGTGGCTAGGATGCATGGCTGGCAGCCTGGTCAGTCATCAAGGGCTGCGGGTTTGAGCCCCTTTCAGTGGCATTTTGCAGTCTTCCCATCTTTGAAATAATCAGCTTGCAGTTGCTGAGGTCCAAGATCTACCAAGTGATAGCCAAAATGTTTGCTTTTCTACAGGTTAAAATAATGTATATAGTTTAAAATCCATGTAGATCAGAACTCTCTGGAAACAGATCTGATAGGTAACATTTAGTAGCAAATGTTGTATGGTAAACAGTACTACACCCAGAAGTTTAATTGTTTTAAAATGGCTGTGGCCAGAGAGCAGGACTCCCCACACACACACACTTTGGTTTTAGCCCTGTGTCCTTCCGGCTTCCATCTTGGCAGACCACCCACCCTGGTCACCCACCTTCCCCAGGTCTTAACTCCTGGTGGCCTCACAACTTACCCTTCGTGGTGGGGATGGGGGGGGGGACTTGCCTTTGTCCCTTCTGAAGCAGGATCCGGTTTTGGTACCTGCTTGGTGGTGCCAGACCTGTTGGTGGGCCGACTGTTATCCTGTATGGCAGGACATTCTTTTTCTTCCAGGACTTTTTAAAACCTTCAAAACCACATAGCTCAGTTCAGGGATGAAATAAGATGAAGAGACAAAATGAGTGCATTTATGTTTTTGCCAGAAATGCATATTACTAAAAACTATATGATGGTATTTTTTGTCAACTAACAAATACTGCTGCTTTAAGTAACCGCACACTCACCCTCTGGTTGCCATCTCGTCAGTATACTGCATCAGTTTCATACTCTTTAGTTATAACTGAACCTATTTATAATCCTTCTCTCTGGTCTCCCCCCTCCTGCCAGCCCCCCACCATTACCTGCTTTCTCTTGATAACTTACCCTGTCCTCCCATACCACCGTAGCTTACCCCGTATTACTCTGCTGAGGAAGGTGCTGCGGTAAGCTATGTGTTGCCTGCAGGGGGAGCCGGCTTTGTCATGCATTGGACACTTTTTCTTTTCCAGTTTCTTTCCAACGTTCAGAGACACTTGCCGGCTAGGATGGTATGGAAGGTGCTTGCTATGCTTGACTGTGCAACCGTCAGGCAGCCTTTCCGCTCCAGAGCTTCTCCCATAGGCACTGGGCCCCCTGGTCACCCAGGTTGTGATAACGGCAAATTGTCCTTCCCTTGAGGAGGAGGAGCGTGTCCTATGGGATGCTTGATCTTCCTGGCCCCCTCCCTCTCCCAGCATCACAAACCAGTTGTTGAACTCTGATCTCCAGCCTTGCAAGTGGTAACTCTACCATTGTGCCTGGGACGGCCCTGTTTCATATTCTTAATATAGCATGTAGCCTTGATATTTCAGTTTCTGAACTCACTGCGACATGTTGAATGTGGCAAATTTTGAAAAGAACTTGAAGATCTGTTTACCTTTTGTGTATACATTGGTGGAATTGTGCCCAGGATTTTAGAAACCTAGGTCAGTGCAGCTGGTGCTCAGGAAGCAAAAGCTGGCTCTTGAGCTTTGTGGTGGATTTCCCTCACATCTGTCTCTCTTTTTTTTTTTTTTCTTACAGGGAAAGACCACGTGTGCAGGTTTATCGGCTGCGGAAGAAACGACAGGTTCAATTACGTGGTTATGCAGTTGCAGGTGAGTTATCTGGACTGACTGTCAACATGTGGTCTAAGTGCATCAACAGGATATACTGACCTGAGTCCAAAGCTTTCATTTAAAGAAAATTAAGTTCTTGGTCCTTATGGTTCCAAAGTTAGGCTGTTTCAAGGAAATTATCTTTAGAAAAAGTGAACTTTGGAACCATTTGTCAAGAAACTTTTTTTTTTTTTTAACTTATGAAAAATTTTCAATAAGTAATTTACATGTTGAGGGTACATTCGAGATGCATACACTGCATGACTTTAGATGCAATACAAAAAAGTTTTATACATTAGAACGTATACATAGGTAAACAGAAATAAAGCAACATTGACTTAGTACTTATTGTTTGGGGGAGATGCATCAAATAATACCAGCAGAAAGAAAAATAAATATCCACATAACGGGATTTATCCATCAGTAGTACTGTATACACCAGGTAACTGCAATCAAGATATATATCTACTATTTAGATTCATCTATAACTATTTAGCTTAATCTATAAAATTAAGTGGTGCAGAATCAAAAAAGAAAATTAACATTCTAACTAGTGTAGTGGCAACCTCCTCCGTAAACTGATCACTCCTGCATTGAGAGAAATAATAAGAATGTACACATTTGCTGTTGGATACTGTGAGAAAAATACCAAAAAGGATAACTATGAATCAGATAAACTAATTACATCGAAATTTGATAAATACCAGACTTCTCTTAACTGTCCCATTAGAGAGCACCTTTCACGATGGTCCAAACACTCAGTTCTTGCAATCAGTTTCTAACACACTGCACCCAAAAGGTTGTGTGCATTTGTTATTTTTGCCCGAGGTGCTCCCATTCTTGCAAATTTACATGCGTTTTTGTGGCCCCACTTAGCCCTGCTGTTATTGTCCTGGCTGTTCTGCTGCCTGGCTGCTTGGTCCCTCTGACGTCACTATAGGGAGCAGTCAGGCAGTGTTGCACTGAATGTGCAGGGTTTTTGTCTTGGAGCAAATACTGTATGCCCTATTGGATCCCCATTGTCACCCCTTCCCCTCACAAGACACCCTTTGGTAAATAAACATTTCCCTTGCAAGAAATAAGGTACGAAATAAAATATGGCCATTATTTAACATCTTTCAGCAGTGATAGCACATAAAGTGACATATGCCCGGTAATGTTCCACACAGTCCTACTACTTGCCTGATTAATAAATCACCTGGAGTCCTGGACAGCCAGCCAAATTGACAAACCAGACCACAGTGGTCAAATTCTCCACGCCCGAGAAATAAATCCCCCCCCCCCCCGAAGAAAGTCATGGTCTGCTGTAATCATCGCGCCCCAGAAACCGATACAGAGAGAGGCACTGTTGTAGTAGAGATCGCAGAAGGAACTAGAAGGGGGACAGGATCAGATCTACAGTACAGTAGCTTCTTGTTTTACATTGTTTTTCGTGGATTCTACTTGGTAGAAGGTTATTTCTTTCCTTTCTTACTACTAAGGGGCTAGCAGGGTATTGTTTGGGGCTGTTGGAATTTTGAAACCTGTTTTGGTAGCTATAAGTGGGCTCATTTGTTTGGTTCACTGTGTGGCAGGCTGCATTTGTAGAGGCTTGTTTCTTCTGTTTTAAAACAAAATTGGTGTAATTTAACTGGGTCTGTTTCTTTGAATTGAGACCTATATCTTCTAATTCCAAGCCTATTTTGATGTGTTGCTGGTGAAGCTGTTTGAATTTGAGTCCTGTTTCTTTGGGTAGCAAACCTATTTTGGGGGCTTTGAGTAGAATTGTGATTCATTGTTGCTGGCTTCACTAGCTGCAAAGTTGAGTGCAGAGTGGGGGAAGGGTGCTAATGGTCTGACCAGAGGCCTCAGCTACCTGATTGTTTCTGGAAGACTTGGGCTGGTCCCACCCTTGGTCCATTATTTACTTTATACCAGGGGTTCTGACATCACTTCCTCAAACAGGCAAAGGATATGCACCTGTCATAGCAAAAGCAGACATCCAGGAAAGGAACAGCAGCAAGTGAAGAGGTGACTGCTCTCTCAGTGGAGGAAGTAAATGCAAATCTAGGAGCTTTCATTATTACTTCTTCGCATTGATATTGCATTGGGAAAAGGAGGAGTAGGAGTTTGAAGAAGGTTGTGCAATGGCTACTTAAAGTCTCTTTTGAGTTTCGTTAGGAAGGATAGAATATAAAAAGCAGTTGCTCAATATAGCTAAACGTAGCAACAAAGGAGGTAAGGAAATAAAGAAAATGTTTTGCACTGATAGAGGAGGGAGAGGAGACTTGGGGAGTGTTTGGTATCCTGCATCTGGAAGGGTGGAGGGTCGCTAGGGGCAACGACAGCAATGGGTAGGGTGGTAGGTTGCAACAACTGCGGTGCACCAATCTTTCTAAACATTGCCTGGAGTGTGGGAGGATGTTAGTGTGCAACCACATGGAAAAACTTAGAAAGGAGATTGAGGGTCTGCAGGAGGAACTAAGACAGGCAAGGCAGATTGGGGTGGGTTTAGCCCAATACTGGCGGGAGGAAGAAGGGGAGATGAGGGAGGGCGATTTAAGCTGACAGTAGTGAGGAGAGGGTCAGAAGAAGGGAAGCAGAGACAAAGGGGCCCAGGCCAGGAGGAACGATTGCCGGGGAAACAAGGTCAGGAGACAAAAGACAAATGGAAGGAGGAGATAGGGACTTCAGGAGGGAGGCAAGAAGTGGCAAAGTCAATGGAGTGGAAAGGAGAGAACAGTTACTATGAAGAGAGGGAGCGGGCATTTGTGAAGGGCCTTCAGAAAATAGCTGTGCACTGCTAGAGAGGAAGAAAGTGGAGGAGGGAAATGATGAAATTAGAGGAGTAATTGATAAATGCCTGGACCAAACTGGAGCGGGGGGAAGTTCTGCTGGGAGAGTTGCAACAGGGGTAAAAGGGGAAAATAATGTGCAGGAGGAAGAAGAGGAGCTGGAAATGAGGGAGGGAGATGTACGGAAGCAAGTAGGGAGTAAGAGGGGTGGAATCTTAGTGCTGGGGGACTCAATACTAAGAGGAGTTAGGTGGGGTAGCAAGGGGGAGAGGCGTAGTCGCATTTGGGTGGAGGCCATGCCAGGAATGACAGCGGAAAGGGTGGGACAGTCTGTTCTGAAATATGCTAGAAGGGGTAGGGACAAGCCCCATTTAATTATACATCTTGGGACAAACGACCTGGCTGACAAGACAGTAGATACAGTCCAGAGGAGGTTTGAGGAACTAGCACAATTATGTGAGGGGGCAGGAAGATTAGTAACTTTTTCCGAGATACTTCCGGGTTCCAAAGGCAAGCACAACAAGAAAGCTGAGAATAGAGGAATTTAACAGATGGCTAAAACCTGGTGTTGTGCTAAAGGGTATGGGCTGTTGGGGGTGGGAGGGACCTGGGAGGACAGTAGTCTCTATGCCAAGGACAGACTACACTTGAGTGAGGGAGAGAAAGTGTTGAAACAGAGGATGGAAGAGTATATAGAGGAAGTTGGGAATTTAAACTAGGAGTGGGGGGTGGCAGTTGGGGAAGAGATATGCAGAGACCACAGGTTGGGAAATCATATGAGCTTACCCCCCATAACAGTGACAAAGGACAAATGGCAAGTACTATTGGTGATGCTAGGAAAGGAGGGCAGGATGGGAGGGGGGGAAAGGGTGGAAGGTGGTTACCCTTAATGCTAGGAGCCTTGGGAGGAAAACTGCAGAGTTACAGGTTCTCATGGCAGAGGGAGAGGTGGACATTGCAGCCATCACAGAAACATGGGCCACCCAATATAATGACTGGGACCTGTCTGTACCAGGGTACAGGTTATTTCAGGGACAGGGTGATTGGGAAAGGAGGGGGAGTGGCACTATATGTGAAGGAAGGACTGAAGTGTGTAAGGGAGGAAGGGGAGGAGGGTAGTACGGAGTCACTTTGGGTGCAATCCAGATTCCAAGAATAGGATTCTTAGAATGGGAGTGATGTACAGGCCACCATCTCAGATGGAGGAGTTAGACAGGGAACTAGTGGGACAGATCAGGAGGACTCATGAAGGGTAATGTGTTGATTGTGGGGACTTCAACATGCCAGGAGTGGACTGAGCACCCCAACAACCAGGAACAGAAGGAGCAGCTACTGCTAGATGCCTTCCAGGACAGCTTCCTGCTGCAATGGTCAGTGAACCAACCAGGT
The DNA here is from genome assembly GCA_016271365.2 of Neoceratodus forsteri. Lineage (NCBI taxonomy): Eukaryota > Metazoa > Chordata > Ceratodontiformes > Ceratodontidae > Neoceratodus > Neoceratodus forsteri. The sequence continues at coordinate 1,023,173,613 of CM028134.1, forward strand.
TAGGAAATACCCTTGACCTTGTGCTGGCAAATGGGGACTTTGTGAGAGAACTTACAGTGGAGGAACGCTGTCAGGGAGTGACCACCACTCAGTATGGCTCACATTGGATATGGGCAAGGAAGGAGTGGAATCTGGCACAAGAGTGCTGGACTTCAGGAGGGCCGACTTTGGGAGGGTGGAGGAAGTGGTAAAAGGGTACCTGGCCAGAATTCAATCTAGTATAGATACTAACCAGAGGTGGGAGCTCATAAAGCTGGGGATAGTGGAGGCAAACAAAACCTGCTGCAAAGCCCAGAGCAAGAAGGCTAGGGCTAAGAAACCAAGCTGGTTGAGCAAGGAGGTCATGGAAAAGGTAAGGAGGAAAAGAGCTGCCTTTAGGAAGTATAAGAAAACAGGAAGGGGGAAGACAGAGAGGAGTACTTGACAGAATTGAAGGAGGTGACGAGGGCAGTAAGGGGAGCCAAAGCATCTACGGAACTCAGGCTGGCACAAGGCATTAAGAAGGGGGAGAAGGACTTCTTTAAGTACATCAGGGAGAAAGGAGCTGTAAGGACCACATAGTAAGGATTAGGAAGGAGGGGTTGGGTGGAGGCAGGGTATACATGCGGAAGCACTAAATGAGTACTTCTGCTCAGTATTTACTAAAGAGAAGAGGGGTGACACCCAAGGTGGGAGAAATGGCAACAGGGGCAAGTGGTGACAGATGGGGAAATCATGGAGGGCAGAGTTGAGAGGGTTTGAAGGCACTGAGGGTGGACAAGGCGCCAGGCCCAGATGGCATGCACCCCAGGGTACTGAAGGAGCTGGCAGAGGTCCTTGCAGGACCTTTGGCAGACCTATTTAATGCCTCACTACATGGTGTGTACCTCAGGACTGGAGGAGGTTTATGTGGTGCCACTCACAAGAGTGGCCCCAAGGATGAACCGGGAAACTACAGACCAGTGAGCCTCACATCCATCGTGGGTAAGCTGATGGAGACTATCCTGAAGGAGAGGCTGGTGGCCCTCATAGAGGCCAAAGGACTACAGGACAGCAGACAGCATGGCTTCATATATGGCAGATCCTGCCAAACCAACCTGGTCGAGTTCTGTGACTGGGTAACTAGGCAACTGGACAGAGGCCATGCAGTGGATGTCCTGTATCTGGACTCTGTGTAAGGCATCTGACCTGGTGCCACATGGAAGGCTAGGAAGGAAGTTAGTAGGCACAGGGCAGGTGGAAAGCTGGTGAGATGGGTAGGAAACTGGCTGCAGGGAAGGCAACAGAGTGGTGGTGGGTGGGAGCTCTTCCACCCAAGGGCAGTGACGAGCTGTGTCCCACAGGGCTCGGTGTTGGGACCAGTGTTGTTTGGGATATTTATTGCAGACATATCATGGGACATCAAGAGCAAGATCAGTCTGTTTGCTGATGATACCAAGGTTGGCACGGTGGTGGATGACCTAGGGGATGGCTGGGTTGCAGGATGATCTGGCAAAGCTTGAAACCTGGTCAGACACTTGGCAACTGGGCTTTAATGCCAAAAGTGCAAGGTGCTGCATCTTGGGATGAAGAACCCAAGGAGGAGTTACCAGCTAGGGGGAGTGCAGCTAGCCCAGACAGAGGAGGAGAAGGATCTGGGTGTGCTCTTACAGGGTCAATGAACAACTCAGCACAATGTAGGAAGGCAGCTGCAAAGGCCAACAAAATGCTGGGTTGTATTGCAAGGTATATCCCGAGGAGGGAGGAGGTGATTCTGCCACTGTATAGGTCATTAGTTAGACCACACCTGAGTACTGCGGCAGTACTGGCGCCTGTATCTGAAGAGGACATTATGTTACTGGAGGGGGCTGAGCGCAGGGCTTAAAAAAGATGATCAAGGGGCTGGGGAACTTATCATACGAGAGGAGGTTGAAGGAGTTGAACATGTACTCACTGGAGGAGAGGAGAGACGGGTGACATGATTGAAACCTTTAAATACATGAAAGGAATAAACAAGACGGGTACAGAGGGGCTGTTCAAAGTAAGGAGGGAGGGCCACCAGGGCCATGGATATGAGACTGGAGCGAGGAAGGTTCAGGAGGGAGATGAGGAGACACTTTTACAGAGAGGGTGGTGGCTGGGTGGACTGCGTTACCTGCAGAAGTGGTATGCAGTAGAACAGTAGACTGCTTCAAACGAAGATGGGACAGGACAAGGGGGAGGGTTAATGAAGGGCAAGGGTGGAAGGGAGGGGCAGCTGCAGAATAAGGGGTTCTAGCTGCACATTTGAGCAGACTTGATAGACCTCTAGGCCTTTATCTGCTGGCAAATTTCATATGTTCGTATGATTTTGGTGGAGTGTGTAAAAGAAACTGTTTTGAAATGTGTTACATCTGTGTATGCCAATGATCCACAAAGTTTGTAAAAACGAGGGCTAATTCCGATCATATTTCTTGTTTGAAAAGTGAAACTGAGAACTCTGCATGCGCATAAACCACTTACAAAGGCCATGGCAAAAATCATGGCTGCACCCACTTCAGCTACAGCCATCGGCAAAAAAATTGAGAGAAAATATCAGCTGGACAAGTAAGGAATGGAATATCTGTATGCCCATCCTGGTCACAGTGGGGATAGTCCAGATGGTTGCTTGTGAGAGAGGAAAAATTATCTGCATAGCCCCCTGAAAAAGACCTCGATACTACAGCAAAAAGGTTTATACAGCTGCTTCCCTGCTTATAGGGCAGGGAGCTTATTCAGCACATACAGCACTGTATCAGAAAGCACTGTGGGACACAATTCTGGGACTGGCAGAAAGAACAGAGGATGGTTTGGCACAGGACCGGATTTATACAGCAAGATCAGCCCTGGATGCCACAAAATATCATTTCTACACTGCAGTGGACGCTAATGACACTGCTGCCAGAGTTTTGGCTCATGCAGTGTCCTTGGGAATGTTTTGCTGGCTGAGGACTACCATCCTTTCCCAGGACACTTAAAACAAGACCATGGCTTTCTCCTTTCGGGGAGAGTCATTATTTGGTGACAAAATAGAGGCCTACATGAAAAAAGTGGATGAATACAAAACCACTTTCAAAAGCAACAATGAGAAGGAAAAGGCCTCTACTTAATGCAGAGGCAGGGGATACTTCCAAAGAGCCTATGTCTCTTATGCTACCTATGAGCACCAGTCAGAAAGAGGTTACTAAGGGGTGGGGCCTTTTTTTTTTTTATTTATTCTAGGATTACAAATACCTTTGAGCCAAGACCCTTTTACAAAGGTTCCACGTCAGAAATAACAAACAACAAGGAAGCAACAGTGAAATAACAGTAAATAATTCATGTACAACAGTGCTATTGAAAGGGGTCAATTATAGGAAGAATAAGGCGTAGAGGAGGAGAAGTGTAGGTAGTTAACAGAGGCAGCTATAGTAAGATAGTGAACACAGCTAGGTTGCATGTGCCCACAAGGAATGGGTAGGGTCAGGTGCCCGGGGGTGGCAGAGAAACAGGGATGAGAGGAGAGGGGGAGGATGAAGATGCAGCCAGAGGCATTTGTCAAAAAATAAATGGGAAGGAGTTATAGAAGAGAAAAAGGAGGCAGGGTGGGGGGGAATAAGTGCTGTAATGGGGCAAGCAGAGACTAATGAGGTGGTATGAAGACCTGAGATTTGAAGTGGTGCCTCGGGACTGGGGGGGCCTGGGGTTAAGCAGTACATAAGTTAGGATTAAAGCTGTGTAGGTCATCAGCTAGGAGAGGCAGTCACAGGAGCGAGAGGCAATGAGATGGGCCTGGAGCCTGGTTTAGAACAGACCTAGTGTTGAGGCAGAGGAGATGGGGTGGCTGAGACCATTCATCCATACAGGAGCCCTATAGGTGAAGGAGCGTTGTCCCTGCGTAGTTCGATAGCGAGGAACTTGAAGAATCTGGGTTGTCAAGCTCCTGGTGTTCTGTCGGTTGGTGTTTTGATGTAACAAGGCAGTAACACCAGGGGGTGTGAGGCCAAGGTTGATTTTTCCTGCCACAGCACATGTGAGATACTTTATACGGTTGGAGCCATCTGGATTGTTCATAAAGGGCACAGGTGTGGGTGAGGCGGTGGGCACCAGTTGTGAGTCAGCATGCTTTGTTAAGAGTAGTTATATGTCAGAGAGCAGACAACTTCCAGGCATAGTGCTGCAGCTATAGAGCCTAAGCCCCAGCCAAAACAAAACCCCTTGCAATTTTGCCCCGGTCACCCAACCCTTGCCGGTGTGAGCAATATAGGTACGCTACGTCCAGGTATGGGTAAACATCTGGAAAAGAATCTCAGTTCTGTTTATGACATCACGGTCTGTTGCAGTGGAGACAATTATGATGTCTGGAATATATGATGTCAAGTGTGGATAAGATGCCAGAGCAGGTAAAGTATAGGTGACAGAGATCCTGTTTCTAGAAATGTGGATATGGTGTTCTATCCACACTTCCTGGCATTGTCCTTTCCCCTTTAAATCTTGCCCGAAGATTTCAAGCTGGCTCCTCCCACCCAGGTGGTATAACCCTCAGCTCTGCCCCATGATGCCAAATCTTCCTTTCCACTTGAAGAAGCAGGTTCCCTCCTTACCGCTCCTGCGATGAGTAGGCCCTGGCACTCAAATCTTCGGATTCGCTTCCAAAACTTAAACTCGTCAGAGTTTCATCTTCAGTTCGATCTTCGACTGCGACCGTGACGAAGGACCAGTCCTCGCCCGGATTTCTCCGGTACCCATGCGGGCAGAAGATGTCACGTACCAACCTACACGCCACGTGTGTTTGCTGTCTGGGCCATGAGCACGATCCCCAGGCTTATGATATCTGCCGGTCATTTCATGTGGTGGTCATCAAGGACCACCTTGCCTGCCTGAAGTTTGGTTGCCTGAAAAAATGACATCTGCCGGTCAAATCCAGGGATGCCCATTGGGTGGTCTCCACGGCTGCGGAGTCTGCCGAGCAGCTTAAGGCCTTCAAGGAGGAGGAGGAGGCTCAGGCAGCCGCGCAGTCTGCCTTGGCTTCTGCCTTTGTTCCGCTCAGGTTGGGATCCACTTATTCGGGCTCCTTCAAGGTGCTGTGCCAGTCTCTCCCGACCAAGGGAGAGGGCCCTTAGGATTCACGCAGCTCTCGCCTACACAAGAAGGAGTCCAGGAAAGAAAAGGAGAAGACTCACCGTCGACATTCTTAGGACCGGGAATGCTCCCTGTCAAAGGAATCCCAGGTTTTGACCACAGTCGAAACCACGATGACTTCTCGGTGCCCCCATCAGGCCAGCCAGTTGAGACACCGGCCGACGATGCGGCCAAGATTTTTCTCGACTCTCCTTGTTCAGGATTGAACTGGACCCTCCGGTCACCAACCTAGCTCAGGAGGAGCCACGTCACTCCCTGGCTCCCTCCGAGATCCCCCATCTGCACCCCCGGCTGCCGAGGTCAAGGTTTAGGTCTTCCTCATCCTCTGGGTCGAACAGGTCCTGCTGGCATTGGCGGTCTCGCTGTCAGCATCATGGGAAGCAGCACTGCCGCTACTCGTCTTCATCCTCCTTGGGTGAGGAGAGGCCTCGACGCAAACTGCGTCGACGCTGTGAAGACCTGATGTGGCAACAGTTGGTGTTGTCCGGTCCGAAGCTGACCCCAGCTCCCACACCAGCTGTCACCCAACAGGCCGACACCGGAGCCCCCGGAGGGGTCAGTCGACACTGTTTCTTCACCTGCGGAGCCGGTACAGATCTCCTCGGTTCAGCCAAAGTTGGCCTCTCCACCGATTGTGGTGGAGTCACTGCCTCAACATCCGCCGTCCGGAGCTCCGATCAAGGAGTCTCAGCCGGCTCAGAGACCCATCGGCTGTCGGTCACTCTTACACCTGACCTCCCGCGGTGGGTCCAGAGTGACTTTGGTGGTTGGTCGCTCTATGCAAACTCTGAGTCTGAGGATTCCTCACTGCACTCCTGCCCGATCGACATGGAGTCGGTGGGGGACCTTTCAGTGGAGGGAGGACCCACGTCCTTCATGGGCATCCTCGGTCTCATCTCCGAATCCACGGGGATGAAATTGGAGCCTGTCTAGAAGCGGGCTCGCTACCCTCTCATAGAGATTCTGGAACAAGGGGGCTCTCCGGAGGCTTTCCCAATGGCCAAAGCCATTGTCGGCCCTGCCCTGGAGCTCTGGCAGCAACCAGCCTCCTACTCTGCGCCCTCGGCCCGGATGGCCTGCAGATATGTAGTGTTCACCGGTACCCTCTTGGGGTTCACTGAACACTCTTCTGCTGAAGTGTTGGTGGCCGACTCAGTGTTTCAATGCGTAGATAATTTGGGGGATGTTGATAGACCGCCGGATAAGGAGTCCAAGAAATTGGACCACTCAGCTAAAAAGGTCTATGCTGCCTCCTCGCTTGGCCTCTGCCAGGCGAGCTCAGCTGTCATGATGCCACACTTCTCCCATGCCCTTCTGGGCATTCTGGATGAGGTGATTCCTCGTGTTCCAGTGGACCTCCAGACTATGATCAAGCAGGTCTGGGACCAGAGTCTAGCTGTGGCCAAACAGCAACTTCAGACGGCTCTGGATAGCGGAGATTCCTGTGCCCGCTCGGTGGCAGCCACAGCTGCCATGCACCATAGAGCTTGGATGCGAATCTTAACCTTTACAGCAGACACTCAGCACAGGCTGACGGAATTCCCATTTCTGGGCACCACCCTGTTTGAGCCTGGTGTGGAGGGTCATCTCCAATGTATCAAGAAGTTTGTCTCCAGGTACTTCCTGGTGCCAAAGCAGATGAGGGGCTGGCACCCCATTTCAGATCTGCTGACCTGAACAAATTCCTCAGGTCCCACACCTTCAGGATGGTAAGTCTGTGCCAGATCATACCATCTCTGGAGCAAGACATGTGATTTTGCTCTCACGTCCCAATCCATCTGTCCCACTGAAGGTTCCTCCACTTCTGAGCCAAGGGAACCCTCTACGAGTTCCAGGCCATGCCTTTCAGCCTCTCCTCAGCCACCAGGGTCTTCACCAAATGCATAGCAGTGGTGGCAGCTTACCTGAGGCACTGAGGGGTCCGGGTGTACCCCTACCTGGATGACTGGCTGATAGCAGGTTCCTCCAGGTAGGAGGTGGAGTGGTCCAGGGACCTGGCCCTCCAGACCTGTATCGACTTTGGCCTCCTGGTCAGCGAGGCCAAGTCAGAACTCGTGCCCTCACAGGTGATCAGCTTCATCAGGGCAGAGCTCAACTCTTGCCGAGCCAGAGCCTGGCTCCCGGTGGACAGGGCAGAGGTTCTCTCCTCCTCCTTTTGCCTGATCATTTCTGGTTGGGCACTTGCGCCCTGCCCGGGACTTCATGCGCCTTCTGGGTTACATAGCGACCTGCACCATTGTGGTCCAAGGGCATATACATTCCCTGCAGTGGAAGCTGGCCAGCCAGTGGTCTCAGTGCATAGGTCACTTCAGCCAGCTGGTCACTGTGACCCAGAGGATGTAGGACACCCTCCAGTGTTGGTTAGTCCCAGAGCATCTGCAGGAAGGGATCCCACTTGTCCGCCCTGAGCCGACTGTCATCCTGACAACCAACATCTCTCTCACTGGCTGTGGTGCCCATCTGGAGGAACACAGAGTTCACAGGCTCTGGACCCCCGAGGAGTTCCGATGCCACATCAACCTGCTGGTGCTGACTGCCTTTGCTCCGTTTGTTCGGGGTCAAGTGGTTCAAGTCCAGACGTACAACACCACGACTATGTACTACCTCAACAGACAAGGTGGAACGCACTCCCTGCCCCTGTGCAAGGAAGCCCTCCATGTTTGGACTCTCATGCGCAGCCTGGAGGCGGATTTCCTAGCCATCTATTTGGTAGGAGCCTCCAATCAGCTGTCTGATGCCCTCAGTCGGATGGGTGAGGTGGCTCATGAGTGGCGTCTCCATCCGGAAGTAGTTCACAGTCTGTTCTCCCAGTGGAGAATACCTCAGGTGGACCTGTTCATCTCCAGGGAGAATGCAGAGATGAGGCTGTATTGTGCTCGCCTCCCTCAGCAGGTAATGCTGCAGGGGGATGCCTTCTCGAGGCTGTGGACCCCAGGCCTCTTCTGTGCCTTCCCTCGATCCACAAGGTGCTACTCAAGGTCAGGAGGGACAAGGCACAGGTGATCCTGGTGGCTTCAGACTGGCCCCGCCAGTTTTGGTACTCCGATCTCCTCAGCCTCAGCAACAGGCTTCCGAGGTGTCTTCCCATACACCCGGACCTGCTGTCTATCGATCAGGGGAAGGTACTTCACCCGGACCTTCAGTCTCTGCACCTGATAGTCTGGTTCCTGAACGACTAGAGTTCCAGGCTTTGGGTCTCTCCAAAGATGTCCTCACTGTCATGGAGGCATCTAGAAAGAAATTGACCAGAAAATGCTATGCCTTCAAATGGAAGAGATTGTCCATTTGGTGTAAGGGCAAGGGGTTGACCCTTCAGCCTGTCCAGTGGCTAGCATTTTGGACTACCTGTGGTCTCTCTCCCAAGGGGGCCTTCGGTCGACGACCCTTAAGGTGCACCTGGCAGCCATCTCTGATTACGGGGCACAGGCCGGTCAGCAGTCGGTGGCACAGGAGAAGGTGGTCTGGCACTTTTTCAAGGGCCTAGGTCACATTTCCCCTCCGGTGCATGAAGCACCACCACCGTGGGACTTGTTGCTGGTTTTGGCAAAGCTCATGGGCAAGCCATTCGAGCCGATGCACAGGTGTGACACGTCTCATCTGTTGTGGAAGACTGCCTTCCTGGTGGCGATCACATCAGCAAGCTCCAGGCGCACTCGGTGGAATCTCCTTACCTGGTCTTCCGCAGGGACAAGGTTGTCCTGCACCCCAACCCAAAGTTCCTCCCCAAGGTTATGTCGGAGTTGCACCTGAACCAGGTGATGTCTCTTCCGGTGTTCTTCCCGAATCACACCTCGGAGGCTGAACACAGGCTCCATACTCTGGACGTGAGGCGAGTGCTCGCTTACTACAAAGAGCGCACGGCTGGAGTTCAGGGAAAGGTTCTCCAGTTGTTTGTCACCTGTGCTGAAGCCGCACCTGGCAGACCTGCAGCCAAATGGACGATTGGCAGGAGGATCACTTCCTGCATTGATCTCTGCTGTAGGTTGGCGGGTAGGGAGCCTCCCAGAGGGCTTAGGCCTCATTCCACCCACCATGCCACTGCGTTGGTGGCTGCTTCTAGGGACGTCCCTACCCAGGAAATCTGCAGGGCTACTACCTGGAAGTCAGCACACACCTTCTTTCCCATTGCCACATTGACTTAGTCACGCTGGGATGCTGGGTTTGGGACCTCAGTTCTCCAATCCTTATTTCCTAGGTAGGGGGTGTGCACCTTGCCACCCTCCTCCCAGAGAACTGCTAGGAGTCTGCCAGAAAGTGTGGATAGAACATCTTATCCATGTCCCTAGAAACACAGGTTACTCACCTGTAGATCTTCTATGGACTGGTCTCTTGCAGGAAGTCATTACTTATGGGAGTATCCACCAGGTGGCGCTGTCACATGGCAGCTTCTTCCAGCAGTCTTCCGTGTGAGCCACCCACACGAAATCACTTCTTGTGGATGTGTATAAGAGTGGGCGGCCCATAGTACCCTCTGTTCATTTTCCTGTCGGCTTCAGCTAGCACAGTCAGCTCTCCTGACCTCCTGGGTTGCAGTCTTCGACTCGAACTTGAACCAGTTGTTCTACCTTCTGTTCCGGGCCTGTGACCTACTCACAGTACCCCCGGACTTCTTTTATATAGCAAGCCCGGTGTTCCATTAGAGCTCTGGGTACACCTGCTGCTCCCTGGCCCAGGCACTCTTGCTGGGTCTGGGGATTCACTAGGGCTGCTGTTAACAGCCTAGACCGATTTTGCTTCTCTCTGCCGGGCCTGTGGAACACTCCCAGGCCGTGGCTGTTCTACTTCTAGGACCCGGGCCTGTGCACCACTCGCTGCACCCCCAGCTTCTGCTTCTGGTCCTGGGTATGTGTACTACTCCCAGGCCCTGGCTCTTTTACTTCCACTAGGCTGGACCTGTGCTCCTCACAGTGCCCCCTGGCCTCCTTGCTCACAGCACCCCCTGCTGCTCCCTGGCCCAGGCTCTCTTGCTGGGCCTTGGGACTTGCTCATGGCTGATCATCCAGCCAGGCCGGTACGGACCTCAGGGGCCGCCTTAAAGGCTCCCCGGTCAAGGGCACTCATTCCAGGCATGGGAGAGAGCAGGATTCACACTCCTCACACTCCCTCTGCCTTACTCCGTTGTCGGTGGCTCCTCCATCATCGATGGAGCGTTCCTCATTGTCAGGGTTGCTCCCTCTGTTGACTGAGCCTGCTGGGCTTGTTTTATGTTTGACTGGCCTCATCTTGTCGATGGAGCTTGTTTCTGATCATCTTCCGTTGATGGGCCGTGTTGCCTCATCAACGGGACGTTCCTCATCAATGGGGATGCTTCCCCCGTCGACGACACGTGTTCTTTGCTCTCCCTCGTTGATGGGAGCTCTTCTCCCATCAATGGGACATGATTCTGCTGTTCTCTCATCGACGGAAGCTTATTCTCCGTTGATGGGGCACTCCTTGTCAACGGGGATGCCTCTCCCATTGACGGAATGGTGTGTTTTGCATGCATTGTTGACGGGACGGCTTCCACCATCGACGGAGAGGCTTGTTTCTGGTCTTTTGTCAACAGGGAGGATTCCACCGTCGATGGAGAGCCTCTCCTCCTTCCCTCCTCGACAGGATGCTTCCCTTGGCGATAAGGGCCTCCCAGGACACCCTCAGGGCTTTGCTCTCTTCCCCCGCTCGTCCTGGCACCTTGTTTCGGGGTCCTCAGGGGTTTCCCTCCTGTCACCCATTTTGCGCCGTTTGGACATGACTTTCCCCGGGCCTTCGGCCCCACTGAGAAGACCCAACCCTGAGTCCCTTACCCCTTTGCTGGTCCCGGACCACAAGGGTCGGAGTGCCTTCCCCCATACTATTTGGGGTCAGTGGTTCCCGGGATGGCTTGCCCTCCTCCTAGCGCCGCCCTTGGGCACCCTCCATTTCTGGACCTCCCCCCATCACAAGTGCCGGGCATTGCCCGGATTGTGCTGGAGGTCCTGTGGTCCATGGGCCTGGGTCCGGCCTTATCCCGTTCCCCCTCCGCTCAAGTGCCTGCACCCAGATCCGGCGCTTTCCGTGTGGTCTCTCCCCCCCCCCCCCACTTTTGTGGACTCCCTTTATGGAGATTCCGGGATGGGGGATCCTTTCGTGGAGGATGTTCCTGGCAGGGACCTCCCAGGCCATAGGGACTTTGGTCCCCCGCCTGAACCCCCTGATCCCTCCTCTCTCCCGGATCCCTCCTTCATGGAGCTCATGCTGCAGATCCAGCATGCTTTTGACTTCCCTGCTGCGGATCAGGACTCCTTTTGTCGGGACATGGCTGCCTACCTTGACGTTACCGAGGAGCCTGCCATGGTTGTCCCGCCTTTGCTTCCTGCATATTTTCATGCACTCTCTCATATTTGGTCCCATCCTGCTTCTGCTCAGCCTGCCCCTCATGGCCCTAATCAGCTCAGCTGCTGTTTGCCGTGCCTCCCTTTCCCGTCACCTGTGCCATGCATGCTTCGATGCGGTTGATGCATCGGCCTGCCTCTCAGCCTCTGGTGTTGCCCTTCGTCGCTTTGCCTGGCTGCAGGTTTCGGGTTTGCTGCAAGGCGTCCAGCTGTCGGTCACCAATGCCCCTTTTTCCTGGTGCTCAGTCCATCCTGGATTCCCTTCAGGCTTCAGGGCATACTCTCCGGTTTGTTCAGGACCTCTGTCACACCCCCAAGTCCCACCCCTAAAAGAGAGAAGTGATTCTGCCACTGTACAGGTCCCAGGTTCTCATCTGGAGTACTGTGTGCATTCATGGACCCGTACTTGAAGAAAGATAGGGACAGGATGGAGATGGTAACCTGAATGATCCAGGGACAGCAGAATAAGATATACATAGAAGGTTTTTTTTGTTATTTATTTATTGTACTTTCTCTTTCCTGCTTGACCAATCTTGGCCACCCTCTCTCTCAGCCTCGTCACCCAGTGTCCCAGGGACCTACCTCTGACTAGATGATTGCCACTCAGTTTATCTCCCCTCCCAGTGGACCCCCCGTTCCTCAAGCCTGGAAGGAGTTAGAGCTGGGTTGTGGTTGGCAGTCCAGTGAGTGATGTAGGGCCTATGGAGAGAGAGAGAGAGAGATGGCATCATGCTGCTTCAGGCCAGGGAGGCTTTTCATCCATTTTTAGGTCCCTTCCCCGAGCGCCTCGTGGGCTAGGACTAAGTGGACATCTGGATGCAAGTGTGCAGGCATCTTGTTCAGGAGACACTGTGCCCTCCCATTGCACTGTGCTGCACTGCCACCCATGGTCACCCAGGTGGCAGTGTTGTAGCGGAGCACACAGTCCTCCTTTCCCTGTCCAGCCCCCGACAACCCAAGCTCACCTTTAAACCTGGGTCACCGGCGTTGCACTCGGTAGCACTACTGCTGCGCCAATGGGTTAGCCCCAGATTTACATAGAAGCTTATCAAATCTCAACATGTACATGCTGAAGGCAAGAATAGAGACGTGAGACATGAGATATTTCAGAGACATACAACTACCTCCATGGGAATAACAGGCATAGACAGTCGAGAGTTGTTTACGCTGAGTGGGAACAGCAGCACCAGGGGAAACTCGGTGAAACGGGGGGAGATTTAAGAGGCATGACGGAAAACATTTCTTCACAGAAAGCGTGGTTGAGGGGTGGATTAGGCTGCCAAGGGAGGTAGTCTGTGCAAAGTTGGTTAGGGGATTTAGGCATGGGTGGGATAGGCATATGGGGCTGGTGCAGACAGTGGCAGAAGGGGAGGTAAGGAATAGGGGAGTGATGGGCCACAAGGACCCTCACAAAAGCAACATTAGATAGGTAGGGATAGGCAGATTCGATGGGCCACAGGGCCCTTTTTTGCCAACAACATCTGTGTTTTTATGTTTCCACATTTGTGGAGACCATGTTAACCTATTTTATAAATATATGGAACAGAGCGAGAAGGAAACTTTGTTAGTTTTAGCAGTCCCACATACTTGATGATTATACATACGTGCTGAGATAGGATTGCATTGGAAATCAGGGCACAGTTTGTACAGATGCAGTATTGGTATTCTGTTTTTATGAGCTCTAGGTGTGGAATGAGAACTGGGTCAATTGAATTGCTCCATACCTGTGGAATGAATTCCAGTAGAATGTGATCTGTTGCATGCAAAGCAGGGCAGAGTTACTGCCAAAGGTCCTTTTGTTAAAGGAGAACTGCATTGAACCCATCAGCCATTTTTCCCCTAGAGGCTGTATACTGGTTTCACTTCTTTCATCTTTCCATATTTACTGACCTTTTAGGAAGCTTGTTGGGTGTTTATGATTTACCACTTGCCGTCAGATTCTGTGTTTCTAAGCACCATTTTGCAAATGTGTGATGTAGTCTATGTCCCTTTAAACTAGTGTTCTGTGGTAAAATACACACGCATTGTAACAATTTAAGGGCTTAACAAGCTCATAAAATACATCATACAGTTCTGAAATTCTTCCTACTGCTAGAGGTAGCAGAATCCTTTTATTTTAGCCATGACTTAATAGGCATGTTTTTTAAATTTCTTTTTAACTTTATTTTTAAAACTTTACTGTGATACAGTACAGCAAATAAAGTTCGTAGGCATTATCACAATTGGATATACTCATACATAAGACATTGATCATACATCATTTTAACAGTAAGGAGTCTCTGTGCAGCAAGCTTAGATAAGGACACTTTGGGGTGTCCCTTACTGATACAAATCAATATATGTTGCCCGAAAACTTAGCAGAAAAGCCAGTTGCTTCCAGGAGTGGGGGAATTTGCAGACATCAGGTACAAAACACCATTTTCCCTTAAGTGGAACAGTAGAGCTTGCTCCCCCGTACACCACATAGCTAAATAGTTATAGTGGGTAACTTGGAGTTAGGAACTGCAGATGGTGCAACGGAACATTAACCAGCTGAGCTACCATAGAGTGGCTAATAGCTATGAATTACAATTCTTCAGTTAAATTCTTAATGCATCTGGACTGTACTGTAATTGAGAATTTAAACCCATAGAACAGTTTGATTTAGACCATGCAGCACATTAGATCAGACACCTGTTAGGAATCACTTCTATAAATTAGCAGTCCCATATTTTAAGTAACATTATAACTCTAAAGATTACATTGAAACTCAACACTCTGCATTAATAACGTAATGCTTCCAACTGTTCAACTTACTGTCTCAGTACGGCTGATGGTGTGATCTCGAGATCTCTGTATGGCGAATGATCGAGAGGAGAAAGTCTTTTGTTGCCCTGCTTCTGCACACTGCTGAAAAGTCTCTGAATGGAATGAAAATGGCTCCTCTGGGACAAGGAAGGAGGAGGTACTGCCTTTGGAAACAATATAAGACCATGTGGTGCCGCCATTTTGCCAGCAGTGTTCATAGCTTTCTGGACTATGATTCCCTCCCCTGGAACTTGGCTGAACTTCTGGCTTGCCACCAAGCATGCAACCTGGCTTGGAAATCGTACAAGTCCTCTGGCACACCTGCAGACCTTAACAGGTACCGCACCCTGAGGAACTCCTGTACTAGAGCCACCAGGCTAGCCAAGGCTGAGTTCTTTTGCTCCTCTTTCCAGAAGAATCTAAGGCACCCCTCCAAGTTCTGGAACGTTATTCATGCCCTCTTCTCCCCTCCTACCCAGTCTGCCCCTCCTGTCTTAAAGCTAGGCAACTCCACCATGTCTGACCCTCCCTGTGTGGCTTCAGCCTTCAACATATACTTTACCACCCGGGCTTCTGCACTTCTATCTTCTTTTCCCCCCTTCCCCCCACAACATTTCCCTTCTCCTTCTCACTGGTTACCCCATCCCCCTCTCTGAAAGCCCTTCTAGCTCTCAACCCCATGCAAGGTGGGAGCCCTGATGGGCTAGACCTTAAGTTCCTTCGCCTCTCTGCCCCTGCCATTGCCTCTTTTATCGCCTCCCTCCTAAACCTATCCTTCTCTCTTGCCTCTATGCCAGACTCCTTGAAGCATGCTACAGTTATTCCCCTGCCAAAAGGAGATGACTCCTCCTCCTCTCCAAGCAGTTTCCATCCTATCTCCCTTTCCAAATTCCAAGACCACTTAGTTCTATCCCATCTCTCTCCCTTCCTAGACTCAACTTCCTTTTTCACACCTTTCCAGTCTGGCAACAGATGCTTTTCTGCAGGGGGGGGCTTTGCCCCCCGCACCCCCCCCCCCCGCTTACTGAGATTACCAACTCTGGGTCGCAGCACCACGGGGAGAGGGGGAAAGCATTTGTTGTCTGTTGACAAGGCGCAGGTCAGGAAGCATAGGAAAACCAGGAGCAGTTGTAGAATTCACCAAAAATGATTTTACACTAGCAGTATCATAAAATAAACTTGTTCAGTATAACTATTTACAAAGGCAAAATAAAATAACATTTTCTTTCAGTCTCTGTGTCTCTTTTTCTCCTGTTTTTGTAAATATCAGGCAGGGCTGCTAGAACACAGTGTGCTTGAGCTAGGAGGCCCCGTTTTACAGCTTTTGCAAAAGGCTGGAAGATTTGCACTCAGTTAACCTCTAGAGTTTACAATAGCTTTCTGCAATCATCTCAAAATATAATTATATATATTTCAACAGTAACACTATATATTTTCTAAACAAAAGTTTTCGTACAATGATTTGCACATATTTTATATTAACATATGCAAGGGAGGAAAAAACAGACAGCACTAGAGGACTGAGAGACAGTGAGATGCAAAGGATTGCGAGATTGTCGGGGTGATCAAATCCAAAGCCTCACAGGAAAATTGGGTTGCGCTACCAGACGGAGAAGAGACAGAAAAGGAAAGAATAGATCCTTACATTTAAACACATTTTTCCATAACAAATGGGACAGGGTCCTATTCCACCCTGTCACATTGCTGTTTTGGCGATCGTTGACATGTACCCTCGCTATTTCTGTAGTCACTGAATTGCCGTCGCTGATTTTGGGCTCATTCTTTTGGAGTCACCCATATTACGGGCTACTGTTCACCCCCACCCTCGGAGGAGGAGAGCGGTTCTGTGGATGCTCAATTCTCCTTCTACCGGCTGGCCCTCCGACACCTTGGGCTTGCTTTGAACCAGGGCCATCAGCATCGCAAGCAGTAGTGGTACCACTGCAGCTGCGGGCCAGCCAGTTGATTGCAGAAATAGTGGCAGGCAGAACAGAGAATCCCAAGAAGAGACGCAGGTACGAGGAGGTTGCACGGCAGATAAGAAACAAGGTTATCGGTAGAACTGTCAATGATTTAAGCCGTTAATTCCAGGGTGCAAGTTATAATTTTAGTTTCTGATTGTTACTGTGTGCATTGTTTTCTGTTGTGTACTTCGTGTACTGATTTACATTTTGTTTTCTGTAGCTTTCATTTTGAATGATGGTGTGGTTCATGATATTGTATAGCAGCTTAAATAAACTCTGCTGGTTTATTTTGATTGCTGCACATGAGTGTGTCTGTTAATTTTTCTGAGTATAGTAGTGGGACTGCTGTTTAATGTAATATGGTTGTGAGTATACGCTGAGTTCTGGGGATTGTCTTATTAGTTTAATTATCTGTGTTGAGGTATTGTCATGTGGTACGTATTCTAGGGCTAGATGTTGCTAGTGGAAATGTCGTTGGGCTAAATGTCGTGGAATTGAGGATAAAATGTCACTTTAAGCGAATGACACACTCCTTTATCTCTGTAATCCAGAAACCTCACTGACCCCTCTGCTCCTTCTGCAAAAATATAGTGCAGCATCTGGCAACAAGGTCAGTACAGAAAAAAATGGAGAGCATGCTCCTTAGTGTTCGCCTGTTTCCCACTCTAACTCGGCTGTGCCCATCCAGGTGGGCGACTAAACATTTTAGATACCTGGGGGTGAAGAACCCCAAGGACATGGGTAGCCTTTTCAAAATTATTTATGAGCCCTTACTCCAGGCAGATTTGAATAGGTGGAACGATTTACCACTTAGCCCGGTAGCGGGAGTGGAAAACACTCTCAAGAACATCCTCTCATGCCTGTTGTACCTCTTCTGTACCTTGCCAGTTGATATCCCAGAACTCTTCAATCCTTGAACAAAACCATATTCAAAAGTATCTGGGTGGGAAAAAAACCCTGGGCTAGGGGAGAGTTCCTAAAAATTCAGAGAGAAGAAGGGGGATTGGGAGTCTCTGACTTTATCTAGCGTATCAGTTATATCCTGTGCTGATCCATACTTCAGACAAGGCTCAGCTGTTGAGGGTAGCAATGGAACAGGGCAATCCAGCAGTAAGAAAGGTACTGTAGGTGATTTATTCTCTCCAGTTATAGCAACGGGAGCACAGCAAATCAGTTAACTAACCCATGGTCTAGGGCAACGGTCCAAGCTTGCCTGAGCATGGTCCTCTACCATAGAGCTATCAGGTTGATTACTGGTCTTCCACACACCATTGCTCCCTGTAGTCATCATTAGGCAGGACTTCCCTTCACTATAGAAGGAATAGAAACGCTGCCCTATGGGCCTTCAGAGCGGTGACCAACAAGCTCCCCTCATATATCTCAGATTGTATTCCCCAGAGTGTGTTAGGCACCTACTCTCTAAGGAGCTATTCCCTAATTGCCCTCCAAGTTCCAAGGGTCAAAACTCGTTTCAGCAAAGCTGCTGTAAGCTTCCCTTTACCCACACTGTGGAATGGTTTACAAAGGAACTTGAAGCTGAGCTGCCCTGTTAGCCCTGAATATCTTCAAGGCTCTCGATCGCTACATGAAAGCACCTTATGAGTGTTTTCCTCACCGCTAGCCCACTAATTCCGCAGACCCCCTTTCCATCCTGGACACTGCCATGTTTCTACCTGGCTCTCACTCTTCCTCATTAACCTTTCTGCTGCACCCACCCTTCCTGTCCACTCCAGCCTGGCTAACGTCCCACCCATCCATAGTAGTGTCCCAATTATCTACCCCTCCTCTGTCATTATCATAATAAACAAGCACGACAGCCATCGTCACTTTCTGTGGGTTTAGCTCAATTTTTCCCCCAGTCGTCGGTAATATATCCCTCCTCTTCTTTACCTCTCTAACCTGCCACCCCATACATGGCCTCTTTCCCCTATATGTGTAGTTGCCGGCTGCCTCACTCAAAAGATCTCTGCTTATAACCCCTGTATGCCTATGGTTGATTGTACATATCCTGACTTCAATTGTAAAATAATGCTGTTTTTTTTTTTTTATTATTTATTTCAAACTTGTACTGTGTACACTGTATATACTTTTTCTTCCTTGTATATTATTGCTTTTTGTATGCCTGCTTCTGTACTGTACTTTGATGTATTCATGACCAGGTCCACCTTGCAAATGAGCCTTGCTCAATGGTGCCTGCCTGGATAAATAAAGATTTTGATTGATTGATAAACAGACCTCATAGAGGGCAACAGAGGTATTAATTTTTCGACTCCTATAGCAGTCTGCACACGGTCTGCCCCAGGGAGAATAGACCCAACATTTGCCCCTATATAACATTGCCCATTTGCCGTATTTATCAGTGAAATTCACAAACAGGAGGTTACTATAGGAGAAGGGGTAGACTGGGCACTAGGTGTTCAGCTGCAGCAGCAGCCCTGAAGCCATAGCAGAAGTAAAACCCCTGATGAATCTGCCCAGGTCACCCAACCATTGCCATGGGGGGAGGGGGGGGGTTGGCTCACTGCTTCCAGGAATGGTCAAAAATCAGCACAGAGACCGTTGCAGATTCACCAGGGGTATTACTTCTGCTGTGGCTGCGGTGTTGCAGCTGCAGGCCTAGTGCCCCTTCTACCCCTTTCCCCTATAGTAACTTACTGTTTGTGAATATACTGTATGCTGATGGAGCCATTAAAGAAACATTACTACAGTGAGTAATTTATTCTTCAAACCTCTGGAATCCCTTGCATAAGTTAAACAAGTGCAACAACTCCCCTGGAATGACCAGCCCGGAGCTTTTAGAATTTTATGCAAATTATGACATTTAGAATGAAATTCAAACTCTGCTTTGTGGTCATGCTCACCTCTGCACTCTACCATTAGATTTATTCATCTGCCCGAAAAGATCAGCCACCCTGAAGTCTTCTCTTCAACTTCAGGCTAATTTTCAGCTTCTTGTTTTAGAAGTGTTCTATGTATCTAGTGTTTAGTTACTTTATTGATACTCTGTGTCAGTTGTTTTGTTGAATATTTATAAGTATTCTCTCATTCCACATCAGTTCCCAGGAACCAGAGAAGGCTGTTTAATAACAAAGCCAATCTGGAAGGTTGGCTAGGGTTAAAAAACTTGGTATGGCTTCAATTTAGCTAGCAGGTATTTAAAAAAAAAAAAAAGAAAAAAAAGGAATTAAACACAACCATATGGTAAAAGGAAGAAAAAAAAAAAGGGTCACAGCTTTTTGGCCAGTAAACATTCATTTGGAAGTACTGAGTTGAAACCTTAGCTTTATCGCTTGTTAAAGGATAAGCCATCCACACCTCTCAAGTGCTGAACAGTTTGCATCTAAATTAAGCATCACGGCATGAGCAGGATTTGGGTTACTTACTGTGAGTTCATCCAGTCTTTTGGGGTTATGAGGTGAAGCAGAATATCTTATGACCCTAGGGTTAGATATACAAAAGCAACCCTTGTTTCAGGTGTTATTGTTTTATTGTACGTGAGAGTTCCGAGCGGTTTGCACTGCCCTTAATAGTATGATTCATAAGCAATAACCCACAACAGGGTATGGGGTTATTGGCAGTTAATCCACAGCCTGGGTGCGTTGTGAGTGGCGAGTGCCTTCACAGCACCCGGATTGTGGATTAACTACCTATAACCCCATACCCTGGAGTGGGTTATTGCGCTTATTACATTAGGTAACAATGATTGTGCTAACATAAAGATAAATGTTCTTTCAGGATAAATAAACATGTCTTTTTTTTTTCATTATGTATTTTATGTTTTTTTTTTTTCCTGTTTTCGCCCGCCCCCAGTCCCAGATGCGCACCGTGTTCCAAAACGCCCTCCCGACTTGCCGCCCCTTCCTCCCTATGCTGCCACCAGACCTCCACCCAGTTACAGTGGAACCCCGGGCACCCCAATGAAACATAGACTTTGACAGCAGATAAGGACTGCATGGCCCACCCAGTCTGCCCATTTCCCTACCTATTGGATAAGCTGCAGATCCTAGTTAATCAAAAGCCTACTTCTTCCTACCCCCCCCCCTCCAGCAGAATCGCCTTATGTCTGTCCCATGCATTCTTGAACCCAGGTCACCAGTGTAGCGTGAGGTGTGGCGTCCGGTGCCTCAACCCTCAGCGCCACCAGGCCGGCCATAGATAAACTTTTCTGTGTGTTCTGCCATGCCACAAAGTAGTTCCACTGTGTAAGTGCTGTACTCCTGTAGAAACTACAGCAGAGAAAGGAAATGTTTCACTGACTGCATGGCTCTAAACAGGAGAGAGAGAGAGAGAGAGACAGATAGAGGACAGTGTAATTTTACTCACTTTCTGTGCTGCGTCCTGGGTGTAAGTGCAGTATAGACGAGGAAGCTTTCACTGACTTGATGGATGTAGAGAGGATTTTATCTGTCATGATCACGGTGCGCCCCCCGCACACACGCTAAAACTGCAGCACAGACAGGGAAACTGTCACTGACTGGATGGGTCTAGTTCTTACGATCGCTGTGAGTTTCTCTCTCTCTTCCCAGCTCACACTGTTCCATCTCCCCCATGGCACACTGTCATAGAGAGACACTGTTCATTGGCGAATGCACAAAGGCTGAATTAAATTACTGGTTACGCTGTCAGAGGACCACACTCAAGTGCTCTCTTTGTGTCTCTCTGTCGCACCCAAGCTGTTCGGTCTCTCTGTCTCTCTCGCACCTAACAGCAGGTGGCAGCTGTCTTCTGTGCAGGGATATCGCCACCCGTTGTCACTACGTTGTTCCCGATACTGGAAGTAGCGATGGGGGTCTGTGTGTGTGGGGAATGATCTCCCTGGTCCTGGAAATGCCAGCTGGCATGCAAACTGTAGATCATGGTGGGTTGGGGGGGATGCAAACAGAGAACACACTCTGGAGCAGGGGAGACAATATTGTTGTGGGTGGGGACACAGTAATGGAAGACAGCCTGCACGGTAAAAACTAAAATTACAAGGTCAGTGGCAATTAAGTGATGTGTCGCTGCAGCAGAGAATTCTTGAATGCTGACAATCGCTGCACTCTCTCAGGTGTAATGTCTCTTGCTGGGGTTCAGTGGCTGCCTTTCTGGTTTCAGTTCTGGGACAACTTAACGAGTGCTGCTCGGCACAGGGATTTTGCTTTAGAGAGCGTCAAAAGAACTGTGCATTTACTGACAGTTAATCCACAGTCATGTGATGGTGTTTGACCAACTGACTGTCTCTGTTTTTCTACTCCATGTTATAAAGCCAGTTATAATTCTCCATTCTAGGGATGTGGATATGTTGTTCTTAGCCACACTTCTTGGCATGTCTTTTCCCTTTAAATATCTTGCCGGAAGGTGTAAAAGCTGGCTCCTCCCACCCACCCAGGTGGTATATCCCTCGGCTCCGCCCCTTGACACCAGATCTCCTTTGCACTGGAAGATTCAGGTTCCCTCCTTCATGCAGAATGAATTTGTGGAGTTGAGGAGGGGCTTCAGACGGGTAGCAAGCACAGTAACCTTCTCAGAGGTGCTACCAGTCCATGGCAGGAGTGAGGCTAGGGTACTGCACACCATGTAGTTTAATGAATGGTTGCAAAACTGGTGCAGAGCACAGGGCTTTGGCTTCATTGGGGACTGGGGGTCCACCTAGAGAGATAAAGGTCTGTACTGGCACGATGGTCTGCATCTTTCCACGAAGGGAACCAAGCATCTAGGTGACAGGTTTAAATGCTTCGCCAGCGAGAAACTTCAAACTAGCCAAGGGCGTGATAAAAGGCAGGAAATTTCAAGCCTCCCCACAAAACATGGCAAGTAGTAAGGTAAACACTGAGGCACAGAGCTCAACACAGGGCAGGACAGGGGTAAATGGAAAAATAGACGAGGGCAATAAGAGCAGGGATGGGGGAAAAAAGGATAAAGCCAACATTAAATGGAGGGCAATGAGTACCAATGCCCGTAGTCTGGGAAACAAGCTTCCTGAGCTAGTAGCCCTGATGGAAGATGAACAATTGGATATTCTAGGGACATGGATATGTTGTTCAATCCACACTTATTGGCAGGTTCCTTGCCGCTTTAAATCTTGCAGGAAGGTCTTCAAGCTGGCTCCTCCCACCCGCCCGGGTGGTAAAAACTCTCGGCTCCGCCCCATGATGCCAGATCTTCCTTACGGTTTGGAAGCTCAGGTTCCCTCCTTAGCGCTCTGCGTTTTAGACTGGATCCTAACTCTTCGGTTCATCCGAAACTAGTTTTGAAGTTTTCTAAACTTGGTCTTCATCATCCCTCGCGGCTGCGATGGACAAATCGATTCCTGGCTTTGGGTGCCCTTCCGGGCGAAAATGTCCAGGAGCGGATCCATACTCCGCATCTACTGCCTAGGCCTAGATCACGGCCGCAGGCCTGCGAGTTGTGCCGCTCTTTTTCGGACACTGTCCTGGAGGATCGCGCTGCCCGATTGAAGCTCGGGTGCCCCGAGAAACGTTACCTGCCGGTAAAATCCAAAGAGGCTCGTTGGGCGGTGTCTGCAGTGGCTGGCTCGGCTGAGCAGCTCGGGCATATGATCGCCGTCGAGGAGGAGGCGGCCCAGGCCGCATCTTCCTCCTCCTCGGCCGTGGCATTTATCCTGCTCTCTGTGAGTTCCTTGTACTCGGCTTCATTCAAGGAGCTTTGTCAGTCCCTTTCCACGAAGGGAGAGGGGCCATCGAGACATTCCTCTCAGCCCAAGAAGAAGGAGTTGAAGGGTAAGTCCCACCATTGGCGTTCGTGGGAGCGGGAGAGGTCTCCTTCCCCGGACAGCCGACCGTCGGCTTCGGTCGAAGTTGCAGCTCAGGCCGCTGGCTTCACGGTGTCCCCGTCAGGCCAGCCTGCCGAGACTCCCGTCAATGCAGTCAAGATTTTCTTCGACACGTCAGACGGATTGTCGACTGGTGAATCCGACAACCCACCTTCGCCGGTTCCCCCGGTGGAGACCGGAGATCTGCCTGTGCCTTCGGCGGCAGTCCCCGCAAAGTGCCGAGCCGAGGAAGAGCAGGTGTCCCCGCCCTTCCCAGACCGGCCTCGGTCACCCGAGGTCTCGGTCTCGGACTTCATCTCGATCAAGCCGTTCCCACCGACATCGGCGGTCTCATTACCGGGAGCGGCGACACCGTTCCTCTCGGCCCTCCTCCTCGGATGAGGAGAGGCTTACGGAATGCGTCAACGCTACGAGGAGCTTATGTGGCAGCAGTTACTGTTGTCCAGGACTAAATCGACTCCAATTCAGCCCCCTGGCCATCAAGTGGCTGTCGCCCGAACGACCGAAGCAACCGCTCGCCCCAGTCGAGATGCCCATTCCTGGGCCGGTTGTTCGGCCGAAACCAGCTGCTCCACCGATTGTGGTGGAACCTCCGCCTCCACAACCGAAGTCTGGGGCACCGACCAAGGATTCTCGGTTGGGTCACGGCCTGCCCCACAGGTTGTCAGTCACCCTCACTCCCGACCGTCCTCGGCAGGTGGAGGGTGGCTCAGGGCTGAGGCAGCTCTTCGCAGACTCTTCGGAGTCCGATGACGACTCCCTGTTCTCCAGGCAAGTCGACCTGGAGTCCTCCGGGGCCAGTTTTTGGACGATAGCCCATCGTCCTTCTTGGGTCTGCTTGACTCATCTCGAGTCCACGGGATGCAGCTCGACCTGTATTCCAAACAGGCCAAGTATCTCATGAGATACTGGACCAAGTTCCCCACGGAGGCCTTTACTGTGGCTGAGGCCATTGTCGGCCCAACCTTGGAGCTTGCAGTGGCCTGCTTCCTGTCCTGTGCCTTTGGCCAGGAAGTATGCGTCCTCCGCTCTTTGCCCGATTTCTCGGAGCACCCCTCTGCCGGGGGTTAGTCACCGACAGCGTCTTCTGGCATTCCGAATCGGGCGCGATGGATAGCCCCGAAAAAGAGTCCAAAAAGCTGGACTTTGCCGGGTGCAAGGTGTACGCTTGCGTCCTCCCTTGGCCTCCGACAGGCCAGCTCGGCCGTGCTGATGGCACACTTATCCCACGCCCTGATGGGCGCCCTGGATGAGGTTGTCCCTCATCTCCCGGCCAACCTGCAGACCACGGTCGTTCAGGTGCGGGACCAGGGTAGGGCAGTGGCGAAGCAGCAGCTTCAGACTGCTCTGGACATAGGTGATTCCTGTGCCAGGTCAGTAGCGGCCGCGGTGGCCATGCACCGCAGGGCGTGGCTGAGGATATCCGCCTTCATGGTGGACACCCAGCACAAGTTGGCGGATGTCCCCTTCTTGGGGACTGACCTCTTCAGCCCTGGAATGGAGGAACACCTCCAGCGGATCGAAAAGTCCAGTGCCACTCTGGACTCGGTCACCTCCGCCCAGAGGGACAAAGGCCGCCGTCAACAACAGCATAAGTCCTTTCGTCCTTCGGCCCCTGCAGCACGACCGGCCCAACAGGGCCAGCAGGCTCACGCCAGCATCCCAAACCCAAGCGGTGGCTTCCTCCAGGAAGCAAGGAGGTAAAGGCCCAGGAGGTCCCTCAGCTGGTTCCTCCTCCAAGCCTGCCCAGTGACGGGTTGGTGCCGCCTCAGCCTCGTCACTCCCCTGGGTTCCCCGTGGGAGGCGGCTCCGCCACTTCCTTTCCGCCTGGTCCGCTATCACCATGGACCGCTGGGTGTTGGAGGTGGTAGGAAAGGGCCTGCCTCTGGAGTTCGAGCAGACCCCACCCTTTAGAGCCGTCGCCCCGGGGCCACGTGGTCCGCAGCCTCGCTGTCGGCCCGCCGAGCCAATATTGCCCTGCTCCTTGAAAAAGAGGTGATCAGGAAGGTGGCGGATCCTCCTCCAGACCCGGGGTTTGTGTCCAGGTATTTCCTGGTCCCAAAACGGACGGGGGGCTAGCGCCCCATCCTCGACCTGCACGACCTGAACAGGTTCCTAAGGTCTCGGACCTTAGGATGGTCACTCTGGCTCAGATAATCCCATCCTTGGAATGAGGCATGTGGTTCTGTTCCCTGGACCTCCAGGACGCGTTCTTTCACGTCCCGATCCATCCTTCTCATCTGAGATTCCTCCGCTTCAGAGCGGAGGGATCCCTTTACGAGTTCCGGGCCATGCCCTTCGGACTCTCTCTAGCTCCCAGGGTCTTCACCAAATGCATGGCAGTGGTGACGGCATTCCTGCGGCGCCGAAGGGTCCAGGTGTACCCCTACCTGGACAACTGGCTGATTGCAGCCCCCTCCAGAGCCAAGGTGGAGTGGTCCAGAGATCTGGCCCTCCAGGTTTGCTCTCAGATTGGCCTCCTCATTAACGAGGCCAAGTTGGAACTTGTGCCGAAGCAGGTAATATTCTTCACTGGGGCAGAGCTCTACTCTCTTCGAGCCAGAGCTCGGCTCCTGGCGGACAGGGCCGAGGTTCTTTCCTCCTTTGCCCAATCATTTCTGGTTGGGCAATGGCCCCCTGCCCGGGACTTCCCGCGCCTCCTGGGTCTCATGGTGGCCTGCACCAGCGTGGTCCGTTGGGCCTGTTGGTTCATGCGTCCCCTTCAATGGGGACTGGCCAGCCAGTGGTCACAACACTGCGATCCGTTGGACCAGCCCGTGACAGTGACCCAGGAGATGTGGAACGCTCTCCAGTGGTGGACCGTTCCGGCATATCTGCAGGAGGGCATCCCATTCGTCTGCCCCGAGCCGACAGTCTCCCTATCGACCGATGCATCTCTGATGGGTTGGGATGCCCATCTAGGGGAGCACAGAGCGCATGGCCTCTGGTCCCCTCAGGAGTCCCGATGCCATATGAACCTGCTGGAGCTCCGAGTGGTCCGCCTAGCTCTCACTGCCTTCGCTCTGTTTCTATGGGGTCAAGTGGTTCAGGTCCAGACGGACAATACCATGACCATGTGCTACCTAAACCGCCAGGGCGGGACGAACTCCATGCTGTTATGCAAAGGCTCTCCGCATCTGGTCCCTAATGCGCAGCCTGGGGCGATCTCCCAGCCATTCACGTGGCAGGGCCTCCAACACCCTGGTCGATGCCCTAGCCGGATGGGGCTGCGCCTCATGAGTGGTCTCTCCGCCGGAGGTAGTACAAGATCTGTTCTCCCACTGGGGCACGCCTCAGGTGGACCTGTTGCCTCAGGGAGAATGCGGCTGAGTCTGTTCCATGCCCACCCCTCAACAGGGCTCGCTGGGGATCCTTCTCGAGGCCGTGGACCCCAGGCCTCTTCTCGCCTTTCCCCATTTCCCTTGATCCACAAGGTACTTCTCAAGGCGAGGAGGGACAAGGCGCAGGTGATTCTGGTAGCCCCAGACTGGCCCCGCCAGTTCTGGTATCCAGATCTCTTCGGTCTCAGCTCCAGGCTCCCGAGGCGGCTTCCAGCCCACCCGGACCTGATCTCAGTCAACCAAGGGAAGGTATTCCATCTGGACCTTCAATCCCTGCACCTGACGGCCTGGTTCCTGAGCGGCTAGAGTTCCAGGCCTTGGGTCTTTCTGACGAGGTCCTCAACGTCGTTGAGGCGTCCCATAAGGAGTTGACCAGGAAATGCTATGCCTTCAAATGGAAGAGATTTTCCATTTGGTGTCAGGGGAAGGGCTTGGACCCTTCCGCCTGTCCCTTGGCAAGCATTCTGGACTACCTGTGGTCCCTTTCTCAGCAAGGGCTTGGTCGAATGACCCTTAGGTGCACCTGGCAGCCATCTCTGCTTACGGGCACGGGCCGGAAGCAGTCGGTGGCAGGGAGGAGGTGGTCTGGCGCTTTTTCAAAGGCCTTGATCACATTTCCCCTCCAGTGCGGGAAATTCCACCTCCGTGGGATCTACTGCTGGTATTGGCCAAGCTCATGGGCAAGCCATTCGAACCGATGCACAGGTGCGATATCTCCCACCTGTCATGGAAGACTGCCTTCTTGGTGGCTATCACATCAGCCAGAAGGATGGGAGAGCTCCAGGCACTTTCCATCGAGTCTTATCTGGTCTTCCACAGGGACAAGGTTGTCCTGTGCCCCCACCCGAAGTTCCTTCCGAAGGTGGTGTCGGAGTTTCACCTTAACCAGGTGTTGACTCTGCCGGTGTTCTACCCCAATCACACCTCGGAGGCAGAATATAGGCTCCATACTTTGGAACCTAGAAGAGCACTCGCTTCTTATAAGGAGCGGATGGCTAAAGTTCGGGGAGAGGTTCGCCAGCTGTTTGTCAACTACGCTGAAGCCGCACCTGGCAGACCTTCAGCCAAGCGGACGATAAGCAGGTGGGTCACTTCCTGCATAGATCTCTGCTATAGGTTGGCGGGCATGGAGCCTCCCAGAGGGATAAGGCTCATTCTACCCGCCATACCACTGCATCGGTGGCTGCTTCCGGGGATGTCCCTATCCAGGATATCTGCAGGGCTGCTACCTGGCAGTCGGCACATACCTTCATTACCCACTACCACATCGACCTTGAGTCACACCGGGATGCTGGTTTTGGGGCCTCGGTTCTCCAGTCCTTATTCCCTAAGTAGGGGATGTGTGCCTTGCCTCCCTCCTCCAGGAGAACTGCTAGGAGTCTGCCAATAAGTGTGGATTGAACAACATATCCATGTCCCTAGAAATACAGGTTACTCACCTGTAACAGGAGTTCTAGGAATGGTATATGTTGTTCATCCACATGACTCACCCGACCTCCTTGGCTTCGACGCACAACCTGGCTTCCAGCTGGCTAGATCTGGCGTCATGGGGCGGAGCCGAGAGTTTTACCACCTGGGTGGGTGGGAGGAGCCAGCTTGAAGACCTTCTGGCAAGATTTAAAGCGGCAAGGAACCTGCCAATAAGTGTGGATGAACAACATATACCATTCCTAGAACTCCTGTTACAGGTGAGTAATCTGTATTTGTGGCAGTCATGGAAACATGGTACACCGAGAACCATGACTGGGATGTCAACATACCAGGGTACACAATCTACAGAAGGGACAGGGAAGGTAAAAGAGGAGGTGGAGTAGCTCTATACGTAAGGGAAAGGATCAAAGCTACAGAACTAAAAAGTAAAGGGGGGGGAGGACAAGAGGCACTCTGGGTCACCTTGGAGACAGGGAATGGCATCACAATCCGCACAGGGTTTGTATACAGACCCCCATCTCAAGGGGAGGAAATGGACAACAGAATGATAGAGGACATTCTCAAAATGGCTGAAAAAGGGGAGATACTGTTGATGGGGGACCTGAATATGCCAGATGTTAACTGGATGACATGTACTGCAGCCACATCCAAGAGCAGGATCATTCTCGATGCCCTGCAGGGTGCAGGCCTTAGACAGCTAGTGTTGGAACCCACTCGGGAGGGAGCAATACTAGACCTGGTACTCTCAAATGGAGAGAGGATCACAAATTTAGAAGTCAGTAGACATCTGGGAACAAGCGACCACTGCACAGTGTGCTTCACAATGAGCACAACCATGGAGATAAGCCATACAAAAACAAGGATACTGGACTTTAGAATGGCTGACTTTGGCAAAATGGGTGAATACCTGAAGAATGCACTAGCAAATGACCAAAAAGGAGGGGTGGAAGAACAATGGAGAAAAATCAAAACTGCCATCATAGAGGCAACAAGGCTTTGTGTGAAACAAATAAAGAAAACAAAGCGGAGTGAAAAACCACTATGTTTCTCAAAAGAGGTGGCAGGGAAGGTTAAGGAGGAAAAAGTATAAGGAATCACAGAAGGAGCACGACAGGGAACTGTATCAATTAAAGCAGAAAGAAGTGGGGAAGGCAGTCAGACTAGCAAAGGCCCAAACCGAGGAAAAAATAGCCAACTCAGTTAAGAAGGGGGATAAAACCTTTTATAGGTACATTAGGGAGCATATAAAGGTTAAGGGAGGGATAGTGAAGATTAATAAAGGAGAGAGGAGGTGGGCAGAGGGAGACAGTGAAAAGGCAGAGATACTGAATGAATACTTTTGCTCAGTATTCACAAAAGAAGATGAGGAGGAGTTACCTAAACCAGACAATAGAAGCACTCTGGGTAGGGGGGTTGACACCAGTCCATTCACAGAAGAAAGAGTCCTGAAAGAACGCCTAAATCTCAAGGTGGACAAAGCAATGGGGCCTGACGGAATTCACCCCAGAATCCTAAAAGAACTAAGGTAGGACCTAGTGACACCACTGACCACGCTTTTTAACCAATCATGGCAGGATGGGGTGGTACCTGAGGACTGGAGGAGGGCAGATGTGATTCCCCTTCACAAAAGTGGGAGCAAGGCAGAAGCAGGAAACCACAGACCTGTAAGTTTGACCTCAGTGGTAGGGAAAATGATGGAATCACTTGAAAGAAAGAATTGTTGAGTACGGTAGGACAGCAGGGCACAGGACCCAAAGCAGCATGGATTTAAGCAGGAAGGTCATGTCAGACAAATCTAATTGATTTTTGACTGGATGACCAAAGTAATAGACCAGGAGGGCTGTGGATATGGTCTACCTAGACTTTAGCAAGGCATTTGCCACAGTCCCCACAAAAAGATTAATAATCAAGTTAGCCAGCCTGGGAGTGGTTCCTAGGGTGGTAGCCTGGTAGCAAACTGGCTGCACAACAGGACACAGAAGGTAATAGTGAATGGAACACATCTCAAGAAAGGGGTTACTAGTGGAGTACCCTCAGGCTCAGTACTGGGTCCAGTCCTCTTTAACATCTTTTATAGGTGACATTGCAGAGGGTCTGGAAGGAAAGGTATGCCTCTTTGCAGATGACACAAAGATTTGTAACAGAGTTGATACACAAGAGGGGGTAGAAAAGATGAGAAGGGACTTGGCAAGGTTGGAGGAATGGTCAGACATATGGCAACTTAGATTCAATGCAAAGAAGTGCAAAGTAATGCACCTGGGAAACAAAAACCCAGGAGAAGAGTACACAATAGCAGGGGAGGTACTAACAACAACAAAAATGGAAAGGGACCTGGGGGTAGTCATATCAGATGACCTAAAGGTGGGTAAGCAATGTGAAAAGTCGGTAAGGAGAGCCAGGGGGATACTGGGATGCATAGGAAGGGGCATCACAAGTAGAAAAAGGGAAGTGGTTATCCCTCTGTACAGACAGTTGGTGAGACCCCATCTGGAGTACTGTGTGCAGTTTTGGAGACCTCATCTACGCAAGGACATAGACAGAATGGAAGCAGTCCAGAGGAGGGCAACTAAAATGGTGCAGGGTCTGCAGCAGAAACCATATGAAGAGAGACTGAGAGAGCTTATGTATACTCTTGATGAAAGGAGGGACAGGGAGGCATGATAGAACGTTCAAGTACCTCAAGGGAATCAACAAAGTCCAGGAGGGTAGCATCTTTCAGAAAAGGAGATGTAAGAACAAGGGGCACAATTTAAAGATAGAGGGGGACGGCTCAGGGTAATGTGAGGAAATTTTTTCACAGAGAGTGTTGGATACATGGAACAGCCTTCCTGAGGAGGTCGTTGGGTCTAAAATGGTGGGGGAATTCAAACATGCATGGGACAGACACAAGGCAATTATAGTGGGGGGTTGCAGGAAGTAGGCTGTTGGTTAACTAGAATCTGCAGCTTATCCAGTAGGTAGGGAAATGGGCAGACTGGGTGGGCCAAGTGGTCCTTATCTGCCGTCAAAGTCTATGTTTCTATGTTTCCTTGTTGCTCCCACATTGAGTAGGCCCTGGCGCTTAAATCTTCGGATTGCTTACCAAAACATAAACTCATTAGAGTTTTACTGCATCATTTTTCGATTCCGACCGTGATGGAAGTCCTCGCCTGGGTTCTGCCAGTGCCCCTGTGGGCAGAAGATGTCTCGTGCCGACCCACATGCCACGTGCATCTATTGTCTGGGCCACGATCACGATACCCAGGCCTGCGACTTTTGTCGCTTATTCCATCTGAATGTGTTGGATGATTGCCTTGCACGATTACAGCTCAGCCGACCAGAGAAATGTAACCTGACGGTCAAATCTGAAGAGGCCCATTGGGCGGTCTCCATGGCATCGGGGTCTGCCGAACAACTCTAGCAAATGAAGGCTTTCGAGGAGGATGCTGCCTGGGCTGCTGATCAAGTCCTCTTCAGCATCAGTCTTCGTACCTCTCAAGCTGGGCTGTACCTTTCCAGGCTCCTTCAAGGAGTTGTGCCAGTCTCTCCTGACCAAGGGAGAGGGCCCGCCGGCTTTGCACAGCTACCATTCCCGTAAAATGATTCCATGGAGTCAAAAGAAAAGAAATCTTGTCTACGTCATTCTTGGGGATCGAGAGGTGTCTCGTTCCCAGGAATCTCCAGGTTCAACTTCGGTCGAAATTGTGTCCTCGGACGCTGGCTTCACAATGCACCCGTCAGGCCAGCTGGCTAAGACGTGGGACAATGACCCAGTCAAAATTGTTATTGACCCCATTGTCACTGGATGAGGCTGATAATTCCTTGTTCAGGACTCTGGTCCTGACTGGATCTACCAAGGAGGAAACCCAGCCTGCTGGGAACCTCCTCACAGTCCCTGGCGCTGACCTGGAGCTCCTTCTGAGCGCCCCCGTCGGTCCCCCCCCCGGACGGTCAAGGTCTAGGTGTTGGTCAGCTACGACCAACAGGTCGAGGAGAACCCGCAAATGCTATTCTGGGCATTCCAAAGAAGTGGCGCCACCGCTATTCATCCTCGTCCACTTTGGAAGAAGAGAAGCTTAGGCGCAAGTTGCGTCAATGCTAGGAGGATCTTATGTAGCAACAGTTGGTGTTGACTGGTCCAAAGTCGACCCTGGCTTCCACACCAGCCATCACATGGCTGTCGCCCTCTAGGCCAATGCTGACTATTCCGGAGCAAGGCCAACACTGTCCCTCTGCTCGCAGAGCCGGAGAAGGCCCTCCCAGCTTGGCCAAAACCAGCCTCTCCACGGATTGTGGTGGAGCCACCACCTAAATAGCCTCCCTCCCTCTGGGGCTCCCGTCAAGCAGGCTCGGACCACTAAGGGCCTCCTGCATAGGCTGTTGGTTACCCTCACTCCCAACCATCTGCGGTGGGTCAAAAATGACTCCGGTGGTCGGCTGATCTATCCGGACTCTTCCGAGTTCGAGGACTACTCTTTGCACTCTCGTCTGTTCATTGAGATTTCGCTTGGAGGTCTCTCGATGGAGGAAGGTCACAGGTCCTTCATGGGCATTCTCTGTCTCATCTCCAAATCCATGGGGATGCCTTTGGAGCCTGTTCAGAAATGGGCTTGATATCCCCTGGCAGACATTCTGACAAAGGGGATTCTCCGACAGAGGCCTTCCCAGTGGCTGAAGCCATTGTTGGCCCAGCCCTGGAGCTTTGGCAGCATTCTGCCTCCTGCCCCGCGCCATCAGCCCGGATGGCCCGCAAGTATGCGGTTCCCATCGGCTCCCTTTCTGGGTTCACAGAGCACCCCTTGGCTGAGGGGTTGGTGACCAAATCTGTGTTTCAGCGCTCGGGCAATTCAGGAGACACTAATAGACCTCCGGACAAAGAGTCCAAAAAATTGGACCATTTTGCCAAAAAAGTATATGCTGCCTTTTTGCTTGGTCTCCATCAGGCGAGCTCGGCTGTCATCATTGCACATTTCTCCCATGCCCGCTTGAGCTCTCTAGATGAGGTGCTTCCTCATCTCCCTGCGGACCTTTAGACTATGGTCAAGCAGGTCCAGGATCAGGGTCGAACTGTGGCAAAACAGCAACTCCAGATGGCTCTGGACATTAGGAATTCCTGTGCCCATTTGGTGGCAGCCAGAGTCACCATGTGCCGCAGGGCCTGGCTGAGAGTCTCAAACTTTACAGTGGACACCCATCACAAACTGGCAGATGTTCCCTTCCTGGGCACTGACTTGTTCGGTCCAGGAGTTGATGGTCACCTTCAACGCATCGAGAAGTCCAGTGCCACCTTGAACTCCATTGCCTCCACCCAAAAGGAATCTCAGGGTTCCAAAAAGCAGAAGCACAAGCTCTTTTGGGCTTCTGCCCCTGTGGCTAGGCAGCAGCAGCAGGCTTAATCTTGCTGTCCTTGGCCCAAGTCAAGAACTTTGGCGGCTCGTTAGCCCAGAAGGAAAGGTCCTGGCAGTCCCTCGGCCGGATCCTCCTACTCCAAACCTGCACAGTGATGGGATGGGGGTGACCACCCTCACGCCCACTCTGGATCCTCCCGTCGGGGGCCAGCTTGGCAACTTCCGTTCTGCCTGGTCCACTGTCACAATGGACAGCTGGGTCTTGGAAGTGGTTGGCCAGGGGCTGCATCTGGAATTCGAGCAGTACCACCAAGCTGAGTCTGCGCCCCATGGGAGGAGTAGGTATCCCTGCACACTCAGTCGGATTTCCGAGACGACATCGCCCAACTCCTCTGCAAGGAGGTAGTGGTCAGACTCGTGGATCCCCCTGTCTACCCAGGGTTCTTTTCCAG
The DNA here is from genome assembly GCA_016271365.2 of Neoceratodus forsteri. Taxonomy (NCBI): domain Eukaryota; kingdom Metazoa; phylum Chordata; order Ceratodontiformes; family Ceratodontidae; genus Neoceratodus; species Neoceratodus forsteri. Next base: position 1,023,207,134 of record CM028134.1, read on the forward strand.
GAACTTCCTGGTCCTGAAATGAATGGGGGTCTGGTGCCCCATTCGAGATCTACATGACCTGAACCAGTTTCTCAGGTGTCGCACCTTCCGGTTGGTAACTCTGTCTCAGATCATACCATCTCTCAAGCAGAATATGTGGTTCTTCTGCCTGAATCTACAGGATACTTTTTTTCACATCCCGATCCATCCGTCACACCAAAGGTTCCTCCACTTCAGGGCGGAGGGAACCCTATACAAATTTCAAACCATGCCGTTCGGCCTGTTATTGGCCCCCGGGTCTTCACCAAATGCATCACAGTGATGATGGCCCATCTTTGGCGTCAAGGGTCAGAGTATACCCCTATCTGGATGGTTGGCTTATAGCGGGTCCCTCCACACTGGAGGTGGAGAGGTCCAGGGATCTGGCACTCCAGACCTACATCAACCATGGCCTCCTAGTCAACAAGGCCAAGTTGTAATTCATGCCTTCACAGGTGATCTGCTTCATCGAGGGAGAGCTCGACTCTTGCTGAGCCAGAGCCAGGCACCCAGTGGACAGGGTGGAGGTTCTCTCTCGTCCTTTGCCTAATCATTTTTGGTTGGGCATTTGCGCCCTACCCGGGACTTTCTGTGACTTCTGGATTACATGGTGGCCTGCACCTCTGTGGTCCGATTGGCCCTGATGCATATGCACCCCCTTCAGTGGGAGCTGGCCAGCCAGTGGACTCAGCGACTAGGTCATTTCAACCCAGAAGATATGGGACACTCTCCAGTGGTGGACCATCCTATAGCATTTGCAGGAGGGAATCCCATTTGTCTGCCCCAAGCCAACAGTCATGATGACAGATGCCTTTCTCATGGGCTGGGGTGCCCACATGGGGGACACAGAGTCCACGGGCTCTAGATCCCCGAGAAGTTCTGATGCCACATCAACCTGCTGGAGCTTCGAGCAGTTCAGCTGGTGCTAACTGCATTCATTCCATTCCTTCGGGGTCAAGTGATTCAGATCCAAACAGACAACACCACGACCATGTACTAGCTCAACAAACAGGGCGGCATGCACTCCCGGCCTCTGTACAGGGAAGCTGTCCACAACTGGACCCTCGTGAGCCGACTGGAGGTGGCTGTCCTAGCCATTCATGTGGCAGGAGCCTCAAATCAGCTGGCAGATGCCCTCAGCCATGTGAGCGAGGCTTCCCCTGAGTGGTCTCTCCATCTAGAGGTAGTACACAGCCTGTTCTCCCAGTGGGGCACCCCCAAGGTGGACCTGTTCGCTTCAAGGGAGAATGCAAAGCTGAGGCGTTTTGTGCCCACTCCCCCCCCCAGCAGGGCTCACTGCAGGGGGATGCCTTCTCAAGGCCGTGGACCCCAGGCCTTTTTTGTCTTCCCTCCACTTCTCTTGATCCACAAGGTGCTCCTTAAGGTCAGTAGGGACAAGGCACAGGTGATCTTGGTGGCTCCAGACTGGCCCCACCAGTTCTGGTACCCTGATCTCCTCAGCCTCAGGCTCCCAAGGCATCTTCCAACACACCCGGACCTGCTCTCAGTCAGTCAGGGGAAGGTTCTCCACTCAGACCCTCAACCCTGCACCTGACAGCCTGGTTCCTGAGTGGCTAGAGTTCCATGCTTTGGGTATCTCCAAAGATGTCCTCACCGTAGTTGAGGCATTTAGAAAGGAATCGACCAGGAAGTGCTATGCCTTCAAGTGGAAGAGATTCTCCATTTGGTGTCAGGACAAGGTCCTGGACCCTTTGTCCTGTCTGGTGGCTACCATTCTCTACTACCTTTGGTCTCTCCCCAAAGGGGGTCTTCAGTCTACAACCCTTAAGCTGCTCTTTAGCCAGCCCGGTGGCATCATGAGGGTTGAGGCGCTGATGCCACACCGCGCTTGCCGCAACCCAGGTTCGGGAACTTGCTCCAGGCTGCCAGGGTCGGCAGGGAAGAAGAGATTGAGCGCCTGCAGGACAGCCTCTTTTCGGGAGGGTTGGGGATGCGCACCACTAGTGTAGTGACCTCTGGTGGTCTGTCGGGGCGCGACTAGCTGACGTGACGAATGCGGAGGTGGAGTTATGCATTACGCCAAGTTCCTTGACAAGTCGCACTGGGAGGGGGCTTAGGTAACTTGGCAAAAGTAGAGAAAACCCCATTTCCTGGGGATAGATGAAGGCACCCAGTCTACCCAACAGCCCACACTTCCAGTACTGGGCTATCTCCTCTCCAAGGGGCCACTCATGTTCGCCGGGCACTTTACCCTATAAGATAGAGCGCCCTGGGCAGATAGGGCGGCCCAACCTCCAAAGGGTTTAGACCCGGAGGTGGTGCTCGGTGGCATGAGGGAGAGGGACTAGTCACGGGAAGGCAGAGGCTGGGTATCCAGGGTTGCTGGAAGGAGTTCTCCAGGGAGTGGAGATAAAGAGTTAAAAAAAAGGTGCACCTGGCAGCCATCTCTGCTTACTGGCCACGGGCTGGTCAGCAGATGGTGGCATAGGAGAAAGTGGTCTGGCGTTTCTTCAAAGGCCTCGACCATATTTCCCCTCTGGTGCATGAACCACCGCCACTGTGGGATCTACCTGGTACTGGCAAAGCTCAAGGGCAAGCCATTCAATCCAGTGCACAGGAGTGAGATGTCACACCTGTCATTGAAGACCGCCTTCCTGGTGGCTATCACATCAGCCAGAAGGATTGGGGAGCTGCAGGCACTCTCTGTTGAGTCTCCCTATCTGGTCTTCCATGGGGCAAGGTTGTCCTGTGCCCCAACCCAAAGTTCCTTCTGAAGGTTGTGTCAGAGTTTCACCTGAACCAGGTGATGACTCTGCCAGTGTATTACCCCAATCACACCTCGGAGGCCAAGTACAGGCTCCATACTTTGGACTTGAGATGAGCGTTTTCTTATTATAAAGAACACATGGCTGGAGTTTGCAGAGAGATTCACCAGCTTTTTGTCACCTACACTGAAGTCGCACCTGGCAGACCTGCAGCCAAGCGGACGGTTGGCAGAATGATTACATCTGGCATTGATCTCTGCTATTGGTTGGTGGGTAGGGAACCTGCTGTAGGGTAAGGGCTCGTTCCACCCACCATACTGCTGTGTCAGTGGCTGCTTCTAGGGACGTCCCTATCCAGGAAATCTGCAGGGCTGCTACCTGGAAGTCAGCAAACACCTTCATTTCCTATCACCACATTGATCTAGAGTCACGCCGGGATGCTGGTTTTGGGGCCTCCGTTCCTAAGTAGGGGGTGTGAGCCTTGCCTCCTGCCTCCCGGAGAATTGCTCAGAGTCTGCCAACAAATGTGGATAAGAACAACATATCCACATCCCTAGAAACACAGGTTACTCACCTGTAATAGTAGTTCTAGGAGTGGTGTATGTTGTTCATCCACACTGAACCACCCAACCTCCCCAGCTTCGACGCACAACCACTGCTTCCAGCAGGCAAGATCTGGCATCGAGGGGTGGAGCCGAAGGATATACCACCCGGGTGAGTGGGAGGAGCCAGCTTTTAGACCTTCCGGCAAGATATTTAAAGGGAAAGGACATGCCAAGAAGTGTGGATGAACAACATATACCACTCTTAGAACTAGTGTTACAGGTGAGTAACCTGTGTTTTCTGGCCATTGTATTTTAATTAAACATTAAGGCCAGTAAGCAGTAAGACATAACAGGGTGTTGGGTGTACTGGTTTTACCACATGCCCAGGGGCATAGTAAGGCATAAGGCCACAGGCTGGGTGTCTTATGTCCCTGGAACAGTCCAGTGCCTCCAACACTGTGCTCAGCCAGGAAACCAGGTGTAAGAACAAGGGGTAGCTAGCCCCTAACACTTAAACAAAAACCTTGAATAGTTCTGCACTCTAAGTGCAAAAAAGAACCAGAAAGCTTACGTTCCTGGAAGTCTGGTAAAACTAGCACAACCAGCACGCTGAAGTGTCTTATTGTGCTTATAAAATGGGTCCATAGGTAACTTATATATAAAAAATAAAAGTAAAAAGATTTCAGCAAGGCCTTCAACACTGTCTGAACAGAAGGTCGGTAAATGAGCCGGCCTGGTGGCACTGGAGGTTGAGGCGCTGATCGCTACACCTCGCGCCACGCCGGTGACCCGGGATCGGGAATGAGACCGGACCACCAGGGTTGGCAGGGGCAAAAGAGAATTGAAACATAGAAACATAGACTTTGACGGCAGATAAGGACCGCTAGGCCCATCTAGTCTGCCCATTTCCCTACCTACAGGATAGGCCGCAGATCCTAGTTAACCAACAGCCTATATCTTCCTGCCCCCCACAAGAATTGCCTTATGTCTGTCCCATGCATTCTTGAATTCTCCCACAGTTTTAGACCCCACAACTTCCTCAGGAAGGCTGTTCCATGCATCCACTACCCTCTCTGTGAAATAATACTTCCTCACATTGCCCCTGAACCGCCCTCCTTCTATCTTTAAATTGTGTCCCCTTGTTCTTGCAAGTCTCTTTTTCTGAAAGATGCTACCCTCTTGGACTTTGTTGATTCCCTTGAGGTACTTGAAAGTTTCTATCATGTCCCCCTCTCCCTTCTTTCCTCAAGGGTATACATATTAAGCTCCTTTAGTCTCTCCTCATATGGCTTCTCTTGCAGACCCTGCACCATTTTAGTTGCCCTCCTCTGGACTGCCTCTATCCTGTCTATGTCCTTGCGGAGGTGGGGTCTCCAGAACTGGACACAGTACTCCAGATGGGGTCTCACCAACTGTCTGTACAGAGGGATAACAACTTCCTGTTTTCTGCTGCTGATGCCTCCCTATACATCCCAGTATACCCCGGCCCTCCCTACTGCCTTCTCACATTGCTTGCTAACCTTAAGGTCATCTGATATGATTACCCCAGGTCCCTTTCCTGTTTTGTTGTTGTTACTACCTCCCACCCATTGTGTATTCTTCCCTGGGTTCTTGTTTCCCAGGTGCATTATTTTGCACTTTTTGCATTGAACTCTAGCTGCCATCACGTCCGACCATTCCTCCAACCTTGCCAAGTCCCTCTTCATCCTTTCATGCCTCCTTTGTATCAACCCTGTTGCAGATCTTGTGTCATCTGCAAAAGGCATACTTTTCCTTCCAGTCCCTCTGCAATGCCACTGATGAAGACATTAAAAGGACTGGACCCAATACTGAACCCTGCAGTACCCCACTAGTAACTGCCCTTTCTTCAGAGTGGACTCCATTTACAATTACCTTCTGTGTCCTGTTGTCCAGCCAATGTTTTACCCAGGCTACCACCCTGGGACCCACTCCCAGGCTGGTTAATTTGACTAATAATCTTTTGTGTGGGACTGTGTCAAATGCCTTGCTAAAGTCTAGGTAGGCCATGTCCACAGCCCCTCCCTGGTCTACTACTTTGGTCACCCAGTCAAAGAAATCTATTAGATTCATCTGACATGGCCTTCCCGCTGTGAACCCATGCTGCCTTGGATCCTGTGCTCCACTGACCTCTAGATACTCAACTGTTCTTTCCTTCAGAAGTGACTCCATCACTTTCCCTACCACAGAGGTCAGACTGACAGGTCTGTAGTTTCCTGCCTCTGTCTTGGTCCCACTTTTGTGAAGGGGAATCACATCCGCCTTCCTCCAGTCCTCGGGTACCACACCATCCTCCCATGATTTATTAAAAAGAGTAGCCAGTGGTTTCACTAGTTCCTTCCTTAATTCTTTTAGAATTCTGGGGTGAATTCCATCAGGACCCATTGCTTTGTCCACCTTCAGTTTTAGGAGTTCTTGCAGAACCCTTTCTTCTGTGAAAGGACTGGGATCGACCCCTTATCAAGAGTGCTTCTGTTAATTGGATTAGGCACTTCCCCTCCTCTTTTGAATACTGAGCAGAAATATTCATTCAGTATTCCTGCTTTTCACTGTCCCCTTCTGCCCACCCACTGTTCATTCTATTCAGCCTCACTATCCCTCCCTTTGTCTTTCTATGCTCGCTGATGTACCTATAAAGGTTTATCCCCTTCTTAACTGAGTTGGCTATCTTTTCCTCAGTTTGGGCCTTTTGCTATTCTGGAGTTCCTCCCTGCTTCTTTCTGCCTTAACTGGTACAGCTCTCTGTTCTGCTCCTTCTGTGTTTCCTTATACTTCTGGAATGCTATCTTTTTCTTCCTGACTTTCACAGCCACCCTCTTGAGAACCATAGTGGCTTTTCTTTCGTTTTGATTTGTTTATTTCGTCACACAAAGGCTTGTTGCCTCTGTGATGGCAGTTTGATAATTCCCATTGTTGCTCTACACCTCCTTCTAGCCTGTTTGCTAGTGCTTTTCTGAGGCACCTCCATCTTGCCAAAGTCAGCCCTCCTAAAGTCCAGTACCCTCACTTTTGTGAGCTTGACTCTGTAGCTGAGTTTACGTGAACCACACTGTTTGATGGTCACTTGTCCCCAGATGGCAACCCACTTCTAGATCTGAGATCCTCTCCTGCCCCGTTTGAAGTGCAAGGTCTCAGATTGCTCCCTCACGAGTGGGTTCTGAAACTGGCTGTTATGTCTGCCACCTGTAGGGGCGCAGGAATGGCCCTGCTCTTGAGTGGCTGCAGCAAATGTGCTCCAGTTAACATCTGGCATATTCAGGTCTCCCATCAACAGTATCTCCTTTCTCTGCCATTCTAAGAATGCCTTCCATCATATCCTTGTCCATTCCTTCCCCTGACATGGGGGTCTGTACACAACCCTGTGCGGATTGTGGTGCCCTTTCCAGTCTCCAGGGTGACCCACAGTGCCTCCTCTCTCCCTGTTTACTCTTTTGTTCAGTTGCTTTTATCCCTTCCTTTACATGAGAGCTACTCCTCCCCTCTTCTCCCTGCCTGTCTCTCCTGTAGGTTATGTACCCTGTATGTTAACATCCCAGTCATGGTCCTCTGTGCACCATGTTTCTGTGACTGTTACTATATCCAGGCATCCCTCTTCCATTAAGGCCACCAGCTCAGGGAGCTTGTTGCCCAGACCACGGCATTGGTACTCATTACCCTCCATTTCCTGATGGCCTTACACCCTTTTGCCCCATCCCTGTCCTTCTTGCCTTTGTCACTTTCTCCATTTACCCCTGCCCTTCTCCCTATCGACACCTCCATGTTGGTGTTTGCCACACTTACTACTGTGATTGTTTGGGGGCCAGGATTTTCCTGCCCTTTCCAGTGCCTCCCCCCTTGGCTAGTTTAAAAGCTTGCCAATGAAGCATTTAAACCTATCACCTAGGATCCTGGTTCCCCTCCCGGACAGATGCAGCCCATCATGCCAGTATAGGCTTGCATCACTCCAGGTGGACCCCCAGTCCCCAATGAAGCCAAATCCCTGAGCTCCACACCAGTTTTTCAACCACTGATTGAATCCCATGGTGCGGAACACCCTAGCCTCTCCTATGCCATAGATGGGCAGCACCTCCGAGAAGGTTACCGTGCGTGCTACTTGACTAAGGCCCCTCCCCAATTCCACAAACTCTTCCTGCACTTCTGTAATCCCTTTCTTAGCCAGGTCATTTGTCCCTAGGTGGACAATGACATCCAGCTCCCTCCCCTGTGCAGCTGCTCCGGCAGTCCTGAGGATTCGCTCCCTGTCCCTCCAAGCCATGGCGCCAGGCAGGCACCTTACCTCCCTCTCCCCTTCCTTGCCCAGTTCTACCTTCCTAACAATGGAGTCCCCCACCAGGAGTTGTTTCCTTCCCCTGCAGGGTCCCCTGCCACCCTCCTGAGGGTCTCTTTTGTGGAGGTTCCCAGCATCCTCCTTGGTCTCCACTGTAGGTGCCTCCATAGAGGAACCACACTTTGCCAGAATGGCATAGGAATTGTGGAGAGATAAAACTGGAGGGATGTGCCTCTGTTCCACCACCCTCACCCTCCCTGAGCCCACTGTGGTCCAACTGCTCCTCTTTCTTGGCAACCTCTGAGGCAACAGCAGTGGCACTGGTGGTCCCTGGATGGAAGAGGAGGTCCCACAAATCCTGGCCAACGCAGCCTGGAGATGAGCAACCTCCTCCCTCAGCCCAGAGAGGTGTCTGCAGATGGGACAACACCGCATCCTCCAGAACATCTCCCGGAAGACTGCTGCTCCACAGCCACTGCACTGCACCGCTCCAATCATGTCTTATTTCTGGCCCTTAACTGTTTGCAATCCTTACTCTTTCCTCTGTTTTTTTCTCTCCTTACTTTCTGCCTGTGTGCCTTTAAGCTCCTGATTGTCCTGTTCTGGAACAAGAATATCCTATGTTTCTCAGTAGACCACTTACTTGTTCAGAGGCAGACCTCCAGCAGCTAGAGGGGCCAGAGAGCTACTCTTGCCCTTCTAGGATGGTGGGTCCTTGGTGGTTCTGTGATCACTACTTCCTGCCCCTAAACAGGAAGTTCCTGTTGTCAGTCAAATCCTGTGCCTATAAAAATAGAACTAGCTTTGGGTGCGGGGGGAGGGGCAATATAGTCCCAGTAGAGAAGTTCAGTCACACAGCAGTCCTTTCTCCTGGTGTCTTCTGCCAAGCTATTAGCAGAATCTTTCTAAAGGCAGTCTTTAAATGTAGCTTCCTTCTAGCTAAGCCATTCCCCCTACTTACCAGATCTTTCTACAAGTAATTTAAACCTCACAACAGTTAAGTCCTTTCCAGTCACCTGAGATTACACCTAGATGACTTTTCAGTTACCCATTCAGTTCAGTTAACCCAAACACGCACTTTTTTTTTTTGTTTTGTATGTTAGTTTTTTTACCCTAAATTAAAGGTCCAAATACAAAAGTTCTTCTACTTTAGTCCCAGCAGAGAAGTTCAGTCACACAGCAGTCCTTTCTCCTGGTGTCTTCTGCCAAGCTATAAGTGTCCAGAGCACTGCTCTCTTCTCTTGGGGAGGGAAGGTTTGTTATCCCTCTCGTTGACTGCTCTCTGGTGATGGCCAGAAGGCAGTACAGGTCAGGAGGCACGTACCAACGTGTTCACATCGGTAGGGGAGGGCAGGGCAGGAGACAACACTGGAAAAAGGAACTGGCAGGCTCCATGATGGCCTGACGCATCCCCGAGGGCCACCCCCCCAGCTTCTGGATTATGCTCTTGGGAGGGGGGGAGCTAGCACCCTCCTCCCTGGCCCTGCCACCAGGGGTAAGCTATGTGGGAACATACGGAGGTCGGCAAGAGTGTGGACCGGAAGAGTGAGTCCCTCCGAGGGAGTGCCACAGCTACCTGTCAGGGCTCCAGTGGGCATAAAAATTTAATAGATGAAAAAGAAGGTTGGTAAATAAGTTAGAAAGCCTGGGGGTGGGCCCAAAGATGGTAAACTGGGTCAGAAATTGGCTGAGTGGCAGGACACAGAGTGCTTGTAAATGGCGTTCAATCAGAGGAGAGGGAGATGACCAGTGAGTACCACAGGGGTCGGTACTGGGGCCAGTTCTCTTCAATGTCTTCATAAGTGACATTGCAGAGGGGCTGGAAGGGAAGGTATGCCTGTTTGCAGACGACACTAAGATCTGCAACAGTGTGGATAAGCCAGAAAGGTTGGAGAAAATGAGGAAAGGCCTCAGCAGATTGGAGGAGTGGTCAAATGTGTAACAGCTTAGATTCAATGCAGAAATGTTCAAGGTCATGCATCTGGGGCACAGAAATCCAAGGGAGGAGTACAAGATGGGGGAGGTACTGGCAGCCATCATGTAAGAGTGAGAACTGGGGGTAATCATATCTGATGACCCCTAAGATGTCCAAACAATATGAAAAGGGTGCAGCAAAAGCCAGTGGGGTGCAAAGGGGAAGAGGTATCACCAGCAGGAAAAGGGAGGTTCTGATGCCACTGTACAGATCACTGTGAGACCGCAGCTGGAGTACTGTGTCCAGCTCTGGAGACCACATCTCTGGGAGGACATAGAGTGGAGGCGGTCCAGAGGAGGACTACCAAGATGGTGCAGGGTCTACACGAGAAGCCCTACGAAGAGAGGCTGAGAGAACTAAATATGTACTCCCCGGAAGAGAGGAGAGACGGGGATATGATTGAAATATTCAAGTACCTCAGCGTATCAGCAAGGTACAAGAGGGGTAGCATGTTTCAGAAAGAAGTAAAAGAACAAGGGGGCATGATATGAAGCTAGAGATGGGTAGGCTCAGGGGCAACGGGAAGAAGTACTTTTTTCACAGAAAGAGTAGTGGGTGCTTGGACCAGACTCCCGACAAGAGGTAGTGGGGTCAAAAACAGTTAAGGAATTCAAGAATGCATGGATAGACAAAATGGTACCGTGGCAAGGGGATGAAAGGGTAAGCCAGGGATCAACTAGGGTCCATGATTTTTGCAATAGATAGGTGAAGTGGGCAGACTGGGTGGGTCACACAGTCCTTATCTGCCATCAAATTCTCTGTTAAACACTCTAAAAGTTTGGCTGATACTCAGAAATTTATTTCACTGATTTCAGTCACATTGAGCATGCTTAGACATGTATTCTCAGATGTGCAGATACATTTCTTTTTTTTTTTTTTTTTTATTCTTCTATTTATGCCTCCTTCTCCCCCTTGGCTCTGGTCTTCCTCAGGAGCACATGGAGTCATCCCCATATGGCTCACCCTACCCAGCCATCCTCCGTCGCCCATGTAGACTCGGTTATACCCCCCCCCCGGGCGGGGACGGGGCAGGCTCCAGTGCCCAGACACAGCAGTAACGTCGGTCGGGAGGATGCCAGGTGGGTGGCTGTAAATTAGGGGCAAGCTCCTGGTGCTCCGTCTCTGCCGGAGCTGAGAGGCATTTTCCCTATTTTTCTCTGTGGAGTGGCTGGTGCCCTGATGTCAAGGCGTATCCGAAGTCTGCCACTCCTCTACTCCTCGCTCTCCTCTGCAGTGCCTGCTGTATCTCCAGCCTCTGCCAGAGATCAGCAGAGCACCGATCCGGGACCCCTGTCCCTCCCGGGAGAGGAGAGCTGTCCTCCGGACGCCTATCCTCTCCTCCCATGCCGACCCCAGCAACCCGGCTCGCTCTGGAACCCGGGTCACTGGCGTGGCGCGAGTGTGGCATCCAGCGCCTCAACCCTCAGCATCATCGGGCCAACCAGATACATTTCTGAGCATACACAGTGACCAAATTAATTTATTACCCACCAGGACCCCTGTGAAAGCAAACAAACCATTATGGCTCAGTAACCCTTTCTGGTAAGGCTCTTTTTTTTTTTAATTTATGCTTTATCTTTCCTCCACAGAGCCAAAGGGTAGCTCTGGTCCTCCCTTGGAGGGACTCATTCTCTGACCCGAATGTGTCGGGTCATCATGGAACCTGTCGGCTCCTAGCCCTTTTCCGCTTTTCTCCCATGGGCACCCGAACTGTACAACAGGCGAGGCAGCCACCCTGCCTCAGCAGAAGCAAATGCCCTGGACGTGTGCCTTCCCCTCTTCTGAGTAACATGCATGCGCCGACACCCAGCTACCACTGGGTGTAAATCTGCAGCGCACCACGCTGTCCCCCCTACCCGAGGAAGGAGAGCTGTCTACAGACACTGGATCCTTTCCTCCCCCTGCAGACCCCTGAGTCACCCAAGTCCATTCCCGAACCCGGCTCGCCAGCGTGGTGCGAGGTGTGGCGTCCGGTGCCTCAAACTTTATGGTAAGGCTCTTTCAATAAATAAATAAAATGTGAGCTGCAATTTATTTTTGATTGACTATACAGTAGTCTGTGTAGTTGACCTTTTTTTTTTTTTACTTTTGTAGCTTTTTAACATTTCTATCACAAGTCACTTAAACATCTGTTGTATAAAGCAAATACACCATGGACTGATACGCTGTTATCTTCATTTGAGGATACTGATCTGTTGATATCTCACTTGTGGCTTCACCACTCCTGAGATATCAACAGACAAATACCCTCTCATGAAGACAAAAATAAGTCGGTCATATCTCCTACATATTTAAAGGTCAGTAGTGTGGATTTTGGTATTACAGGTTGAACATTGTTGGCTGGTTACCCAGAATGTCTTGAACGCAGTTGCCTTAGAAATGGGCAGGTTCGCTGGCCCACTGGTGCTGGAGGTTGGGGCATTGATCACTACACCTCGCGCAAAGCCACGACCCAGGTTCAGGAATGAGCCTGGGTTGTCGGGGGGGAGAGAGGATCAAGCGTCTGGAGGACTACTGTCTTCTCTCGGGGGAGGGTCCCACATCGTCCCGTTCACTGATTGCCTTCAGGTGGTGACTGGAGGGCAGTACGGGCCGGGAGGCGCGCTCCAATATAATCACATCGGTAGGGAGTGGGGACGGGAGAAAATAGGAGGAAAAAGGAGCCTGGCAGGCTCCATGATGGTCCACTGCGCGAGGGCCATCCCTGGCTTCTGGACTGAGTCTCCGGGGGGGGGTGACACCTTCCTGACTCTGCCACAGGGGGTAAGCCATGGGGGAATCTCCAGGGTCGGTGAGTGTGGTGCGGCGGGACCTGAGAGAGTGTCCCTCCTTTGGAGGGCCAAAGCCCCTGCCAGGGCTCGGAGGATAAATAACTAAATAAAAAAAGAAGAAATGGGTAGGTTCATTATATCTTTTATTTTTTTCTTTAATTAAAATGTTGGTCATGCTTAACCATGATAAAATATTTATAGATCCCCCTACAACACTTCTGCAGTTGTAAGAATGCTCACTCTCTCTCATTCCTAAGACATGAGAATACTCAACTTCAGTTTGCGGTTTTCAGTTGTTTAACCAGGAGTAGCACACTAAGCTGAGAGCTTGTTTACAGGTCTGTCCTGGGAGCACAGGGAAGTTAAGTGACTTGCTCAGGGTCGCACAGTATGCAAGTGGGGGCTGTGGGATTCAAACCCAGGTCTTCAGATTTGCAGCTCAGAGCCTTAGACCACTGCACTATATTGCCTCCCTGATTCTCATGCCTATGAATGCACATGTCTCCACTCTCACAACTGTAAGTGTTCCTTCTGGTGACATATAAATATGTATACTATGAGAGTACAAATACATTTGGAAGGTAAAACCTGTTTATTTTCCCTGAAGACATAGCTACTGTGCAAATAACAGTCATGTTATTTGCTCAGTAGCTATTGTTATTTGTCTAGTAGTGATGTAACTGACTTCACATGCTCTAGTTTCATGCGAGCTGCACATCTCTCTCTCTCTCTCACGCTATCCCTTTCACTGTCACACTTAACTGCTCAGCTTAGCGCCACTATGAAAATTTGAATTAACTAGTGATACCTTCCTGCAAGCTGCACATCTGTCTCTTGCGCTGACACTAGCACTCTGACACTGAACCGCTGAGCTTAGCACCACTACAAAAATCTAGCTATGCCTGCGCTGGTTCCTTGACAGCGCTGCAGTGCCCACCAGTCAAAATTCAGTATCTATAGATGCCTTCCTATAGATTTTGACTCCTTTAATGTGACCAATCAGTGGGGTGGTAGGCAGCATGGTGGTTTGATCACGGACGAGAACGCTGTGCACAACGATGGGGAAAGCAAAATCTGCAAGGGTACAGTGGCATTTTATACTTTCTAATTAAAAAAAATAGACGTGAATAAAAACAGGAGGGATATTTCCCATTGCAAAGAAAGAAGTTAAAAGAATACTATCAGCCAGCCAGGTGGTGCTGAGGGTTGAGGCACTAGAAGCGACCCCTCGCGCCATGCCGGAGACCTGGGTTCGGTGACTGACTCAGGACCTTGGGAGTTGGCCGGGAAGGGAGAGGATCAAGCGATTGCTCTCCTGTCCCAGGAGGAGTTGGGGTGGGTTGGTTTGCCCGGCCTTTGCTACCAGGTGGAAGCCTGAGAGTAGTACAGGCTGTGGGTGGCACAATAAGGAAGGGCTACAGTGTGGTGTGTTTTGCATGCCTCCAAATATACACACACATCAGTCACAGAGGAAGGGGCAAAAAAATGGAAAAAGGAGGTCTGAAGCTCCATGAAGCCCTGCCTGCCCATCCGTGGACTCTTGTTGCTGCCTGGAGATGGTCCGCACTGGATTACGTGTTTGGGGGGAGGGGTGGCTTTCTCAACATGGGGGGGATCCATGGAGATACCCAACCACTCTGAGGGAGAAAGGCACTGATCCATGAGGGCAGGACCAGGAGTGAGATGCCACCCCAAAACTCCTAAGGGAGAAAAAGCAATGTAGAAAAAAAAGAACACTCATTATTTAAATATGATGTTTTCATTTCAGTCTCTACAGCACAAAAAGGTGGGAAGCTTCCATGTAATACATCGGATATCCCATGAGGTACAGGTAGCTGCAAATATACATGTTATTTGATGTGAAATGTTGATGTTATTGCTACTGTACAGTCTTGGCTACGCCACTTGTGCAAGTGAGCACACACACCAACATTCCGCACCAAATAACATGCATATGTGAAGCTGCCTCCTGGGATATTCCACATTTATGCAAAATGTGTGAAAATAAATTTGCAAAGATAAACATGCTGTTTTTGGTAACATGAGCGAGATTAGTGAAGATAGTCACTGAGCATGCTCAGAAATTTATCTAATTCATTATGTTCACCTTGAGTGGTAATGCAACTTTTCTGCCTTCAGAGTCACTCTGAGCATGCTCAGTGCCCAACTTCATTTATTTCCCACCAGGATCTGTATGAAAACGAATGCACCATTATGGCTTAGTAGCCCTTTCTGGCAAAAACCTTTCAGTATATAGAATAGTGTATGGCGTCCCATTCACAAGGTTGTTCTTTACCCGAGTGGTTACTGTGACGACTGTTGACCTCAAGAGCGAAGCTCGAGAGGTCGTCAGTCATCATAGTAACCACGAGGGTAAAGAATAGCTTTGTTGTAAATGGGAAGCCATACACTCTTCTGTATAGTGTATGGACAATCCCAACTGGAAAAAAACACACACCACGGACTCAGGAATGTTTCTGAAACTCAATGTAATACTTTTCTGTGTGAAATCAGTTCAGGAGTACACAGGCTGATTTGTAAGTGGATGCCAAACAATGGGGAAAAAAAGCACTACGATTTTTAGGAATCCCTTTCCATTTGTGCAGGTATAGTCCACGGTGACGGCTGGCATTCACTCTATGTGAAGACAAAAAAGGATAGAAAAGGGAAAAAGGATTTTTAGTACACTTTGTTTGCAGATTTTATTTAAGGCTTCCAACTACAAGCATTAACTGAGTCGGCGATGGACTGACCCCCTCACCGCATAAGCAACAGTAACGGAACTAACTCTGTGTATGGTGAGCATGCCGTAATCTGTTATGAAACACTACATACCCTCTCCTTCACTTCTGTTTTTTTTTTTTTTTTTTATTGTGTGGAAATGGTACGAACACGTTTGCGATTGGTTTCTTTTGTTAATGTGCAGCTCGAGGACAGGTCAGTGTGACGTTCATACAGCAGCAGAATGAAAAGTCATTCTGCTGCACTATGGACGTCACTACTGCAACAGAACATTTTGCTTCCCGTTGTTTTCAGTATAGAACGACGTTCTGCCATACACTATAAATAAATAAAATATGAGATGCCTTTTTTCTGATTGAATATGCAGTAGCCTGTGTAGTTGACCTTTTTTTTTTTTACTTTTGTAGCTTTTTAACATTTCTATCACAAACCACTTAAACATCTGTTGTATAAAGCAAATACGCCATGGTCTGATACATTGTTATCTTCATTTGAGGGTATTGGTCTTAACCTCATTTGTGGCTTCACCACTCTAGAAATATGAAGAGAACAGTACCCGCTCATGAAGATAAAAGTAAGTAAGTCAGCCCATGTCATAGCCCCGATATATTTAAAGGTCAGCACTGTGCATTTTGATGTTACAGGTTAGGGACTGAGGTTACATAAAATGCTGTCTTGAGTTTTTTTTTTTTTTTTTAGTGAATATTTTTTATTTGCAGTTCACAAAGGTATGTACTTCATGAACCTTTTAGGAAATGCAGTTAGTTTAACCTGATGTAACCAGTAGATGGATATGTTTTTCTTATTTGTCAACACACAATTTCTCCCTCCACATACATTTTCTTACAGTAACCACCGCTTAGGAGCTCCTCATGTGGACAAGTTCAGTGTTTCTCTAAAAAGACACTTGTTTTATGATAGTGTGCCTGCTTGCTGTCTGCACCCCTGTCAGCAGACATCAGTCTATGAAGTCCTTCCCCAGTGTGGATGAACTGTTTGTTTTGTATGCTATTTTTTATTCTTGTCTCCACACCCTAGCTCCTCCTCTTCTCTTCCCACACAGGTCCGTGTCACAGTACCTTATGCTCCGCTGCTACAAAGTGTGGGCCAGTTGTTTCTGAGACAGGTGCCAAATTCCACTTGTGAGCTGGCCACAGAGGGTAAGCAGTAAGCCAGGGCAGGGTGTGGGTTACTGTTCCTGAACTGCACGCCCAGGTGCATTGTGAGGCAGGAGGCTCTTGTGCAAAGTGTCTACAACCACCTGAAAGTGTGGGTCAGGCATAGTAACCCACACCCTGGAGTCGCGTATTGAGCTTATAAAGTGGATTCACAGGAACAAACCAAAAAAAATTAACAAAAGTGCAAAGCAGTGTTGTTCCTCTTCCTGAACCGCACAGCTTTTGGAACTTTCTCCACTTACCAGAAAGCAGAGTTTCCATTTTATAAATCACAGTGTTTCCCACTGACAGTAACCGGTACTTCAGTTACCATGCGGCTGTGAAGTAGAGTGATAAACCATCTTGAACTGAACCGCTGCTCTGACAGTGTCTTTCTCCGGCTAACAGAAATGCCTGATGTCCCCCTACTCCCTTCCAACAATTTGAAATACTATAAGTTGTCGTGATAACATATGGCGATGAAAACTTTCTCAGTCTGTTACTGTGACCATCCCTGTTCTTGATCTAGCCTTATGACTCGTGGGCAGCAGAGCTGGGTACCCTGGTATCAGTTTGCTCAGAGCTGGGCAGAATAAATGGAAGAACCTTCTTATGCTGGCATAGTGAAACAATATACTCTACCTCTGCAGGGTCGGAATCTGGCAGATCTGCGCCGAAGCCAGTCCAGAGGCACCTTCAGCACCAGCACCACCTTGAGGCTGGGAAAACAGATCCTGGAGGCTATAGAGAGCATCCACGCTGTGGGATTTCTACACCGAGACATTAAGCCGGTAAGGAGCTACATTAAGACCAAGAGAGAGAGAAGAAAAAAATCAGAGAGAGAAACAATCCTAACAAGTGTGTCAGCCTTTAATTAACAGTGTTGCCAGAACTTCACGCTAAATTAGACCTGAATGTACACTGCTAAATTATTAGAAAATGCTTGATGGTAACTGGTTTAAAAAGTAAATGAAAGGAAGACAAAATGAGTCTTTGGCTGGGATATCATGTTTGCCTGTTGTACCACTCACAGTGTTGGCGAGTTGGTGATCCTGGTTCAGGAACAAGCCTCAGTCACTGGAGAGCCGGCTTGGGGGGGGTGACTATCCCAGAGGATGCTTGCCCTCTTCGGAACGGGATGGCTGACTGAGGGTGGGAGCACAGGAGGCAACTTGACACAGCCAGCAGGGGAGGGTGGAGTTGGCAGGCTTGTGCATGCTCACTGAGCGCTTGCATGCACATGTGCACACTGCCAACTCCAGAGGGAGGAAAAGAAACAACTAAAAATACTGGCAGGGCTGCAGGATGATGCTGACATCTTGCAGGCCCTGCACCCGCCAACCAGGCTCTCCCCTGAAAGCAGATTCGGTCTCCACTGGGGATTGACCTGCCCTGACAGCTTCACCCTGGGGGCATGCCATGGGAGCTACTTGGTGGGGGGGGATAAGTCCTGGGGATGGCTGGGTGACACAGCTGGAGGTGCCAACTGAAGGGGTACACCTGCCAGAGTTAGGGGAAAGATAGTGAGGAAAAACAAAATAGTTTGCATGTAGTACAGTTCCCCTGCAGCATTTCCGTTGTTGAAAAAAACAGTAGATCCCTTTGTTCTGCCAAAACTGATCTGCCAGTTCAGTTTTCTTTAAACCAAACAACATACAACCTTGGGGACTCCCCAATGGCCCACATGGGTGACTCATGTGGCAGTGATCCCAGGCCCTCCACAGTCAGGCAGCTCATGGTGTTGGAGTGATGCCGGTGATGCTGATTTCTGGACAAGGAGAGTGGGGCCCATTCTGATGCTGCAGCACTCCTGTATAGTGGACCTAGGAGCTCAGCCTCCTCCACAGGTATGCTAAATAGGAGGTTGCAGTGCCAGAGGGAGGTTAGGAAGAAAATTGGGGGAAAACAGTAACTTTCATTACTCTCGGACCGTGTAACATGCAAGGCTGTGTTACAGTGTCAGAGTAGTGAGGTTGCCAGTAAACCAGATGGAAGGATGAAGGGAGTGGGGCCAAACCCACCACTCCCTTATAAAAAAATATGTTCATCCCTCATGTCGGACTGACTCCGCTGTTTGGTCCTCCAAGCACCCTTGCCTGCCACTGTCATGGGAGAGCTGCCCGCTATCCCTTTCTCAGAGAGCTGCTCACCATGTCTGGCCCTGCTGGAGAGTCCCAGCAATGGGACCAGGCAACTTCATGTGCCACAGCTCGTCAGGGGCACACCGGGGAGGAGGTAAACATATGCCTTCTTGGAGCAGTGGGGTGGAGGGTCTGGAATGCCATACGCTAGTCTGGGTGGAACTCTTCTCCCCTAAATACCTCAGTCTTCTGACTCATGCTGAGTAGCTGCATTTGCCATGCCTGTTGTGCATGGGTTGGGGGGGGAGTATGTGTTGGCTGCTGTGTGGTCACCAGCAGTGTCCAAGACTGCCAGAATTCCTACAGCAGTCACTAGCACATGGGCTCCCTCCTCTAGACTTTGAAAGCATTGCCTTCTTTATGCTACCAGACTCCACGGGTGCCGGGCAGGGGATGGGCTTATGGCTTAATCCTGGGGTGGCCACCTCCGAGCATGTAGTGTTCCACCGGCGCCTCTGGGCCGGCCAACAAAAACCCTTTGGCTTTCACCAGATGCTTACTGCCATATTGACATCAAGCACAGAATTTAGTCTGTCATGACTGTAGGCATGTAGTTCAACCCCTAATTTCTAGTATGTCCTGGTAAGAAAACAAACACCCTCTTGAAAATATAAAAACAGTGAAATCAAAAAATACAGTATGTTGCAAACCAAAACCTTTCATATTCATGCAATGTATTTGTGGCTATATATATTTATTTATTTACGGACCATTGTCAGTGCTCTTCCAGTAAGTGCCACTAATGTAAACACTGATTTCACGGTTGGACAGCTGGTTCATAAGATCAGAAATGGAGTGGAGTGGGTCCCTCTGACATTTCAAAGCTCCTTCCAGCCCATGTTGAAGGGCTTCCTTTAAGACTGGTCAGTGCGCGATTTTTCAGATTCCTGAAACTAATCCAAAATGCCATGGGTTACTCTGTGTTTTTGTTTTATCCTCTTTGGGGTTGCAGTTCTCTGTTCTCTGCCAAGTGCACTTCAGTTGACATCCACCTTGGAATCTTTTGAAGTAAATGACCCAGGCTCCCTGTGGCCTGTAAGCTGATAACTACAGTTGTCTCAGATTGCCCTGTCACATTTAAAATGGGCCAGAATGGCCTGAACTGCAACAGCGCCTCTCACAATGTTTTTTTCAGTAAATATTTCTGTATTTAAAAGACCAGAAGGTGTGGTGGGAGGCATCATATTTTGTCTTTGAAATGTCCTTTGGGACATAACTATTTGCTAGAAAGGAGATAGGCATCATACTTTCCAGAATAGTAGTCGCAGGGAAGGACAGCCCCCATACACCAAGATCAAACAGTGTTTCAACAGTCAGAGAATAGAGGCCGCCACAATTGTTACAGGGGACTGCTAACACTTATAATAAATTAAAGCAGTCAGCCTGTTGACACAGTGTTGGTGCTACTACTTGTGATGCCGGCAGCTCAACTTTGGAAATGAGCGTAGGCCAGTGAGAGGGGGAGGGAGTCCCAGGGGACGCTCTCTTCCTCCAGGGAGGGAAGGCTTTCGCTGCTGCAGCACTGCCAGTTCAGTGACCACAGGGGGTAGTTCAGTAGGGAGCAAGAGTGGGGGAGGGACATTGACTGAGATCTGCCTGGAGCACTCTTACATGCTCCTAGTTGGGCCTCCTAATGTGCCAATGTTTCAGGGGGCTGGGACCAGAAAACAGAGGAAAGGGCCTACCTTGCACACGATAAATAGTATGCTCAGGCACCAACCTCGGCTACTGCCTGCTGAAGGAGAACCAGAGAACCTCCACCTCCATGAGCTGTGTAGGAGGTGGGGGACCGAACCTTTGGGGTTGCAGTTGACTGTGGCTAAGTAGCTGAGATGGAGGGGGGGAGGGTTGGACTGTGGATGGGGTATGAGAAACAAATTAAAAAAAAAAATTCAAAAGTTTACACCCTCAACTACAGAAATGGAGTTGACTGTTAACAAGGTAGTAAATGTAGACTATGCGAGGATGCAGGTCTCCAACCAATGGGGCACCCATGTTTCAGTTGACGCAGGGCCCAGATACTAAGAGTAGCCTGGACTGTAACTTTCTAATCATAAAGTGGATTGTTTTCCTTTTTTTTTTTAAATCTGTATTCCCCATTTCTTCACACTACTGGTGCCTGCCTCCCTCAGGAGCCCCTTGCACACCACAACCCGCAGCGCCTCTCTGGGAGACCCTATGATGGTCTGATCCAAGGCTCAGGTGACACTGCATGGATGCAGACATTACCCCTTGCCTATAACTTTGTGTGACTGTGCAGTGTTTTTAAGAGGTACAGTAATTTATATATCATTTACTTATTAGAAATTATTCTAACTGGGATAACCCCATAAGATGCAGCATCTCGTTTTCATAGTGGTCCCAGGGAGGCGACAGCAGCCAACAGATTCTCACAATCCAGCAGAAACAGGTCATCATAGTCCAGCTGAAATAGTTACATATAGGCTGAGTATGCAAGTAAAAAAACAAAAGCAAACTGTAAAGGTTTGTACATCCAGATAGTGACCATACCAAGCTAACAAAGTGGGATCACAGTAAACGGAGCATGAGGATCATTACGTAACATGATCATAGTCTGGGAGAGAGGGATACTGGACCAAAACTAATATGGGGTTGGGGGTGGGGAGTCTTTTTGTTATTTTGTCAGATATATTTTTTTGAACCCTTTGCCGGCATTGGTGATGGATGTACCATCATGCCAGGTCTCCCCTTGACTGGTGGCCTTCATGGAGTTTTAGCATTCGGGGATTTCCCCTGGTTTCCTCTTGCTTCCCTTCCCCCTGAGGATGACAGCACGAGGATGTACATCAGACTGGCAGTGTGCTAACACATGCCTCAACTAAGCACCCAGCGGCGTCCTCTCCCTCCCTACACTGCTGGCCCTGCACTGTCACCCGTGCATCCACAGGTGACAGTGTCAGAAGCAGTATGACTGCCCTCCTTCCCTGGAGAAGGAAAGCTTCCCCTGGGACACTCAGTCTTTACCCCTCCCCCTGGCCGGCCCCTGACTACCCAGGCTGGTTCCTGAACCCGAGCCACCGGGCCTGCTCAAATGCAGGGGTTTCTAAGGTAGCTGGAAAGACTGGACTTGAACACTGGAATCACTAGCGGTGCAGTCATGAATGCTGCCACCAGCTGTAATTAAAGATGCTGCCACCAGCATGTTGCAGATTTACCAGAGGCCTGTTCCCCACTCCTCGCACTTCAGGTCCTTGTTCACACAGTACAAGGCTCGAACTTTGGAACCCCAGTTCACCATAGACGTTCCTGAACATGGTCCTATAGTTTTCTTTTTTTTTTTTTTTTTTACAGTTTATGTACCCAGGATAGCCATGCAACATTTCATTTCAGTTGGGTTCTGCTTCTACCCATTTACATGTCTTGGTGGACTGGAACACTGAGAAGTTAAGTGACTTGTCCAATGGTTTGAACCTGTGATCTCCTTGTTCCCAGTCTGGTTCTCTAACCACTAAACCATACTGCTTCCATAAACATTTTATACAACTGCATCAGATTTTTTCAATAATTTGGGTCAATTCCTAGGGAAAACGTGCTGCAGCTTCTGGGCAAAAATGATACAGAAATAAATGGCTGATGAAAACGGTCCAAAATATACCAGTTTGTTTATTTAATTTTGTTGACTGGGTAGGCCCACTGAGACTAGAGTTTCCTTTTTCAGGGGCGACCGAAGGGGGGGGGGATTACCATAGACCTCTTAATAATTGCAGATGAATTTAATATAACACTGCTTCTGCCAGCACCTTGACTTCACTAGATCCATGCAGTAACACTGGCCAGCGTACATCACAGCCCACTGACCATATTGCCATTAGCCTATCTTTGAAGCTTTTTATGACAAGAGGAATTAAGGCAGAATTATTTTAGCTACAGCACTGACCATGTATTTTTTTAACATGATAGTTTGCCACACGCCCCCCTAGAGTATCCAGCAGTACTGCATCACACTCCCATATGGGTGGTCTAGTTTGGAGGTGGGCCTGGGTTCCCTGCAGTTGGGTGGCCCATGGCTGGGGTGGGTTCTAATGGCAGCGCTTTCAGGCTTGGGGAGAGTAACACTGCATTCCACTACCACTTCATCCCATGTGGTGGCCCAAGGAACTCAGCGTCTTCCATAAGTGCAGTACAGATCTTGCATCATCCATGGTGGCAGTGGGGTGGCAAGGGAGAACACGGGTCCATCTGATGGCTCACATGCCATTGACCCAGGTGTGGGAGTGGACCTGAGAGAATCCTTATTTCATGGGGGTAAACACAGTGCAGGAATGGAGTCTCTTTTAAATGAGGAAGACCACCAGATGCAGATGGCACGTGATGAAGCTGGAAAGGGGGAGAAAGTTTAGAAGGGATGTCAGAAAGTACTACTTTACTGAAAGAGTGGTGGTTGTTCGGAATAGACTACCAGCAGAAGTGGTGGAGGCAAAAACAGAAGGAGGCTTGAAGCATGCATGGGATAGACCATGGGGAATATTAGGAAATGATCAGGGAAGATAGAGGGTCACCAGAAACCGGTTAGGGTTTGCCGAGACAGACTAGGCAATTACAGTCTCGGCAGACTGAGTAGGCCAAGTGGTCCTTTTCTGCTAACAAATTCTGTGTTTCTGTGATCATGGCCAAGGACAGCACATTCCAGCCCAGGGCGGGTGGCCAGCTGTGCCGCAGCTACCCCTGACGGTGGGCAATGGAGCTTTCTCCTTTATTTGGGGGAATGCAGCATGCACATGAGCCGAAATTGGGCTGCACCACAGCAAGGTGGAGGGAGGGTTACGGGGAAAGGGAAGCAAGTGAGAAAACTTCTTCACCATCTCAGTGATGGCTTTCATCACTCTGTGGCCCCACACTGATGGAACCTGCTGGGGTAGCAGTAGTTGAGGCTAGTAGGTCGCTGGCTTGCAACCCAAGGACTAGTCAGACAGGTGAGGGTTGATAACGAGCTCTATGGAAAATGGAAAAAACACAACCATGGCCGTCCTTATGACAGCCTCTGTTACTCTGTGGCCTGAGACCTCGTGGAGATGTGCTGTTCCATCAGGAGCTGGGTAGTTGCCGATAGTGCCAGATGGGAGTGTAAATCTGGGGATAAACATCTGTAGATTAGAAAAAAAATTGCTGCTGGTGTCTGTACATCTCACTAAGTGTTGCCACCTTAGTTTCCAGAATTCCCAGAGATCTTGGAATTGTGTTATATTTATTGATGTATAATTATAGTGTATTTGTGCCTTTGTCTGTTACACATTGTTAACTTATAAGAGTAACTGGAACTGACACCTGGATCTCACTGTAAAGGAGCTTCGGCTCAGAGGAGATATCCATATTCATTTTTGTGTGAATAAAATTTTTTTACTTACTACTACTCAAACTATTTAGGAAGCTTAGTAGGCAGAGGATATCTGTGTCTAATAACTTGAGTGTTCCATACCACGGGTAGGGTAACAAATCGTTTGATGGTAGTCCTATGACTATGAAATATCAATTAAAAAAATATTTGTTAGAACTTTGTTATGGCTGAGACTGTATATTAAGAAGTGTATTTTCTTTTTTGCTCATTTTCTAGTCCAACTTTGCTATGGGACGTTTTCCCAGCACTTGCCGGAAGTGTTATATGCTGGACTTTGGCTTGGCTCGGCAGTTTACCAACTCAAGTGGGGAGGTCCGACCGGTAAGTTGACACTTTGTAATTTATGGTGCCCTTCCACTGGTCACACTCCATTCTTGTGTACAGTGGTGCATCTGAACCCTTGAGGCCATGCATTCGCTGCCTGGGGAAGGGGAGCACAGTACAGTCATCGGAGCAATGCACAGTCTTTGTGTGGTCATTTTGGGATGCATATCCTTAGCATAGCTGCACTTTGCATCACAACGTGGCACAAAGCACAGATCTGCAGCATGTTTGCATATCAAAAAATAAGTGAATCTGCATTCATATGTCATCTGGCATCATAAAATAACGAAAACACCAGTTTGTATAATATATTTCTAGTCGCGCAGTATCACCTGGTCACAAATCCTCACTCTGTCCCTCCTGTTTAACCTGAGACCACTTGGATCTCTTGCAGATTAGCTGTATGCTGCAAGTAGTGAGCACCAGCTGATGAACTGTAATGTCAGACTAACAGTTGGGTTACTGCCCCTGTGGACAACTGCTAGCCTGCTGATCTGTCAGGGACTACTGCATATCTACTAATTATCTGCCATGGCTAGTAATACTTCAGATAGGGTAACAAGTGACATCTTGGTGTCACCCCCTTGTTCTGTGTCCGGGGATGACAGACCCATAAGCACTAATATCCTTTTCAGTGTTGTTTTACATTATTGTTGGGCTAGTCATGTGCTACTGGGTAATACATGCAAGCAATAATACCCAACAGGGTGGTCGGTATTGGGCTATACTCACCGGCCCAGGGGCGTAATGGGGTGTCGGGCCTTATAGCCCCTGGAAGGGCTGGTATAACCCAATACCATCCACCCTGAAGGGTATTATTGCGCCTAGAAATGGGTTACATGTGGACTTTTAAAAAGAAGGAAAGAAATGGCTACAAATAGAGTACAAATCTATTTAACTTGGTTTTGTTAGTAAAGTAGTCCCTCTACTGGTATATTTGCCAATATAGGGCACTGCAGTCTTTAATTCACAGTTTTACACTTTCGATAATTTGTATGTCTTTTCCTTATTGTCTTAAACTGTTATTACTCCCCTCCCCCTGACACTTGCCAATGGTCCATTTTATTTCTTTCATTTTTATTTTGGTTTCTTAAATGCATCATGGGCAAGAATCCAGTCAGAGTTGCGTGGGGACAGGGCTAGGCTGTGTCGGGGTCCCTGGATGGCGACTTGCAGGACAAAGTCTGCAGTCAGAAGTTCCTTGAGGCGATTTAAGTTGATCAAAAATGAAAAAAAAATCTTTGTAGCTTTTGTTTTGATTTAGCAGGGGTTCAGCCACGGCGAGGTTGGAAGGAACATGCATAGTGCATTATAGTAGCGCTAAGCACACAACATGCTAGCGCTACTGCTGTAAATATGAAAGCTGTTCCTTTTTTTCTTTTACTCGATGGGAAAATGGCATAAAACAGTGGTACAGTGTGTGCCAAAGGTATATTTTGATTACTATGGTAGTGTGTGTGTGTGTGTGGTCGCCAGCTCATTACCCCTCTCGGTAAGGAAGAGAAAAAAATGGCACTATAACAGTTTAATTTTGAAGGTGGCATATAGATTTCAGTGGGTAATGGGGCACTTAGCACAGGGACTTGTTTTAAGTGAGCATTGTTGTCTCATAAATGCCCACTTAAACAAGTCTCTGAGTCAGTCAGAACTGAGCATGTTTTACCCATTTTCTAAGATGACCTACTAGGGACCAACACACTCCAAAGCTGTGACGCCATCATTAAAATACCTTAGCTCCTACCCATTCTGAGACGGTTAGCATTGAATCATCGGTCTAAAGTGTGTCGATTTTAGGGGTGGCAGCACTGCTAGAGCTCCTTTGTCAGAAGGTTTGCTTTGAAACATTTTTTATTTTCTTAGAATGTAATAAGACTTTCAGCAGTGAATCTTTTTTTGATACTGTCAGATTTTCTAAATTGAAACTGTGCCTGTGGTTCATTTATTTAACTCCAAATTCCTGCCATAGGCTGGTTGTTTTGCCATTTTGCTTGCGTTCTACTCAGAATTTTTTCAAGAATGTAAAATAAGTGGATACCGATCTTGCTATTGTGGTCTACATTTAGTCTGGTGCCTAGGTGAGCCTTTCTTACTATTTTGTTTTCTTCAGAACAATATTATCTTCTTCCTCCAAGTCATCCACTTTTTTTGTTTTTTCCCCCTAAGTGTAGATTTGCTTGGGTTGGGTTTCCTCCCATTCCAGAGAGTTTTTGGTACCCTTCTGGAGTCATTTGACGTTTTTGAGGTTTACTTTTTTTCTTCCTGTTTTTACTTTTTGATTGCTGTTCCCACCACATTTTTTAAAATAATTGTGGCATTGTTACAGATTTGAGGCATTATAGTGTTTGTCGTAAATGCACATAAATTTTGACGTAGGTGCACAAGAATTACCAACTGCAGAGGCAGTTACTGCAAGTGCGCAGAAATTGACTCAGGCAAGCAACGTTTGACACAAGTGAGCAAAAGAGCATCCTTTGGTACTGAAAAAGTTTTAGACTGTACCGTGGCATTCCGCAGGCCCTTTTTAGCAAATACGAAATGTAGCATGTCAGAAGTCCTTGAGACAGTCTCCATATATAATGTTCTTTCTGTGCTGTACTAGCAAGACCAGTGCTGATTTTCTGGCACCCAGTCCCCAAACTGCTGGTGGCCCAGATTCTGGTAATCTGGTTTCTTTTTTTTTTTTAACAGTGGCAATGGAGAGTTACACAGGTCCCTTCTTTGTTCTCTCAGTGAGCTCTTATCCAAGGAAGATCAAGTGACAGTGACACAAAAGAGCTCTTGGTTTCTTCACAGCTGACCCCTCCCTCAGTGGGATTGGGATAGACGCATCCAAATGTATAAGGACATCCATCATAGAACCTGGGTGTCATCGAGGCACAGGTCAGGAAGCATAGGAAAACCAGGAGCAGTTGCAGAATTCACAAAAATATTTATTTGCACTAGCAGTAACATTACAAAATAAATGTGTTCAGTATAACTATTTACAAAAGCCAAAAAAAAAACAAACAGAAGATCCATCTGAGTTTTTCTTCAATCTGTGTCCCTTTTCTCTTCTTTCTAGCAATTGCAGCTCAGCTCTCTTATAAGTCCTTTCAACCCCCATTCGTAACAAGCATCATGATCTTGTATGCTTCAGGCAGGTGCTGTAAGAACACAGTGTGCCTGAGCTGAGGCCCCTTCTCCACAGCTCTTCTGCAAAAGGCTTAAAAAATTGCACTCATGTAACCTCTCGAGTTTTCAATAGCTTTCTGCAATCATCTCAAACCACAATTATATACATTTCAAAAATTAACACTATATAATTTCTAAACAAAGGGATCCCAATATCAGTTACATTTCCATGTATTGATTTGCATATATTTTTATACGAGCAGATATGCAAGTGAGGAAAAGTTAGAGAACAGCAAGTGAAGGTTGAGAGATAGCAAGGGGCAAAGAATTGCAAGACTGTCGGGATGATCAACTCCTAGGTCTCACAGGAAAATTTGGTTGCGCAACCAGACAGAGAAGAGACAGGAAAGGAATGAACAGATCTTGCATTTAAGCACTTTCCATATCAAATGGGACAGGGTCCTGTTCCACCCTGTCACTGGGCAGAAAGGATGTTGTTTTAGATTTGAATGCATTCCCAGACCTGTGTGGGCAAGGTGCCATCTCTCAACCAGATGGCTTGGAATGCTCCAGTGGCAGTATAAATCCTGCTTTGCAGTTCAGCTCCTCAGACATTGAATTTTATGAAATATTATTTTCAGCATTTTAAACTTGGGCTGTTTTACCTTTTTGCAAAGTGAAAGACTTGAGAAGAACAGTGGTCAATAAGACATAAGTCCATAAATTCATAAAAAAACTTTTGTAGTCTTTTATTCTTCTTTTAACTTTGCACCAAACTTTGTTCAACCGGCTACAGTTTCGTAGTTTCACACCACTTCTTCAGGCCAATGTTTTTGATACAGTGCTTTTTCTAAACATAAACAAACAAACAATCTTATAGTAGCTCATAATTACAATCATTTGATTCTTATACATTCTTTTATATTCCTTTTATATCCAGTAATTCATATTGTCCACCATTCCAACATTCAAATTCCTAATTTTAAGACATTCATTTTATTATTACCTAAATGTGGCTTATATCATTGGTTTTAAGGAACTTGACTTATAAATTAATTGTTTTCTTATTAGAACAACCTTTTCCAATCCACGTTACCATACCTGTTACTGTTTTTTATCCTTGTCACTGCTGGAATCCCATGATTCTTTCAAAAATCAACCTTAGCAGTTCTAATAAAAAATAAACTTTGTTTTAATATTATTATTAAACATCTTTGTATGATTCAATATGTATGAATGTTTTACTTAAAGACTTACAGTACTTATTAATCCTGACTTTCATTTTATGGTGACTTTCTGTTCAATTCTCATATGTTTTTAACCTTTATATAGAACAGTATATTTTCAGTTCTTCTATAAGACTAATCAACTTCTTTTAAATTCCATGATCAGAATTTAAAAGAAGTTGATTAATCTTATAGAACATCAATACTATAAAATTAACTTTTAAATTCCATGATCAGAATTTAAAAGAAGTTGATTAGTCTTATAGAAGAACTGAAAATATACTGTTCTATATAAAGGTTAAAAACATATGAGAATTGAACAGAAAGTCACCATAAAATGAAAGTCAGGATTAATAAGTACTGTAAGTCTTTAAGTAAAACATTCATACATATTGAATCATACAAAGATGTTTAATAATAATATTAAAACAAAGTTTATTTTTTATTAGAACTGCTAAGGTTGATTTTTGAAAGAATCATGGGATTCCAGCAGTGACAAGGATAAAAAACAGTAACAGGTATGGTAACGTGGATTGGAAAAGGTTGTTCTAATAAGAAAACAATTAATTTATAAGTCAAGTTCCTTAAAACCAATGATATAAGCCACATTTAGGTAATAATAAAATGAATGTCTTAAAATTAGGAATTTGAATGTTGGAATGGTGGACAATATGAATTACTGGATATAAAAGGAATATAAAAGAATGTATAAGAATCAAATGATTGTAATTATGAGCTACTATAAGATTGTTTGTTTGTTTATGTTTAGAAAAAGCACTGTATCAAAAACATTGGCCTGAAGAAGTGGTGTGAAACTACGAAACTGTAGCCGGTTGAACAAAGTTTGGTGCAAAGTTAAAAGAAGAATAAAAGACTATAAAAGTTTTTTATGAATGTATGGACTTATGTCTTACTGATTTATTAATATATTGTCTGATGTTTAAAGCCATACAGTAAGATAGTCCAGTCATATAGAATAGAAAACAAGGGCATCCTATACTTTTTATGAATACACAAAGAACAGTGGTCACGCCAGATCGCAACAAGCAGCAAGGAGATGGCTGGAAAGACAGAGGGAAGGGACCATCTGCAAGTGTCAGCATTGATGTGCACAGCATGGAACGGCAGAGTGAGACAGCCTGCAGGAGACTCGCCAGTCAGAAGGCTGTAAAATTAAGCAACTTCTAGCCCCTTCCACCTCAGTGAGCAACAACTGGACATATTAATGGGCAGAATCGCTACGGTAGAGAAAGCAGTGGACTCTCTGTAGGGTGATATTGCCAGTATATGGCACCATTCTTACACATGCAAGAGCACAATGCAGAGAGCAAAGGAAGCACAACACATTAATAACTATTTGGAAATGCTGGAAAATCAAATACAAAGTCAGACAATCTCCTGATCCAAGCAGATTTGGAACAGGTGTCCTTCTGTTTGGTCTCCAGGACCTTATGGATTCTTGAGATGCACAGTTAGTGAACTGGGAGAAGACCTCCCTTCAGCCTTCTCAATCACTGGAGTACCTCAGTCTGCTTCCGGACAGACCAGGCAATAGTGTTTCTTTTTTTTTTTTTTCTCCAACCCCCCGATCAGAGCTCAGTCCCACTCCGTCGACCGCACCCCCATGCTCAGGCTTACCCCCTCAATGGGCACCCCCTCCCGACACACTGGGTAGGCGAGACCCAGCTTACCCACCAGGTCGGGGCCACGGGAGCGGGACCCCCTGGCAGACACTGGTTGGCAGCGGACAGCGGTGGATGGGTGTCATACACAAGGTCGGCTTTTTTTTTTTTTTCCTGATGCAGCTCGGGGCAGGATGTGCAATGATGTCCAGCGCCTGCCCTGCCCCTCATATGTGATGGCACCAGCTGCTGTGGAACCCTGGCCTCCGCCAGGGGTCCAGTGTGCCGGACACTCAGCCCCCGCCAGAGAAGGAGAGCAGTCCTCCAGACGTTCAGTCCTTCTGCCCTAGGCCAGCCCTCCAACTCCTGAGTCCGTTCCCGAATGCAGGATGTCGACATCGCAGATGGACGCCTTGCCTCTGCACCGGCGGGCCAGCCCCAGCAATAGTGTTTCTCTCTAAGAGCAGAATGAATAATCTAAAAAATCAATCTGTCAAGTTAGGATGAAAAAAGGTAAAATGTCCCCCTGCCATGCAGTCAGATCCCTGACAGCTGGAAGGGGGGGAGACAGAGCACAGATGGTCAGTATCACTGCCACTGAGCCCCACCGGCACTGGGAGTAAAAATATGTTATTAGCACAAAAAAAACATTTGGATGTACAAGGTCATGTCATCTTACAAGTGTCTGCAGATTTTGGATATGATGAGAGATACCTTTAGATGTGGTTCCTTGTGCCAGACTTCACGTGAGACTTCTTCAGCTCATTCTCCTATCTCATTGGTCATCATCTTCAGAACAGTAGCTAGCTCCGAACTGGCTCCCAAAGTCAGTGCATCAGTCATGTCAGTGGTGGGGAGAACTCTTAGAATCTCTTGAAAGGATCTCTTTTGGCTCCATCAAAGTAACTTATCCTGGTCACCAACGCCAGCATGGTGGGATGGGGAGAGTTGCTAGATCAGATTCCAGACCAGGGGTCTGGTCACTGGAAGAACAGAATCTCCAGATTAATATCCTGGAGACCAGAGCCATCATTCTGGCATTGAGGCACTTCAGGGATGGAGTACTTCAGAAATCATTAAAGGTTTGGTCTAACAATGCAGTGACCATCGCTACACAAACAAGCAAGGGGGCATGAAAAGCAACATGATGCTGACAGAAGCATACTCACTTATTCATTGGGCGGTAGCCAGTCTCTCTCAGCAATCCATCTGGCGGGACAGCTTAACTCCCCAGCAGACTAGCTCAGCCACCAATGGGTACAGCTGGGAGAATTGTCTCTGAATCGTGAGATATTTTGAAACTGTCATCACAGATTCAGTTATTCAGAGATGGACCTTTTGGCCTGCTAAAGCAACCATCAGATGGCAAGATTTTACATTTGTAGGGACATGGAAATGGTATACTATCCACACTAATGGCAGATTCCTTTCCCTTTAACTCTCTGGTTGGAAGGTCTTCAAGCTGGCTCCTCCCAGCCGGCCCGGTGGCGCTGAGGGTTGAGGCATTGAACGCCACACCTCGCGCCACACCGGCGACCCGGGTTCAGGAACGAGCCAGAAGTCACTGGGGGTCGGCGGTGGGGAAGAGATCGAGCGTCCGGAGGACTGCTCTCTCTTCCCGGGGAGATTGGGAGTGTTGCTCGCTCTCCGAGCGACCTCTGGTGGTGGCTAGGGGTGCACCAAATGGACAAGCATGGTGAATGCCAGGGGTGGGCGGAGTCACGGCATCACGTTGCCTTGCTAGCCGTGTCTCGGAGGGATGAAAAGGAAAAGCATAAAAATACCCTGCCCCGAGAAGATGACGAGGGCTCTGAGATCTCCTCTCATCCCCAATGCAGGACCATGCCACATCAGAGATCCAGGACGACCTCTTGGAGGGATGGACCCTCTAGCTTAAGTAAAGAGCCGCCGAGGGTGGGCAGGCCCTGTTCCGGGGGGTGATCCCGAACGCTGGGAAGTTCCTCTGAGAGATGGTGAACTGACGGTGGCTGGTCACTGTGGGGAGTAGTAGGCGTAGGATTGTGTGGGCACCTCCGAAGGATGCCTCGAAGGAGTACCGTTGCATAAATAAATTAAAAAAATAAAATAAAATAAAGCTGGCTCCTCCCACCCACCTGAGTGGTATCCTCCTTGGCACCGTCCCATGATGTCAGATCTTCCTGTCCGCTGGAAGCATCAGGTTCCCTCCATCGCAGCTCCACGCTAAGAGTAGTCCCTACCTTTTTTCACGCGGTCTTCGAGCTTTTCAAAACATTTTACACCATTGTTTGTTCTAAAAATGGAACAACTAGATCCTAAATCCGATCCCAGCTTTAAGCACTGTGCTACCTGCACTCAAAACATGTGATGTACCGATCCACACTTCACGTACGTACACTGCCTAGGTGTTAAGCACGACCCACAGACCTGCAACTTGTGCGGGACTCTTCAGCCCTTTACCTTGGAGGACTGTTAAGCCATGTCCTTTTGGGTCACCCAGATCAACAGGATGCTCCCATTAAATTGAAGGACACCTGTAAGGCGATTTCCAGGGCCGCTGGTTCTGCTGAACAACTTGCCGCCTTCAAGGAGGCCATGGCCCAGCCCAGGCCACTTCGGCAACTTTATCAGCCGTGGTTCCAGGACTTGTGTCAGTCCCTCCTGACTCTTGGGGATGATCCTTCCCAAAGGTCTAAGTCCTTATAGGACACTAAACCTAAAAAGTCACAGGTCATGGGATAGGGAGCAGACCGCTTCCTCTCATTTCCACGCTTCTGCTGGCTGGACCCATTGGCTTGGGCCAACACTTCTGTGACTCATGTCCAGGCCACTAGCCCAGTGGTATCCCCGTCAGGCTTGCCGGCTGAGACATGGGTCAGTCAGCTGGTTGAGATTTATCTCAACCTGGTGGAGCCGTTATCAGAGAACAGTGGGGAGTACTCCTTCTCAAGGACTCTGTCCTTACGGCCCTCTCGCAAGAATGGCCGGATCTGTGAGTCGAGCCGGCTGGCTCCCCTCGCAGGTTTGACCTGTCGGGGGTTTCTCTGCGTCTCACACCTTTCCCCACTTCTCCTCCCTGATGACTGGCACATCATCAGTTGCGGTCTCGTTTGAGATCAAGCTCTCAATCGAGGTTAAGGGACTCTCAACGTTCTCATCAGTCCTAGTCGCGACCGTCAGCAAAAAGGTGTCGTCAATGCTCCTCATCTTCTTCCTCGTTTAAGGGTGAGGAAAGGCTTCATCACACGTTGCGGAGTAAATGTGAGGAGCTTGTCAGGCAGCAGTGGAGCCTTGGCCACAGCCTCATTCCACAACCGACTCTGGCACTTCCTTGGGTGTCGGCGCCACAGCCCCATGCCGGCTTCCCCAGCTGAACCGCAGCCTGCCTCTCCACCTATTCAGTGGAACTGCCACCTCTGCAGCCTTCAACCAGAGCCCCGTTGAAGGATGCATGCTCTGCCACCGGCTCCCCATAGGCTCTCAGTACAAATTACGCATAGTTAGTAAGAAGACAGGTTCCCAGGTGGTGTTTGAGGAGTCCTCAGATTCAGAGGAGTCCTCCATGCATTCTTCCCAGACACCAGGCTTAGACTGGGGGTCTTGTGAAGAGCCCTCCACTGAGCAGGGTCCAACTTCCTTTGAGGCCCTGCTTGATTTGATCTTGGAGTCAGTGGGTGATCCCACTGGAACCCGTTCAGAGGTGGGTTAAGTACCCTCTTTTTTTTATATACTCAGCTTTATTCAAGAAAAAGTGGATTAGCAGCCACATGAGTGTACATCAAAAGCAACTTACACATGTATCAGTACATTTGTGAGTGAACCTCTGACATTTCTTCTTATACCATTTCAGATACAGAGTACTTGGTGGCCACCATAAAGTATGAACGTGCAGGGCTAGCTTCCTAAAGAGAAAGGCTTCGACCTGCATTTCCAATTGAACATACAAAATGATAACAATGTAATTTTAGTAAAGAAAAAGAAAAACAAAGACAAAACCTATGGCCAGAACTAGGCCAGAAACTATAAACCAGCTGTGCAACCCCGGACCCTTAAGCCTCCACCACATGGAAGCTCTCGGTAGTGGTTACTTGGGTCTCTACAGTCATAACCCAGCCATTATGGGGCCCCTCAACACTGGGGAGGAAGTCACCTTCCAACCCTTTCTTAGCCTGTGATTCCACATGGCATCATTGATAGTTATACCCACCTCCCTTTCCCAGGCTGGTCTGTACTGGTCTAGAGAGACCCCATTCACCTCCTGCAGCAGTTTGTAAAGTGTGGTCACCGGTTTGACCAGGGCCTGAATTGTGACCATTCCGAATAGAAAGTTCTCCCAGCTTGTATAAGGTCTGGTGGGTCTCTCTAAGTTGTTTGAGGAGAGAATGAAGTGCCGTACCTGTAAGTATCAAAAGAATTCTGTGTTGCTCCAATCAAATTTCTCTTTTGCCCTTTGAAAAGTAATGCATCCTCCACCTTCAATCAGCTCGTTAAACCGGGTCATCCTCCGTACCTCCCATCTTGCAAACCCATTGTCCAACATGGGGGGAGAAGCCCCCCTCATGTCGGATGAGGGATAGGGGAACCACTCCATCTGGTGTGTCTAGCAACTTCCTAACTTTGTGAAGTATGTATAACCGCTGCTTGACCCACCTGTTGCTGAAATGGTTTGAGTAAACCCGGGAGGGGGGGTGTGCCAGTGCCAGAGTATACAGTGGTCTGCCATCTGGGAGGAGGCTCTCCAAGTCATACCAACGGGACTCTACTCTCTGCCGAGCCCGTGAGAGAACTGGGCCCATCTGTGCCACAAAGTAATATAGATAAAAATCTGGCAAAGCTAGGCCACCTCTCTCCCTGGGAAGGCAGAGAATACGCTTGGCCACTCAGGGTCTCTTATTTTGCCAGGCAAATCTCTGGGTTTCTTTCTGCAGTTTGTTCCAAAATGCAATGGGCAGTTTCAGGGGTAAACA
Organism: Neoceratodus forsteri; assembly: GCA_016271365.2. Classification (NCBI taxonomy): domain Eukaryota; kingdom Metazoa; phylum Chordata; order Ceratodontiformes; family Ceratodontidae; genus Neoceratodus; species Neoceratodus forsteri. The sequence goes on from CM028134.1 coordinate 1,023,242,079, forward strand.
TTGGAATAAGAATAAAAATCTAGGTAAGATGTTCATTTTAAGAACTGAAATGTGACCTACAAGTGTAAGGGGCAGAAGTTGCCACCTCGCAAGGTATTTTTGCACCTCCCCCAAGAGCCTCTCATAGTTGAGGGAAAAGAGTTTGCCCAGGTCTGAACTGATTTGGATACCCAAATATCTAAATTGACCCCTCGGGGGCCCATTTAAAGGAAAAGTTCTCTTTGAATTCCCATGCTGCTTTTTCGCTTAGAATCAGAGCCTTTGATTTCAAAAAATTAATCTTATATCCCAAGATCTCAGCAAAAGTATGAAGGGTGTTGCATAATGCTGGGGTGGAGAGAAAGAATATGGAATCATCAGCATATAAAGAAATTTTCTGTTCACACCCCCTTCCCATAATGCCCGAGATCTGTAGCTTCTGTCTAACTGTAATGGCCAGGGGTTCAAGGCAGAGGTCAAACAATAGGGGAGAAAGGGGACAGCCCTGTCGCGTGCCTCTCATTAGAGGAAAAAAAGGGGAACTGACACCATTCACTCTAACAAGGGCCTGTGGGTGGGAGTATAGGCTAGATATTGTGGATAGAAATTTGGGGCCAAAATTCATTCTTTCCATGGATGCTTTTAGAAAATTCCAGTTAACTCCATCGAAAGCTTTTTTGGCATCCATGGATATGGCAATTAGAAACTGGTCCAGTGAGCTCTGAGTGGAGATGATGTTTAATAGCCTCCTGATGTTGTCAAAGATATATCTCCCAGAAATGAAGCCCGTCTGGTCTTCATGAACCAGGGAGGCAATCTGTGTTTGTAATCTACTAGCCAACAGTCCCGTGAATATTTTTAAATCAACATTTAGCAGCAAGATGGGTCTATAAGACCCACATTCTACCGGGTCCTTGCCTGGTTTATAAATGACCGAGATGTGTGCAAGTTGCCATGAGCTCAGTGCCCCCTGTCCATGACGTCCTGGCACACTGGTAACATAAATGGCAGCAAGAGGTCTACAAATGTTTTATAGAATTCCAAGGGGAAGCCATCTGGTCCCAGAGCCTTGCCAATCTTAAGTTTCTTAATGTGAGCTAACAGTTCCCCTCCAGAAATTGGTCCATCAAGGTGCTGTCTTGCTTCATGAGAGAGGAGCCTCAGGTTCAAGCCCTCGAAAAAAAGTTGAGAGCTTGGTCTCATAGTCTGGGATCACCCCTGCCTTCCAGCTGACCTGCAGCTATCTTGTCAAGCTGGTTTGCGACCAGATGCATGCCATGGTGAAACAGCAGCTCAGAATGGCCCTGGGCATTGTTGACTCCTGTGCCAGGGCTCTTGCCACAGCGGTGGTCAGGCAGCAACGGGTGTGGCTGAGAATCTCATCTATCATGGCCAATACTCAGCACAAGCTGGCAGATGGCCCTTCTTTGAGTAACGACTTATTTGGGCCTGGGGTCAACTGGCATCTCACTCGTATAGAGAAGTCCAGTGCCACCCTGGACTCCATAATGTCCTCTCAGAAGGACGTCAAGGGCCAGAAGCAGCGAAAGAAGCTCTTTCAGTTTTGGCCCTAGTCTGCGCCTCAAGCTAGACCACCGCAGCTCCATGGGGGGGGGGGGCAACAGCAGGCCAAGTAGCCCAAGCCTTAGGCAGCCTCCTCTGGCTCTAAAAAGTCAGGGGGCTGAGGGGCCACTGATCCCTCAGCCAGCTCCAGAGCCACTACCAAGCCTTCCCAGTGACGGGTTGGTAGGTGTCACTCCCATCCTTCCCAGCCCACAACCCCCTGTAGGGTGCCAGTTCTGCCACTTCGCTTCCACCTGGTCCAGCTTCATGTCGGACATATGGGTGCTGGAAGTGGTGGGTCAAGGATTGCCTCTGGAGTTTGAGGCGTCCCTGCCCAGCCAAGCCTGTGTCCCATGGGAGAACACAGTGTCTGTGGACATGTTGTCTGCCCTTCAGGAGGACATCACCCAGCTTCTCGGGAAAGAGGTTGTTCTCCAGAACAGTGTGCTTCTGCTCTCTAGACCTTCAAGATGCCTTCTTCCACATCCTGATCCATCCGTTCCACCGGCAGTTCTTGAGGTTCCACTCGGGAGGGATCCTCTACAAATTCCAGGCCATGCCATTCGGCCTTTCCTTAGCCCCCAGAGTCTTCACCAAGTATATAGCAGTGGTGGCAGCCTTCCTGCGGTGCTGAGGTGTCTGGGTGTACCCGTACCTGGATGACAGGCTGATCGCCGGTTCCTCCAGAGAGGAAGTGGAGCAGTCCAGGGATCTGGCCCTTCAGACCTGCTTGGCCATGGTCCTCTTAGTCAGCAAGGCCAAGCCAGAACTCAGTCCCTCACAGGTCATCCAATTCATTGAGTCAGAGGTCAACTCCCTTCAGGCCAAGGCCCAACTCCTGGCAGACCGGGCGGAAGATCTTACTTCCTTTGCCCAATCATTTTGGGTTGACCACGTGTGCCCTGCCCAGGACTTCCTGTGCTTGCTGGGGTACATTGGGTCCTGCACCAATGTGGTCCAGTGGGCCTACTGGCGAATGCACCCCTGGCAGTGGGAGCTGCCCCCATCAGTGGTCTCAGCACCTTGGTCACCTCGACAAACTGGTCACAGTGATACAGTTGATGTGGGACACCATCCAGTAGTGGCTTATCCCGGGAACATCTGCAGGAAGGAGTCCCATTTGTCTGCTCAGAGCCAATGGTCACTCTCACGACTGACGCCTCTAATGGGATGGAGAGCCTACCTGGGGGACAACAGAGCCCATGGGCTCTGGACCCCAAGGGGTCTCTATCACATCAACCTGTTGGAGTTCCATGCAGTGCATCTAGTGCTGACGGCCTTCGCTCTGGTTGTTTGGGGTCAGGTCGTCCAGGTCCAGATGGACAAAACAGTGACCAAGTACTACCTCAACAAGCAGTTCAGGATGCATTCCCTTCCACTGTGCCGGGAAGCTCTCCACATCTGGAGCCTCATCCACAGTCTGGGAACTGACCTTCTGGCGATACGTGTAGCTAGCATTTCCAACCAGCTGGCGGATGTGCTCAGCCGAATGGGCAAGGTGTCTCACGAGTGGTCTCTTCACCAGGAGGTAGTTGACCACCTGTTCTCCCAGTGAAGCACTCTCAAGGTCGACCTGTTTGCCACCCGGGAGAACACGAAGTTGAGGTTGTTTTGTGCCCACCCTCCACAGTGCGGGACACTGCTGGAGGATGCCTTCACAATCGCTGCACCTTGGGCCTCCTATACGCCTTGCCTCCCTTTCCCCTGATCCACACGGTGCTGATCAAGGTGCAGAGGGAGAAGGTGCGGATGATCCTGGTGGCTCTGGACTGGCTTCGCCAGTTCTGGTACCCTGATCTCCTCAGTCTCAGCAGCAGGCATCCATGGCGATTGCCCCTCCACTCTGACCTACTCTTGTGCTCTCAGGGGAGGGTCCTGCATCCAGATCTTCAGTTTCTGCACCTTATGGCCCGGTTCCTGAGCAACTAGAGTTCCAGACTTTAAATTCCTCCGACAAGGTCCTCCAGCTCGTTGAGGCCTCTCGGAAGGAGTCAACTCGCTAGTGCTACACCTTCAGATGGAAAAGGTTTGCCATGTGGTGTCAGGACAAGGAGCTAGACTCCTTGTCCTGCGGTGAGCATTCTGGACTACCTTTGGTCCCTCTCCCAGTTCGGCCTACAGTCGACGACCCTCAAGGTGCACCTGGCAGCCATCTCTGCATGCTGGGCATGGGCTGGTATGCTGACGGAGGTGCAGGAGAAGGTGGTTGGGCACTTCTTCAAAGACCCTAACCACTTATCCGTGCTGGTGGGTGAGCCACCACCACCTTGGGATTTGTTGGTGGTCTTAGCAATGCTGATGAGCAAACCATTCAAACCGATGCACAGCTGTCACATCTCCCACCTGTCATGGAAGACCGCCTTCTTGGTGGCTGTCACCTACACCAGAAGGATCAGTGAGCTCCAGGCACTTTCAGTGGAGTCCCCTTATCTGGTCTTCCATGAGGACAGGGTTGTCTTCTGCCCAACTTGAAGTTCTTCCCGAAGGTTGTTTTAGAGTTTTACCTTAACCAGGTGACTAACCTCCCAGTGTACTTCACCAAACCAACCTTGGAGGCCGAGTACAGGTTCCTTTTGTTGGACCGCTCACTTATTACAAAGAGCCATACGGCTATAGTTCAGGGAGATGTTCGCCAGCTCATTTGTCATCTACGCTGAAGCCACACCTGGCAGATCGGCAGCTAAGCGTACAGTTGGCAGATGGATAGTCTCCTCCATCAACCTCTGCTATAGGTTGACTGATAGGGAGCCTGTTGCTGGGCTTAGGGTTCATTTCACCGAACATATCGCTGCCTCTGTGGCTGCTTCCAGGGATGTCCCTATGCAGGAGATCAGCAGGGCTACGACCAGGAAGTCAGCACACACCTTCATCTGCTATTACCACATTGACTTTGAGTCACGCCGGGATGCTGGTTTTGGGGTCTCGGTTCTCCAGTCTGTCTTCCCTAAATAGAGGGTGTGTGCCTTGCCCCCTCCTCCTAGCAGTTCTTCGGGAGTCTGCCAGAAGTGTGGATAGTACACCATGTCCACATCCCTAGAAATGAGGGTTACTCACCTGTAACCGCAGTTCTAGGAGTGGTGTATGGTGTACATCCACACAACCCACCCAACTTCCCCTGGCAAAAGGCACACTGAATCTTGCTTCCAGCGGGTAAGATCTGATGTCATGGGGTGGTGCCAAGGAGGATACTACCCAAGTGTGTGGGAGGAGGCAGCTTGAAGACCCTTTGGCCAGAGATTCAGAGGGAAAGGAATTTGCCAGAAGTGTGGTTGTACACCATATACCACTCCTAGAACTATGGTTACAGGCAAGTAACCCTCGTTTACAGTCAGTTCAGATGTACAGTGGCTGAAGCAGCAAATGATCTGTCTCAACTTTGGATTTTCAGCAAGGAGTATCTGTTCCCACAGTTTCCCTTGCTCCTTGCAGTCATAATAAACATTTTCTAATCACACTGTTGGTTCATTCTAGTGGCTTTAGAGTGGCAAAGCAGGTCGTGGTTCCCAGACTTACAGTCAGAGACCTTCCATCTCCCTCTGTGCACAGTCTTCTATGTCAGGGTCTGGTATTTCATCCCGGTCCAGCTCAACTCTAGTTAGCAGCCTGGCTCCTGAGAGAAGGATTCTGAGACTAGGATATTCTGAGAGAGTGGTTGCTAACATAATGTCATCAAGAAAACGTTCTATGTCGTGGTTTATGATGCAGTGCTGTTGACTTTTTCCCACTGGGTCACTCTAATGTGTTTTAAACTGTGGAATGCATATATGCTCCATATTTTGGGTTTTCTTTAAGTGGTGGCAGACAAGGGTCCGGCCTGCAGCACATTGCAGGTACAGGTCTCAGCTTTGGGTGCAGTGTTGGTTCTTGTGAGGGACACTGTCTAGGTTGCACTCAAACATTGATCAGTTTTTTTACAGCCCTAGAAAGAACAAAGAGGACACATTTGGAAATCAGTGGGGGGCTTAATTCTTGAAGGATGTGAGAAAGTTCTTTACTGAAAGGGTGGTGGAGTCACAGAACAAATTGCCAGTGGTGTGGTAGAGACAAGAACTCTGAATAAGTTCATGCATAGTTCAGACAGAACCAAGGGACTCATAGACACAAAAATGGCATACAGAAAGGGAATGGATGCGGGGGGGGGGGGTCAGCCAGCTATGACATTATGTCTGCAGGTTAGGTAATCATAAATATGGGCATACTTGATTGACTGTCAATCTTTTTCAGCTGTCAGGTGCTATGTTTTGTATATAGATACCCACTTCCCCCCCCTTGGGATCTTAATGTGGTCCTTAGTGTGCTCTGCAATCCTCCATTTCATCCTCTGTCAGCCCGCCGGCTGAATTGGTGGGGGGCCAAAACCATCTCTGCCTTCAAAACTGGTTAGGATATAGTTAAAGACGTAATACTGACTCGGGGTAGCAGAAAGGCAGGAACATTCGGGGGGGGGGGCACCATGAGCAAAAACCACTTATAGACACTAGATCTTGGGGTAGGTTAGGGTTACTGGGTAGACTAGATGCCATAATTTTCTCTGTTTCTGTGTTTTAGAAGATATCCTGTCCACTATGACATCTGTTCTAGTAGCATTTTGCTGTGCTAGATAGATCGGATTGCTGCAAGCTCTCCAGTGCAACGATCTTTCACCAGGATAAGGCAGTGTTATGTACAGTCCCTCCTTCCCCTACCTCTCCCTTCCCTCCCTTGTTACTGATACTGATCGGGTCATTCCAGCGGCCAGGAGCTCCCGAAGTCAGGCCGTACTGGATCCCTTGTAGAGCTGCCTGCTGGTGTAACTACTTAAGGAACCCAGTAGGCAGGCTACGATTCTCAACATGGTGCTCACCAACTTGGAAGTAGTAGGAGAAGTGAGGGTGGGGGGCCACTAGGGAGCAGTGACCATAACTTTCTATGGTTTGAACTTGCCCTTGGGACAAGTAAGCCCTCATCAAAGGCTAAAGTCCCACATTTATTTATTTTATTTAAGTCTTTGGTAACCGGTAAGTGCACTGATCCAAGGGACCATTTTCAGGCATGACCCGGGCCACACAGGTGGTAGTTACCGAGGTAGTGACAAGTTATACAATGAGTACAAGCCATATGGATATACAGACATCATTGGTGAACAGAGTGGATATACAGACATCATTGGCGAAGAAAGAAAGTGATATGGGAAAGTAAAATTAATGAGAGGCTGAAAAAAACAGTACATCATGATAATCAACAATTATTATACAATTAATTACAAAGGATGTGGCCAGTGCAAATTAATGCACAGTGTTAAAAAAAAAAAAAAAAAAAACGTACAAGACAATAGCCAAGTGAGAGAGCCTGAGAAGCAGGTAATTAGGGATGTAAGACCAAAGAAATAGAGGGCAGGGGAGGCCAAAGCAGCCCAAGAGGAAAAAGTCAGAAGGGTGGTGGTAGTGGATTATCCAAGCTAACAACGGCATGTGACCTCATCAAGCAGCCAGGATTTGAGATGTTTCTTCAAAGTGGCATGGGAGTCCAGAGAGTGGATGGGCGTGGGGATTCTGTTCCACAGAGTGGGAGCAGCTACAGATAACGCTCTGCTACCCATAGCCGAGGAGACTTTCAGGATATCGGGGTTGGGGGGAAACTGAGGATGCACACAGATACCTCAAAGGAATTCTGGTCTTGAGGAGATGCATATTCAGAAGAGAAGACTTCAAGCAAATGAGGCAGCTGCTCCAGGACAAGTTAGTCAGAGTGACCAACATCAGGAATGTGGAGGAAATATTGGGGGGGGGGGGTAATCAATGGGGCCATTCTTGAAGCAACAAAGTCTCACTTGAGAATGGTGATCAAAAGAAACAGGTACAAGATACCAATATGGTTCTCTAGAAAGGCCAGGGAAGCAGTGAGAGCCAAGAAAAGGCAGTTATCAAGTACAAGGAAAAGCAGAAGAAAAAAGAATGGAGAAAGTACTTAATGAGAACAGGGAAACCAAAAGGGTGGTCAGAGAACAATGGCAGACATAGAGCTGTGTATTGCGGAAGGGGTCACAGGTGGGAAAAACAGTTCTTTACATATAGTAAAGGAAAGCTGTCATTGTTCCACCATGCCAAAGCTTACCCTCCGGTTAAGCTTTCAAGTGTGTATTCTTGTTTTCTCATCCAACATACATTATTTTAACTTTAAAAATGTGCAACCTGGAAGTATGGCATGTGTGTGTGTGTGGGGGGTTTCCATATTATTAGGGCATGTAGACGCACTGCTCACTTCAGTACTTTTGTATTGAAGCGAGCAGTGCATCGGCACACCTTTGCAGATAATGGAGCCCCCCCTGATGCGTGCCATACTTCCGGGTTGCACATTTTGTAAAGTTAAAATAATGTATGTTGCGGCACAAGAAAAATGCCTCAACATACATTAAAAGCTTAACCAGAGGGTAAGCTTGGCTGGGGCAGGGCGGTGGAATAATGACAGCTTTCCTTTAAGGAAAAAAAGAAGGGGAGGAGAAATTTTTAGGCTACTAGAGAGAGGTAAGGTAATTGAGGGGGACTGGCAGACAGCAGCTGTTCTTAACTACTGCTTTTGCTCTGTATTCACAAGAGAAGACAGAGGGCCTCAGCCAGAGCATGGAATTAAGACAGCTGTAAGGGGGACCTCTAAGATAAGGCAGCAAGTACTTAGCAGTGAAGGGGTCTGGAAATGGCCAGCAGCCCTAAAGATAGATAAGGCCTTTGGGCCAAAGCAGATGCATGCGTGGGTGCTCGATGAACTGGCAGTGGAACTAACTGAACCCCTGGTGGGGCTGCTCAATAGCTCAGTTCAGACAGGGATAGTTCCAAAAGACCGGAGGGTAGAAGGTGTCCCGCTTCATATTGGGGGGGAGACAAGGAGCAGCCAGGTAACTACAGACCTGTCAGTCTTACCTCTGTTGTAGGTAAACTGATGGAGACACTAGTCAAAGAGGGCCTTGTAATCTACCTGGAGAGCAGTGGACTTCAAGATAGTAAACGGCTCAGTTTCATGGCAGGAAGGTCTTGTCAGACCAACCTGATGGTATTCTTTGACTGGGTAATGAAGGTAGTAGATAAGGGCCACGCTGTGGGTTTACTCTACTTTGATTTCAGCAAGGCTTTCGACTCAGTGCCTCACATAAGGTTGCTAAAGAAGCTACAGGATCTTGGTACAGCAAAAGACACAGTTAGATGGTGAGAAACTGGTTGTAAGGGAGACTGAAGAGGGTTGTTGTTAACGGAGTCAAACCAGAAGAGAGGGAGGTCACCAGTGGGACCCCACAAGGATTGGTCCTGGATCCAGTCCTTTTCAGTAGTTCATTAGTGACATGGGAGAAGGAATCCAGGGCAAGATGTGTCTCTTTGCAGACAACACTAAGCTTTATGGCAGGGTAGATAGTAAGGCGCTGATAGTCTTGAACCCAGGCTTCTGAAAGCCGCTGCCCCGCTTATAGCCTCCCCCTAACTAACATCTTTAACCTGTCGCTATGTTATGGTGTAGTTCCTAATGTTTGGAAGATAGCCAGGATAACCCCATCCTTAAGAAAGGTGATCCTAAAGATATGGCCAACTATCGGCCCATTGCTGTCCTCTCTGTGCTTAGTAAAATTCTTGAAAAATTAGTGGCAAGTCAATCCATAGAGTATCTGCAGAAACACAACCTACTCTCTGGTCCAGCATGGCTTCCGTAAAGGCCATAGTACTTCTACTGCCCTTCTGAAACTTACTAACGACATTTACGCTGCCATGGACTCTGGTCTTTTGACAGGTGCCATTTTCATTGATCTCACCAAGGCATTTGACCTGGTTAACCACACCCTTCTCCTTACAAAACTTACCTCCCTTGTTTTTTCAGCCAAATCGGTGAACTGGTTCCTCAGCTATCTATCCAGTCGACAGCAGGCTGTAGCTTTTGACTCAGCCATGTCTGACCTATCATCCATACATGTTGGGGTTCCACAGGGATACATACTTGCCCCCTACTTTTCACAATTTTCATTAACGACCTTCCATCCCGGGTACCTACTTGCTCTACTTTGCTCTACGCAGATGACCTTGTCCTCTACCATAGTGCCAGTAATATATCAGACATAAATAACTCACTATCTTTAGATTTCCTAAACATTCAATCCCGGCTAACTGCAAATCACCTTGTCCTTAACGGTAGTAAAAGTCAGTCTGTGCTCTTTGGCTCTCCTGCAAAACTAAAAGTAAATCAGAACTCCCTCAAAATATCCTGTGCTGACAATTCCCTGTTAGTCAACACCAGTTCCTTTAAATACCTGAGTATACTTCTTGATGAATCCTTGGACTTTGATCTCCACATCACTGCAACTTGCAAATCTGTCAAGGCAAAAAATTGGAGGAGCCTACCGCACTAGCTATGCCCTCACCCCATCGGCTAGGCTTGCTGTGGCACAAGGCTTTCTGCTCCCATCTTTGGCCTATGGCTCAGTCACCTACTTAGGTGCAACTAAGACCTCCCTCCATACATGGGACACTACGTATAATAACATCTGCCGTTATGCTTTTGCCTCTCCTCGGCACAAACATCAGTGTCAGCACTATGGTGATCTAAATTGGCCTAGTCCTGCTGCCCATCTCCTCCTATGCTATGGCGTTATAATAGATGGCACCATAAGAGCAGGCCTCCCCCAATCTCTCACCTCGCTACTATACCCTCAAACCCCTTCCTACGGTCTCCGTTCAATTGATCAGACCCCTCTTTACATCCCCAGGTGTAAGACCACAATGGGTGCACGAGCCTTCTCCCATGCTGCCCCTAAATATTAGAATACAATCCCTCCAGCTATTTGTCTTGCCCCTACACATACTGGCTTTAAGAAGCTTCACCGTGAGCACCTACTTGCAGTAAGTCTTCGTACCTGTTTCCATCCACCATAAACCCATCCCCCGCTCTGCTTGCCTTCATTCTACTCCCACCCTACCTGAACACACTCTAACCTACCTCTTCTCCCCTCCCCCCCTTTTTTTTCTTATTCCTCCACTATGCTTATCTGACTTACAAATTGGCACTTACTACTCACTGTTCATAACAATGACTGGTACTAATCTCTTAACCTGTGTTGCGCTTGTCTCATTCTTCTGAACGATCCTGGTATCTTTGTCTTATTACTTACTTTGCCTGACCATCTATTATATAGTCTTACAAGTGTTTGTGATGTTTTTTCTTTTCGACTTACTTTGCATTGTATGACCTATAAGTGCTGCGTCACATTGCTGTTGGTTGTTTTGTATCTGACTTGTATCCTCCTGGGTCGTGCCTGAAAATAGGCATTCCTATGCCTAGTGCACTCACCCGGTAAACAAAAACAAATAAAATAAATAAGGAGGGCGTTAGGGAGAAGCAGAGAAACTTGCAAAAGCTAGAGGGGTGGTCAGAGTTTGCAGTTGAAATTCAGTGCCAAAAACGACATGGTGTGATGCTCATAGGGAACAAAAACCTGAAGACAGAGCACTGGATGGGGTGGTAATGCAGTGCATGATCTCTGAGGAAAGAAACCTATGGAGTCATCATCAGTGACTTCCTAAAATTATCAAACCAGTGTAACAAGGCCTACAGTACGGCAAACGGGATGCTGGAGTGTATAGGAAGGGGTATTGATAGCAGAAGGAAGGGGTATTAGTACCTCTCCATAGATCACTGGTGAGGCCCCACCTGGAATACTGTGCCCCAGTTCTGGAGTCCTTACCTAAGGAAAGATGAGGACAGGCTGGGCTGGAGACAGTGCAGTGCAGGGTGACCCAAATGATTCAGGGCCAGCAGGGCAGATCTTATGAGGATTATCTCAGGGCTCTGAACATGTTCTTGCCGGAGGCCAGACGAGAGAGGGAAGATATCAAGTTTAAGTTTACTGCAGGAAAAACTCCATTGAGCAAGCTCATTCACAAGGAGGTCCTGGAGGATATATACAGACAGGACTAACAGAACATTTAGTAAATAAACATAACTATATTTGAAGTACAGTTTTGGTCCATATGGGACAAGTGTACAGACAATACTTTATAGCACATTAAGTAAATCAACAAACCCTTGATTAAGATGCAGTTTCGGTCCATATGGTGCTTAATACTAAAAAAAGACCTAAAAAAATGAATCTTAAAAACAGCTGCAGACAGCTTTTATTTTTTTCAGCAGCTAACTTTTTAAAGAGGCTGACAGATAGTTTCAAGGAAGACTGAAGCTGATTCCGGGTAACTGGGAGGGCAATAGAAATGGCGCATTTCCCAAAGGTGGTGCGAGTCCTGGGCAGGTCAAGGAAGATAAAATCCACTTTCCTAAGTGAGTAAGCACTGCGGGAAATGTGGATAAGAGAAGTTAGGTAGATCGGGAGCTTGTTCTGGAGAAGCTTTCGGGTCCTGGTACCAGTGTGGAGTACACATCTAATGGTAAGTGACGTCCAGCCTGCCACTGAGTACAGGTCACAGTGGTGTGTTCGGTACGGGGAGTTTGTAATGAAACGCAGGGCACCGTGATAGAGGATATCCAATTTATTTAGGTTGGTAATTGCAGAAGACACGTAGATTATATCCTCGTAGTCTAATAAGGGAAGGAATGTGGCCCGGACAAGCCTAATTCTGGTCTCTAGTGGGAAGAGAGACCTGTTGCGGAAGAAGAAGCCGAGCCTTACTTTTAATCTTCTAGACAGGTTATCAAGGTGATCATTAAAGTAGAGCTTGTTGTCTAACCAAAAGCCAAGGTATTTAAATTTGGGGGTGACTTCCAGAGGTTCGCCTAGGGAGGCAACTATAAAATCCTTGGGCAGGGTGATAGGGACGGAGGGTAATGCATTAGGAGAGAAGATCATGGCTTTGGTTTTCTTAGCGTTTAAGAGAAGTTTGACATCAATGAGATTAGATTCAAGCTTAGCAAAGTCAGCTAGGAGTACGTCCCTAACTTCAGGTAATGTTGAGCCAGATGTATAGAGAACTGTATCATCGGCAAAGAAGTACAGTTTTGACTTGGTTATATGAAGGTTGAGATCGTTAATGTATAAGGAGAAGAGAATAGGACCTAGGATGGAGCATTGCGGGACTCCCCTAATGATTGGCAGGGGGGCCGAGAATAAGCCGCCAGCTTTGATTTTCTGCATCCTTCCCGACAGGTAACTGCTAAACCACTGAATGGTAGGAGGGGTAGCGCCTATTTTAACTAGGCTGTTCACTATTAGGCTATGGTCTACAGTATCGAATGCTTTACTAAGGTCTAAGAAGACGGCTCCCATAGTTTTCTTAGAGTCCATAGCGGAGACCCAGTCATTGGTTACTTTAGCCAATGCAGTGACGGTGCTATGGTTAGAGCAGAAGCCAGATTGAGCTGGGTTTAAGAGAGAAAAGGTTTCAATGTGATATTTTAATTGAGATTAAATAAATTTTTCGAAGACTTTGGAGAGGATAGGCAGGATAGAAATGATAGAGACCTTCAAGTTCCTGAAGAGAATGAAAAAGGTAAACTGCGAGAAACTATTTAGCATAAGTAGTGGATCAAGAACATGGGGGCACACGTGGAAACTGAGGATGGGGATTCAACAGGGAAGTGAGAACGTTTTTCTGCCGGCTGATGGCTGATGTAGTGGACGCCAAAACCATCAGTGGTTTCAAACACAGCTGGGACAGAGTGAAGGGCTTAGAGACTGTGCAGGCTGGTAATGGTAGGGCAGGGAGCGTGGTGGTGGATAGTGTGGGTTAGAACCCTGTATGCATAGTTGGTCCTGGGTTTGTTAGGATTCATGGGCAGACCGCATGGACCAGTGATCTTTTTCTGCCATCATTGTTGATGTTTCTACGTTTGTTTCATGTTAACCAAGATGTCAGCCGTCCTTCCTTTTGTCCGAAGCCTAGGACCACCAAAGAAAAGCAGTTGCACAAGTTAGATGTCTGAAGAGCAGTTAAGACATACCTTATATGAACAGTCTTTCTGGAAATCTGATAGCCTTTTTGTACTATTTGGAGCAGCAAAAAAGGGGTGAAAAGGCATCCATACATGGTGACCTTGGCTAGATGGGTCAGAACATGTATAGCAAAGGCCGATGTGATGGAGAAGTTGTCACTGTCTGCTTTGATCAAAGCACATTTATTTCTTAGGGGCTGTTGCAGCCTCAGGCAGCGAGGGCTGACACCTCAGCTTCCAACTTGTGCAAGGCAGTAACTTGGTCTTTCTTACACACAATCTGCAAAGTATTACAATTAATCACTCTGAGGTCTGCTGATGCGGCCATTGTGTCAAGTGGCAGTAAAGTGATAGGCTGCTAATTTTGAAGGAATATTCCCTTCTGAATACTTCTGGTGGGTACTGCTTATTGAGTCTCAGCAGTGAATGACTAGCCCAGTGGCAATGAGGAATTACAACAGAAAGAATAAATTCTATCAGACTTAACCTTAATTTTTCTTTTTCTATTACTTACAGCGTTCTTTCTGGGGCCCACTCCAGAGTGTATAACTCTATAGTGAATATTCTACAACTGACATTCATTGCATTTTATAATTTCTATTTTTACCAGTCACCTTGATGGGTTCAATGTCATAAAGGTGACCGGCGAAAGGTGATCACTATTATGAAGTCACAGCGGCAAAAAGCTGTTTTGGCGCTGGATTTCACACACAACAAAATGACGCAGATTTGCATTTCTAACGTTCCCCCACTTCAGGATTCTCAACACTGGGGGTGCAAGAGGGGGACAGCAAAACATAAAATAAAATTGGGGCCAGGCGCAACAAAAACGCACCTGTGCCCGGACTCCAAACCCAGCACCCTGCCCACCCAAAGCCGCAAACCCACCCACCACACCATGTGACCAGCTTGGCAACCTGCTATGGCACCACCTCAAAACCCTCCCGCCTCGCTGAGCATGCTTGCTCCCACCCCACCGCACGCTACGTATGTATAGCAACATCCTGTCACTACATTCACCAACCCACCCCATCTGGTCGCCCTACCTCATCAGTAGCCCCCATACCATGCACCGCAATTGAGTCGCCATTTTGCAGTTCACTCAATTGCAGTTGCGCATGTCACAGGCTACCCCTTGATGCTGTTTGTTTTAGGAACACATTCTTTTACTCAGAGTTCTCTGAAAACAGCTCAGTGTTAAAGCTGCCGAGCCAGCCCATCAACGTAGCAGTAGTGCTATCGCCTACAACACCGGCGGTCTGGATTTGGGAATGAGCCTGGATCATCAGGGGCTGGCTGGGGAAGGAGGATCGAGCAATCCAGAGTATGCTGCCCTCCTCTGGGGAGGGCGGATTACCTTACTTGCTGCAGTACTGCCATCTGGGTGAGGCTGCTATGGGTGAGACAGATGCAGGCGGGGGACCAGCGTGGCAGCACGCTTAGCATGCATACATGCCTTTGTCTCCGTAGCATGCTTGCATTTGTAGGGATTGAGAGAACATGGAAAAAGACAGCTCTACAGCTTGAAGATGGAGTCCTGGTGCAGCACACCAGGCCCTGCCTTGCACAGCTTATCTCATGATGAAAAGCAATGCAGAACGGGGTATATCCTCTCCCTGCTGAGGGGCACAAGCTGAGGTAGTGTGGAGACTGGCGGCGGAAGCAGGTAGGTGGATTTTTCTGTGGGGAATTATTTACCCTGAATACTAACTCAAGGTCACGTGGTTACAAGTAGAAATTACCAGGAGGGAGGTTCAGGAGGGACATGAGGAAGTGCTTCTTTCCAGAAAGGGTGGTGAAACCTTGGAACAGATCTGTCAGCAGAGTTTGTGGGTTCAAACAATCAGGGGATTCAAGCAAGCATGGAATAGAATGAAGGGAATAGTGGTCGCCTGGGGTGACAAAACCAAGGAGGAGAATGGGGTAGGACAGGAAGGGTTAGCACCCTGGAGGAACAGTAGGTTCCAGGGAAGGTTCCAGGTATTATAAGGAATATTAGTAGACTGGATGGACCTCTGGTCTTTTTCTGCTGTCATGGTCTGTGTTTCTGTATACAATTGTAAGGAATGTTTAAATTAACTCTGGCTTAGTTGTATTGCTGTAAAGCTCTGAAAGATTTATGACTGATGATTCAAAGCTGTCTCAGAATGAGATGGAGCTAAGAATTCTGTGATGATGTCATAGCTTTGGAATGTGTTGGCCCCAAATTAAGTGAGCATGAATTACCCAGCAGTAAGTTCAGTGACAACGTTGGAACGAACAGAAAAATAGATTGTAGGGACATGGATATGTTGTTCAATCCACACTTATTGCCAGGTTCCTTGCCGCTTTAAATGTTGCTGGAAGGTCTTCAGGCTGGCTCCTCCCACCCACCCGGGTGGTAAAACCCTCGACTCCGCCCCATGACACCAGATCTTCCTTACCGCTTGGAAGCTCAGGCTCCCTCCTTAGCGCTCTGCGTTTTAGGCCTGGATCCACACTCTTCGGTTAACCCAAAACTAATTCTAAAATTTACAAGACTCCGGTCTTCGTCTTCCCTCACGGCTGCGATAGACAAATCTACTCCCGGCTTTTGGGCTGAAGATGTCCCGGACCAATCCGCGCTCCACGTGCGTCTACTGCATGGGGCTTGGCCACGAGTCGCAGGCTTGTGATTTGTGCAGATCCTTCTCAGCTTCGGTCTTGGAGGACCGTGCTGCTCGACTACTTCTTGGGTGCCCTGAGAAACTGTACCTGCCGGTCAAGTCGAAGGAGGCCCGTTGGGCGGTGTCTGCGGCGGTGAGCTCCGCAGAACAGTTGGAGCAGATGATCGCCCTCGAAGAGGAGGTGGCCCAGGCATTTATCCCGCTCTCCTTGGGCTCTTCCTATACAGCTTCTTTTAAAGAACTTTGTCAGTCCCTCTCCACCAAGGGAGAAGGACCATCGGGACATTCTAGTCAGTCCAAGAAGAAGGACTCAAAAGGTAAGTCCCACCGTCGACGTTTGTGGGAGCAGGAGAGATCCCCTTCACTGGACCGTTGGTCGAGGTTGTGGCTAAGGCCGCTGGCTTCACGGTGTCCCTGTCAGGTTAGCCGGCCGAGACACCCATCGACGCAGTCGAGATTTTTCTCGACCCGTCAGATGGTTTGTCGACTGGAGATGCCAACAACCCTACTTCACTGGTTCCCCCGGTGGAAACTGAGGACTTGCCTGTGCCTCCTGTGCTGGAGTTCCCGGTTAAGGTCCCTGTACAGAGGGAGAAGCGGGTTTCCCCCGTCCCTTCTCAGACCCACCCTTGAAATCCCTGAAGGTCTTGGTCTCAGTCTTCTTCCAGGTCCAGCCGATTCCACCGACATCGGCGGTCTCGGTCTCGGCACCATGGAAAGCGATGTTGCCGCTCATCCTCTTCATTCTCTTCGGAGGATAGGCTCCGGCGCAAGTTGCATCGGTGCTACGAGGACTTGATGTGGCAGCAGCTCTTACTGTCCGGTAACAAGCCGACTCCGTCACCTTCTCCGGCCATTAAGTGGCTGTCACTGGAGTGGCCGAAACAAACTCTCGTAGTAGTCGAGGAACTGCCACCGGCGCCGGTTGTTCTGCCAAAACCGGCTGCTCCACCCACTGTGGTGGAATCTCCGCCTCCACAATCGAAAACTGGGGCCCCGACCAAGGATTCTCGGTAGGGTCAGGGCTTACCCCATAGGTTGTCGGTCACCTTCACTCCCGATCGACTTCGGCACGTGGAGGGTGGCTCAGGCACTCGGCAGCTGTTCGCAGACTCCTCGGAGTCTGACGACGATGACGACTCATTGTTCTACAGGCCGCTCGACCTGGAGTCTGCAGGGGGTCAGTCGGTGGACGAGAGCCCATCCTCGTTTTTGGGAATGCTTTGACTCATCTCAGAGTTTACTGGGATGAAGCTCAAACCCATTTCTAAATGGGCTAAAATTCCCCTCACGGAGATACTGGACCAAGGGGATTCCCCTACGGAGGCCTTTCCTGTGGCCGAAGCCATTGTTGGCACGGCCCTGGAGTTGTGGCAGCGGCCAGCATCTTGTCCCGCACCTTCGGCCAGGATGGCTCGAAAGTATGCAGTCCCTACCAGTTCATTCTCCAGTTTCTCTGAGCACCCCTCTGCGGAGGGGTTAGTGACCGATAGCATTTTCCGGCGTTCCGGGAACACTCGGGATGTGGACAAACCGACAATAAGGAATCCAAAAAGTT
This sequence comes from Neoceratodus forsteri, assembly GCA_016271365.2. Taxonomy (NCBI): domain Eukaryota; kingdom Metazoa; phylum Chordata; order Ceratodontiformes; family Ceratodontidae; genus Neoceratodus; species Neoceratodus forsteri. The sequence goes on from CM028134.1 coordinate 1,023,259,719, forward strand.
GGACTACTCAGGGCAGAAGGTATACGCTGCTTCCTCCCTAGGCCTTCGTCAGACTAGCTCGGCCGTTCTGATGACACACTTTTCACATGCCCTTTTGGGTTCCCTGGATGAGGTGATTCCTCATCTTCCAGCTGACCTTCAGATGATGGTCAGGCAGGTGCGGGATCAGGGAAGGGCAGTAGCTAAACAGCAGCTCCAAACTTAGTTGGACATTGCTGATTCGTGTACCTGGTCAGTAGCATCTGCAGTGGCCATGCGCAGCAGAGCTTGACTGCGGATCTCCACCTTCACGGTAGATACCCAACACAGGCTGACAGATGTTCCATTCCTGGGTACCGACTTATTCGGGCCCGGGGTGGAGGGTCATCTCCAATGGATCGAGAAGTCCAGTGCCACCTTGGACTCGGTCACGTCTGCCCAGAAGGACAAAGGCCGTCAGCAGCAGCGTAAGCCCTTTTGTCCTTCAGCCCCTGTGGCACGTCTGGTCCAGCAGCACCAGCATCAGGGCCAGCAGGCTCACGCTTGGCACCCCAAAGCCAAGTCTGCTGCTTCCTCCTGCAGGAAGCCTGAAGGAAAAGGCCCAGGAGGTTCCTCGACCGGCCCTTCCTCCAAGCCTGCCAAGTGACGGGTTGAGGGGCGTCGCCCCCAACCTCATCACTCTTCCCTGGGATCCCCCCCATGGAGGGGATGGCTCCGCCACTTCCTTTCCGCCTGGTCCGCTATCACAGCGGACCGCTTGGTGTTGGAAGTGGTAGGCAGGGGTCTGCCTCTGGAATTTGAGCAGTCCCCATCCGGCCGTCACCCACGGGGGGGGCTACGGGTTCCACAGCCTGTCGGCTAATCGAGCCGACATTGCCTTGCTCCTCCAGAAGGAGGTGATCAGCGAGGTGGCGAACCCCCCTCCAGACCCAGGGTTTGTGTCCAGGTACTTCCTGGTCCTAAAACGGATGGGGGTCTGGCACCCCATTCTCGACCTACACGACCTGAACAAGTTCCTAAGGTCTCACACCTTCAGGATGGTCACTCTGGCTCAGATCATTCCATTCTTGGAATCAGGCATGTGGTTCTGTTCTCTGGACCTTCAAGACTCTTTTTTTTCATGTCCCAATCTGTCTGTCTCATCAGCGGTTCCTCCGCTTCAGAGCAGAGGGATCCCTTTACGAGTTCCGGGCCATGCCCTTCAGCCTCTCTCCAGCTCCCAGGGTCTTCACCAAATGCATGGCAGTGGTGACAGCATTCCTGCGGCGCCGAGGGGTCCGTGTGTACCCTTATCTGGATGACTGGCTGATTGCAGCCCCCTCCAGGTTGGAGGTGGAGCAGTCCAGGGATCTGGCCCTCCAGGTCTGCTCTCAGATTGGCCTCTTCATCAACGAGGCCAAGTCAGAACTCATGCCATCGCAGGTGTTTCAGTTCATCGGGGCAGTGATTGACTCTCTTCGGGCCAGAGCCCGGCTCCCGGTGGACAGGGCTGAGGTCCTTTCCTCCTTTGCCCAATCATTTCTGGTTGGGAAACTGCGCCCTGCCTGGGACTTCCTGCGCCTTCTGGGCCTCATGACAGCCTGCACCAGCGTGGTCCATTGGGCCCGCTGGCATATACGTCCCCTGCAATGGGGGCTGGCCCGCCAGTGGTCACTGCGCTCCAATCCTCTGGACCAGCCAGTGACGGTGACCCAGGAGATGTGGAATGGCCTACAGTGGTAGCTCGTTCCAGCTCATCTGCAGGAGGGTATCCAGTTTGTCTGCCCCGAGCCGACAGTCACTCTGACGACCGATGCCTCTCTGATGGGTTGGGGTGCCTATCTGGGGGAGCTCAGAACCCACGTCCTCTGGTCCCCTCAGGAGTCTCGATGCCACATCAACCTGCTGGAGCTTCGAGCGGTTCGACTAGCCCTCACCGCCTTCGCTCCATTTGTACGGGGTCAAGTGGTCCAAGTCCAGACAGACAACACCACAACCATGTACTACCTGAACCAACAGGGCAGGACGCACTCCTTGCCCCTGTGCAAGGAAGTTCTCCGCACTTGTTCTCTCGTGATCAGCCTGGAGGTGGATCTCCTAACCATCCATGTGGCAGGAGCCTCCAACAGTCTGGCCGATGCCCTTAGCCGGATAGGTGCTGCATCTCACGAGTGGTCTCTCCTGCCAGAGGTAGTACTAGAACTGTTCTCCCATTGGGGCACCCCTCAGGTGGACCTGTTCGCCTCCAGGGAGAATGCGATGCTGAGGCTGTTTCATGCCCATCCCCCTCAGCAGGACTCGCTGCAGGGGGATGCTTTCTCGAGGCCGTGGACCCCGGGCCTCTTCTACACCTTCCCTCCATTTCCCTTGATCCACAAGGTGCTTCTCAAGGCGAAGAGGGACAAGGTGCAGGTGATTCTGGTAGCCCCAGACTGGCCCCGCCAGTACTGGTACCCAGATCTCCTCAGCCTCAGCTCCAGGCTCCCGAGGCGGCTTCCAGCCTGCCCGGACCTGCTCTTAGTCGACAAGGGAAAGGTTCTCCACCCGGACCTTCAATCCCTGTACCTGACGGCCTGGTTCCTGAGCGGCTAGAGTTCCAGGCCTTGGGTCTTTCTGACGAGGTCCTCAACATCATTGAGGCGTCCCGTAAGGAGTCGACCAGAAAATGCTGTGCCTTCAAATGGAAGAGATTCTCCATTTGGTGTCAGGACAAGGGGTTGGACCCTTCTTCCTGTTCCTTGGCTAGCATTCTGGACTACTTGTGGTCCCTTTCTCAGCTAGGGCTTCAGTTGACAACCCTTAAGGTGCACCTAGCAGCCATCTCTGCTTACCGGGCGTGGACCGGAAAGCAGTCGGTGGCGCAGGAGAAGATGGTCGGGCACTTTTTCAAAGGCCTTGATCACATATCCCCTCCGGTGTGAGAACCTCCACCTCCATGGGATCTATTGCTGGTATTGGCTAAGCTCATAGGCAAGCCATTCGAACCGATGCACAGGTGTGACATCTCTCACCTGTCGTGGAAGACCGCCTTCTTGGTGGCTGTCATGTCAGCCAGAACGATGGGAGAGCTCCAGGCACTTTCCATTGAGTCTCCTTATCTGGTCTTCCACAGGGACAAGGTTGTCCTGTGCCCCAACCCGAAATTCCTTCCGAAGGTGGTGTCGGAGTTTCACCTTAACCAGGTGTTGGCTCTGCCAGTGTTCTACCCCAATCACACCTCGGAGGCCGAATATAGGCTCCATACTTTGGACCCTAGAAGAGCACTCTCTTACTATAAGGAGCGGATGGCTGAAGTTCAGGGAGAGGTTCACCAGCTATTTGTCACCTACGCTGAAGCCGCACCTGGCAGACCTGCAGCCAAGCAGACGATAAGCAGGTGGATCACCTCCTGCATAGATCTCTGCTACAGGTTAGCGAGCATGGAGCCTCCCAGAGGGATAAGAGCTCATTCTACCCACCATACCGCTGCTTCGGTGGCTGCTTCTAGGGATGTCTCTATCTAGAAAATCTGCAGGGTTGCTACCTGGAAGTTAGCACACACCTTCATTTCCCATTACTGCATTGACCTTGAGTCATGCCAGGATGCTGGTTTTGGGACCTCGGTTCTCCAGTCCTTATTCCCTAAGTAGGGGGTGCGCATCTTGCCTCCCTCCTTCCGAAGAACTGGTAGGAGTCTGCCAATAAGTGTGGATTGAACAACATATCCACATCCCTAGAAATGCAGGTTACTCACCTGTAACAGGAGTTCATCCCCATAACCCACCCGACCTTCCTGGCTTCGACACGCAACCTGGCTTCCAGCGGGCTAGATCTGGCAACATAGGGTGGAGCCGAGGGTTTTACCACCCAGGTGGGTGGGAGGAACCAGCTTGAAGACCTCCCGGCAACATTTAAAGCAGCAAGGTACCTGCTAATAAGTGTAGATGAATAACACATACCACTCCTAGAACTCCTGTTACAGGTGAGTAACCTCTAACATACTAAAATGCCAGCAGAATAGGCCTAACGGTCTTTCGCTTCTGCTAGTTTGGTCAGCCCCCACCCTGGGAGATGATCTTGCTGCCCCCCTCACCTTCTCTGGCTTCTCCCTTCCCAGTTCCAGATATTCTCGCTGCATTGGATTTTGCTTCCAGAACCCTTCCCCTGTACCTGTCCCACCCCCTCTTCAACCCCTCCACCGTCTCTGCCTCCACCAGCCCCCTAGGCAGCGCATTCCATGGCTCCACCACCCTCTCAGTGAAGTAGCACCTCCTCCTTTCTCCCCTGAATCTTCTCCCCTCCAGCTTCCACCCATGCCCTCTAGTGGCCCCCTCCTCCTTCCTTCGAAGCACCCTGACTGTTCCTCCCCTATTTACCCCTTCATGTACCTGAAGACCTCTATCATGTCCCCCTAGTCCCTTCTCTCTTCCAGTGTGTACATATTTAGCTCTTGGAGCCTCTCCTCATAGGTCCTGTCCCTCAAGCCCCAAATAATTTTGGTTGCCCTCCTCTGGACCCTCTCCAGGAGTTTAATGTCCCTCTTTAAGTGTGGCCTCCAAAACTGCACGAAGTACTTGAGGTGTGGCCTCACCAAGCAGTTGTACAGAGGGAGTATCACTTCCCTCCTTCTGGAGGTGATCCCCCTAGCGATGCATCCCAGCATCCTGTTGGCCTTGGCTGCTGCCCTCCTACAAGTCTCCGAGTTGTTCATCTTGACATCCACCACCACCCCCAGGTCCCTCTCAGCCATCGAGACTTGTAGCATTCCCGCCCCAGGGTGTACACTTGGCCCGGGTTTCTGGCCCCCAGGTGCAGTACCTTGCATTTCCCTGCATTGAACCTCAGCTTCCACTTTCTAGACCATCTTTCCACAGCCCCCAGGTCCCCCTGTAGGGCCACCCTCCCCTCCTCCGCATCCACCACCGCCCCCAGTTTTAAGTCATCCGCAAAGAGACTCATCTCACTCCTGATACCTGTCCTTATGTCAGAGACATAGGCATTGAACAGGAGGGCCCCAAGGACTGATCCCTGTGGGATCCCCACTAATGACCCTCTTTGGGGATGAGACTATCCCACCAACTATGACCCTCTGGGTCCGGTCCTGGAGCCAATTGCCTATCCATCTGATTATCTGGTTCCCCACCCTCATTTCTCCCAGCCTATCCAACAGGCCCACATGAGGAGCAGAGTCAAATGCCTTGCTGAAGTCTAGAAAGAGGACATCCACTGGTCTACCCAGGTCCAAGGCACTCATCACCCAGTCATAGAACTCCACAAGGTTTGTCTGACACGATTTCCCCGGGACGAATCCATGCTGTCTATCGTCCAGGCACCCTGACTTTTCCAAGTCCCCCCTAGCCTCTCCTTGACAATGCCCTCCATCACCTTGCTCACCACCGATGTCAGGCTGACAGGCCTGTAGTTCCCTGCCACCTCCCTTGATCCCCCCCTTGTGGATAGGCACTATATGCGCCACCTTCCAGTCCTGGGGCACCCACCCTGTCCTCAGAGAGATGGTGAAAAGCTCCGCCAGGGGTTTCGCCTGGACATCTGCAAGTTCCTTCAGCACTCTGAGATGTAATTTATCCGGCCCTGGTGCCTTCTCCGTCTTAAGGGAGCTGAGGGCTTCCTTCACTCTCTCTGCTGTGATTTCCACTTCTGCTACCACTTCTCCCTGCTTAGCCTTCCCCCCCTTCTGCCAGTGATGCCTCCCCCTCTCCCCAGACCTGCCGATCGGTAAGGGTCCCTCCCTCCTCAGTATCACTGTCTTCTCCCATGTATGATGCAGCACCCCCATTTTCCTTGGTGAAAACTGAGGTGAAGTACTCATTTAGTACCCAGCCTGCTCCCCCAGGTCTTGTACCCATCTCTCCCCTGTTTTAATCCTGCTAATCTGCCCCTTCATCCTTCATTTTTCCCTAATGTATCTAAAGAATTCCTTGTTCCCTCTCCTAATTTCCCTGGCCAGGTTCTGCTCCTTCCTTGCCTTAGCCGCCCTCACCACCCTAATGGCCCTTCTAGCCATCAGCTCGTACTACCCTCGATCCCATTCACTCCTTGAGCACTTAAATTGCCTATAGGCTGCCTTCTTTCCCCACACCACCTCCTGGACCTCCCTGGTCCACCAGCAGGGTTTTCAGGCCCTACCGCCCTGTATTTAGTATAAGTCTGATAGGATTTCTTCTTTTCTACTTGATCTAAAAAACAAACAAAAAAATAAAAGGGATAACACCCTGTCCTGGTTTTGGTAGAAAAAAATAGCAAGTTGCGCAGTGTAAAATACTGTAAGCCAGAAAATGCATTTAGAGTGGAGTTGGCTAAAATGTCTAAATCTGCCCAAAAACACCAGATACTTGGCTTGAAAATTTTTGCCACACATATTTACCATCAGTAAGACCAGCTCGCTGTGGTGTTACTGTACTTCTTTAAAAGGACTCAATAAGCCACGCCCTTTCCTTCTTATGGAATCATCTTCAAAAATTCCGTAATCTTTCTAATCTTACCAGTTTAGCTAATTTCCAAACCCACCTTAGGCAGGTCACTCAGGACCCCTGTTATTGTTATGCCCAAGTCTTAGCTCTCCCTACTCTGACGCCGGCCATTAGCACCTTCCTCTCCCAGCCTCTGCTCTACCATTGCCCTGCTCTCTTTTCCGCCCTGCGTAACTCACTCGGCTCTAGGCTGTTACCGCCCTCCTTAATACCCCTACCTCATACATCCCTCATACACCGCTTTACCTGTTTCCCTGACATACTTGGGGTTACCGCCCCGTTTATATTCCTTCCTCTGTGTAAGTACCCAGTACATAGCCCTGTTAGCCCTCTCTAACTTGGGGCTATTGCTCCTCAGGCATCCTCTGCATTACCTAATACACTTACTGTTAATAATGTAGTGCACATTGTCATTATTGTTAAAATTTTTGTATGCAACTGCATATATTGTAAGACTTCATTATTACATGTACTTCTATGCATTAATGTACCTTGTATGCTCTCATTTTATTCCGTTTATATGCATGCTCTTGTAATCCTGCCCAGGTCCATCTTGTAAATGAGCTCTGCTCAATGGTGTTTCACTTAGTTAAATAAAGATTGATTGATGGATTGATTGATTAGGGGATTTCGTTCAAAGGACATATCGCCAGCCATGCTGGCTTCTTCAGCTGTTATTTTGGAAAACTGATGTGTAATGGAATCTTCCTCTGGAGCCATCTGGCGGCGGTCACATCATGGAGGCAAAGCGCCCAGCACCCAGGGTGGGTGCCAGATATTTGTCATTAGCTGACACCCTGCTGGCCATCCACAGAGCAAAGGCAGCCCACAGTAGTGCAGTGTGGGTCCAGCCGTGGCGTCCCTGTGCACTGAACTGGGGATGGGGGATTAGGAAGGGCAGAAATAATTTAAAAAGAAAACAGAACAGGACGCAACTGCCCATTTCTAGTGTCTGAATTGTTCATGCCAGGATCTGAATAGAAACTGCTGATGTGACCCATCTTCAGTGATATTATTGAGTGTGTCTGGAAAATGTGTCTTGATGAGAAACTTTGAATGTCACCACCCCCATCGCAGAAGAAGAAATCCAGTGCACTCTTCACCGCCTCAGTGGCAAGCCACTGTTACAGTATCTGTGTGCTTGGTGTCCACAAAGTGACTGCTGCATCTATTGGCTTAACATTTCATCTCACTTCCATCCGGAGTTAGTTGCAGAATTAGGTTACAGCCATCTGCAGGCCCTGTTTCAAATTAAATTACTGTCCATAGTTAACAGATGTGACTGTGGTTTTAAAAAATTGCCCCTGTGGGATGCGAGGGGCCTGCATTACTGAATAAAGATGCACACTGCCTATCTATTCCTCAGTCTGCCACAGTGGTTTCCAGGTTTGGAAAACCTGAGGGCTTTAGTTTTTTTTTTAAATGGTCTGCATTTCGAGGGGTCCAGCTGCCAGTGATAAGACTACTGAGGTGTATGTTGGCGGTATCAGGGCTGATCCAGCCAGATTCTTTTGAGGCTTCCTGTACTAAAGAGTCTCTACCAAGCCAGCGGGGTGGGGATGGATGATAGGGGTTTCTGGAACACAAAGGGGGGGGGGAGGGCCTCGGCACCCAACTAGGGATCTGAGGTTCGAGCAGGCTCGATAGACCGTAAGGCCTAATCTGCTGGCAATTAGTATGTAAGCCCTGTAAGCAATTTGAAACATGTATGACTGCTCTGTTTCCAATCAGACTAACTGATAATGAGTTTTTAACAGAGGAATGGCAACAGGTTCGTTCCAAAAACTAAAAAGAATTTCTGCCACTCACTTAGTATTACATCACAAAATTGGATCCAGATTTTATTTTTTTTATTTATTTCTTTATTGAATTTCAGAGTAAAGACAAGACAACATAAACAAAGACAGAAATATAAATTGCTTTGCTGTTAATCTAAAGCAGTATATGCTGCAACAATGTGACAACATTAACATTACAAGGTATCATATTCAGCGATTTCCTAGGGATAGATACCTAAGCTAATTTAATTTAATTTGGGGTGGGGAATTAAGGCAGGGGCAGATCCCACAGCGCACAACACATTAATCCTTCTGCCTATTTTCAAGAGTTATAGAACTAGTGTTTAATAAGGGTATATATCTTAATGAATGAAGGTTTGTGGCCTTTAGATGCCTCTGTAATAATTTTGTTTGCTTTTATTTGTTTCTGCAATTACATTTTCATTATTTATTCGTATTTTGCCAGCTACTACTAAAAAAAAAAAAAAAGTCCAGTGGAATTCTTGTATTCTGATGTCAGAAAAATCTTACTGGCAGGGCTGGCAGTGTATTTCAGTGGAAAACTACAAACCTGTTTTCAGGTTTCTATAGAGAAACAACACTTTCTGCCAGCAAAATATTATATATTTAATTGAAATGTGTGATTCTTGATAATATATGATTTTTTGTTATAATTTAGCAGGTGCCATTTTCTTCATATCCAGACCCCCCTCCCCTTACCATATCCTCCTACTCCAGAACGTCTTGGAACCTTCCCCTTCCAGCAAACCAATGACAAGGCCCTATGTCTGTTCCTGTTTTCTCCACCTATTCTCCCTTATACCTTCCTCACCTACTCTGCACTCTCTCAGCACTCAGCCTCTGTTGCTACCAGTTTCTCTCTCTCTCCATAGCAAGCTACCTTTCCATTCTGTTCACACCTTGCAACATACTTATTGCTTAATGTGATTGAATTTTTTCATTTTAGTTACAGAAGAGTTGAACATCATTTCTGTATCCAATGTAATTTTGTAACCACTGTCTGTATTGTTTTGCTGTATTTGTGTTGTTTGCTGTTGACATGGAACCTTTGTAAACAAGCTTATAGCTCAAAGGTTTTAATTCGAGAACTGAATAAAATAAAAAATAAAGAAGAAAAGAGAAGCTGATCATTTAAAAAATTGTAAAATCATACAGATGGACCACAGTAGTGCAGACATATACAAGACAAAGTTTACTGCTCAAAAAAGTATCTATTTCTTTTGAAAAAGATAGGAAAAATATATTTAGCTTCTCATTGAAATACATTGGGCTCCTAAGTAGCGGGCAGTTTCTGACATCACAGTACCTGAATTCTACTGCATTCTTTTTACTGGCAGTGTGAAAAGCAAAGGTGAAAACACACTTGTTTTACTGCACTAACAGATATTTTACTGGGGACGCTAGAGAACCCGAGACCTGATTGGTCATGCTTAATGTTGGCTCCTGCTGATACTTGCTAATTTTGTAAACATTACTGAGCAAAATAATTTTATTGTACTAGCAAGCAATAATACCCGACAAGGTGGGCGGTATTGGGCAATACCGGACCGCCCAGGGGCGTGATGAGGCCCGACACCCCTGGAAGGTCCGGTATTGCCCATACCGCCCACCCTGGAGGGTATTAATTAGCTTAGAAAATGGGCTATCTGTAAAGTTTTTTCTGTAATATTCAAGAATTATTATATATATTTTTTTTAAACTAAAGCTTATCATACAGTTGCTTGGTTAGTAAAGTAGTCCCTCTACTGGCATACTTGACAGTACTTGCCAGTAGAGGACAGGGCAGCATTGGACTGCTGTATACAGCATCTCCCATCTTTGGCAGCTGAACCCCCCCCCCCCAGCTCACTTGCGTTCCGTTTTTTTGTTGTTTATTTCCCTCACTGAGAGAGAAATACACACAGGTTGTCCTCTATTTTGTTAATGCTCCTAATGGGATCAGGAAGGGCAATGGAGCGCAGGGGAGGTACCGTGATTGGAAAGGGGCATGGAGCGCAGGAGAGGTACCGTTTATTTTTTCTTGAAACTGCTTTGTGTAGTGGAGGAGTCGTCCTGGAAAAGTACAGTTTTTCTCTCTCTCTCTCTCTCTCTCTAATGTAGTAATCAGATCGTGATCTAACTGCCATGGATCTGATTATAAAACCAACTTGTCATCGTGGGCTTGAGGAGCGCTTCGCTAAACAACGGGGAGCAGCATTTGGAGAATGGGTGCAAGACCAGGTGAGGAGACAGTACATTTTAAATTAAGCGGTTGGGAAAATGCTTATTGTTCTTTGTTCCGACTGCAGATGAAATAATGGACTTATTTTTCTTTGCTTTTAAAACATGCTCCATTTACTGTTGCTGAGTTTCGACTAGTAGAGTAGCCTAGAGGCTGACTGATCGACTTCAGGAGGAGCGCTGGTGATTAAGTGTGGTGTGCTGCAATCGAGCACCATAACTGATTTTTTTTTTTTTTTTAGGAAGACTTTTTTTTTTTTTTTTTTTGTCTTGACTTCGGTTAAGCAATTGCCATCTCCGGTGATGTTGGTAATTGGGGAGCATAGCTTAGTTGCTTAGTGGTTAAAAAATTGGCGGCATTTTGAAGTTGTGTGCCAAGTGCTTCAGCCAGTGAGGAAGCAGGCTGGGCACAAGGATACTTGGCTGGGCATAAGGCAGGTTTGGGCAGGCACTTTTTATTTGCTGGACGTCTATTGAAAGTTAATGTACCCCCACTGGCAAGGGTACTAGCCAGTCAGAACCCAGCAAATAAAAATCCCATTTTCTAATATAACTGAGATTACTGCAAAGCTTTCTCTTCGCTGCATACTTTCAGCCGAAAATGCCATGGGAAAACAAAAAGGAACAGGTGGAGGCAGTCAGAAACAACAGATGCGGGGTGAGCCGTCCTTGAGTGGAAACGCTGAAAGGCCTGAAGCATCTGGGGATGATGCCGCCATGGACTTCTGTCTTGTATGCCATAAAGGCAGTTAATTTTAAGATGGAAGAAAACGCTGTGTGTCAAGATGCACAAATGAAAACTCGTACCTCAAAGGTGACTGAAACTGACTCTCATTCCATCACGACACTAGCTACGGTAACTAAGCTAACTACCGAAAATACTCAACTACGCATGAGGCTGGAGTCCCTAGAAAATACTGCACGAGCTTCACATATTAGGCTGGTTTGTGTCCCCAAAGGAGTAGAAAGTGATCACCTCTTTCACTTTGTTATGGACTGGCTGAGGAGTCAAACGCAGCCTCGGGGGTCTGGATGGTTACACTTTTGTTAAAGCTTACCGGACTAACTTGCAAGGGGCACAGAATGCTTCTAACACACTCTGTACTGTTCTACTTAAAATGGCCAGTGAAAATGTTAAAAAGAAGGTTCTGTCAGCAGCCAGAAATGCATATCTCTTATTGATTGAAGGGTGGGACATTAAACTGTATCCTGATCTGTCCGCCACCAGAAACAGGAGAAAACAATGTTATGCAGTTTGGGCCTGGTTACGCTCTTTAGGGGTTGTAAACTCTCTTCTGTTCACAGCCCACCTTCGTTCCCGGCTCTCTGCAGCATTCGCTGCCCTCCGAAGACCCTGGTCTCCTCAACCTGACCCTGGGGATTTTTCCCAGCCATCCCAGGGCTATGCCAAGGTTCCTGCTGCGCCTCCGTCAGGCCTCCCTCCTGCTGGGCCGTACGACCTGACATCGGTTCCCCAGACGCCGGCTCCAATGCCAGTCATACCGATGCCGGGCAACATCCCTCTCCCGGATGCTGCTCCAACGCCAGGCCATCCGCCTTCCAGGCCTTCTGCTCCAGGTCCACCCATTGGGCTTCCAGCCGGGCCATCTGCTTCATCAGACCTCTGGCCCCCCTGGTATCAGACTCTGTCTTATCCAGCACCGTCTTACCTGGCTCCGCAGTACCCGACGGTGGCCTACCCGACGCTGCAGTACTCGGTGCCTCACTACCCAACGCGGGGTTACCCGCCGTCGGGTTACGGATACTCATCCTACGGGTACACTCAGTATCCATATCCCCCTCCTCCACCACCCCTCAGCCGCCGGTGGACTTGAAGGAGACTCTGGCCTCCTGGTGGGCTGAGGCCAAGGCTCGGCTCACCAGAGAGGTGAAGAGTTGTCTCCCGGTGACGGTGACGGTTCCCGTATGCCCCGGATGACAGACTCCCTCCCCACCTCCAGGTACCAGGGGCGAGCCTTCTGGTTCCAGGGCAGGGCAGGACATGCTTCCCCGATGGCTTCCTAAGGGGTCCGTTCCTCCCCCACGCCGGGAGAGGGAGTCATCGTCTTCTTCTTCCTCCTCGGACACCTCGGATGACTCGGATGGTTGTTCCGACCCAGACGACGAGCCACGCTGTCCGACCAAACCCAGGCCTAGGACTCTAAAGTCTCCTCCAGAGGATCCTTCTTTCTCAGAATTGCTGCGCAAAATCCAGGAAGTTCATCAGTGGTGCTCATTGGAGCCGGACCCACGGCGTAAGAAACTCGCTGAGCACCTGGATCTGCCCCGAGACTATTCCGACCTTGGTGCCACCCTAGATTGAGCTTCATGCCGACCTCGTTTCCACCATTTGGAAGCAACCGTTGGCATTAGCCCCTCTTCCTCGGAAGTCTAATAGGCTATACCAGGCTCTCGAGGGTGTTGACTTCCTTGATTCTCACCCTCAAGCTGACTCGGTGGTGATTAGCACTGCTCATGGCCGATCAGCTAATCCAAAGCATTTGAGCTCGTCTCCACCTGACAAAGAATCCCGTCTTCTGAACCAGTACGGCAAGAAGATCTATGCTTCTTCCACTCTGGGTATTAGGGCCCTGAACTGTGTCGGTCGCATGAGGGATTTTCAGAAGACGATTCTTAGTGAGGTGGAATCCAAGTTGGACTCCCTTCCCAACTCTCAGGTTAAACAGGAAGTGGCTGACCTTGTCCATTCTGCTCGTTCAGCCAGTCGGCACATGCTTCGTGCCACGTACGATGCAGTGGATGCTGCTGGTTGGAGCTCGGCTTTCACCATAGGCTTAAGGCGTCATGCCTGGCTCTGTGTGTCAGGTTTGGTCCCAGAAGTGCAGTCCACTATTCAGGAAGCGCCCTTCTGGGGTTCGGTGCTGTTCAGTGGTGATGTCAAGGACATTATCACCGATCTGCAGGAGAAGGGGACTGCACTGAGGTCTGTGACTCCATGTACAATCCCCTCCAGTGCAGCATCGTCCCTTTCGCAGGCAGAATCAGCAAAGAGCGAAACCACAGGGAAAGCGGGCCAATAAACGTCTGGTCCCTCTGGCTGTCAAGCCCCAACCACCCAAAAAAGCAGCGGGAGCTTCAGCTGCGACGCTGCCCCACACCACCTGACTCCTTTCCTCTCCCACAGCCTCTGGCATTTCCAGAGGAACTGGTAGGAGAGAGGTTTTCCCTCCACCTCCCGGGTTGGAAGAAGATAACTTCAGATTCCTGGGTGCTCCAACTCATCGCACAGGGACACTCGATAGAGTTTCTACAGAAACCCCCTCGACACCCTTCCCAAGGTTGTCGTACTCGCAGGAGCATCTTCTTCTGGTCTAGGAAGAAATTTCCTCTCTTCTCTTGAAGGAGGCAATAGAACCCGTCCCCTTTCCTCTTCATGGAATGGGGTACTATTCCCATTTCTTCCTGGTCCCGAAGAAAACAGGGGACTTGAGGCAGATTCTTGACCTCAGCTCCCTGAACTTTTTCGTGGTGTACAAGAAGTTCAGGATGATCTCGCTGCAGAGCCTCCTGCCTCTTCTCCGGCCAGGACAGTGGCTGTGCGCTTTAGATATGCAGGATGCCTACCTACATATCCCTATCCGCCCTTCCCACTGCAAATACCTGCATTTTGTGTTCCAGGGGGACCACTACCAGTTCAAGGCCCTCCCATTTAATCTTTCCATGGCACCCCAGGTGCTCACCAAATGCCTTTCGGTGGTAGCGGCCTATCTGCATACCCAGGAGGTAAAGGTTTTCCCATACCTGGACGATTGGCTCCTGGTGGCCCTGTCCAGGGAGAAACTCCTGCACTTCCTCTCCCTTACCCAGCAGGTCTTTGCCTGCCTGGGTATTACAATCAACCAGGCCAAGTCCCATCTGATCTCTTCCCAGAGGCTCCAGTTTATTGGGGCGATCCTGGACATGACCTCTGGCATGACCTTCCTGCCACTGGACAGGGCGGCCACTCTCCAGGCCCAGGTCAGCCTGTTGTCCGACCACAGGCGGATCAGCGCCAGGTCAGTTCTTCGCTTCCTCGGGCTAATGGCGGCTGTAATTCTGACAGTTCCTTGCGCGCGGCTGCACATGAGAATCTCTCAGTGGATGCTTCGGTCTCAATGGGATCAGCTAGTGGACGACCTAGATCTGCTTGTCCTGGTCTCCACTCCCATGGCTCGGGACTTGCAGTGGTGGATGGTTCAGGAGAGTCTCTGCCGGGGAGTTCCCTTCAGTGTCCCTCCCCCCTCGCAGACGTTGACTACGGACGCCTCCAGCGAAGGTTGGGGAGCCCATCTCGGTCCTCACAGGACCCAGGGCTCCTGGTCCAAGCTCAAAAACTCCCTTCACATCAGTGTGCTGGAACTAAGGGCAGTACTGTATGCTCTTCAGGCTCTGCATCTGTATCTGTCTCCAGGTCACCTAGCTGTACAGACAGACAATGTGTGTGTGGTCTGGAACATCAGCAAACAGGGAGGAACTCATTCCTACCCCCTTTGCAGAGAGGCGATGCGAGTCTGGGATTGGGCAGTGCAGCACAACCTTCACCTCACGGCATCTCGCGTCCCGGGGGTCGAGAACACGCTGGCAGACAGGCTCAGCCGGTCATCTGCTCTAGCTTACAAATGGGAACTGGATCAGGGGGGTCATAGACAACATCTTCCTGTGCTGGGGAACTCCACAGGCAGACCTGTTTGCATCCCCTCAAAAACACAAAACTTCCTGTCTTCTGCTCGCTCGCTCCAGGGCACGGCATTTTTTGGAGAGACGCTCTATCTCTAGACTGGAAGGGCAGATTCGTCTATGCCTTCCCCCTGATTCCACTGATTACGAGGGTCTTGCAGAAATTTGGTTCGGAAGGAGCTCGAATGATTCTGATCGCTCCTTTCTGGCCCAGGCAAGTTTGGTTCTGTCTTCTGCAACAGTACTGAGAGGAACCTCTTCTTCCTCTTCCTCTGTTGCTATTTTTGCTGACCCAGGATCAGGGAACCCTGGTCCATCCAGGCCTCAAGTCCTTTCAGTTGCATGCGTGGCTCCTGCAAACGTAGCTCAAGCCCGATTCGGCATCTCCCCCCCCCCCTGAGTAGCTGAGATTCTGGTGGAGCCAGGAAACCCTCAACCAGATCTACTTATTCCAAGAAATGGAAGCTGTTCTCTATTTGGACCGCCTCCAATGATTTCGAGCCTTTCTCGTGCTCTGTTGGCCGACTTCTGGATTGCCTACGACACCTCTTTGATCTGGGTCTCAGCCATTCATCCTTAAAGGTTCACATGGCAGCCATTTTGACCTATCATGTCCCCTTTGCAGACAGAACATTTGCTCAGCTGGAGGTCTGTAAGACCTTTTTGAGAGGAGTTCTTCACTTACGACCACCTATCTGGGCTCCTGCCCCTCTTTGGGATCTGAACTTCATTTTAGAGAGAAGCTTACTCTGCCTCCTTTCAAGCCGGCAGCCTCAGTGGAGCTAAAGTTCCTTTCTTGGAAGACTCTCTTCCTAGTGGCATTACTTCTGCTCAATGGATTTCCAAGCTTCAGGCCCTGATGTGTAAAATCCCGTATTTGATTTTTCACAAGGAACGTGTGGCTCTGCGTACCAACCCTAAGTTTCTCCCTAAGGTGGTAGCTGAATCAATCCATAGAGTTGCCTGTCTTTTTTTTACGCAGCACTCTAATCAGGGAGAGTACCTCCTGCATACTTTGGATGTTCACCGAATTCTGAGATACTACACCAACAGGACGAAGGATCTCAGAAAGACTGATCAACTGTTCGTCTCTCTTGCTCATAAAAGAGAAGGCAATGCAGAGCACAGACAGAGCACCAGGAGGAAGGAGCTGCTGGTATACTGTAACTAAAACTTCCCTACTGGGACTAAGAACTAGAAATCTTGTGTTGAGACCTTCAATTTAGGATAAAAAAAAAAAAAGGTTAGTGTGTTTGTCAGAGGTAGTTGAAGTAAATTGTTTTCTGTGTACTTATCTAAGTGCTTGTCGCAGGTGTCAGAAGGGAATTGTTATCTGTGAAATTAACTAAGTGTAGAAAGATTTGCAAAGTAGGGGGAGTGGCTTAGCTAGAAGGAGACTGGTTAAAACCAGATTTAAGCACTGTCCTAGATAGCTTCTGCCAGAGAACAGACAGAGCACCAGGAGGAAGGAGCTGCTGGTATAACTAAAACTTCTGTACTGGGACTATATTGCCCTCCTTCCTCCCCTCCACCCCCCACCCTAAACCAGTTCTGCTTTTATAGGCACATGATTTAACTGACAACAGGAACTTCCTGTTTGGGAGCAGGAAGTGAGTGATCACAGAGCCACCAAAGACTCACCATCCTAGAAGGGCAAGAGTAGCTCTCCGTTCTCCCCAGCTGCTGTAGGTCTGACTCTGAGTAAGTAAGGAGACTACTGAGAAATATAGGAATTTCTTGTCTTAGAACAGGAAGATCAGGAGCTAAAAGGGCACAGAGGCAGTAAGTAAGTAGGGGAAGAAAAAGGAAAAAAAAAAAGAAAAAAACAAACAGAGGAAAGAGTAAGTATTCCAAACAACAGTTAGGGGGCCAGAAAAAAGACATGATGGGAGTGGTGCAGTGCAGTGGCTGTGGAGCAGCAGTCTTCCGGGAGACGTTCTGGAGGATGCAGTGTTGTCCCATTTGCAGGCACCTCTCTGGGTTGAGGGAGGAGGTTGCTCATCTCCAGGCTGAGTTGGGCAGGATTTGTGGGACCTCCTCTCCCACCCAGGGACCACCAGAGTCACTGCCGTTGCCTCAGAGGTTGCCAAGAAAGAGGAGCGGTTGGACCACAGTGGGCTCAGGGAGGGTGAGGGTGGTGGAACATAGGTGCATCCCTCTAGCTGTACTTCTCCACAATTTCTATGCCGTTCTGGAAAAGTGTGGTTCCTCTATGGAGGCACCCACAGCAGAGACCAAGGAAGATGCTGGGAACCTCCACAAAGGTGACCCACAGGAGGGTGGCATGGGACCCCACAGGGGAAGGAAACAGCTCCTGGTGGGGGACTCCATTGTTAGGAAGGTAGAACTGGGGGAGGAAGGGTAGAGGGAGGTAAGGTGCCTCCCTGGTGCCATGGCTTGGAGGGACAGGGAGCGAATCCTCAGGATCACAGGAGCAGCTGCACAAGGGAGGGAGCTGAATGTCATTGCCCACCTAGGGAAAAATGACCTGGCTAAGAAAGGGATCAGAGCAGTGCAAGACGCATTTGTGGAGATGGGGAGGGTCCTTAGACAAATAGCAGACATGGTAACCTTCTCAGAGGTGCTCCCTGTCTATTACACGGATGAGGTTAGGGTGCTCCACACCATGGGATTCAATCAGTGGTTGAAAAACCGGTGCAGAGCTCAGGGATTGGGCTTCATTGGGGACTGGGGGTCCACCTGGACGCATTCAGGCCTATACTAACTTGATGGTCTGCATCTGTCCAGGAGGGGAACCAGGATCCTAGGTGATAGGTTTAAATACTTCATTGGCAAGCATTTAAACTAGCCAAGGGGGGGAGGCACTGGAAAGGAGCAGGGAAATCCTAGCCCCCCCCCCAAAAAAAAATCAGGGTACTAAGTGAGGTAGACACCAACATAGAGATGTCAATAGGGAGAAGCGCTGGGGTAAATGGAGAAAGTGACAAATGCAATAAGGACAGGTATGGGGCAAAAATGGGTAAGGCCATCAAGAAATGGAGGGTAGTGAGTACCAACGCCCATAGTCTGGGCAACAAGCTCCCTGAACTGGTGGCCTTGATGGAAGAGGGATGCCTGGATATCATACCAGTCACAGAAACATAGTACACAGAGAACCATGACTGGGATGTTAACATACCAGGGTACACAACCTACAGGAGAGACAGGGAGGGCAGAAGGGGGTGGGAGTAGCTCTCTATATAAGGGAAAGGATAAAAGCAACTGAACAAAAGAGTAAACAGGGAGGAGAGGAGGCACTGTGGGTCATCTTAGAGACTGGAAATGGCACCACTATCCTCACAGGGGTTGTATACAGACCCCCATGTCAGGGGAAGGGAGTGGACAAGGATATGATAGAAGGCATACTTAGGATGGCAGAGAAAGGGGAGATACTGTTGATGGGGGACCTTAATATGCCAGATGTTAACTGAGCACCTTTGCTGCAGCCACATCCAAAAGCAGGGCCATTCTTGATGCTCTTCAGGTGGCATGCCTCAGATAGCTAGTTTTGGAACCTACTCATGAGGAAGCAATCTTAGACCTCGTACTCTCAAATGGGGACAGTGAGAGGATCTCAGATCTAGAAGTGGGTAGCCATTTGGAAACAAGTGACCACCAAACAGTGTGGTTCACGATAAACTCCGCTACAGAGTCAAGCCATACAAAAGTGAGGGTTCTGGACTTCAGGAGGGCTGACTTTGGTAAGATGGGAGAGTGCCTTAGAAAAGCACTAGCAAACAGGCTAGAAGGAGGGATGGAGCAGCAATGGGGAAATATCAAAACTGCCATCACAGAGGCAACAAGCCTTTGTGTGAAGCAAGTAAACTAATCAAAATGAAAGAAAAAGCCACTACGGTTCTCAAAAGAAGTGGCGGTGAAGGTTAGGGAGAAAAATATAGCATTTAAGAAGTATAAGGAAACAAAGAAGGAGCAGGACAGAGAACTGTACCAGTTAAGGCAGAAGGAAGCAGGGAGGGTAGTCAGAATAGCAAAGGCACAAACTGAGGAAAAGATAGCCAACTCAGTTAAGAAGGGGGATAAAACCTTTTATAGGCACATCAGGAAGCGTAGAAAGACAAAGGGAGGGATAGTGAGGCTGAATAGAATGGATGGTGGGTGGGCAGAGAGTGAGTGAAAAGCAGGGATACTGAATGAATACTTCTGTTCAATATTCACAAAAGAGGAAGTGGAGGAGGTGCCTAATCCAATTAACAGAAGCACTCTGGAGACGGGGTTCGATCCCAGTACTTTCACAGAAGAAAGGGTTCTGAAAGAACTCCTAAAACTGAAGGTGTACAAAGCAATGGGGCCAGATGGAATTCACCCCAGAATTCTTAAAGAATTAAGGGGAGAACTAGTGACACCACTGACTACCCTTTATAACAAATCATGGGAGGATGGTGTGGCACCTGAGGACTGGAAGAAGGCTGATGTGATTCCCCTTCACAAAAGTGGGAGCAAGACAGAGGCAGGAAACTACAGACCTGTCAGTTTGACCTCTGTGGTAGGGAAAGTGATGGAATCACTTCTGAAGGAAAGACTTGTTGAGTACCTAGAGGCCAGTGGGGCACAGGACCCAAGGCAGCATGGGTTCACAGTGGGAAGGTCATGTCAGACAAATCTAATTGATTTCTTTGACGGGTGACCAAAGTAGTAGACCAGGGAGGGGCTGTGTGCATGGCCTACCTAGACTTAAACAAGGCATTTGACACAGTCCCACACAAAAGATTAGTAGTCAAATTAACCAGCCTTGGAGTGGGTCCCAGGGAGGTAGCCTGGGTAAAACATTGGCTGAACAACAGAAAGAGGGGTTACTAGTGGGGTACCGCAGGGTCCAGTCCTTTTTAATGTCTTTATAAGTGACATTGCAGAGGGACGGGAAGGAAAAGTATGCCTCTTTGCAGATGACACAAAGATCTGCAACAGGGTTGATACACAGGGAGGCGTGGAAAGGATGAGAGGGGACTTGGCAAGGTTTGAGGAATGGTCAGAAGTATGGCAGCTTGGATTCAATGCAAAGAAGTGCAAAGTAATGCACCTGGGAAACAAAAACCAGGGAAGATTACACAATGGGGGAGGTAGTAACAACAACAAAATGGAAAGGGACCTGGGGTAATCATACAGATGATCTTAAGGTTGGCAAGCAATGAGAAGGCGGTTGGGAGGGCTGGGGATACTTGGATGTATAGGAGAGGCATCACCAGCAGAAAACAGGAAGTTGTTATCCCTTGTACAGACAGTTGGTGAGACCCCATCTGGAGTACTGCGTCCAGTTCTGGAGACCCCATCTCTGCAAGGACACAGACAGGATGGAGGCAGTTCAGAAGAGGGTAACTAAAATAGTGCAGGGTCTGCAAGAGAAGCCATACAAGGAGAGACTAAAGGAGCTTAATATGTATACCCTTGAGGAAGGGGAGGGCGTGATAGAAACATTTACGTACCTCAGTGGAATCAAAGTCCAAGAGGGTAGCATCTTTCAGAAAAAGAGATGTGCAAGAACAAGGGGACACAATTTGAAGATAGAGAGGGGACAGCTCAGGGGCAGTGTGAGGAAGTATTTTTTTTTCACAGAGGGTGGTGGACACGTGGAACAGCCTTCCTGAGGAGGTTGTGCGGTCTAAAGCTGTGGGAGAATTCAAGAATGCATGGGACAGACATAAGGCAATTTTTGTGGGGGGGTAGGGAGAAATAGACTGTTGGTTAAATAGGATCTGCAGCTTATCCTCTAGGTAGGGGAAATGGGCAGACTAGGTGGGCCAAGCGGTCCTTATCTGCGTCAAAGTCTATGTTTCTATGTTTCATTGCTGTTTCTAAGCAATGTCTATCGAAATGGTTGGTTCATTGTATCACTTTCTGTTATGACAAGTACAACAAGACCCTGCCGGGTCAAGTTAGAGGCCACACCACCAGAGGGGTCGCTACCTCTGCGGCTTGTTTCAAGAATCTGTCAGCGGCTGACATTTCTGCAGCCGCCGCTTGGACTTCTGTCCATACCTTTACGAAACATTACAGTTTGGACATTGCCTCTTGCCGTAGAGCAGGCTTTGGGCTGGCTGTTTTGCAAGGCCTCCTTTCCTAAGGCCTTCACAACCAGAGGGTCTACTTCTGAGTAGCTTTCCTCCTCCCATTTGCTTCTCCTTGTTCCAGACTGCTTGGGACTCAGTCCTATATGTAATTACCTACTGCAAGAGCCCTCTCAAAGTAAGATAGTACAGTTATGTAAGAACTTATGTAAGAAGAGTACACAATGGGGGGATGAGATACTGACACGGTAAAAATGGAAAGGGACCTGGGGGTAATTATATCAGATGACCTAAAGGTGGGCAAGCAATGTGAGAAGGCAGTAAGGAAGGCTTGGGGGGATACTGGGATGCATAGGGAGAAGCATCAATAGTAGAAAACAGGAAGTTGTTATCCCTCTGTACAGACAGTTAGTGAGACCTCATCTGGAGTACTGTGTGCAGTTCTGGAGACCCCATCTCTGCAAAGACATAGACAGTGGAGGCTGTCCAGAGGAGGGCAACCAAAATGGTGCAGGGTCTGCACCAGAAGACATACGAAGAAAGACTAAAGGAGCTTTATATGTATACCCTTGAGGAAAGAAGGGAGAGAGGGGACATGATAGAAACTTTCAAGTACCTCAAGGAAATCAACAAAGTCCAAGAGGGTAGCATCTTTCAGAAAAAGAGATGTGCAAGAACAAGGGGGCACAATTTGAAAATAGAGGGGGCTGGCTTAAAGGTAATGTGAGGAAGTATTTTTTCACAGAGAGGGTTGTAGATGCATGGAACAGCCTCCCTGAGGAGGTTGTGGAGTCAAAAACAGTGGGGGAATTCAAGAATGCATGGGACAGACATAAGGTTGTCCTAGTGGGGGGTAGGAGGAAGTAAGCTGTTGGTTAATTAGGATCTGTAGCTTATATGTTAGGTAGGAAAATGGGCAGACTAGGTGGGCCAAACGGTCCTTATCTGCTGTCACATTCTATGTTTCTATCAAAAACTTACCATAACAGTAGATCTTCGAGAGAGGCTCTTGCAGTAGGTAATACCTTCCTGCCCTCCATCCCCCTAAACTTTTTCAGCTCCTTTTCCAGGAGGGGAAATTTCTGCTTGTTTCTTGTCTTGCCTTTTGGCCTTTGGCGGGAAAGAACTGGAAGGCGGGCATGGGGGACCGCCCCTTTATACTGACGCCGCATGACGTCAGTCACCTGACGTAGGGGTGGTCCCCCGCCAGAGACTGCTAGCTAGAAATTTTTCCATGGGGTCCTGACGCTGGCCGGCATCAGTCCTGTATGTGATGACCTACTGCAAGAGCCTCTCTCGAAGATCTACTGTTATGGTAAGTTCTTACGTAACTGTACTTTCTTTCAGATAATGAGGGCCCAGTTCATGCAGGGCTTTAAAAGTCAGTATCCAACTTTGAAAGTGATCTGCCACTGAACTGGCAGCCAGTGCAGTTCCCGCAGCACCGGTGTAATATGGGAGAATCTAGAAGTTCCCACCAACAGCCATGCTGCGGAATTCTGCACCAGCTGCAAGCGGTGGCTATCAACCCCCGGAAGCCCAAAGTAAAGCGAGTTGAGTAGTCAAGGCGCAAGGTCACAAAGGCATGGATTAAAGTTGGCAGATCACCAGAAGGAACAAGGTGCTTGATCCTGGTGATGTTTCTTAGATGGTAGAAAGATGTCTTAACCACAGCTGACACCTGAGACCGAAGTGTCAGCCCAGCATCCAGTATCACCCCCAGGTCTCGCACCTGTTCAGAGACCTGTTGCTCAACAGCCCCAAGGTACAATCCAGATGGGGAGCCGGCCACAGTACCCCCTATCCGGTGATCTGGATCCCAAACCAACACCTCCGTCTTCCCTGAATTCAGCTTCAACCAACTGGACCTCATCCAATCCTGGATTTCATTGAGGCAGCTATTAAATACCGAGACGGCTCATTCCTGGTCGGGGGCAAAAGACAGGTATAGCTGGGTATCATCGGCATAGCAATGAAACCTCAGACCATACCATACCATCTCACAATGTCTCCGAGGGGAAGCATGTACACCACAAACAACATGGGGACAAAATAGAGCCCTGAGGAACCCCACAAGACAGAGAGGTGGGATCAAAGGAAAAAACCCTTGAAACCACCCTCTGAGTTCTTCCGGTGAGGTATGAGGTGAACCATCTGAGGACCACCCCAGAAAGCCCACAAATATATCTCAGGCACTCAAGAAGGACCCCATGGTCAATGGTGTCAAATGCTGAGGACAGATCTAATAGTACCAAAATGGACCATTTTCTCTGGTCTCTCGCCACCAGGAGATCATTGAGCACCCGAACCAGTGCAGTCTTGGTACTGTACCTCTTTCGAAAGTCTGATTGAAGAGGTTCATAGATGCTATGGATGATCAAATGGTTCTCCAGCTGGGCCGCCACTGCTTTCTAGATCACCTTCCCCACAAAGGGGAGATTTGAGATAGGCCTGTAGTTAGCAAGACAGTCTGGGTCCAGTGAAGCTTTCTTCAACAAGGGTGTCACCACCGCCTCTTTCAAGAAACGGGGATATTCACCAGAGTCAAGGGAGCACCAGGCTGTCTGTGCTAGAACCGGGAGAATGGCCTCCCCACAACCCATAATAAGGGATGTAGGATCCGGATCTAAACTACAGCACGTAGGGCACATCCCCTGGACAATCTGTATAACATCCATGATTTCTGAGCGGTTGAAGGTACTCCAGGAAAACGAAGGTGCAGCAACCAAGTCCTGATCACTAGCAACTCGCATAGAATGTGTCAAGAGTATCTCTGACCTGATGTCCATCACCTTATCAGCAAAGACCTGAGCAAGCTCGTCACACTGTAATTGTGAAAACGCTCTTCGGAGCTGCAGACAGGTTGGGTTGCACAATCTGTCCACAGTTCTGAAGAGCTGAGCTGGTCGATTCTGGGTGGCGGAAATTTCCCTGGACAGGAATTCTGCCTTCTTCCGAGAAATTTCTGACTGATAGAATTGATAATGTTGTAGTAGTCTTAAGATAATCGGCATCCAGGCCAGATTTCCGCCAACAACGTTCTAACCTGCGTCCTGGCTGCCGCAGCTCCCTCAAGGCCCCATCAAACCAAGGAGCCCGAGGTCGAAGGGAGAGAGGGCGCACATGAACTGGAGCAACAGAATCCAGGGCAGAGGTGATGGTGTTATTATAGGCTAAAATCAATGCCTCTGGATCATTGCAATGTACAGGAAATTGTGATAGGTCAAGGACCACCACAAGGCCATCGGAAGTAATGTTCCATAAAGGGCAGTACTTGACCATCTCCACAGGGGTCGGCCTACAAGGTGAGATGCCAGAATTGAATCTCCGAGTGTAATGATTGGACCAACTGACTGGTTCCACCCCCACGTGAGAAGCCTCAATCCCCAGGAGAAAGACCAGGTCAAGGGAATGGCCACTTTAATGTGTAGCAGTGGTAACCACCTGTGTTAGACCCAGTGAATCCATTATCTGGAGCAAGTGTTGTCTAACTTGTGAGAGTTCATCGTCTCTCCAGGCATTAAAATCACCCAGAACCATCAGTCTGGGAGACTCTAAAGCCAGGTCGACAATGAAGTCCGCTACTTTCTTAAGGAATTGCTTCCCATCTCTGGGTGGACGGTAGATGTGAGCAATTCGATAGCCCACACCTGCTACAACAGCACATTCAAAGGAGATGGTCTCCCCAACTGGAACACTAGTGAGTGCCAATTCGGTCTTAAAACAGACTGCAACCCCACCCAACCGCGGTCCAACTGCGGGCGATGTATCATCGTATACCCGGCTGGGATTGCGGCCTCCAATATTGGGTCTGCATTATCATCCAGCCAGGTCTCGGTGATGCAAGTCAGAGCTGTCCAACCAACAAGATTGAAGATCACAGCGGTCTTGTTCCAGACAGATCTGGCATTGCACAATAGCGCTTGGGTTGAACAAAACTCCTGAACTGCCCTGGCTACCTGGGACAGATCTAATAGTACCAAAATGGACCATTTTCTCTGGTCTCTCGCCACCAGGAGATCATTGAGCACCCGAACCAGTGCAGTCTTGGTACTGTACCTCTTTCGAAAGTCTGATTGAAGAGGTTCATAGATGCTATGGATGGTCAAATGGTTCTCCAGCTGGGCTTAATCTGGTTCAAGGTCAGTTGGCATTCATCTATATCCCCTTCCCCCGGATTGTGCCTGAAAATAGGCAGGATTTGTCTAGTGCACTTACCCGGTCAACAAAAGCTAAATAAATAAATAAATAATACCTGCCCATCACCAATGATGGTGCCCTTGGGCATGGGGACCAAACAAAACGGTGCACACTACATGCCCCACTTCGCCACAGGGCATCTCCTGGGCTTAACCACTCCAATGGGAGTACCCCACTCCTCCAGCCTCCACTGTTCACCTCCCCACCCCAACCTCCCCTCTACTGGGCAATAACTAAAGCACGGCAATGTTGATAAATAGAAAAAGCCAAAGGAGGGGGATGAAAAGGGTGGAGGGAGCGAAGAGCGGAGGTTGAACAGCGCACGACTGGGGGGAATACAGGCAAACGCATATCCCAGACCAGTAATATCGTACCCTTAAAAATCAACCACACTTGAGATTCACCTCTCCGTCACTCCACAAATTCCTAAAAACCAGATAACTAACTTAAATAAGTTCAAGTTCAAGTTTATTGCAGGAAAGACTCCGTTGAGCAAGCTCATTCACAAGGAGGTCCTGAGGCACATGCACATACAGTTTGCAATTACATAGACAGGAGATATAAAATGTAGAACAACAAAGAAAAAAATATATATAAAATACAAGAGGTATACACAATAGAAGTCCTTATGCTATCTGTGCAGTACATTCCAGCTTTAACTTTGCCCTAAATTATGCAACACATTTCAGCTTAATAAGTAGAGGGCCAGTTGGTACCTAGGACGTTGACTTGGTGTTGGGGGCCTAGTAGCACCTACATATGTCTTTATTTAGAGATAGCTAGTGTTTTGTAGGAGTTAATTGATATGAAGCTGGTTAGCTTCAGCATGGCTTGTAGTTGGTTCCAAATAACTAACAACAACTTACCTTCTTATCATACCCTAAATTACCCCACTAAAACAGAATATTAAAAAAAAAGAAACATACCCAAATGAACAAACAAAATAACAAAAACCAAAATATGAGGAAAAAAAGTTTCGTAATTCGCCCCCCAGGTTAGTCTTTCACACTAATCTAAAAGGAGGGTGAAATTACAGGTTTTCACTGGGCCGTCTCACTGCCTGAACTAATTTCCAAAAATAATATAAAAACTTGACAACAGGGATAACACAAGCGGGAGATATATAAAACATAAAAGTACTTGCAATCTAAAAAATACAGGGACCAGTACAAGGGCAGTATAACCTCCTCTCTTCTACTACTGATCCCCCTAGATATCCATCCCAGCATCTTGTTTGCCTTTGCTGCTGCTTTCATGCTCTGCGTGGAGTGCTTCAGGTCACTGCATATATTGCAGCATTTCCTAGTGCCTTTTATGACTACGTAATGTTTCTGTGGTTCAGTTAAAAATCAATAAACATAAAGTTAAAAATATACATATTTTACTATAAAAGTAGAAAGTAATTACTAACACATCAAAATACAATAAATAAAATACTTTCCTTTTTACTAGACGTAAACATCTGGTCTTTAAATTCAGTTTATGGCCCATCTCAGGTGATGCCTAACAGCTCTTTCCTCCCTCAACCAAAACTCTCTTATGGTACAGATCCAGGATCCTTGGTCATCACGAATACGATCCAGCATCTCCACCGCACCTCGAACTTGGGATAACAGTTATCTAGATTAGCAGTGAGTTTTTTAATGTGGTAGATAGTACACATTATGTCTCTCCACTGTTGTATAGTGGGAATATTTGGAGTCAACCAAAACTTAGTGATTGCTTTCTTAGCTGCTATTACAGATATGCTTAACAATTTCCTGTCATTCGAGGCACAGTGTTCTTCTGGTGGGTTGTACAATAAGAACAAGGATTCTTGGAGATGCATTTTAGACCACCACAAGGCACAAAAAATCATCCTGTAGTGCCTGAAAGAAAGGAGCAAGACTAGGGCAAAACCAGATAACACGGCTCACTGTGGCTGCTTGAGTACTGCAGTGTCGCCAACTCTGAGCCCCCTTATGGGATAAGTATTTAACTTGTTTGTCAGGAGTAATAAAGAATCCCACTACAAGTTTCCAGGAATATTCTCTCCATATGTAGGAGAAGGTAACCCTATGGATGTTCAGAAGACATGCAATCCATTGTTTGTCAAAAACATTAATATGGAGATCTCGTTCCCAGGCCCTACAAATATATTGAATATTTATCCCCTCCAAGGATGGCAAAGCCTGATACAGCCTAGAAACGAGGTTGTCCATACTGCCCGCACATCAGGGTCTATGTGAGTGAAATGAAGTATGGGGTGTGTCCCCTAATTGGTGATGTTTTTATGTAAGCGGAGCAAAAAATTCCTAGCTTGCAGGTACCTATAAAAGTGGGTTATAGGGATATTAAAATCCTGAACAAGATCTTTATAGGAATGTATTTGTTGGTCCCGTAGTAGTTGGAACCAGTATGTCAGGCCCAGCTGCTTCCAAATTAAAACAATGGTGTCCAATTTAGCAGGCAGAAATTCCGCTGTGTGAGTAATAGGTGTGATAAGATATGAACATACGAAATTTGCCAGCAGAAACAGGCCTGATGGTCTGTCAAGTCTGCTCGAATGCGCAGCTAGCACTCCTATACTGCAGCTGCTCCACCACCATCCCCAGGGAAGAGTTTTTTTCATCACAAGGCCTTGCACCATTGTGAGACGGTATTTTGAGTATAGGAATGTTCAGATTCGTGGGTACCTTTGTTTTGTACCATAGCAAATAGTACCTTAGAGAAGTCACGTAGATCTTCCACCAGTTTTTCTATGTTCTTCCATAATTCCAGATTTTAAATCAAATAACAAACATCTGAAGTGGTGCTTCATTTTGTCTGTCCAGGGTTGCTGGTAAAAAAGGAAGGGGAGAACACAGCGTCCCTGCGAAATCAGACACTGCTGCAGTCTGTACAGGACCAGAAGCCTAAGGAGGTTCCTAGAAGTAGTGCAGTACAACCACAATTTATAAAAGACTATCACTTTTTTGGTTACACCAGCATAACATTTGTCTTTAGGGAACATTTGTCTGGGTTGAGGCCAGTGTTCAAACCCCACTCAGCATGGCTGTGAGAACCAGATCATTCCAAGCCAACCTGGTCACCGTTTTAAGGGGTTGACCATGATGATGGATAAGGGCAGGGCTGTAGGCATAGTCTGTCTGGGCTTCAGCAAGGCCTTTGACACTATGGTAGCTCACAAGCCTTCTGGGCAAAGTACACCTGTGCAATAAACACAAGGCATATACAAGGTGGATTGCTAGCTGTCGTGTGGATAGGAAACAGAGGGGTGTGATTGACGAGCACTACTCCGAATGGAAAGAGGAACTTTGTGGCATCCCTCGAGGATCCATGCTTGTGTCACTGCTGCTCAACTCTTTCATCGGTGATCTAGATGCTGTGGCCTCTACCAAGCTGCGTAAGTTCGTTGATGACACTAAACGGGCCAGGTTGGCAGATGCACTTGAGGATGGGCACAAATGTCCAGAGTACCTGAACAACCTGGGTGAGTCAGACTCCTACAGTCTCAGCTTCAATAATCAAATGTGCCTAACACAGACTGTGATGGCAGCTGAGGGCCAGTTAACCCACCCACTCTGCCCATTTTTCCCTGCCTATACTGTCATCACAACCTTGCTTTATCTCCGGCTCCCTCCTTCCTTGCTTTCCCTAAGATTCTGTTATGCCTATCCCTGTGTTCTTGAATTCCACCACTGTTTTCACGTCTACCACCTCTGCTGGAAGACTGTTACAAGCATCCTGGATTTTAATGTCCATTTATTCTTTTTTTTTTATATTTATTTATTCTTAGGAGACCAGTTTATAAAAAAAGTAGCACATCTTCGTAGCAACTCTATGTAATACAAAGGTACTATAGAGCATGAAAAATAGCAAAATATTAATAGCAAATAATTGCCCTTAGTCTAAGCAGTTCCCCTATTCATTTTGTTCCTCCTTCCCTTATTTTCTTCAGCTCCTTGCTCCCCCCCACTTCTGCCACTGCCTTTCACATCCACTCCCTCATCCTCCTCCATCTTCTACCTCTCCCATCCTTTCCAGAATGCACTCCTACCTTTCCCCTTCACTTTCCTTCCCTTCTCTCCTCTCTCCCCTTCCTCCCTTATCCTTTGCACACCAGTTATATACTTCCCTTCCTCCTCCCCTTTTGCTCTCCTCCCTTCTACACCCTGTCCCCTGCTACCCTCACTGATTTGGGTTTCTTTCCCTGTTATACTTCATATAGGACATACCTCCTGCCCTGGACTTTAATACGTCAGTGTAACCAGCCAGGGGTCTGGTTGATGTTATTTTTTGTTTTATTAGCGCAGTGTGGTGCCTCCATTTTGTAACCCACTACCTGGCTGCCTGGGTTCGGGGAGAAAACTGCTGCTCTGCATTTTGGCTAGGTTTGAAACCTCTGCACAGGGGCACCCAAGTAATCCGGACACAGGAAGCAATAACTGAAATGTCCAAACTAGGAGTGGGATTCTAGAATGTGGCTTTTATTCACAACAACAACAGAATAATAAAGCATAGATGGACCCCCACGAGGCTACACTCCCTGGTAATGCAGATTAATGGAGACTAGAACACATCTTCTTCACAGCACTGTATCTCTCAGGTTCTGAACGCACTGGGCCCTCAGCCCGATACTGGTATTCTTCTCTTGGATTCCCTGGCATGGCACCTCAGCCAGCACTGGGGCATTTCTCCACATGGCATGGATATTTATCTGGTGGCTCCCTCTACCACCCAGGAGCACTTCCTAGCTCCATAAGGGAAAACATCATCCTCAATCCCACGTCTGGGTACTTTCTGCGAACACTGGCCAAGTACCCGGAAGAAAGCTATAGGTGCCCAAAGTTATCCCGTGGAGGTAAATCTGGTTACTCCAGATGGGGGGTCTCTCACCTCTTGCTCCCAAATCCATACCTGGCCACTCATTTGGAATCAACACCTTTCTTGAGAACCTCTCTGATTGTAGAATGCTATCTCGAAACGTATATCACATTTAACACTCTACTGGTCATGAACTGGTGTCCTGACTTGTAATGTTCTTGAAGTGGCTATGTTCATCCCTGTAGACCCCCACTGTTTAGAAGCATTTTAAGTCATACACAAACTTCAAGTACTGTACTTGGCTGTCCTTCCCTGACCCCACAGTAGCAGATACTTTACACACTGTCTCGGTGAACACCTGGGCTCTGTAGCAGAGCTGACTCACCAACTGGTTTGCAGGTGCCCCAGGGCTTCTGGCAAAGAAAAAGCACATCTTGTTACCTCAGTACTTGCTCTACAAATCATCAGGCAGCTTTCTCTCCTTCAGCAGGGCCAGGGGATTGCCCCTGAAATCGCTGGTCTCTTTCCCCCATCCCTCCAGGGATGGGGCACTGGAACAAGCCAGGGAGGTTTCTTCTATGTCTCTATCTAGGGCGAGAACACACACGCTCTACCTCTGGGTAGCTCTATTTCAGAGCTAGACTCTGAGGGGCTGCCACCTGCAGCACATCTCCTTCACTGTCAACCCTCCTCTGCAGACTGTTCCTCAAGACTGACTACAAAATCCCCAACGTTCTAAGCTAACCCCTTGCTGCAGCATTCCAATGTGGCTTATGCTGCTGCGAGAATTCTATATAATGTCATCCTTCCAGCTCAGCTGAGACTGAGGACAGAGTGAAACCCATTTAACTGGTGTCTCACAAGCTGCCTCAGCGTCTGCACCGCACCTCGAACTTGGGATAACAGTTATTTAGAGTAGCAGTGAATTTTTCAAAGTGGTAGATCTTTATAGGAATGTATTTGTTGGTCCCGCAGTAGTTGGAACCAGTATGTCAGGCCCAGCTGCTTCCAAATTAAAACAATGGTGTCCAATTTAGCAGGCAGAAATTCAGCCGTGTGAGTAATAGGTGTGATAAGATATGAACATACAAAAGTTGCCAGCAGAAACAAGCCTCACGGTCTATAATGTCCTCTCGAATGCCTAGCTAGCACCCCTATACTGCAGCTGCTCCACCTCCATCCCCAGGGAAGATTTTTTGTTTTTCATCACAAGGCCTTATACCATTGTGAGGCAGTATTTTGTGTATAGGAATGTTCAGATTCGTGGGTACCTTTGTTTTGTACCGTAGCAAATAGTACCTTAGAAAAGTCACGTAGATCTTCCACCAGTTTTTCTATGTCCTTCCATAATTCCAGATTTTAAATCAAATAAAAAACATCTGAAGTGGTGCTTCATTTTGTCTGTCCAGGGTTGCTGGTAAAAAAGGAAGGGGAGAACACAGCGTCCCTGCGAAATCAGACACTGCTGCAGTCTGTACAGGACCAGAAGCCTAAGAAGGTTCCTAGAAGTAGTGCAGTACAACCACAATGTGTAAAAGACTATCACTTTTTTGGTTACACCAGCATAACATTTGTCTTTAGGGAACATTTGTCTGGGTTGAGGCCAGTGTTCAAACCCCACTCAGCATGGCTGTGAGAACCAGATCATTCCAAGCCAACCTGGTCACCATTTTAAGGGGTTGACCATGATGATGGATAAGGGCAGGGCTGTAGGCATAGTCTATCTGGGCTTCAGCTAGGCCTTTGACACTGTGGTACCTCACAAGCCTTCTGGGCAAAGTACACCTGTGCAATAAACACAAGGCATATATACAAGGTGGATTGCTAGCTGTCGTGCAGGTAGGAAACAAAGGGGTGTGATTGGTGAGCACTACTCCAAATGGAAAGAGGAACTTCTGTGGCATCCCTCCAGGATCTATGCTTGTATCACTGCTGCTCAACTCTTTCATCAGTGATCTAGATGCTGTGGCCTCTACCAAGCTGCTTAAGTTTGTTGATGACACTAAGCGGGCCAGGTCGGCAGATGCACTTGAGGATGGGCACAAATGTCCAGAGTACCTGAACAACCAGGGTGAGTCAGACTCCTACAGTCTCAGCTTCAATAACCAAATGTGCCTAACACAGACTTTGATTGCAGTTGAGGGCCAGTTAACCCACCCAGTCTGCCCATTTTTACCTGCCTATACTGTCACCACAACCTTGCTTGATCTCCGGCTCCCTCCCTCCCTGCTTTCCCTAAGATTCCGTTATGCCTATCCCGTGCGTTCTTGAATCCCACCACTGTTTTCACGTCCACCACCTCTGCTGGAAGACTGTTCCAAACATCCTGGATTTGAATGTCCATTTATTCTTTTTTTATATTTATTTATTCTTAGGAGACCAGTTTATAAAAAAAGTAGCACATCTTCGTAGCAACTTGATGTAATACAAAGGTACTGTAGAGCATGAAAAATAGTAAAATATTAATAGCAAATAATTGCCCTTAGTCTAAGCAGCTCCCCTATTCATTTTGTTCCTCCTCCCCTTATTTTCTTCAGCTCCTTGCCCTTCCCCACTTCTGCCACTGCCTTTCACATCTCCTCCCTCCTCCTCCTCCTCCATCTTCTACCTCTCCCATCCTTTCCAGAATGCACTCCTACCTTTCCCCTTCACTCTCCTTTCCCTCCCCCTGTCTCCCCTTCCTCCCTTATCCTGTCCACACCAGTTACATACTTCCCTTCTTCCTCCCCTTCTGCTCTCCTCCCTTCTACACCCTGTCCCCTGCTACCTTCACTGATTTGGGTTTCTTTCCCTGTTATACTTCCTACAGGACATACCTCCCGTCCTGGACTTTAATACATAAGTGTAACCAGCCAGGGGTCGGGTTGATGTTATTTTTTTGTTTTATTAGCGCAGTTTGGTGCCTCCATTTTGTAACCCACTACCTGGCTGCCTGGGTTCGGGGAGAAAACTGTTGCTTGGCATTTTGGCTAGGTCTGAAACCTCTGCACAGGGGCACCCAAGTAATCCAGACACAGGAAGCAATAACTGAAATGTTCAAACCAGGAGTGGGATTCTAGAATGTGCTTTTATTCACAACAACAACAGAATAATAAAGCATAGATGGACCCCCACGAGGCTACACTCCCTGGTAATGCAGATTAATGGAGACTAGAACACATCTTCTTCACAACACTGTAACCCTCAGGTTCTGAATGCACTGGGCCCTCAGCCCGATACTGGTACTCTTCTCTTGGATTCCCTGGCATGGCACCTCAGCCAGCACTGGAACATTTCTCCATATGGCATGGATAATTATCTGGTGGCTCCCTCTACCACCCAGGAGCACTTCCTAGCTCCATAAGGGGAAATATCATCCTCAGTCCCATGTCTGGGTACTTTCTGCGAACACTGGCCAAGTGCCGGAAAGAAAGCTATAGGTGCCCAAAGTTATCCAGTGGAGGTAAATCTGGTTGCTCCAGATGGGGGTCTCCACCTCTCGCTCCCAGATCCATACCCGGCCATTCATTTGGAATCAACACCTTTCTCATGAACCTCTCTGATTGTAGAATGCTATCTCGAAACATATCACATTTAACACTCTACTGTTCATGAACTGGTGTCCTGACTTGTAATGTACTTTAAGTGGCTATGTCCATCCCTGCAGACCCCCACTGTTTAGAAGCATTTTTAGTCATACACAAACTTCAAGTACTGTACTTGGCTGTCTTTCCCTGACCCCACAGTAGCAGATACTTTACACACTGTCTCGGTGAACACCTGGGCTCTGTAGCAGAGCTGACTCACCAACTGGTTTGCAGGTGCTCCAGGGCTTCTGGCAAAGAAACAACACATCTTGGCACCTCGGTACTTGCTCTACAAATCATCAGGCAGCTTCCTCTCCTTCAGCAGGGCCAGGGGATTGCCCCTGAAATCGCTGGTCTTTTTCCCCCATCCCTCCAGGGATGGGGCACTGGAACAAGCCGGGGAGCGGTCTCTACCACTATGTCAGGTTTCTTATGTGTCTCAGTCTAGGGTGAGAACACACACCCTCTACCTCTGGGTATCTCTGTTTCAGAGCTAGACTCTGAGGAGCTGCCACCTGCAGCACACTTCACTCTCAACCCTCCTCTGCACACTACTCCTCAAGACTGACTACAAAATCCCCAGCGTTTTTAGCTAACCCTTGCTGCAGCATTCCAATGTGGCTTATGCTACTGCGAGAATTCTATATGATGACATCCCACCAGCTCAGCGGAGACTGAGGACAGAGTGAGACAGTACGAAACCCATTTAACTGGTGTCTCACAAGCTGCCTTTCCTGCCTGCCTAGATCTGAGAGTGGGATTCTTGTAACCCCGGGTGACGGGGGGGGGGGGGGTTACATAAGCAATAAGACACGACGGTGAGTGCATGGAACAGATCTTACCACACCCCAGGGGCGTAGTGAGGCGCGAGTTCACGCATACTCCTTATGTGTATAGCTTGCACTGTCTAATTTTATATCTCTATATAATGTTTCGTTTTATTGTATCATCAGTTTATTCTATTTTTGTATCCATATCCCTGTTTCCCCTTCCCCCCACAGGAAGCATCTGGAAACGGGCTATTTTTAGCTCAGTATGTTTTTCCTGGTGAAACTTCTGAAATAAATAAATTGTACAGATCCAAGGGTTATACATAGGAGAGAAAGAAAGAAAAAAAGACTGTAGCAACATTACAAGCACAGGAGTTTGTGTACCCTATTGCAGATTTAGTTAGTAGTCCTTTCATTGTTTATTATTAAGGACATTTTCCTGGAAACGGAATCTTGATCTATTGGATTCAATTCAAGTTTATTGTACGAAAACTCCATTGAGCAAGCTCATTCTCAAGGAGATCCTAGTACAAGACAGGTGTACAACAACAGGTTTACAAAGTACTGTAATAGGAACATATTTTGAATAAGACAGTGGGTTTTATACATCACAACGTACAATAACAGTAAAAACAGGTCCTGGCGATAAGATAGAGCAGCAGTGAGGCAATTTACATAATGCAACAATGCGACAATCTGTGGTAGGATGCATAAGACAATGGGTGTAGTACATCACAGCATACTATCACAATAAAAACAGGTCCTGGTAACAAGATAGTGCAATAATGAGGCAAATTACATGATGCAACAATGCAACAGTCTGCGGTAGGCCGTAGAGAGGGCAAGGAATGCAGCAGTGGGAGGGGACAGGACAGGAGTGAGTAAGGACATGAAACAGTTAATAGAGAGAGGAGTGCTACAGGAGAGGGTAGGGGACTTAGGCAGTGATAGGATAACACATGAGACAGGGCCAGAGGGCAAGGTTAGAGGAAAAGGGGTTGGGGGTGAAGAGGGATTGAGAGAAGCTAAGCCCTAGGGCATTTGCGAAGATCCGTGAAGAATCTTGAGGCAAGTATCTTGAAGAAACTAATAGAGACCAGGCCGGTGACCTTGAGCACCGTTTCAATGCTGTTCCAAGCCACAGGGAGAGAATGCGATGTAGCTCGCTTGCCAAGGCCACTCTGCTGTTTGTCTACACATGATGTCAGTCAGACTGGATGGACCATTGGTCTTTTTCTGCAGTCACTGCCTGTGTTTCTGTGTTTCTAATCTTCTGCTTGTAACATCAACATAATTTCCATGGCAACCGTCTGAGATTCATAAACAGAGGATTATGACATCACTTCTAGACAACAAGCAGGGAAGGGCAGACGAAGTCTTGAGAACATGGATCCTAAATCTGTACACATTTTTTATAGTGTATGGTGAGGGCTTGTTGTGTATGGAACTCCGTGGCTTTCAAAATGTTGTTGTACAGTTCAAAAGGTCATGGAACGTGGTTGGTACCACACTGTTCTACAACAACATTTCAAAAGCCTCTAGAGGCTGCACACGCTCGGCTCTTTTTAAAAGTGGACCAGACACAGAAAAACTTGGAGCAGCGGCACAATCATCCCCCGAACCGATGACTAACAGGGCATGACAAAAAAAGGCAGGATTGACCAGATACTTTCAGCTATTAAAAAAACTGCAGGATCAACCAGATATTTAAAACTACTCACATTAACAGGTGAATCCTTTCACTCACGGTACTCTCCCTTAGCAAGAGATACATCCGCCATGTTTTTTTTCTCTAGAATCCCCTCCCAAAGGCAACTGACAGCCAATGGCAGACCATGCTACAGATGTAGGGACGTTTGGTCACTAACAACCACAGCTCTGACCCTAGCAACCTGACTTCAATACCAGACTAAAACACAGCAGAAATAATTTCTTTTAAGTCTTAAAAACAAATTTAAATGTTCACTTAAATTATTTTAGGGGCATCATACACTATAAAAAATAATGGATGGGCGACGTTATGCCCAACCAGTGTGTTGTGTCACTTCGAGATCTGATTTCCCACGGACCTTGAGGCATCGCTCTCAAGGTCATAGGGAATCGGAACCCCTCAGTGGCACAACACACTGGTTGTACACACTTGCCCATCCAGTATTCTGTATGTAATAAAGAATAAGGGGAAGCTAAATCAAGAAAATATGTTAATTCTAAGTAGAATTTTATGTTAATATTAATAAGTATTTGAAAGACTGCTTCATTTACTGGCAAGCACTACCTATAGTTTTGATTTATTAATTTTTCTTTGTTACCCAATATCACAATATGTGGCGAAAATAGTGCAGATAATTATGATTTCACTAATAAATTTGTGTTGTATTGAGTAACCTCCCAAAATGGAATAATACAGACTGCAACTTGCAGTCAAAAATACACCTTGTGCAAACCCATCCCCTCTTCGTTCCTCCTCCAGTCTTGTTAGGGCTGACAGTTCTGAGATAAATAACAGCTGAGGTTTGTGCAGTTACTCTCCCATAAGTGTTTTCTTGCTTTCTTCCAGAGACCTATTTAAATAAAAAAAATGTTTGCAATCATTCTGCCTTGTTGGCAAACACTGTGTGACTAATAATAGGGAGCAGATATACACAGAGGGTGTTTTCTGCCGTGGATAACTGCAGTGGCAACACTGGTAGTTATAGGAAGATGCTGTCTGTCAACAACACACATTGAACAACTTGGGTAGGGAGGCGGATGGTTTTCGGATTCACGTGTCTGTCTTTAGTTACAGTATCTGCGAGGGTCTATGTATTGTATTAGTTCAGCATTTATACAAGGATATGTTCTGTGACATCCACAAGTCATTAAGGGGTTACGAGAGCATGACAGGATGTAGAGGATGTGGTTGGTGTGACAGCATTTGCTGTTCCACAAGGGAAAGGAGAAGCTCAAGCAGGAACCAAGGGCTGCAGGTGCAGTGTCTCAGGCCCTGGAGCAGTGAAGATAACCACGCTTAGTGACAGTCATGCCTAGCAGACACCTTTCATTATCTTGAAGTATTTGTTTATTTAGTAGTGTTGCTGTTTACAGTTTTATACCTGATTGTCCAGTGTAGCAGCATTGCGCCTCTCCCTCAGTACTCCCTTCTGATCCCAGAAATGGCTCTGATTTGGGGGGTTGGGGGGTGCCTTGGTCCAGTGAGGGTTGCTGCCCTTCCCTACCCGCAGTGTCACATGTATAAAGTTATTTTCATTACCAGTTAGCAGCTGGAGGGAAAGTATCTCCCCTTTAAAAATCGGTACCAAACTTCAGGGTTCACGTATTTGTGAACTGTAGGAACCGAGTGCTTATCTTCTGATGTCACCACATCTGTTGCTTCACTCATAGGAAGGAACTAAGGGAGATTGGAGACTGGCCTATTTGGTCTTCCTTTCCACACCATGAACCCAGACTGGCAGAGGGCATGGGCTTGGTGGATCACCATGAAGCACAGTATAAAGTTGTAGGCTGTCATCCCTGTTCAGAGGTTGTATTATCTGTTTGCCACCAGCTGTAGTATGTGGTTCTTCATATACAGTGTGTTACACAGCACCAGTATCCATTGGGCATAGCACAGTGACCTGTCAGGTGCCAGTTTCACAATGGCAGACTTGCCTATGGTGATGAATAACATCAGAGGTATTAACAGCCCAATCAAATGCACACTGGTCCTGTGGGAGCTGTGGGGGCAGGTGGCCTTCCTGCAGGAAATGCACCCGACAGACTCCAAACGTGTGAAGTTCTGTTGAGCTTGGGTAGGGGTAGTATATGCCTCACAATATGAACTCCACCCCATAGGCGTCCATCGTGGTCCAGAGGGATACCCCTCTGCAGGTTACCAGGGTAGATACAGATGTGGAGGGAAGATTTGTCACAGTATGGGAACATACAGATGGCAGGCTTGTGCCATGCTTACTATTAATGTTCCAAATGAGGATGTAGACAGGAGTACATTTTCCAAAAAAGTACTGCAGTACACAGTGGTGGACCCCCATAGTACTATAATCGTACTGGGATTTATTTTTTTTTTCCTCCATCAAGCCCTGTCCTTGATGCCCACTGCACCAACCCACTGATTTCCCCCTGTGGCAGGACCAGGGAGGGCCCCCACCGCCGGTGCTCATAATCCCAATT
Organism: Neoceratodus forsteri; assembly: GCA_016271365.2. Classification (NCBI taxonomy): domain Eukaryota; kingdom Metazoa; phylum Chordata; order Ceratodontiformes; family Ceratodontidae; genus Neoceratodus; species Neoceratodus forsteri. The sequence goes on from CM028134.1 coordinate 1,023,298,375, forward strand.
CGGGTGTTCAGCTAGTGGCACAGGCCAAGAGGAGGCAGGCAGGGCTTCATTAGCCTGCACAACCCCCATTTTTTATGCCCCCCCAACCACCAACCCAAGACCGGCAATGGTGTGTGCTGTGTGGAGGTGCACACGCAGCATGCCAAACCGGTGGCCCCTCCCTATTACATGCTGCCCCACCCTGCACTACCACCGGCTCTCCACCTGCTGACAGTCAACATCAGGGCTGACCGAGCCTCCCCAGGGAGAGGAGAGCAGTTCTTTGGACACTCTTCTGCCTCCCCTCCCCCCATGACCTGACTCTGCTTTTTTAACCAGATTGCTGGTGTAGTGGGCAGTAGTGCTACTGCCATGCCACTGGGCCAGCAGTAGTGGGAGATTTTAACTCTGTCCTGGCTAGATTGGGGTGAGGGGACAGCTATAGTCTAGATCCGGAAAAGTGTTGAACTGCCTGACATCTTAACTGGGTTTGATGGAGGTTTGGCAGTTTGTAAACCCAGGGGTCCAAGACTGTCCATTTTTTCCACATAACATAATGCATACTCCCACATAGATTTTTTTTTTTTTACTGTTGACCCCTTGGGTGCATAAAGTGATGACATGCACCACAGGGCCCATTATTACCTCAGACCACGCAGTGATGATTTTGCGGCTGTCCACCACACCTGTTCCTAAAAAATCATTTTGGAGATTAAATGCTAGCCTGTTAAACCAGGAAGAATTTAAGGAGTTAGTCAGGGCTCAGGTCACAGATTTCATGGTGCATTACCCAGAAGGAAACCCACTCTGGCTGTTTATTGGAACATGCTCAAGGCTACTGTTAGAGGGGCAATAATCAACTGTGCTGTGGGGAAAAAGAAAGGAAGGATCAGGAACAGGGTGACCCTGGAGAGGAAAAGCTCAGACCTGGAGTTTAGCACAAGGTAGTGCTGGATGAACAGGTTAAGCACACACTAGATAATAGGAAGGCTTTACCAACACTGCTAGAAGACCAGACAAAGCGGGACAGTTAGGGGAGGGGCATGTCCTGGATGTGGTTCTGGCAGATGGGGATCTGGTAAGGGACATGGTTGTACAGGACCCCCTGACTGGGAGTGACCACAATACTGTCTGGTTTCAAATAAGCATTGGGGGAGTGGGGGTGAGATCTAGGACACTGGCAGTGGACTTCAGGGGGGTAGACTTTATGGGCATGGGAAATATTCTCAAGGATCACTTAAAGGGATTACCTCAACAACAAGTGTGGAAAGGAGATGGGAGGTCATAAAACGGGGACTTCATGAGGCAGTCAGGATCTGTGCTAAGTTGAAACGTAAGGGAGCAAGGTCACATAAACCATGCTGGTGGTCCAGTGAGGTCCAGGTAGCAGTCAGAGAAAAGAAGGCGGCTTACAAAAAATATAAAACAACAAGAGGGGATAGGGATAAGGAAATGTACCAGCTTGCATCTAGAAAAGTCACCCGTATGGTGAGGGGAGCTAAGTCCAGTAAAGAGCAACGGCTGGCACAGGGGATACATGGAGGGAAAAAGGGGTTCTTCCGGCACATTGGGGAGCGGAGAAAACTAAGGCCATCCCAGCAGATTGAGATCAGAAGGAGGGTGGAAGAGGCGAGGGACCAGGCAGAGGTATTTAACAGTACTTGCCTCTGTGTTCACTAGGGAGGGGATGGGATATCTACAAAGCAAGGCACAAAGGGATAGAAGCGGCAGGAGTGGGATCAGGGAGCAACAGAAATGGAGCAAAGGGAGGGAAAGGTACCCTAGGGGTGTCACATCTGGATAAGGATAAAGACCAGTAAGGTGGAGGGGACGGATGATGCCATCACCAAAGGGTGTGGTTTGCCCTCAAGGCCCTAAAGAAAGACAAATCTCCTGGGCGGATGGCATTCATCCGAGAGTACTATGGAATTGGCGGACATACTGGCTGCACCCTGGCGGAGCTTTCAACAGGTCACTTGAGACAGGGAGGGTACCTAGGGATTGGCGAGAGGCACATGTGGTACCAATCCATAAAGGGTCGAAGGAAGTACCAGGAACTATAGACCCATCAGTTTAACCTCGGTGGTGGGAAAATTAATGGAGAGTATACTAAAGGAACGATTGGGGGTTTACTTGGAGGAGGTGGGAGGTCTGGATAGTCGGCAGCATGGGTTTGTGCCAGGTAGATCATGTCAAACCAACCTTGTGAGTTCTATGAATGGGTAACATCAGAACTGGACAGAGGTAAGCCTGTGGATGTATTATTCTTGGACTTCAGCAAGGCGTTTGACTCTGTCCCCCACAGTGGTCTGGTGGAGAAACTGATGGGGTTAGGAGTAGGCCCTTTGATGGTCAGATGGATTGAAAACTGGATAGCTGGACGCACTCAGAGAGTAGTGGTCTGTGGGGAGCTCTCGAACCCTACAGAGGTTGGTAGTGGGGTACCACAGGGCTCGGTCCTGGGTCCAATCCTGTTTAATGCATACATATCAGACATCAGGGATGGTATAGGGTGTGAAATGAGTCTCTTCGTGGATGACTCCAAGATGGGAGCAGTAGTTGAGGGAGAAGAGGGAGGTTGGGCCTGCAAGGGACCTGGACACCCTGGAAAGCTGGGCTCACACATGGAAATTAAATTCAATATCACCAAGTGCAAGGTGTTGCATCTTGGTCGGGAAACCCTAAACACAGGTACACCCTGGGAGGGAGGTGCTGGAAGCCTCAACAGGGAAAAAGACCTAGGGGTCATGGTGGATACATGTATGAATAACACTGAGCAGTGCAGGAGAGCAGCTAGCAAGGCAAACAGGATGTTGGGATGCTCTAAGGGGATCACTCTAGGAGCAAGGAAGTGATTCTGCCGCTGTACAATGGACTGGTTAGACCACACCTTGAGTACTGTGTACAGTACTGGAGACCACACTTGAAGAGGGACATACAGCTCCTGGAGAGGGTACAGAGGAGGCAACAAAGATGACACGAGGGCTAGGGATTTGACTTACGAGGACAGACTTGAGGAGCTCTGCCTGTTTTCATTGGAGGAGAGGAGACAGGGGACATGATTGAGGTCTTCAAGTACCTCAAGGGAATAAATAGGGTAAACATGGAGGGATCTTTAGACTAAAGCAGGAGGCATCACCAGAGGCATGGTTTGAAGTTGGAAGGTGGAAGGGTGAGGGGGAAAAGAGGAGGAGGTTTTCACTGAGAGGGTGGTGGACCCTTGGAATGCTCTGCCTGGTGAGCTGGTTCAGAGATCCACAGTGGAGAGCTTTAAGAGAGGTGGGACAGACACAGAAAGTGGATGTATCAGATGATGGCCTGTCCCGGGGGGGTGGGGATGGATGATAGGGGTTTCTGGAGCACAAGGGATGGGAGGGTCTCGGCACCCAACTAAGGATCTAGGTTCGAGCAGACTTGATAGACCATAAGGCCTAATCTGCTGGCAAATAGTATGTTAGTTAAGATACACAAAACAAAGATTTTATGAGCGTGGCAGTTGAGCAGACAGGTTGTTAGCTTACCAGATCTGAAAGCAGGGAGGCAAGTAGAGCAGTGCTTCACATAAAAATGTTAGGAGATGAGGAACTTACTGTTCGCCCATCTGAAATAACGCAACCCTTTGCAGAGTTTTGTAAAGGCTTGTGTGCAGCAGAACAGCAGCCTGAACAGCGTCAAAAAGAAAAGGCATCACTAGAAAAGTCACTTGTGCCACAAGTCAGGCAAACGGTCAGGCTTTAGAAGAGCCTGTCACCTCACAGGATATCCAAGACCAGATTAAAGATCTCCAAAATAGTAAGATACTGGGAAGGGAGGGATGGGTACCTTCTGAATTTTGTAAAGCATTTGGCTCTGAATTGGCACCACACTTAAAAACAATTTATAACTGTGTATTGGAGAGAGGGAGGACAGATTACACCTTCATGGCGCCAAGTGCAAATTACTATAATTTCAAAATGGGATCAGGACCCGGTGGAGTGTGGCTCCTACAGACCTATCTCCCTACTGACCTGACGCTTTTTACCTGTATCTTGGCAGACAGGCTTCAGAATCACATCTCCAGTATGATACACTGTAATCAGGTACTGTAGGCTTTATAAAGAGCTGGCTACTACAGGAGATGATAAAATTGGTCTAGGATTTTGAGAAATCTGATTAGCTACTAGCCATACATTAGAAGTGTCTAATGCACGGCTAATAACAAGTCCAGCAGCAGGTACGGTGCCCTGTAGCACGTGGAGGGAATAATAAATCAATGCTTTTTGGCTTAGAATTCATAGAAACATAGAAGTTGATGGCAGATGAGGACCGCAGGGCCCATCCAGTCTGCCAGTTCTGTTAGAACTTTAAAATTTTGAAAGTAGCCATTTTTTTTTTCCTCTTGCTAATGCCGAACATCTGAGTCCCCTGTTTCTTCCATTATCAGTGTGTTTCTCAGTGCCAGCATTGCTCGCAGTTTAAGGCTGAAGACATTTAAATTAATTTAAAACAAAGTCTCTCATTGGGTGACGTTCCCTTCCTGCTCACTAACCCCACTACTTGCTATCCAGTCCGCTGACTCGCTCAGTCTACAGCTTACATAAACGGATAGCCCTGGCACCTTTTTTAAACAAATATTGGGTGTCACTGACCTTGTTTAGTTGTATGCACTTTCTACTCCATAATGTAAAACTGTGCCTCACTCCAGCTGGCTCTGCATACAACTCGGGGAAGCAAGAAACAAACACACTCACTAGTACTGTACCAGTCACTCTTCCAGTGTTGACTGCCCTCTTTTGCGCCATGAAATAGTCTCCTCCATTTTTGTTTTATTTAAAGTGGTGATACCAAAAAAACCCTGCTTCTAACAGTTGCTTCCTGCTCTGTCTTATCCCTCTCTGTCATCCTCACTCACCTGCCAGGGCAATTCAAAGCCGGTTAAAAAAACTGACTATCCCAAGACAAACTGCAGTACCTTGCTCCTTCTGACACCCCCTCCCTGCTGAGATGCTATCGCTCTCTCGCCATGCAGTTGAAGCTGTTTTTTTCTACGATACGATACGTAGCACCAACCTGCTGTCCTAGCATCTGCTAATCTGTGATCTCTTACAAAACAGGTTACGTAGAGCCTCTAAAAGGGCTCAACTCACTTTAGACACAAACATACAGTTTTTCAGATGTAAAGTCTTCCTCATGCTTCACTCTCACTCCAAACTACACAGATGAACTCCAAATACAGAAGCCTATGTAACCCCCACCCAGGTATGCCGTTTCCATCTTGACAGCAATACCAGGTGGGCTGGGTTCAGGGAGGAATATGTCACTCGGCACATTGGCTAGGTTTGGCTACTCTGCAACAGGGGCACCCAAGTAACTCCGGACACAGGAAGCAATAACTGTAGTGTCCAATACCAGAAGTGGGATTCTAAAGTGTGGCTTTTATTTACATCCAACAGAATAAACAAAGCATAGATAGTCCCCCCGTGGGGCTACACTCCTGGTAATGCAGATTTATGGAGATCAGAACACATCCCATTCACTTTAGCCCTCAGGCTCTGAAACACACTAGGCACACACAGCCCGAGCTTGTACGCTGCTCTGGGTTTTCCCTGGCTCGGGTCCCTTGCCAGCCCTTTGGACACTTTCCATATAGCATGGAAACATTTACTGGTGGCTCCCTAAACCACCTATGAGCACTTCTGCTTCATACAGGGAATCTTCCTCATCAATCCCACGTCTGGGTACTTTCCTCAAGCACTGACCAAGTACCTGAGAGAAAAGCAACATGTGTCCCAAAGCAAACCCATAGAGGTGAATTTGATTAGTACTGATGGGGGGGGTGGTCCCACCTCTTGCTCCCACAATTCATACCCGGCCATTTCTCTGGACTGTAGCACCTCATCCTTTGAAACACTTTGCTGTGTAGATTCTTCTTAAATGTATTCACATTCAGTCTACTGTCATTACGTCCCAGTTGTGCTGAACTTGAACATACTTAATAAGTGGCTGTGTCCATTACTCTAGACCCCCCCACAGATTTAAGCAGTCCAATCCCCACATCTTCCAAACTGTACTTGGCTGTCTTTTCCTGACCCCACAGTAACAGTCACTTTAGTTTCATTTTGTTTCAGGTGAAAACACATGGCCCTTTAGCAGAGCGAACTCACCCCTTGGTTGCAGGTGCCCCACAGGCGTTTTCTCCTCAAAGGAAATCTCGTCCAGAACTTCTGGTGCCTCAGCACGAACTTAAATCAGGCAGCTTCTTTACTCCCTAGCTGGACCAGGGGGGTTGCCCCTGGAAGCAGGCTGATTCCTTCCCCCCAACCCCTACAGGGGATGGGGCCCTGAACCACTGAATGCGGTCTCTACCACTTCAATGTATTCTTCTTGTGTTCCTCTTCAGGTGAGAACACACACCTATACCAAAAAATAGCTCTTTGACAGAGCGTAGAGCTCTGAGGGCCTGCCTACAGCAGAGCACCTCTACTACAGACTGCAACAGACTCTACTGAACTCACTTCAAATCTCCCAACGTTCTACTCTAACCTCCAACTGCAACATTCCAGTGTGGCTTATGCAGCTTCAACAGTTCTAAAATGGTGTCATCCCTCAGTCTCAGCTGAGACTGAGAACAGAGTGAGACAGTGTGAAATCCATTTAACTAGAGTTTCTCAAGCTGCCTTCCCTGCCTACCACTAGGTCTTACTGGGATTCTAGTGACCCCGGGGTAACAGGGGAGGTTACACCTATTTAGGACAGAAGTCTTAAAACAGATTAAAAAACCCTTACATTATAAGCAGGCGGAGGGACTTTTTTTTTTTGCTTATTTATTTTTGCTACCTCCTCGGCTTGGGGGGCGTACCTATGGTTCCTCCCATCCAGCACAGTCTCCTCGGCCCCACACCAGCCGCAGTCAGAGCTTTAACCCCTTTGCCCTACTCCCCAGGCCACTTCACAGTGGGTACTTACCCCGCTCACTGCGGGAGACCTGGATGCTGGGCTCTGGGGGAGCTAAATTAGGAAGTGGGCGCCGCCAGGAGACCCAGCCTTCACCCTACGCCATGATTGTTTTTCTCTGTGATTCTCCCCCAATGGCACTGGCGTGTAGTGATGTCTGGGACGATGCCACGCATGCTTCCGTGTGCTGCACGTCCAACGTCTGCCTGCATCTACCCATGCTTATATACTGAGGACAACATCAGACGTCATGGACTGCTAGCAAAAGTTTCCATGTGGTCGTAGCGCCTGATGGCTTAATGTCCCATGGGTGGGGACTGATGAAAGATTCTCTCAAAGATCTAACGTTACAGTACGTACATAACTATTCTGTCCTGTTCGGGAGCATTACCAGTTCAGAGTGCTGCCCTTTGGCTTGTCTTCTGCATCATGGGTCTTTACCAAGTGCTTGGCAACAGTGGCAGAAGCCCTTCACAGGGAAGGCTTGTATGTCTTTCCTTACCTGGATGATTTGTTATTAAAAGCCCACTCCAGGGATCAACTGCTGCAGACTTTAGCTCACACCAGACCGATGCTTGATGCCCTGGGAGTGACGGACAGTGTACCAAAGTCTGTGCTGACACCCTGCCAAGGCCTGCAATACGTACTGGAAGTCTTAGATATGGCCCAGTGCTCTGTGTTTGTGCTACTGGACAGGGCAGAACAACTGATTGCAAATGTACATCTGGCATACAACAGCAGTTATGTCTCATCAAGGATAGATCTTACTTCAAGATGGCTCTTGCAGTAGGTACTAACCAAAATGACTAGAGCTGTCAGGTACTAGGACCACACAGAAAACTTTAGCTAGCAGTGTCTGGCGGGGGACCACCCACCTGGTGTCATGTAATGGATGCCAGCGTGACACTATATAGTGGGCGGTCCCCACCCCCGTTCTTTTCTGCCGTCAACCTGCCCACATCAGACCTTGCAGAGAATGCTGCTTCAGTTGACTGCCATTTTCAGATGAATATTTCATTGCTTATATTTCGTTCTGTAAATCTTTGAAAAGTATAACTTATTTTTTTGTGCATGTCTTCTCTGACACCTTCTGAGTCGCATAAGAACAAGTGTGATTACTGCGGTACTCAGTCCCTCACATGGACGGCCATTCCCTCTGCCTTTGCTACCTGGGACCAGAACACAAGACAGAGGACTGTGAGGCCTGCCAGAATTTCAACCAGGCCACAGAGGAATGCCACCAACAGGCCCTGGAAGCCCACGTTCTTAAACTGAGGATGGCTTCCAGGGAAAAGGAGCTACAGAAGCTGCGGGGATCATCCTTCTCTCTGGGGGGTTCTTCAGACTCCCATAAGAAGAAGGAGGTCAGCCTGGTGGCACTGGAGGTTGAGGTGCTGGTCGCTACACCTCACACCATTCTGGCAACCTGGGTTCGGCAGAGGAGAGAGGGGATCGAACATCCGAAGACCTGCTGTCCTCTCACGGGAGTAGGGAGACTAGTCTTCTTGCTCGCTGACTGCCCTCTGGTGGTGACTGGAGGGCAGTATGGATTGGAAGGCTGGAAGCCGACATTCTTATGTTGGCAGGGAGGGGGACAGGTGAAAACTGGAGGAGGCAGGCTCGATGAAGGCCCGCCGCTCCCGTGAGTGTCCCCAGAATCCGGATTGGGTTTCTGGGAGGGGGGGAGAAGCTGGCAACCTCCTCCCGGCCCTGCCATGGGGGGCAATTTATGAGGGATACTCCGGGGCTTTTTAGCACGGGAGGGCCGAAGCCGCCTGCCAGGGCTCCAGGGGTGGAAAAAAATTTAAATGCAAAAAAAAAGGAGGACAAGAAGAAGCATTGGGACTGCGATGGGTCTCCTTCGTGGGCTGCAGGCGATAAGCAGTCTCCTGCTGGCATGGGTACGCTCCTCCAGCCAAGTCTGTCCCTCCTTGCAGGGAAGCATCCCTGATTCCCCCCATCTGAGCTGAACACAGTTCAGGTGGGCGCCCAATCCATTGGAGAACTCCACCACCCTTAGGCACCTCAGAACCCCAGGGCCGAAATCTGGTGATGCGATAAAAAAATTGGTTGTCAGCCCCTCTGATGAACACCTGGCCCCGGCTGGTAAGTCAAAAACCAGCTCCTCTGGCATCTGCCCAGCCACTGTGCTTCTGTCAGGCCCCGATAACAGGCCCAACACCGATCCTCTGGATCAGTGCACGCTGATGCTATGGCCGCTGCCGTCCCCAGAGGGTTCTCCCTCTCGGGATCCTCCTTCATGACCTTCCCTGGTGGTGACTCGTGGCTCTTTTGCACACTCTGAGCCAGAGTTGGAGGAGCATCCACCAGACGCAACCCTGGTGCCAGAGTTGGAATGCCTGTCCCCAGACCTCCCTCAGGAGCTGGTGTCCCTTGCACTGCAGGCTCCCCCATCTGGGCCAGCCTCATCCCCACCCCAGACTCCGATGGGACCCTTGCCGATGCCAGAACCTCCGGATGTTCCAGCACCAGACCTGATGGTACCAGGCCCTTCTAACCCTCCATCAGGCCCTTTGGGCCCCCTTCCAGGGCCTAAACCTGGCTACCCATTGTTAGAGCCCCCGATAGGACCTTTGGTTCTTCTGTTATGTCCTATGCCGGGTGACCCGCTGTCAGGGCCCTCGGCAGGTCCCTCAGCTCTGCCATTGGGGCTTCCGACACCAAGCTTCCCTGTGCCTCACTACCCTTCACCAGGGTATCACATGCCAGGGTATCCCACACTGGGGTGTCTGACACTGGGCTGTTCGCCCTACGGGATGCCGGGCTACCATTATCTGATGCCAGGCTATACAATGCTGGGATTTACCTTCCAATGTTACCCGCCTGTCTTTCAGACCCCTTCTCCTCCTCCACCACCTCAGCCTCAGGTGGATTTTAGGGAGGCATTACAGTCTTGGTGGTCAGTAACCAAGCCACAGTTGGTCTCGGAACTGAACTACCGGCAACCAGCCGTGGCTTCCATGCCAGCCCGCTTGGACCCTACTCCGAGATCCCTTTCCCCATGCAGTCTCACCCCTCTGCCTCGGGACAGACCTCGAGTCCTACTGTGGTAGCCGGTATCAGCAGGGGCCTTGTGGTCTTTCCACAGGAGCTTCCGCTTCCACAGACTCTGTCTCTGGACCTGTTGTCAGAATCGGACTCAGACTCCTCGGACTCCTCTGCCTCGGGTTTTTAGCCCCTCTCCAGAAGAGCCAAACCCCAAAGACTCTCCCAAATCCCCTCCAGAGGATCCCTCTTTTACAGAGATCCTCTGGAAGATACAGGAGGCAAACGGGTGGAAAACAGAGAATCAGGATCCCCAATGCAAGAGGTTGACAGAACACCTGGGTATTTTATTTATTTATTTATTTTTTTTGTGGACCGCCTCAGTTCCTTTTTTCCCGCCATCGAGTGCGCTTCAGTGACGACGTCGCTCGCCCTCCGGGAGTCAAACTTCAAACTAGCAGCATAGTTTTCAGTTTTGTTGTTTTGTAGTAGTATCTTGAATAAATATTGCTTAACTTTATTCTTATTTACAAAGAAATCTCAGCCTACATTGACTGAGTCAACCATGAGTGGGTCAGGTGATGGTAGGGAGACTTCGTATAAAAGCTGTTGAGTCAGCCGGGCTGGGTCCGGTCCGCTGCCTTCTCCGGAAGGGGGGTCTGACAGTGGTTAGTCCGATGCCCGAGGGGGTGGGCGGTCCCCTCGAAAGCATAAAATTAAACGGTCGCATCCTCGGCACCGTTCGGCCTCGAGCTCTTCTTCGGCCCACAGGTGAAAAAAGAGAAGGCATCACTCGAGGTCGCCCTCTGATATGTCTGCGCGTAGACGGTCAGTTATTGGAGCTAGTTGCCGGTCTCCTCCAGAGTCACTAGCTTCTGTTTCTGGTAGCCGATGTCCTCGACATCGTAGCCCTATCCTGCCCTCTGATAGGTCTTCAGATGAGCAGTTTCATCAGTGGGCTGCTCTTATGGAGCAATGGGCTCGGAGGCTGGTCCAGCTGCCTAGCCAGGTCACTTGGGGGCCTTCGGGCTTCTTGGGAGACCAGGTAGGGCAGTTGAGCCTCCCTGGTCATGCGGTGCCATCTTCGGTGCCGTCGACACTGCGCCTAGGTGTCCCCCACCATATGGCTGTGGTGCAGGGGGCCACACCGATGCCTCTATCTCCTGCTTTTCTTCCTCCCTTCTCCTCAAATCCTGTTTTTCGGAGTCTTCGGGTGTTTTCTACGCCCTCATTGTCGGCGGCACGTCGCCGCCATCTTCGGCGCCGATGCATCTGTCGGCGCGCAGCGACGCTGGCACCACCACGGGCGGTGCTGGCTCTGGCCTGTCGGTGCCATGCGCTTCGTCGACACCATGTGGAATCACGGCACCATCTGGCCTCTCGGCGCCATGTAGCTCCTCGACGCTGTCATCAGTGCCATGCACTTCATTGGCGCCGTGCGTTTTTCCGGCGCTGTGCGTTTCTGCGACGCCAGGGGTTCTTAGGACGTCATCCACTTTTCAGGACTCCTCCTTTAATGCTTTTTCTTCCTCATTTCCCTCTGATTTTCATTCCTTTCCTGTCCATACAGTCCCTCCTGGACTGTCAGGAGATGACATTGAGCCTGATCCAGACCTTCGGCTGGGTGATGAAGTGGAGGAAGCAGGATCCATTACTGCTGCAGAGCCTGTGGTCGAGGACCTGCCCTTTAAGTCTCTGCTGAAAAATTTGATTTCCACTCTTTCTCTCCAAACTACAGACATCGATCCTGGGAAATTGCTATGACTCCAATACCTCTATGTTCCGGAGATCCCTACGGATTTGACTCCTCCGGTACAGCCCTCCTTTGAGATGCTGTCTCAAATAGTATGGAGTAATCCTGCTCTCATTCCTTCGGTGGCTAAATCCATAGGTAGGAAATACTCAGCCTCCAAGGATCGACCTATTTTGGCATCCCAAGCCTTTGCGGATCCTATTGTAGTTTTGGCAGAGAATGATAATGTCGTCCTTCCCCAGACTACTACAGTTCGACCTATTAACAAAGAATCTCATAAGATAGACACGTTAGGTAAGAGAGTCTTTGCTGCTTCCACCCTGGGTATGCGTATAGCCAGCTACCAAGGCTATTTCTCTCAATATGAGTATATCCTTTGGCACTCACTCAAAACAAATGGTTGAAGCTCTACCGGATTCGGACACAAAGTCAGAGCTACTCCAAACCATTACATGGGGTATAGAATCCAACAACCAGCAGGTTAAAGTGGCTATGGATGCTTTCGATACTGCTTCCCGAGTGGCGGCGGCCAGCATTTGTCCCCGCCATCATTCCTGGCTGCGCACTTCAGGTTTCACAAATGATGCACAGCAGCAAGTAATGGCGTTGCCTTTTGATGGTGTGTATCTCATCGGTGCTCAAGTAGAACAAGCTCTAGAAGCTACACAAAAGACTAGGTCAGCCATTAAGTTGGCTCGACCTCCACCTGTCCCCCCTCTCGAAGGGGTGTTAATAAACGCCAGTTCCATAACTGTCAGTCCTTTCGAGGCAAAGGCAGAGGAAGTTTTCATAAAAACCAAGCCCCCCAGCCTCAAAAGAAAATGCAACAGAAGGCGCAAGGACCCAAAGCGCCCAGCACCGCCTTCTGAGTTGTTGGCCCAAGTCCCACCTCAGCTGCCCGAGGTGGACTCTTCCTCAGTGGTGGGAGGTCGTCTGACGCGCTTCTACAATCAATGGAACTCGATAACCTCAGACAAATAGGTCCTCTGGATAATCCGCGAGGGGTATTCATTCAATCTTGTGGAGACCCCTCCGGATCATCCTCCCAAACGACAGCCCAAGCTGTCAACCCTTCAGTCAGACCTTCTCGCTGCGAAGATACAGAGCCTTCTGAACAACAGGGCAGTAGAAGTAGTTCCGCTGCATCAACGGAACACAGGGTTCTACTTCCATTACTTTCTGGTTCCAAAGAAAACCGGGGGCATGCGTCCCATTTTGGATCTCAGAAAACTAAACAAATTTCTGCCTAAGGAGAAATTCAAGATGATTTCTCTAGGAACCTTGTTACCTTTGCTTCATCAACACAACTGGCTAGCCTCCCTAGACATGCAGGATGCTTACCAGCACCTTTCTATTCACCCAAAGCATCACAAACTCCTAAGGTTTGTGGCTCTGGGGCAACATTATTAGTCCTGCCCTTTGGGCTATCCTCAGCACCACGAGTTTTTACAAAGTGTTGTGCAGTTCTCGCAGCGCATCTCAGAAAGATCGGAATACAGGTGTTCCCTTTTCTGGACGATTGGCTTTTGGCAAGTCCTTCCAGGCAGGGAACTCTGGAAACCGTAGCCACAGCTTCACACTTTCTCACATCCATGGGAATCGTGCTAAACATCAAAAAACCACAGCTGCAACCCTCCCAGAGGCTCCTTTTTATAGGAATTCTTCTGGACACCTCCCTGTGCAAAGGCTTTTCTTCCAGAGGACAGGAGGAGCGATATCCTTCAGATGCCTAGTCTCATCGGGGAGAGCAAGTCGGCTCCAGCAGAGAATTAAACCAGTGCAGGACCCTTGAGCGAAGGATTTTTGTCCTTGGGAGGTTTGGCAGCGGGGAATTTTGAAAACCTGGCGGTCGGAACTTCTCATATGTCGAGGATTGGAGAAAGAGGTGAAGAGCTCCTAAATACCAGGGGGCATCAATTCAAGGCTCACTTTTTTTGCAAGCAGACATGTTTGGTGCTTAAGCCTGCCCTTGAGGGGGAGCCAGCTGGCTTGTGTATACAAGTCACAGGTATGGGTCAGACGGGTGGAGCCAGTTAAGAGCCGGCAGGCTTTGTTAAGCGAAACTGTGATCCGGCGGGAGTGCTGTATCAGAGGCTGACCCATAAATGACAAGCCCATAATCTATAAGTGATACCACAGAGCTATGTATGGCTACTTTGAGGGCTTCAGGAGACAGAAAAGATTTGTGTCTGTATAGGAGCCCTAGGTGCGAGTTAACTGCCTTAGCAACATTATCTGTGTGGGTGGCATAAGACAGGGCACTGTCTACCGTGATCCCCAGGTGCTTGAAGTGCTGGACCAGTTCTAGGGGACTGCCCACTTTGTTGGAGATTGAGAGAGGGTAGGAGCTCTGCTTGTTATGGGGGTTGGAAAACAGCATTATTTTCATTTTTTTTGCAGCTCATTATAAGTTTATGGTTGTTGCTCCATCTTTCAACCTCTGTGAAATTAACCTGGAGTCATCTTTCCAAAGCATGAGGGTCAGGGTCACTGGTGGAAATGACTGCGTCATTAGCATACAATAACATACGGTCCTAGTAGACTAGTGGGAGTTTGTTTAGGAAGATACTAAACAAGAGTGGCCCCAAAATGGAGCCATGTGGGACTTCAGAGTGGACAGGTCTGCAGTCCAAGAGGATGTTCCCAATCTTAACCTGCTGCGAGCTGTCAGACAGATAGCTATTGAACCATGCCACAGTGTCAACAGAGAATCCAGAGGTACCGAGTAGTTTGACCAGAAGGGCATGGTTCACCTTGTCGAATGCCTTGGTTAGGTCAATAAAGGCCACACCGACAAGGTGACCTTGATCCAGGGAGCGATGGATATAGCCTGTAAATTCTAGTAAGGCTGTTGTGCTATGCCTTCACCTAAACCCATGCTGCTCATCACACTGCAGTTGATACTTTTCCAGGTGTTCAGTCAGCTGATCAACGATTATTCTTTCCAGAGCTTTTGAGAGTGGGGGGAGGATGGGTATCCGCCGGTAGTTCCTCTGCAGAGTACGGTCACTGCTCTTAAGCACTGGTATTACAGTTGCTTCTTTCCACAATTTTGAGGAATTGAGAATGCCTAAGAGACAGGTTAAAAATATGAGTTAAGGGCAGAAGGATCTCCTCTAGAGTGAGTGCAACAATTTTAAGGTGCAAGGAATCACCACTAGACCGAGACTTACCCAGGACCCTGTGGAGGTATTTCCTGGCTTCTGAAGCCGAGATGGTTTTGAAGTAAAAAGGGGATGTGGGGGTTGGGGAACTTCATGAGAGGAACCAGACGTGCTGGTCAGACAGAAATAGTCATGCCGGAGGATGCTGCTTAGGTCTGTGAAAGCATCATTGAAAGCGTTAGCTATGACTTCAGGGTCAGTGGAAGGAGCACCATTGAGGATCAACATGGAAGGGGGGGGGTTTAGTGTCTTTTCCAGTGACTTCTTTGATGTTGCTCCAAAACTTTCTGCCATCATTCCAGTAGCGTGATAAGGCTTCCTTGTAATAGTTGCCTTTCACCGTACGGATAGCACTGGTGCATTTGTTTCTTGCCTGTTTATAATTTTGAATATCGGCCTGTTTTCCTGTGGCCCTGGACTTGTGCCACAGGTGGTCCCTGGATTTTAGTAGCTCAGTGAGACAAGGGGGAGATCCAGGGGTTATTGCGCCTTTTTATTTTCCTTGTTCGGTATGGAGCATGTTTGTCACATGCCCTGTTGAATAGATGTATAAAATGTTCAAGGGCAGTGTTTATGTCACTGGAGGTGAAAACAGGGGACCAGTCCAGACTATGGAGGTTGAATTTAAGGAGGTCAAGATGACCACAGGTGAGGACCCTGGTGGAGATTACTCTAGTGGGAGGTTTGACGAATTTAATGGCCCAGTTGAATAGGTTAGGGGAGTGGTCACTTAGCCCATCCAGGAGGACTGTGATGCAGGAGATACAGTTGGGGTGGTTAGAGAGGATCTAGTCCAGAAGGGTGCCTGATCCTTTTTTGTAGTTCATCCTTGTGGGCAGCTCGGCAAGCTGCGCAAGGTGAACGGCAGAGAGTGCACCTCTGAAAGGGCTGGCATCTGTGGCAGGCCAATTGATGTTAAAGTCACCGAGTACTGTTACTTCAGTGTGAGGACTTAGGCTACCCAAGCAGTGAAGAAGCATGTTAAAGCCAGTGGTCGTCAGTCGGGGGGGAATATAGACTGACAACACTGTGACATTTTTGTTATGGGCTCCCAGGAATACTTTAGTGATAAATGTTTGAACATTGCCATCAGAGGTAGGTAGTGGTAGGGCATGACCCTGAAAACCTTCCCTGAGGTAAATTGCACAACCATTGCCTCTTTTTGTTTGGCGATCCTGCCTAAAGATATAATAGTCTGTATAGAGATATGCCAGAACTGTCCCCCCCGCTCATTCCTCCATGGTTCAGAGCACATGAGGACTTAGCCTCCATGGTCTGACAACAACCTTCGTCAGTGGCCACAGTCGCCAAGAAGGCTGATGGACTGTATAGAGCCCCCAAGTGTAAAGATCACCTTAGTTCTCACCGTAAAGCGAACTTGGTGGTCATTAATGCGGCCCATGACCATACGGCTAAAGCTAAACACATGAGCACCTCTCCTCCAGACGAGGAGTCGGGGCAAATAGACCAGTTTGGACGTAAGGTTTACTCCTCCTCCTCCTCCACTCTGGCCCTCAGAGCTTAGAACTGCCTGGCTCACATGATTGTATACCAGAAATCTGTCTTGGGACAGTTGAAGTCATAATTCGAGGCTTTGCCGAATTTCGAGGCTAAAACCAAAATTTCACAGACTGTCAGGACAGCGGAAATCTCCTGCCGTCATTCCCTCAGAGCGACATATGATGCAGTAGACGCCTCTACCCGGAGTACCACCATGGCTGTCTGCATGCACCGGTACTCCTGGCTGCAGGTATCCGGATTGGCCCAAGACATCCAGTCATCCATCCAGGATACCCCCTTCAGAGGACCAGTCCTTTTTGGAGGTGACATCAAGGACATATTCACTGAGCTCCAGGACAGTGGCAAGGCACTGCGCTCTATTCAGTCTGTATTGCTCTAACACCAAGCCAAAACAGCCATTTCGTCACCAGCAGTGGTGCCAGAATAGGCAACAGCCAGCCTGATGTCCAAACAAATGTTGGGCCCCGTTGGTGGGAGCCATCCCTCCAGCCAAATCCCAAAGGGCTGCTGGGGCGGCGCTCCCCCACGCCCCCACCACCTCATGACTTGTGGCAGGGTCTAAGTCGACTCTGACGCCTTCCCCGGCCATCAAGTGGCTGTCACCTGATCGGCCGAAGCAACCTCTCACTGCAGTCGAGATGCCCATGTCTGGGCCGGTTGTTCGGCCTAAGCTTGCTGCCCCACCGATTGTGGTGGAACCTCCGCCTCCACAACTGAAATCGGGGGCACTGACCAAGGATTCTCAGTCGGCTCAAGGCCTGCCCCACAGGTTGTCGGTCACCCTCACTCCCGACCGTCCTCTGCAGGTGGAGGGTGGCTCAGGCCCTAGGTAGCTCTTCGCAGACTCTTCGGAGTCCGACAACGACTCCTCCCTATTCTCCAGGCAGGTTGACCTGGAGTCCTCCGAGGGCCAGTCACTGGACGAAAGCCCATCGTCCTTAATGGGTCTGCTTCGGCTCATCTCGGAGTCCACTGGGATGCAGCTCGAGCCCGTGTCCAAACGGGCCAAGTATCCCATGACAGAGATACTGGACTGAGGGGATTCACCCACGGAGGTCTTTCCTGTGGCTGAGGCCATTGTTGGCCCAGCCTTGGAGCTTTGGCAGCGGCCTGCTTCCTGCCCTGCGCCCTCGGCCAGGATGGCCAGGAAGTGTGCGGTTCCTACCGGCTCTCTGCCCGGGTTTTCGGAACACCCCTCTGCCGAGGGGTTGGTCACTGACAGCATTTTCTGGCGTTCGGGAATGCCAGGCGTGACAAGCCCCTGACAATGAGGTCAAAAAGCTGGACTCGGCAGGCGCCAAGGTACACTGTGTCCTCCTTGCAGCCGCCATGGCTAAGCAGCCGTGCTGATGGCACACTTCTCCCACGCCCTCATGGGTTCCCTGGATGAGGTGATCCTTCATCTCCTGGCCGACCTCCAGACCACGGTCCGGCAGTTCCAGGACTAGGGTAGGGCAGTGGCAAAACAGCAGCTCCAGACAGCTCTGGACATAGGGGATTCCTGTGCCAGTTCAGTGACGGCTGCAGTGGCCATGCACCGCAGGGCATGGCTGAGGATATCCACCTTTACAGCGGATACCCAGCACAAGTTGGCGGATGTCCCCTTCTTTGGGACTGACCTCTTCGGCCCTGGAGTGGAAGGTCACTTCCAGCGGATCGAAAAGTCCAATGCCACCCTGGACTTGGTCACCTCCGCCCAGAAGGACAAAGGCCGCCGTCGGCAGCAGCACAAGCCCTTTCGTCCTTCCCACGCCTGTGGCACGTCCGGCCCAACAGCACCAGCATCAGGGCCTGCAGGCTCGAGCTGGCATCCCAAACCCAGCGCGGCTTCCTCCAACAGGAAGCAGGAGTTAAAGGCCCAGGAGGCCCTCGGCAGTCCCTCTTCCAAGCCTGCCCAGTGGACGGGTTGAGGGTGTCGCCCCAGCCTCGTCACTCCCCTGGGTTCCTCCCGTGGGGGACGGCTCTCACTTCTTTTTCCACCTGGTCCGCTATCACCACGGACTGCTGGGTGTTGGAGGTGGTAGGAAAGGGCCTGCCTCTGGAGTTCGAGCAGACTCCACCCTTTCGTGCTGTTGCCCCTCAGGGGCTACGGGGTCCGCAGCCTCGCTGTCGGCCCGCTGAGCCGATATTGCCCTGCTCCTCGAAAAAGAGGTGATCAGGAAGGTGGCGGATCCTCCTCCAGACCCGAGGTTTGTGTCCAGGTATTTCCTGGTCCCAAAACGGACGGGGAGCTGGTGCCCCATTCTCGACCTGCATGACCTGAACAGGTTCCTAAGGTTTTGGACCTTCAGGATGGTCACTCTGGCTCAGATAATACCATCCTTGGAACGAGGCATGTGGTTCTGTTCCGTGGACCTCCAGGACGCGTTCTTTCACATCCCAATCCGTCCGTCTCATCAGAGATTCCTCCGCTTCAGAGAAGAAGGATCCCTTTTCGAGTTCTGGGCCATGCCCTTCGGCCTCTCCCTAGCTTCCAGGGTCTTCACCAAATGCATGGCAGTGGTGATAGCATTCCTGCGGCACCAAGGGTCCGGGTGTACCCCTACCTGGATGACTGGCTGATTGCAGCCCCCTCCAGAGCGGCGGTGGAGCGGTCCAGAGATCTGGCCCTCCAGGTTGCTCTCAGATTGGCCTCCTCATCAACGAGGCCAAGTCGGAACACGTCCCAAAGCAGGCGATACATTTCATCGGGGCAGAGCTCGACTCTCTTCGAGCCAGAGCACGGCTCCTGGCGGACAGGGCCGAGGTTCTTTCCTCCTTTGCCCAATCATTTCTGGTTGGGCAATCGCGCCCTGCCTGGGACTTCCTGGGCCTCCTGGGCCTCATGGCAGCCTGCACCAGCGTGGTCCATTGGGCCCGCAGGTACATGTGTCCCCTTCAGTGGGGACTGGCCAGCCAGTAGTCACAGCACTTCAATCTGTTGGATCAGCTAGTGACAGTGACCCAGGGGATGTGGAACGCTCTCCAGTGGTGGACCGTTCCGGCACATCTGCAGGAGGGCATCCCATTTGTCCGCCCCGAGCCGACAGTCTCTCTATCGACCGATGCCTCTCTGATGGGTTGGGGTGCCCATCTGGGGGAGCACAGAGCGCACAGCCTCTGGTCCCCTCGGGAGTCCCGATGCCACATCAACCTGCTGGAGCTTCGAGCGGTCCATCTAGCCCTCACCGCCTTCGCTCCGTTTCTGCGGAGTCAAGTGGTTCAGGTCCAGACGGACAATACCACGACTGTGTACTGTCTAAACCACCAGGGTGGGATGCACTCCATGCCTCTGTGCAGGGAAGCTCTCCGCATTTGGTCACTCGTGCGCAGCCTGGAGGCGGACCTCCTTGCCATTCACGTGGCAGGAGCCTCCAACACACTGGCCGATGCCCTAAGCCGGATAGGGGCTGCGTCTCACGAGTGGTCTCTCCTGCCAGAGGTAGTACAAGACCTCTTCTCCCACTGGGGCACGCCTCAGGCGGACCTGTTTGCCTCCAGGGAGAATGCGAAACTGAGACTGTTTCATACCCGCCCCCCTCAGCAGGGCTCGCTGCAGGGGGATGCCTTCTCGAGGCCGTGGACCCCGGGCCTCTTCTATGCCTTTCCCCATTTCCCTTGATCCACAAGGTGCTTCTCAAGGCGAGGAGGGACAAGGCGCAGGTGATTCTGGTAGCCCCAGACTGGCCCCGTCAGTTCTGGTATCCAGATCTCCTCAGTCTCAGCTCCAGGCTCCCGAGGCGGCTTCCAGCCCGCCCGGACCTGATCTCAGTCAATCAGGTGAAGGTATTCTATCCGGACCTTCAATCCCTGCACCTGACGGCCTGGTTCCTGAGCGGCTAGAGTTCCAGGCCTTGGGTCTTTCCGACGAGGTCCTCAACGTCGTTGAGGCGTCCCGTAAGGAGTCGACCAGAAAATGCTACGCCTTCAAATGAAAGAGGTTTTCCATTTGGTGTCAGGGCAAGGGCCTGGACCCTTCCTTCTGTTCCTTGGCAAGCATTCTGGACTACCTGTGGTCACTTTCTCAGCAAGGGCTTCAGTCGACGACCCTTAAGGTGCACCTGGCAGCCATCTCTGCTTACCGGGCGTGGGCCGGGAAGCAGTCGGTGGTGCAGGAGAAGGTGGTCGGGCGTTTTTCAAAGGCCTTGATCACATATCCCCTCTGGTGCGAGAACCTCCACCTCCGTGGGATCTACTGCTGGTACTGGCTAAGCTCATGGGCAGGCCATTCGAACCAATGCACAGGTGCGATATCTCCCACCTGTCATGAAGACTGTCTTCTTGGTGGCTATCACATCAGCCAGAAGGATGGGAGAGCTCCAGGCGCTTTCCATCGAGTCTCCTTATCTGGTCTTCCACAGGGACAAGGTTGTCCTGCGCCCCCACCCAAAATTCCTTCCGAAGCTGGTGTCGGAGTTTCACCTTAACCAGGTGTTGACTCTGCCGGTGTTCTACCCCAATCACACCTCGGAGGCCGAATATAGGCTTCATACTTTGGACCCTAGAAGAGCGCTCGCTTATTATAAGAGCAGACAGCTGAAGTTCAGGGAGAGGTTCGCCAGCTGTTTGTCACCTACGCTGAAGCCGCACCTGGCAGACCTGCAGCCAAGCGGACGATAGGCAGGTGGGTCACCTCCTGCATAGATCTCTGCTATAGGTTGGCGGGCATGGAGCCTCCCAGAGGGATAAGAGCTCATTCTACCCGCCATACCGCTGCATTGGTAGCTGCTTCCAGGGACGTCCCTATCCAGGAAATCTGCAGGGCTGCTACCTGGAAGTCAGCACATACCTTCATCACCCACTACCACATCGACCTTGAGTCACGCCGGGATGCTGGTTTTGGGGCCTCGGTTCTCAGTCCTTATTCCCAAGTAGGGGGCGCGCCTGCCTCCTCCCGGAGAACTGCTAGGAGTCTGCCAGACAGTGTGGATGAACAACATATCCATGTCCCTAGAAATACAGGTTACTCACCTGTAACAGGAGTTCTAGAAATGGTATATGTTGTTCATCCACACAACCCACCCGACCTCCCGGCTTTGGCGCACAACCTGGCTTCCAGCGGGCTAGATCTGGCGTCATGTGGCGGAGCCAAGAGTTTTACCGGGTGAGTGGGTAGGAGGAGCCAGCTTGAAGACCGTCCGGCAAGATTTAAAGCGGCAAGGAACCTGCCAGACAGTGTGGATGAACAACATATACCATTCCTAGAACTCCTGTTACAGGTGAATAACCTGTATTTTTAGTTGCCATTACTTTGGCTCGAAGAATTTCTGAGCTTCAGGCCCTGATGTGTAAGGAGCCTTTTTTGATTTTCCACAGAAAATCAGTTGCTCTGCGTACAAATCCTAATTGTTTACCCAAGGTGGTGTCTGAATTTACTCTGAATCAGACCATACACTTGCCAATGTATTACCCCGAGCATTCTAATCGAGGAGAGGCCATTCTGCACACACTCGATGTGCACAGAACCTTGCGTATTGTATGTACTGGATGAAGTCAGTCCATAAAAACGTATCAGCTTTTTGTTTCTTTTGCTCCCAAAAGAGAGGGTGTGGCAGTTTCCAAACAATGCTTATCTAAATGGTTAGCAAATTGCACTTTGTTTTGTTATCAGAAGTATAACAAGCCCCTTCTGGGGGAAGTCAAGGGGCATTCAACCAGAGGCATGGCTGCATCTGCTGCTTGTTTCAGGAATGTTTCTGCCGCGGACATTTGTATGGCAGCCACTTGGAGCTCTGGCCACACCTTTACAAAACACTACACTCTGGACATTGCCTCTAGGCGCAGGGCAAGCTTCGGACTAGCCATCCTTTAGAGCCACCTGGCTTAACCTGGTACCTACTGCAGACCTTTTCTGCCTCCTGTTCTTCAGCCTTTGTCTGAATTTCACTGCTTGGGACTCAGTCCTAATGGTTAGTACCTGTTGCAAGAGCCCTCTCGAATTAAGATAGTACAGTTACGTAAGAACTTACCGTAACAGTAGATCTTTGAGAGCGGCTCTTACAGTTGGTACCTTTTTTCCCTCCCACCTTCCCCCTGCTTCTGTGGCTACTTCTTTCTAGCCTTTCTTTTGGCTTCAGGAGCCTACTCCTTTCTCTTGTCACACCTTCTTAGGTCTCCAGCGGGAGAACTGGAGAGCAGGTGTGGGGACCTCACACTATACAGTGTCACACTGACATTCATCATGTGACACTGGGTGGGTGGTTCCCCGCCAGACACTGCTAGCTAAAGTTTTCTCTGTGGTCCTAGTGCCTGACGGCTCTAGTCCTAATGGTTGGTACCTACTGCAAGAGCCTCTCTCGAAGATCTATTGTTGCAGTAAGTTCTTTCGTGACTGTACTTTCTGCACCTTCTAGGTGTTATGGCAGCAACCATTGTCACAGTGCCACTGGCCAGATTTCACGTGTGGATACTACAGTGGACTCTGAGAGCCCAGCGGGACCAGTTAACAGATGACATGGACCAAATGGTCCTAGTCATATCTCCTTTGCACAGAGTGCCTCTGTCCTCCCTTTGATACTGGTCAATCTTCCCGCTTTCTCCAGCCTTCTTTTCACAACTCTATACTACACTCATCCACAATCTGCATGCAATCATACTATAAAAGTCCTAACTCCTCTTTCCCTCTCCCCGTAGGCCCCCCACCGCCACATCAGTTCTACCGACCTATCCTTGGGACTTCACTTCTCACAATGTTTATCCTTTGCTTACATATTACATACCCCATCTGCCATTAGTTGGTGGTTCTCCAAGCCATTTTCATGGCTAGTACTAGTGACTGCCCCTAGTAAATGGCCTAACTGGTACTTCTATTCAGAGAACATGATTTATATACAGTTGCATGGTTCAATGGTGGACCTGCCCCCTTGTATTTGAATCCTCATCTGTTATGGGTTGTCTTGTCTTCCTTTTATCATTTGACTCCCCTATTACTGCACCATTGTGTTTGTGTTTATATACTTATTTACATGTATTTATATGTCTTTATAATGGATGTTACCCGACCCTGTTCTAACCAGGTCCATCTTGTAAAAGAGCTTTACTCAATGATGTTCACCTGGATAAATAAAGATTTTGATTGATTGATTGATTGCTGCAGTGGTGGATGAAATGCAGCAGCCTGCTGAAAGGCATCCCATTCCTGATTCCTACCCCACATCAGATCCTCACTATGGATACCTTGGAATCCAGGTGGGGAGCCTACCTGCTGTCTCTTCAGACACAAGGCACATGGATCCAGGTGGAATGAGCATTGCATATCAGTGTCCTGGAAATGAGAGCAGTCCTATACAGGCTCCAGGCATTTCAGGAACACTGTTCCCCAGGCCCTTAGTTAATACAGATGGACAACGTCAGTGTGAGGCATTACATCTACAAACAAGAGTGGACTCATCCCTACCCACTGTGCAGGGAAGCAATGAGAATTTGGTATTGGGCTCAGAAACACAGTCTAGAACTGTCAGCATGGCGTGTTCTAGGTGTCCAACACATCTCGGCAGATAAGCTAATCAAGTCACAGTCCAGTGTGCATGAGTGGGAGCTGCTGACCTCGGTGATTGCCAACGTATTTGCAAGATGATCAAAGTTTGACCTTTTTGCGTCCCTATACAACACAAAACTGCTGCGTTTCTGCCCGCTCGCTCCAGGGCCTGGAGCTTTCTAGTGAAACGCATTGTCCATCTCCTGAAAGGGAAGGTTTCTGTATGCCTTCCCTCCCTATCTGCTCATTCAGAGAGTACTGCTCAAGCTGAAGACGGAGGGGGCAACTCTAATACTCATTGCTCCCCTATGGGCTTGGCAGCTATGTTATCCTCTGCTGCAACAGCTGGCAGTGGAACCCCTAGTGCCTCTGACCCTGTGCAGAGGCCTGCTGTCGCGGAAAAGGGCTCCCTAGTCCATCTGGGCCTGAAGTCCCTACATCTGCATGCATGCATGACTCCTGAAGACATAACCATAGCTTTTGTTTTGTTTTTTTAAACTTTATTTTTCATTTTGCAATAGAGCTTACAAAAGAAAATATTCCTTGATTCCAAGTATAGGAATTGTTAATAGATAAGTCATATTAGGTAATACAGATCCCATCATTCCTAGTTACAACATTAGGAGGACATGTAGACCCATTGAAAGTATCTCAGCATTTACCAAAATAGGCTATATGCAGCAAGACCAAGGACAACACTACCATAAATAGTTTTACAAAAGTCCAGAGAGTTCCTTCTTTTCAGAGATGCCTTCATCAAAAGACGTGGCCCAGGAGTTCATGAAAATTAAAAGATAGTGGAAAACATTTCCCTTTTATGAGATGAGAAGAGATATCCCTCAGTTATGCTCACAGACAGTCCCCAACAAATTATTTTAACTTTAGCTATACTTTATAAAAAAAATAGCAATGAAAGCTCCAGAGGTTTATAACAAAACTGAAAAAATTCACTCCCTCCCCAAATCTACCACGAGGTGGTAGCTCTGCCCCTAATAAGGCTGTATACATTAATTATCTAGTGCTTACAGTTAGAACATCCAACAAAGTTGTTGGTATTTCTACTAATAAACTGATAAAATATAGGCAAGAGAAAGATTCTTTAAATGTTTTTAAGTCATCAGAATAACCTGTAATAAATAGTGGCGCAGAGGGCTGAGGCGCTGGATGCCACACCTCGAACCACGCCGGCGACCCGGGTTCAGGAACGGACTCGGGTTGCTGGGGGTCAGCAGGGGAGGATAGGATTGAGCGTCCGTAGGACTGCTGTCCTATCCTGGGGTGGGTTTGGGGATGGCATCGCTTGGTAGCGGCCCCCCAGTGGAGACTGGAGGCACTACATGAGTGACGTGCAGGGGAATCTAGAAAAGCGGAAATACTGCTCGCTGGCCGCCGGATGATGGCTCTCTGTCCCCGATGCCTCCAGTGACTTCTTGAGGGCCTACCTCTCCTCGGCAGCTTCCCTGGGACCTATCAGTAGTGTGCTGGGCAGTCCTTCCCCCGGTGCCCTTCCCCCTCGGAGGAGAGGGACCCGCCCGACAAAGGGATACATCCGGGATTCCTCAGGGATCGGCTGCAATGCGAGGAGTTAGAGAGGCTCGAGGAAGGACAGTGGGGTTTGAAGGGGCTTGTGGAGCCTGAAGGAGTGGGGGTCACCAAGCATGAAGGGGTGAATAAATACGATAATACAAAAAAAAAAAAAAACTGTAATAAGAACTTCCCACCATTTGTCAGAATTCTTTAGTATACATAACCCAGAAACAGACCTTTACTGACAAACCTCTGAACAGGATGGAAGCTGTCCAGAGGAGGGGCAACTAAAATGGTGCAGGGTCTGCACCAGAAGACATATGAAGAGAGACGAAAGGAGCTTAATATGTATAGCCTCGAGGAAAGGAGGGAGAGAGGGGACATGACAGAAACTTTGAAGCACCTCAAGGGAATCAACAAAGTCCAAGAGGGTAGCATCTTTCAAAAAAAGAACTATGCAAGAACAAGGAGGCACAATTTGAAGATAGAGGGAGGTGGCTCAGAGGTAATGTAAGGAAGTATTTTTTCACAGAGAGGGTTGTGGATGCATGGAACGGCCTTCCAGAGGAGGTTGTGGAGTCAAAAACAGCGGTGGAATTCAAGCATGCATGGGACAGCCATAAGGTAATTCTAGGGCAGTAACCATAGTTTCAACAGTTGTCAGTGTGGTATTGTGTCTAATTTTTTTGTCCAGTTGCTGTACTGCCTGAAGAATGGCTTGTACTGTGGTCTCCAGGTCCCCGGATTTCTCGGATGGTTGTAGGCTATTTGACGCTTCACTCGAGGATGGCTCGGGGCCCTTCCCTCGGCCCAAATCTTTGAGTGTCTGTTTTAGTTCTTCCCATCGCTGAATCAGCTTGAGTTTGCTCCCTGAAAAGCTTTAACACTGCTGTAGGGAAAATGATGGAATCACTTCTGAAGGAAAGAATTGTCGAGTATCTAGAGGCCAGAGGGGCACAGGACCCAAGGCAGCATGGATTCACAGCGGGAAGGTCATGCCAGACGAATCTGATAGATTTCTTTGACTGGGTGACCAAAGTAGTAGATCAGGGAGGGGCTGTGGGCATGGCCTACCTAGACTTTAGCAAGGCATTTGATACAGTCCCACACAAAAGATTAATATACAAGTTAGCCAGCCTGGGAGTGGGTCCCAAGATGACAGCCTGGGTAAAGAATTGGCTGGAGAATAGGACACAGAGAGTAATAGTAAATGGAGTCCACTCTGAAGAAAGGGGGGTTACTAGTGGGGTACCGCAGGGTTCAGTATTAGGACCGGTCCTCTTCAATGTCTTTATAAGCGACATTACAGAGAGACTGGAAGGAAAAGTATGTCTCTTTGCAGATGACACAAAGATCTGCAACAGAGTTGATGCACAAGGTGGGGTGGAAAGGATGAGAAGGGACTTGGCAAGGTTAGAGGAATGGTCAAATGTATGGCAGCTTAGATTCAATGCTAAGAAGTGCAAGGTAATGCACCTGGGAAACAAAAACCCAGGGGAAGAGTACACAGTGGGGGGGTGAGATACTAACAACAAAAATGGAAAGGGACCTGGGGGTAGTCATATCAGATGACCTAAAGGTGGGCAAGCAATGTGAGAGGGCAGCAAGGAGGGCTGGGGGATACTGGGATGCATAGGGAGAGGCATCACCAGTAGAAAACAGGAAGTTATTATCCTCGGTACAGACAGTTGGTGAGACCCCATCTGGAGTACTACGTGCAGTTCTGAAACCCAATCTCCATAAAGAACATAGACAGAATGGAAGCTGTCCAGAGGAGGAGCAGCTAAAATGGTGCAGGGTCTGCACTGGAAGACATATGAAGAGAGACTTAAGGAGCTTAATATGATAGCCTCGAGGAAAGGAGGAGAGGAGGGACATGATAGAAACTTTCAAGTACCTCAAGGGAATCAACAAAGTCCAAGAGGTAGCATCTTTCAAAAAGAGGTGTGCAAGAACAAGGGGCACAATTTGAAGATAGAAGGGCGGCTCAGAGGTAATTTAAGGAAGTATTTTTCACAGAGAGGTTGTGGATGCATGGACAGCCTTCCGGAGGAGGTTGTGGAGTCAAAAACAGTGGTGGAATTCAAGCATGCATGGGACAGTCATAAGGCAATTCTAGGGGGTGTGGGTAGGAAGAAGTAGGCTGCTGGTTAACTAGGATCTGCAGCTTATCCATTAGGTAGGGAAATGGGCAGACTGGATGGGCCAAGCGGTCCTTATCTGCCATCAAAATCTATGTTTCTATGTTTCTGTGCAAGAGATAACTGTTTGGTTCAGGTTGAAAATTAATAAAACTTAAAATTTTTCACTTTTGTTGCTATTGAAGTCCGGAGCATCTCTTCCCCTTGCACTAGAGATCTGTAGACCACCCGAAGCATAGTTTCTTTCCTGAGGCTTCCCCGAGTTGCACCCACAGCAACCCATGACTCCCTATGTTTACTCCTGATGCCCCATCCTCTACCACCTTGATGCCATCCCTGCCTGACACAGAGGGGTGCTCTTCCCCCTCTACCTTTTCCCCTATCCCTTCTGAACAGTGAATACCCTGCAGCCGTCAGGTTCCAGTCATTACTATTCTTTTTTTTAATTCTGTTTCTGTATCATAAGTCCATGGCATCTCTCAGGTGTGCTCACTCAGCATCAGCCTTTACTCCCTGCCTGAAACCCCTTCCACTGAGAGTGCAAGAGCTGAGCTACCCCCTCCCCAAGTCCACAGATTTGGCCAACCCCCCCGGATCTAAGCACCCTGGAGCAGGACCGCCTCTCCTACCTGGCGACCTTTCAGGAATTTAGATGGTTGATCCGCAGCTGGGTTGAGGGGCTCGGGAGAGCCAGTGGAAGGTGGTCTGGCATTTGGATGTGGGCATCAACTCCTGTGGTCACCGTCATCTCCCTGGATCCTCCAGGGGTTTTTCCACTTGATGGTTCCCCTGAAGATGCGGCGTGCAATTACCCTGCGTGGCTCTACCTCCACCACCGTCGTCTGCTGTCTTCTTCCCCATGCGTCTGTCTCTAATCTTGTGCTGCTCCCAGCCTCCATCGGGGGCTGCTACAGATTGGGGAGTCCCCTGTAACCCACCACTCAGTCCTCTCTCTCCCCTGCCGACCCCCGGCGTCCCGAGTCTGTTCTCGAACCCAGGTCACCAGTGTGGCACGAGGTGTGGCATCCAGCGCCTCAACCCTCAGCTCCACCAGGCCGGCCCCAGTCATTACTTTCTGTAGCTCACGTTTCCATGATGGCTACAAGGTCTACATCATTGTCTGCCATTAGTGCCTGAAGCTGACTGATTTTATTACCCAGGCTTCTGGCAATTAAGCATACCCCCTTCCATCTGATCCCTGAACCACTTTCTGTTCTTCTGCCTGTGACCCTTGTATTTCCCATATTTTCTTAACCTCCTGTTTTTTTTTTTTTTGTTTGCACAGTTTGCTCTCCCCGCTCCAGTGTCCCCTCACTTGGACTAGATAGTACCTTATCCCTCTATATACTCCCTAAGCTGCTACTAGCCCCCAGATGTTGGGGAGTACTAGCTAGGATCCCCCTTCTCATCTGTTGCCATTGTTCCCCCCAGCCTCCCCCACAGTCATTTTAAACATGCAAAATAGACATCAAAACTTCTGCCTCAGCGTGCAGGCCCCCTTCTCTTGTCGGGTGGAGTCCATCACCCTTGAAGAGCCTCCTGTCCTAGAAGTCCCCCAGTCCCCAGCAAAGTGGTACCCCTTCTCCTGACACCATCCTTAAAGCCACCTATTAAACTCCTGCATCTTAACCCTGCTAATTCTGTCCTTTCTTCCCCTCCTTGCCCCACACAGGTAGGATGTTAGAAAAGACCAGGGAGACCGAATGTGCTGCCATTCTGTCCCCCAGTCTGCGGAAACTACAACCAATAACAGGGTTCACCTATCGGAGCAGAAGATGGTGAAGGAAAGAGACTGCAGCAGGATAATGCCCATCAGAGTCACGGCCTGGGATTGTCTTCGGGTTATGGGTCTAAGTGTGGCATGTGTGGGCCTGTCCCATGGGCCAGATGCCACCCAAGAGAGCTGTAAGGGTTTCTGTTTAAGAACTGTTCTCAGAACTCACGTGGCTATCCAGTCTGGTGGTGCTGGCGGCGGTGCATTGTGCTACTATTGTGGTAGACCTGGGTTTGCATTGTGGACTAGCAGGGTGAGACAGATAATTTTGTGAGCTGTGGTCAGCTTTGCCACTAGCTTTTAAAATCTAGTAGCTAAACCCATATTTTTAGTGGCCATCATTTTGAAGGTCATACAGATCGTATTGTAGGCAGGTAACACTGTGGTCGACAACTTCCAAAATCTAGTAGCCCAACCAGTTTTTTAGTGTGCCTTGGCTACCTGATTTTTCCCCACCAGGGTCTAGACTCCCAGTCCTATAGCCTGTGGAGACAGGCAATGCTGGAGGTTTGAAAATTTAGGCTGTGTTGGCAGTAGTAGGAGCTTACCAGGCTGCATGAGCGCCTGTGATGGATGGAAGGTTAGCCTTGACATCCTATGGTCACTTGCTGATCTTTCTTCTGCCTTACATCTTCTGACTTCATCTCTGTGTCCCGTTTTTTCCTTTCCCTTGCTTTACTATTATCAGTCCTTCCTTACTTACTTACTTCATTCCTGTGTTTAGTCCTTCTGTGTTTTTATTACCACGTTTAGACTTCCTTCACTTCTTCCGTGTTTTATCAATTCTTTCTTTTTTTTTTTTACCTTAACAATATTAACCTTACTTCTAACAGACAGTGTCCCCTTCTAGGTTGCTCCTTTACTGTTTTTCACTCTCAATGATCTCTGCTGTAGGCAGCCATCAACCAACTGTGGCCAGCAGCACAGGAAATCCTTACAGCAGTCTGCATTGGAAATGCTATTGAAATGTTTTCCACTTGGTCTTAAGAGCAGCTGATGCCTTTAGGAAAACTTTGGTAAATATAAAATTTAGACACAGTTCGGCTTGTATTTCATGCATCTTCTATAGATTTTTCTTCTCCACTATTTATTACTGAAGAAATTCCCACAAAAAAGCAACATCTTTATCCCTTAGAGGTCATCTTCCTCTACAGCTTATTCCCTAGTTGAAATCATAATTCTCTGTTCAGACATTACAATCTTTTACCATGGAAATAACTGTGATGTCACAAGCAGAGTATTATGACATCAGATTGGGAGGAAGCAATAGAAGCTGATGAACCCTCAAGGAACAGTTATACTGTTTCTAAGCATATGACCTCGGTACTAAATTATGGGGATAAGAGATACAGAGCTAATGAGAAATATAAGCTGCTTTGTATCAAAATATTATGTCTTTCAAAGTTCTTGAGGCGTCGCCAGCTCTTTAAACAACTAGATGTTCCCCTTTAGAGTTATGCATTTGCTAATGCTTCCTATTCTGCAATCTGAAAATGGTGCGGGTGACCTTTTGGTTCTGCAGATGAGGGGTGTGGTGTTATTTTGTGCAGCATTTATAGTGGGCGTTGACCAGGTCTTTTTAAGAAGGCTTTGTTCTTGCAAACACACCATTCTGTGTGTAGCTGTGTTAAATGTGGGTGGGTGGGTGTGGGGAGGGATATATCCAGGGATGCAGATGGTAATAAAAAGTCTTTCAGCAGCTATAAATGACCTTCAGTTGTTGTAGTACGGCCAGACATGCTAGGATGAACGTGTGCTGTAGTTATTGATTTGGTAAGTGCATGGAGTGGTGTAGAATGCCATGGGCAGCCACTGCTGGTGTTCAGGGAATTCCTCTCCAGTGAAATATATACATATGCAAGGGTCAGCTATGTGCGTAAGCCTCAATTTCACACCCCTGTGGTTATGTGCGGGAGCATTGGGTAGCATGCAACCTACAGACTTGGACCCAAGGCTCCAGTTAAGGGTCTAGATGGCAAGTGTTATGGTCCTAATTGCCTTTCGACTCCTGTCCTAAACTGTATGTGCAAGGACGAACCCCCACCCCCACCTGAGTAATGCTGGAAAAGTTGCACTACAGTAAAGGTAAAAGCAGCTTCTTTTTTTTTTTTTGCTTTATCTCTTTATCTCGTGCTCCCACCCAGCCACTCCTTCAGGCTTTATGCCAGAAGGTATCCAAAACCCATCAGTGCCCCAAGCCACCGTCTCACATCGTAGCCAGCCCCAGGGTAACCCCGACGTAACCCTTCGCTGGGGGGGTCCCTCTCCTCCGAGGGGGGAAGGCACGGGCCAGGGGCAGACCAGCTCAACGATTTTGCCCCGGGGTGCTGCTGAGACAGATGGCTCTTCGGGGCTTTTGATGGCCTCGGACCACCAGGCAGCTGTCATCCGGCTGAACATGGAGCGGTATTTACACTTTTCTGGTGATGTTCCCCGCGTTGCGTCTGCAGTGCTTCCGGTCTCCACTGGAGGCCACTGCAGAGCGACACCATCCCTCTACCCACCCCAGGAGAGGACAGCAGTCCTATGGACGCTCAGTCCCCTCCTTCCCTGCCAGCCCCCAGCGTCCCGAGCCCATTCCTGAATCCGGGTCGCCGGCGTGGCTCGAGGTAAGGCGCCAGCGCTTCAGCCTTCTGCGCCACCGGGCCAGCCAAGAGCAGCTTTTTGAGGCAAAAAGAGTTTGCATAAAAAATGAGCCTACATGTAGAACCACTGGAATTATTTTTTCTTATGAACTATAAAGTATGTCTGGTACCCATCACTGCTGTGCTTTTGGGCTATGGTGGCTGCACTCCCTATATGGTACATAGAAGGAACTGGTACCTAGTGTATGCTTGATCCTCAGTTTTGTTCTCCACTAAGCCAGACCAGTTCTATTGATGAACAAAGCCTTTCATTGCAGGCAGGGATTGATTGAGCAGGTGTATTACTTTGCTGCATAGAATGGCATGGACAAATGGAGCACTGTGATTGGTCAGAAGTGATCATGTGGCTGGGTGGTGATTTCACTCAACACATGCTTTGAATCTTATTGCCTTTATTGTACTTGCTTTTAACAACTTTATTTTATTTATTTATGTATTCATTTATTGAAGGAGATTTACCAGGAAAGGCCTACTGAGCCAAAATAGCTCATTTACAGAGGCATCCTGGGGGGAGTGGGCACAAAGTAGAAGAGAGTACAGTAGCATTTATACAATGTTACTCTCACTCCAGGTAATAGGAGTAGGCATGGGACTGCAATCAATATTACTTGTGCAAGATTACAACTTGGTGTGCATACATTTACAGTATTAAGTGTAGCTCCAGATAAGGTGATTTAGGAGATTGAGGCAGGTGAAAACCAGGAGCACTTGAGCCAAAATAATTCAATATGCATCATTTACAATACCCAGTGTAGGTCCAAGGGTAAAAAGAGATTAAGGGTGAGTGTGTGTGTGTGTGTGTGTGTCTGTGTATATAGCAAGCCTTCAGAGCAGCAGGAGTAGAGGCAGCACGGATGGTGACTGGGAGGGAGGACCAGAGAAGACGGAGTCTGTAGGAGAAAGCATACTGCCCAGCAGAGGTCTTGGCACAGGCACTGAAGAAGGATCGAAGGGAGTAGGAGGCAGTAGGAAAAGAAGGAGTAGCGGTAGCAGGGGAGCGAGGCAGATCAGAACTTGGCAGTGAGGGAAGCGCAGTGAGGGAGGCGGCAACCTTCACAGGAAGGGAAGGAGAGTGAGGTGTTCGAGGAGCAGTGATGAGTTCAGAGTTAGGCAAATGGTGAACACCCTCAATATCTCTCAGCATCCCCCCCCTCAGGAAACCGAGGAGGAAGCAGAATTTATGGTTCTGATGGGGTTAGCCCCTACATGGAGGCTGCTGGTCCCATACACAAATTGTCACACATCAGTCTCCTGGAACCCGGGGCAGTATTTTTGGCAGTGCAGTCCTTCTCCTCCCAGCTACAAGGTCAGTCTCTCCAGATCAGAACACGTGCACTATATAAACAAGTAGGGAGGCACAAGATCCTCAAAACTGTGCACGAAGGCAGTGAGTGTGTGGGACCTAGCTTACTCCCTAGATGCAAAGATCTCTGCAGAACACCTGCTAGACAAAGACAATATCTTGGCAGACTCCTTAAGCAGAATCAACCAGGGAAACCACGAGTGGACCCTGGACCAGCAGGTCCTGGTCCTGGTTTTCAGAAGATGGGGCACTCCAGAAATAAACCAGTTAGCTTTATGTGAGAACAGTCATCTCCCAAAGTTTTGTTGCAAAGGCCTCAGCCACCTACACCCTCCTGTGAGGGACCTAGTCCCACCACGAGATCGTAACATCTGCCTTGCCCAGCCAAACGAGACTCCCTTCGATCCTAAGGCAACTGCTGGTTTAAAATATGACACATGGAAAACCATTTTCCTGATTGCAGTAATATCTGTTAGGAGGGTAATCGAGCTGCAAGCCCTCTGCACAGAACCGAACTACATAATACACCACATGGACAAGGTAGTTCTTAGAACCAGTCGGACGTTCCTACTCTAAGGCAGTATCGGAATTTTCTTGAACCAGTCAGTTGCCCTTCCTGTGCTCTGCCTTGAGTACTCCAGCAACAGGTGAGCAGAAATTGCTCAGCCTAGATCTGAAGTGAGTACTGGGCATCTACCTGGACAAGACAAAGGATGTCGGGTCCCAGGGCACTCCACTTTTTGTTACCTGTTGCGAGGTGGGCAAAGGTATGCCTGCAACCAAGAGAACTATCTCTCGCTGGATGGTCTCTCACATACAGTTTTGTTAGAAAAAGCTGGGAAAACACCCCCAAAAGGCTTGAGGGCATATTCATAAGGTATACCTCTGCTTCTGTGGCATCCACAAGGGGAATCCCACTACTGGACATTTGCAAAGCAGCTATGTAGAAAACAATGCTCACTTTCACAAAGCACTATTTTTTGGACATACAGTCCATAAGGGACGCCAGCTTTTGAACTGTTCGTCTTGCAGAACCTTTTTTTTTTTTTTTTGGCTCCTTTCTCACCCTGTTTCAGACCCACTTCGGGACACCTGGAGCCCTAACCCTGCCACCACACCTTCTCTCAGGGCTTACCTTGCTCCCTGCTTTGCATCAACGGTATCCCTTCTCTGTGGCAGAGGCTAGCATTTTGTGCAAGTCGGTAGCCTGGGTCGGTGAGTGCAGAGTCTGTGAGCTTCCATGCAGCTGTCATTCTGCATGGCTAACTTTTTTATTTTTCCTGTTTTCTGGCCCCACCCCCTCCCTCTGGGACAAGCAAGTCAGAGCTGGCAAGATGCAAGGCATCTGTTCAGCTCGGCAAATGGCGTTCCACCCTGCCCCTGCTCACACTGCAGTCTGCCCTAATACCTGTGGTCACCCACTTGGCAGTCGCATGGTAGTAGTGGGTCCTCCCTCCTACCTGGGAAGGAGAGTGTCCCATGGAACACTCAGTCTTCTCTGGCTGGCCCTCTGATGACTAGGGTTCGTTCCCAAATCCAGGTCACCAGCATCGCAAGCAGTAGCGCTACCAGTGTGCCGATTGGCTGACTTGCAGAACCTTTTCCCTCTGTAGGTTCTGGACCCAGCCTCCCAAGTTACTGCGGTAGTCTGCTTGTGTAGAGCATCAGTGTGGGATTCATCTTATGGAGGAAAAAAATCACTCACTGTAGTGATGTTGTTTCTTCTCTGGGATCCCTCACTATGAATTGCACTCCCTGTCTCTGCCTCCCTTCCAGAACTTAAAAATAGGTTCACACAAAAATCAGTTCTTTTCATGAAGGCTGCTTGAGTATTACTATTGCAGTTCCTTGAAAATTGTAAAATGTGGTCAGTTAAATAGTTTAACTATTTTAAATAATTTCCAAATTGTATCTGTCTTAAAATTGTTCGGTGGTTTTCAAAATTCTGTTTAAAATAAAAAAAAAAAAAATTTGGTAGCCATTTAGCTAGTTTTAGTCATCATAGCTCCCTCTAGCTATGGAAACAAATCTGACGTTAAGGGCTAGAGTGGAGAGTGACCACAGTGCAGCGTTTGAACCTTTATTCTAAGTTCTGTAAGTAGCATAAGCTTCTGTTCTCTGGGCATCACTCTTTGTCAGGCAGATAATGTTTGTGTAAATCATGGTGAGGGATCCCTGAAACAAAGCAACATTACTACAGTGAAGAAAAAATTACTCACCTTAATAATGTTGTTTCTTCTAATGGAGTCTTGCTATATTATGACAATTGCAGTTTGTCCCACCATTAGAACTGCTCCGGAGGTGAAAGAGTTAACTCCATTCTAAGAATGGAACTTAGAGCGCGAGCTCGGTTAGAGAAGCTCTGTCTGGGTTATTTCAAACCCAAACTGTCAGATCTTTGACAAAAACTCACTAAGGTCTGTGTGGAAGCTGTAACCTACACTAGCCAACTGGCTACCTAAATATTAACACCTATTGCTGGTCCCAACACAAAGACTCAAGTCAGGGGACCAGAAGTAATAATATAATATAAAATAAAACACCACACCCCAAAACCCCAAGAAGGGGTGGAAAACATCTAATGGGCATAACTAGTGCCCACATCAAGGCTGCCACCCCATACCCAAGTAGAAGTTCTGAGAGGGGCAGGCTGGGGAGGTCATAATATAGCAAGACTCCATTAGAAGAAACAACATTACTAAGGTGAGTAATTTTTTCTTCAAACAACATGAAGTCTTGCTATTATATTCAATCAGACTTCACAGCAGTACCTCCATGGAGGAGGGACAGAACCTACTTAGGAATAGGCTCTGAAGCACAGCTGTGCCAAACCAGCATCTCTCCTGGCCTGGACATCCAGGGAGTAATGCTTGGTGAAAGTGTGTACCGTTTTCCAGGTAGCAGCTTGACATATCTCTAAGATAGGATGTCTCTGGCAGCAGCTAGAGACGCGCTGTACCTCTGGTAGAATGAGCCCTCAGGCCAGAGGAACTCTCCCAGTTTCTGATAACAAATTGGATACAAGAGACAATCCACCTGGCAATTGATCTCTTAGTGGCAGGTCTCCTTTCCGACCTCACCATAAGTGAGAAAAAGTTGGAGGAGTTCGGACCTATGACCAGTGCGTTCTATATAGTAACTTAGGGCCCTCTTAACATCTAAACTGTGCAATCTCCTCTCACCGGAGGAAGAATGTTCAGTGAAAAACACTGGAAGGAGATAGATTGGTTAAGATGGAAATCTGAAACCACCTTAGGCAAAAACTTCCTGTTAGTCCTGAGGACTACCTTATCCTGTGGAAAGAAATAAAGTCAGTTTCTACTGACAAGGCTTGCAACTCACTTATGCGCCTGGCAGAAGTGATAGCCACTAGGAAAACAGTTTTCCAAGTTAAGTACTTAAGCTCTGCAGAAGACAGAGGTTCAAAAGGAGGTTGCATTAACTGGGCAATGCAAACATTAAGGTCCCAAGCAGGGGCCGGATCCCTAAAAAGTGGATTAGTATGAAGTAATCCCTTAAAAAACTTGGAAAATACAGGGTGAGCGGAAAGGGAGGAGGGCTTTCCTGCTGAAACAAAAGCAGAGACAGCTGCCAAATGCACTTTCACGGTAGCTGGTCTCAGGCCCAAAGAATTAAGATGGACCATATAGTCCAAAACAATGGGCAAATCAGCAGATTCCGGGGAAATATGTTTCCCAGCACACCAAATGGAAAACCTTTTCCACTTAGAATTATAAGTAGCCCTAGTGGAAGGCTTCCTAGAAGCCTTTAGGATTTCAAGAACACCCTGAGAAAGGTGTAGGTCAGCAAATTCTAACTCCTCAAGAGCCAGGCCTTGAGGTTGAGGGATTTGAGGTTCGGATACCAAACTCTCCCCTGGGCACAGGTTAACAGGTTGTGATTCCTGGGGAGACACAGGGGAAGATGGACTGTTAGGGACAGAAGGAGTGGGTACCAGGGCTGCCTGGCCCAATCTGGGGCAATCAGAATCACCCTGCAAGGCTGGGATCTGATTTTGACTAGCACCTTGAATAGGAGAGGGAAGGGGAAGGCAAAGAAACTTCCTTCCCAATCTAGGAGAAAGGCATCCAGGGGACTGAGCTCAACACTGGGGCCTGCAACAGAACAGTGGAAGTTGGTGATTGTCTGGGGCTGCAAATAGATCTATCTGAGGGGTGCCACATCTGGCAAAAACTATCCCAGTATTGAGGATCCAGAGACCATTTCGTGATGGCCCTGGGAAATCCTGCTGAGAGCATCTGCTAGACATTGTCCTTTCCTGGAAGATGAACTGCTATGAGGGAAGTGTTCAGGGAATGAGCCAGAGACCACAACTTCATTGCCTCGGTGCACAAGGCCGAAGACCAGTGCCCCCTGCTGATTGATGTACCACATTGTTGTGGTGTTGTCTGTTCTGACCTGTACCACTTTGTTCTGAACAGACGCAGAAAACACTTGAAGTGCTAAAAAGACAGCTCTGAGTTCCAGCAAATTGATGTGGAGCAGAGATTCCTGGGGGGACCACACTTCCTGAGTGGAGAGGTCGCCCATGTGGGCTCCCCACCCCAGGAGGGAAACACTGTAGTGAGGGTCAAGGAGTGAGACAGAGGAATGAAGGGGACCCCCAGTCTTAAATTGCTCTGATCCTGCCACCACTGGAGGGCCTGGATCAGGGTTCGGGTCACTGGGACCAACTTGGAAAGGGGGTCCCTTTTCTGAGACCAAAAGGCTCTCAAGTGAAACTGAATGTCCCTCATCTGAAATCTTGCTCTTTGCACTACGGCTGTGGATGCAGCCATGTGCCCCAGGAGCTGCAAAAAGTGTCTTGCTGGTCGAGAGACCTGCAGAGTGAAGGAGGAGGCCAGAGCCACCAAGTTCCTTACCCTCTCTAAGGGTAGGAAGGCTCTGGCCTGCTTTGTGTCCAATTCTGCACCTATGAAGGTGAGCACCTGAACTGGTTCCAGAGCTGACTTTGGAAGATTTAGCAAGAAGCCCAGGGAGGTGAGCAGCTGCTGGGTAACTTGCAGGTGAGATTTTACCTGTTCTGGGGACTGGCCTACAATGAGCCAGTCGTCCAGATAGGGAAAGACAACAATCCTTTACCTCCTTAAATGAGCAACTGCTACTGCCAGACATTTTGTGAATACCCTTGGGGCAGAGGTGAGGCCAAAGGGCATTGCTCTGAACTGGTAGTGACCTGAGGGCAGTTCGAATCTGAGGTACTTTGGTGGGAGCTTCTGATTAGAGCGTGAAAATAGGCATCCTTGAGGTCCAGGGAGGCTAGCCAGTCCCTGGCCTTAGAGAGGGTAAAATCATTGCCAGAGTTACCATTCTGAACTTTGGTTTCAAAAGGTGTTTGTTCAGATATCTGAGGTCTAAAATGGGCCGCCATTCTCCTGTCTTTTTTGGGCAAGGAAATATCTGGAGTACAGATCCTTGCCCTGGTGTGAGGAGAAACCCTTTCTACAGCTTTGAGAGCCAGGAGGTTGAGACTTCTGTTTCTAGGTAAAGGTCTCTAAAGAGTTTGCAGGTGGGAAAGATCTGATTCTTATCTTTGGGAACTTTTTGAAGCTGAGAACAGACCCTGGCTACTACTTCCAGGACCCACTTGTCTGAAGTTAGAGACACCCAGTTCTGAATGAAGTAAGCTCAACCTGCCCCCTACGGGTAAAGGAGAATCAGCCCTGGGCACCCCATCAGGGTGTCTGTTTGGCAGGTGCTTTAGGCTGAGAGGTGGGAGCAGGCCTGCCCACACCCCGTCTGCCTCTGCCTCTGCCTCTGAAGAACCCCCTCTGAGCATAAGCAGAGGAGGCCTGGGTTTGGTAAAAAGGCCTGTGAAAAGGCCTACCCCTACCCCTGGGGGTCTGCCTCTGAGGAGTAGCTTGCCACTCCTTGGCTTGGGCACT
This sequence comes from Neoceratodus forsteri, assembly GCA_016271365.2. Taxonomy (NCBI): domain Eukaryota; kingdom Metazoa; phylum Chordata; order Ceratodontiformes; family Ceratodontidae; genus Neoceratodus; species Neoceratodus forsteri. The sequence continues at coordinate 1,023,337,483 of CM028134.1, forward strand.
CTTATAGATAGTCCTATATTCATCCATTTTTTCATATAATTCTCTGTCTGCTCCCCAAACAGAGAATTTCCCACCACAGGAAAATCCATAGCCTTGGTCTGGGTATCCTGTGACAAGCTAGTACACCTGAGCCAGGCCAATCCCACGGTGCCAGACGTAGCCATGACTCTAGAGGATACATCATTAAAATCCACAGCAGCATGAAACTGCACCTTTGATGCCTCAATGCCATCAGCAGCCACCTGTTCCAGCTCATTAGCAAGCTGGCCAGAGGCCTGTTTGGCCAAAGCCATGACAGTGTCCCATCTAGATTTTTGATACCTTGCTACATAAGCCATGTAATTTGCTTGCCTGAGTCCCAAGGACGCTGCCATGTATTGTTTTTAGCCATGGCATCAATCTTCCTGGAATCCTTTGTCAGGAGGATGTGAAGCCAGGAATATTAGTTTATCACAGGCTGCAGCCTGAACCACCCCAACATGACTGCATTGCTGTTAAAGGAATTCTGTGTCAGGACCTGGCAGTGTGTACCTCCTGTCCATCTTTTTATCCACAGGAGGCACAGAATTAGGAGTTTTTAAAATTTTTATTGTTTGTTTCCTAAATGATTTATGCAAAGGAATAGACAATCTCCTAGACTCTGGTATATCCATCATTTCTACAAAATCAGGTTCCTCTTTCTCATCCACAGCTTCCTCCAATGGGAGCTGGAGGGTTTCAGCAACTTTTTTGTAAAACATAAAGTGAGAGGGGGACTCAGAAAGCATAGGGGGAGATTCTAAAGGTCTGTCTGGGGAGATGTCCGGTTCAATGGGCACACCCAGACCCTCCAAGTCACATTCATACTGTTCATAATCATCCTCCCCCTCCTCTGGTTCATAAAACTCCTCAACATTATATTCCTGAACCGGTGGAACCGACCGAACCGACCTTTTACCAGACAGTGGCGGTTCGGATGGAACCGGAGAAAGTGACTGGAAGATCTGAATAGCTCTTGCTATCTCTGCAGCAGTTGGAGAAGGAATTTTGGGCTCCAAACCTGCTGATTTTCTTGTTTTCTTTACTGGAACTGGCTCATCCGAGCCAGCTTTGCGTTTGCCCGAGGAAGTCTCGCCCTGGTCAGAGGGCACTCTCTCCGGTTCGGTTGGCACCGAACCGGGCTGGCCATCCGGTCAGCGGACTTTTGGCCTCCTTGCTCCTGAGCCTGCCAACCCTCTTATCCAGGGTGGCTGCAGGAAATGTTTTACAAATCTGGCAGTCTGAATTGAGGTGGTCAAACCCCAGACAATATACACATGTGGTGTGTGGGTCAGCCTTGGCAAAGACTTCCCCACAAGCATCACAGTGTTGAAACCCAGTGGGCCCGGTTTTTCTTTTGGGTTTCTCAGACATAAAGCCAGCCTAACCAAAAACTTGCCCTTTTAAACGGCAGTGCCAGGCAAGACACCCTTATCAGTTCCTAACCGTGTCACAGGTCTTGGAAAAAAACGTAATGAACTCCGTTTTTTTTAGAACCGATAAGAACCGGGAACCGCACTCAGAACCTCTAATTTTTGTAACTTCAAGTTTAAAGCAAGCTGATCAGTTCAAAACCGAACCGATTAACATTTACAAGTTCCACACAGAAATTAAACTGAAATTACTTACGATACCACAGACAGAGCTTGAACCGATCGGTTTTGCGGTTAAAATAATAATATTCTCGGTTGATTTGAACCGAGAAAACACTGTTTAAACCGAGAAATGAACCGAGCAGTAGGAGAAATCTCCGGAGCGACTGTTCAGTGAGGTGGAGTAAAGAATCTGACAGTTTGGGTTTGAAATAACCCAGACAGAGCTTCTCTAACCGAGCTCGTGCTCTAAGTTCCATTCTTAGAATGGAGTTAACTCTTTCACCTCCGGAGCAGTTCTAATGGTGGGACAAACTGCAATTGTCATAATATAGCAAGACTTCATGTTGTTTGAATAAATCTTTTCATTTGGCACACTTATGTTTGAACTCAAAAATGGTGGGTGCTGAGGCGCCGGAGTGGTAGCCTCCTTTACTTTGGAGCTGGAGGAAGCCTTGGCAGCTGTGGTGGCGCTTCACTCTCGAACCTCAGATACCCAACCAGGAACAGTGGTATTACGGTCTGGATACAACTCTTGTGATGTAGTGCCATAAATTAAACTCATGATGTGTCCTCTTCAGCAGTCTTGATTTTTTGCCTCTGATCACATGTGGCTCTGCTTGCGTTAGGGCTTTGAGGAAATTAATTTAAAGAACGTTATTGAGGCTAGCCCAGTGGTGTGAAGGGCTGAGCCGCTGGCGCCTTACCTCCTGCCACACCAATGAATGGTGTTCAGTGGCGAGCACGGGTTGCTGGGGCCGGGCAGGGAAAGGATTGAGTGCCTGATGGCTGCTGTTCTTTCCCAAGGGGTAGGGGACCTGCATGCTTCGCCAAATGACTGCCACCCGCTGGAGGCCAGGTGATAGTACGGGTCTAGGAGGGCAGTATTAGGGAGGGCTGTGGAACTCCCGGGTGTGTGTGTGTCAGATCGCACCCAGCGTGAGGAACAGGAAGAAAACCCTCGGGGGGCTCCCGGATCTACTTCGTGTGGATCCCCGCTGGTGTGACAGTGGGGAGAGTGGTCAGTGGTGCTGGGGGAAGCTCGGTACAGGGCCCGATGACAGGAGCAGGTGGGGCCGGGTGAGCAAAACACTATATGAACCAAAAAAAAGAGCATTATTGGTATACATGCAATAGCCAAGCAGGTTGGTGTTACTGATAATGATATATTAACTTTGTTCTATTATGAATAAGTTGGCTGCATCATAACTCAGTTTACGTGGAGGTTTATGGATTATTTATTTATTTTATTTTTTTCCAGTTGTTTAACCAGGAGTAGCACACTAAGCTGAAAGCTTTTTTACAGGCGCGACCTGGGAGCACAGGGAAGTTAAGTGACTTGCTCAGGGTCACACAGTATGCACGTGGAAGCTGTGGGATTCAAACCCAGGTCTGGTCTGCTGGATGTCACCAGATTTGCAGCTCAGAGCCTTAAATCACTGTGCTATACTGCCTCCCTAATTACCTGATTATAGAATGTTAACTCTGTGCCCTCCATTATGGTGCTGCTTAAGAAAAGTGCACCTTAATTCCTGAATCGGTGTACTTGTGAGTGTGTATTTCATATGTGCTTAGCCTTTTCTTGTACCAAGTTTATATTCTATACAAGTATGAAATGTAATTCAAATGTAAAAAAAAAAATCAGCAGTAAAACTATAGAAACGTAGACAGTGATGGCAGAAAAAGACCCCAGGTCCATCTAGTCTGCCCAGAGTTTCCTGTCTGCCCCGGGACCTATTGTTCATGCAGTGTTTTTTCCCCTCCCTACCTCCCACCAGGGGTGTAGCCAGGATTTCAGATCTGCACACCAAGTGGACTCACTGCTACCCCGGGTGTAGCCAGACAATATACAAATTTACACCAGGACCGTGTTTGTTGCCTCATTTGGCACAATAAATACAACTTTTGTATCTCATGACAGTGGTTGTTGCCATGCATGGGTAAATACAAATGTCATGCATTGTTCCCTAAGACACCCACATACCACCCCAGAGCCTGTAAAGTTGTATTGTCCTTGGGATGCAAAGAGAGTATTAGTGACCAGTCCTTCTAGTTTCGACTCCTATAAATAATATTACAGAAAGGTTCAGTATTTTCTTTGTTAGTTTTCATGGAAAAAGGAAGCAGTTCAGAGCCTGTTTGCTACCCCCTTAAATAAAATTGCACACCATGGAGTGCTTGGAGTATGCCTTCCTACACCCATGCCTCCCACCAGCCTCATGTTGTGACTCATTGTCCTTGAACTCCTTTTTTTCCGAAAGATGCTACCCTCTTGTACCTTATTTATGCCCCCTGAGGTATTTGAAGGAAGGGTAAGAGAATGGGCCACATAAAAGCAGCAGGGGCAGTGGAGGGGGGGAGCTAGACACAAACCCATTTACGGAAGAGAGAGTGCTGAAGTGACTTCAAATCTGAAAGTGGACAAAGCTATGGGGCTAGACAGGGGGACACCCAAGGTTATTGCATGACCTCAGAGAGGTACTAGCTGCACCTCTGACTGCCCTGTTTAGCAACTCACTGGAAACAGAAGAGGTTCCAGGGGACTGGAGGAAAGCAGATGTAGTCCCGCTGTGTTAAAGTGGTATCAGGGAGGAGGCTGGCAACTATAGGCTGGTCAGTCTGACATAAGTGGTTAAGTTAATGGAGTCACTGTTAAAAAGGATTGTGGAGTATCTTGAATCTAGCAGGTTACAAGACTCGAGGCAGCATGGATTCACCGGTGGGAAGTTATGTCAGACAAATCTGATAGATTTCTGTGACTGGGTAACCAGGGGAATAGATCAGAGCGGGGGGGTGGTGGTTGTGGCCCACTTAGATTTTAGTAAGGCTTTCAACACCGTATCACATAGGAGATGCATAATGAAACTGGGTAGCTTAGGGGTGGGTCCTATTGATGGTAAACTGGGTAAGAAATTGGTTAATGGATAGGCGACGAAGGGTGGCGGTAAACTGAGTTCACTCTGCATGCCTCAGGGCTCGGTACTGGGACCAGTCCTCTTTAATGTCTTTATAAGTGACATTCCAGATGAGCTGGAAGGGAAGATATGCCTCTTGATGACACCAAAATCTGCAATAGGGTAGACACTCCAGAGGTGGTGGGAAGAATGTTCAGAGACCTGAGAAAACTTGAGGAGTGGTCAGAGGCATGGCAGCTGGGTTTCAGTGTGAAAAAGTGCAAAGTGATGCACCTAAGGGCACAGAAACCTAGAGTTGGTGAGACAGTGTGACAAGGTAGTAGGTAGGGCCAGTGGAATGCTGGGGTGCATAGGGAGGGATATCACCCGCAAAAGGAGGGAGGTGGTGTTGCCACTGTACAGGTCACTGGTGAGAGACCCCACCTGGAATACTGTCCAGCTGTAGAGACCCCATTTCAGGAAGAACATTGACAGTGTGGAGGTTGTCCAGAGCAGGGCAACTAAAATGGTGTGAGGGGGGGTGCATCAGAAGCCCTATGAGGAGAGACTGAAGGACATCAGTTTGTACACCCTGGAAGAGAGGAAGGACATAATAGAGACATAGATACATAGATACATAGACAGTGTCGGCAGATAAGGGCCTATGGCCCACCTAGTCTGCCCATTTGAGCTTGTAAGTTCAGTTTGTTTTCCTAGAAGTCTGTTTCCCCTTACCCCTGCCCTCTAGAATTCCTTTATGTCTATCCCATGCATTCTTAAATCCCGTGATTGTTTCAGCCCCCACCACTTCCTCTGGCAGGGTGTTCCACTTGTCCACCACCCGTTCTGTGAAGAAATCTTCTCATGTTTCCTCTGAATCGTCCTCCCTCCAACTTCATCCCATGCCCTCTAGTCCTGAAACATCTTTTTCGCTTAAAATAGTGTTTTCCTGCACCCTGTTCCTCCCTGTAAGATACTTGTATGTCTCTATCATATCCCCTCTCCCTCCTCTCCTCCAGGAGTACATGTTCAGTTCCTTCAACCTGTCTTCATAGGACTTGTGATGCAACCCATGCTCCATCTTTGTTGCCCTCCTCTGAACCTTCTCTACCCTGTCTATGTCCTTACGTAGGTATGGTCTCCAGAACTGTACACTGTACTCCAGGTGGGGCCTCACTAGTGTCCTTTAAAGACCTTTAAATACCTCTCAGGGTTGAAAAAGGTACAGGAGAGGAGTATTTTCCAGAGGGTGAATAAATGCATGAGAACAAGGGGGCATGCAATGAAGTTGGAAGGGGGAAAATGTAGAAGAGATGTAAGGAAGTACTTCTTCACTGAAAGAGTGGTGGAGGCCTGAAATAGTCTTCCAGCAGAGGAGGTGGCGATGAAAACAGTGTTGGGTTCAAGCATTCATAGGGATAGGCACAGTGGAGTCTTAACTGGGAAACCGGGTGGAGCGGGTGGAGATCAAGCAGGGTCTGTGGTGACAGTATAGGCAGAGACAAATGGATAGATTGGGTGGGCCAAGTGGTCCTTATCTGCCGTTAAGTCCTATGTTTCTAAACCCATCACTCTGTCCCAGCAATGCTTGAAACCATTTATTGTCTTGATGCACACCACCTCCTCTGGCATACTGTTCCACCACCCTTTTCATGAACTAGAACTTCCTCACATCCCTGTTAAACCTCCCCCTGCCAGTTTCCACTCATGACCTCAAGTTCTTGAGTGTATACTCATGGCTAAATAAGTCCCCACAGTTAATCTTGTTTATTCCCTTCAGGAACTTGAAGGTCTCTATCATATCCGCCCTCTCTTGTCTAGTCTCCAGTGAGTGCATGTTCAGTGCCTTGAGATGATCTTCATAAAATCTGCCCTGCTGGCCCTGAATCATCTTGGTCACCCTGTGTTACACCGTCTCCAGCCTGTACCTGTCCTTCCTTTGGTGAGGACTCCAGAACTGAACACAGTATTCCAGGTGCGGCCTCATCAGTGACCTATATACACTACCGGTCAAAAGTTTTAGAACACCCCCATTTTTCCAGTTTTTATTGAAATTTAAGCAATTCAAGTCCAGTGAATAACCTGAAATGGTACAAAGGTAAGCGGTAAACTGCTAGAGGTTAAAAAAAAAAGTTTAGGTTAGCAAAAACTGCTGTAGAGAAATTGCAAAGAAAGCCAAGGTGTCAGTGAGTACAGTTTCCTACACCATCAAAAGGCACTTGGAAACTGGAGAAGCTCTGACAGAAGGAGGTCTGGAAGCCAAAGCCACAACAGAATCAGAAGACAAGTTTCTGAGTCAACAGCTTGCGTGATAGAAGGCTCACAGGACAACAGCACAGAGTGACTGGCACCCTGAACCAAAAGGGCTACCACAGCATTTTGCAGCGCCATGCAATACCCTCTGGTCTACGCCTAGTTGGTCAGGGGTTCATCCTACAGCAAGATAATGACCCAAAACATACCTCCAGACTATGTCACTCTACCTTCGAGGAAAAGAACAAGATGGTAGGCTTCAAATCATGGAATGGCCAGCACAGTCTCCAGACTTAAACCCCATCGAGCTGGTTTGGGATGAACTGGACAGAAGGGTGAAAGCAAAGCAACCTACAAGTGCAACACATTTGTGGAACTTCTGCAACAGTGTTGGGAAGAACTTCCGAACAATATTTGATGTCCATTGTAGGAAGAATGCCAAGAGTGTGTTCGGCGGTTACAGTATATCTGCAAAAGGTGGCTACTTCGATGAGTCAAAAATTTAGATTAAATTTTGTTAAACAAAATGATTCTATGATTTCTTTTTTATCTCCAATTGTTTATTTGTTCTATGCTTTAATTTCAGAGTACACTGAGACATTAACCTGCGTAAATTTCAATAAAAACTGGAAAAATGGGGGTGTTCTAAAACTTTTGACCGGTAGCGTAGAGTAGTAGCATCTCTTTTTTCATGCTGTCAGTACCCCTCCTGATACATCCCAGCATCCTATTTTTTTTTTTTTTTTACACTATTTTTGGACCTCCTCAGCCCGGGCATCCTACCGGGGTGCTCACTCGACTGGAGCCTCTACTCCCTGTTTGAACCCTACAATCCTCGGCTGGACTCCCCCAGCCACCCAGGCAGCCCTAGCCCCCGATCACCCCCTGGGGCCGGGTCCCGTCCTCCGCCCGACGGCTATCTGAAATTAGAGAGGCCTTACCTGGGTGCTGGGTCGGGCATGGAGTCCTCAAACATCGGGCCATGCTGGGATGTGGGTCATGGCCCTGGAGCCCCCTTTATCTCCACGAGCTGAGACCGGGATTTTTCTTGTTGCACGTCCCTCGTCCTGCCCTCCCGGAGTTCAGTCGTGTAATGGCGTCTCGAGACATCTGCTGCAACTCCACCCCTCTGCTTTTTTGCCCAGATGTGCGCACATCCCTCCGGCTTCCACCGGGAACCGCTGTTTCACTGGGCAGACCCAGGATCCCTCCCCAGAGAGAGGAGAGCAGTCTCCGGACGCTCAATCCTCCCTCTCCCCTGCCGACCAGGGCTCGTTCCCAAACCCGGGTCACCGGCATAGCGTGAGATGTGGCATCCAGCACCTCAACCCTCAGCACCAACGGGCCGGCCCCCAGCATCCTATTAACCTAACTATAGACCTTGTTACACTGGCTTGATTGTTTGAGACAGTCTCTAATGATGACTCCGAGGTCCCTTTACTCTGCCATAGTGCTCAGTTTAATCCCTCTCATCTGGTACTCTGTCTTGCCTTTTTTTTTTTATTAAGTGCATAACCTTGCATTTTAGATGTTGAATTTCAACTACCAAATGTTAGATCACCTCTCTAGTCTTTATAGATCCCTCAGCGTTTCCCTTATCCCTTCGTCACTATCTATCCCATTGCAGAGCTTCGTGTCATCTGCAAAGAGACGCAGCTTGCCACAGATGCCCTCTGCAATGTTGCTGATGAACATTTTGTAGAGGACAGGACCCAGGAAGGATTTCTTCGGCACCAGACTTGTGACCTCCCTCTCTTCCGATCTGACCCCGCTTACCACCACCCTCTGCTGTTTCTACTTTAGCCAGTTTCCTGTGCATCTATGGCCCTAGTCTCACCCATATCCTCCAGCTTCTTCAACAGTCTTCAGTGTGGCACTGAGTCAAAAGCCTTGCTGAAATTGAAGTGGAGTAAATCCACAGCATGGCCCTTATCTACTACCTTTGTTATCCAGTCAAAGAAACCATCAGGTTTGTCTGACAGGACCTCCCTGTCACAAACCCATGCTGTTTACTATCCTGTATACCATTGCTGTTTAGGTAGTCCACAAGGTCCTCTTTGATCAGTGACTCAGTCAGTTTACCCACTACAGAGGTAAGGCTGACAGGTCTGTAATTCCCTGGTTGCTCTTTGTCCCGTTCCCCCCCCTCCCACCTCGTAGCGGGACTACATCCGTTACCCTCCAGTCTTTTGGAACTAACCGTCTCAGAATTGAGCTGTTGAATAGCCTTACTAAGGGTTTAGCCAATTTTGAAACCAACTCCTTGAGCACACTTGGGTGCATCCCATCCGGCTCTGGGGCTTTATCTTTAGGGCTTCAAGCCCTTTCTGGACCCTTTCTCTGGTAGAGAGCTTTCTCTCACGTCTCCCTGCTAGGTAAGGAGCTCTGAATCGGGCTCTCTGCCGCCGAGTGGCCTGGTATTGGACCAGTCTGCTGCTTGCCCAAATCTCCAGCACCCGCCTCCTCTGCGATCAGTTAAGGAGCTCCGAATCAGGCTCTCTGCTGCCGAGCGGCTCGGCATTGGACCAGCCGGCTGATTGCCCAAATCTCCAGCTCCTGCTTCCTCTGCGCTCATTTAAGGATCTCCGAATCAGGCTCTCTGCTGCCAATCGGCCCGGCATTGGACTAGCCGACTGCTTGCCCAGATCTCCAGCGTCCGCCTCCTTTGCGCTCAGGTACGCATACCAGATTTCTAGCACAGCTACAGCAGCTTGAGTGCCTCAGTTGTGATTGGGCCGATGCCTAGGACTCTCAGCTCCCCACTGGAAGCTGCATCGCCTGGCTTCTGAAGCGCACCATTTCAAATCAGTGCTTCTCCAGCAACCCCGATACTTTTCAGCAACTCCTATATTTTGAAATAATGCCAGAATTAATATATTGCTTGTTCTGTGTTGTCTGCTAGTGCCAGATAATTTTTCTTAGAGCCTACTTTTGTACCAAATATAGCCGTTAGTTTATACCGCTGCACTGTGTATGTAATTGATAAGCCTGTGCTGCATTGCTGTACCATTGAAATACCTGTTCTAGGGACATGGATATGTTGTTCATCCACACTTATTGGCAGGTATCCTTGCCGCTTTAAATCTTGCCGGAAGGTCTTCAAGCTTGCTCCTCCCACCCACCCGGGTGGTATAACTCTCGGCTCCGCCCCATGACGCCAGATCTTCCTTACCGCTTGGAAGCTCAGGTTCCCTCCTTAACGCTCTGCGTTTGAGACTGGTTCCTATTTCTCCGTTTATGGATTTAAAAATAAATTTTGCAAAAGACTTCAGTCTTCTATCCCTCACACGGCGATGGACAAATCGACTCCCGGATTGGAGATGCCCATGCGGGCAGAAGATGTCTCGGACGGATCCACACTCCACGTGTGTCTACTGCTTAGGCCTTGACCACGACCGCGGGCTTGCGACCTGTGCTCATCTTTCTCGACCTCGTCCTCGAGGCCGTGCTGCCCGATTGCAACTGGGCCGTCCGAGAAGCGTTTCCTCCGTGAAGTCCAAGGAGGCCGGTTAGCGGTGTCCGCGGGCGGCGGGTCATGGATCAGCTCGAGCGGATGGTCGCCTCGAAGAGGAGGCGGCGCTGGCCAGATCTTCCTCGCCGCCGCATTTATCCCGCTCTCTGGGTTCTTCCTACACGGCTTCTTTTAAGGAGCTTTGTCTGTCCCTCCACCAAAGGAGAAGGGCTCATGCCTGCTGGACCTTATTCTGGTCCAAAAGAGGGACAAGGGTAGTCCCTCCATCGGCGCTCTTGGGAGGCGGGGAAAGGTCCTCTCCCGGCCGTCGACCGTCGGCTTCGGCCGCTCGGCCCTTGGCCACTGGCCTCACGGTGTCCCCGTCAGGTCAGTTGACCGAGACTCCCACCGATGAAGTCGGTTTTTCTCGACCCATTGGGCGGGCTGTCGCCTTTGTGGCGAATTCCCCTCTCCCGGTTCCCCGGGAGGTTGAGATCCTGTGGGCTCGTCTGTGCCTCGGTTCCGGAGCCCTCGGATGGACCATCCGGGCGAAGGAGTGCCGGTTCGGCCGACACCTCCCGCACCGACCTGGAAATTCCGGGACTCTCGTCTCGGTCTCGGACCTCTTGGCGGTCCAGCGATCCCACCATCATAGGCGGTCTCGGTCTCGGCACCGCGGTAAGCGGCGTCGCCGCTCGTCCTCGTCCTCCTCCTCGGATGAGGGGAGGCTTCGGCGTAAATTACGTCGACGGTACGAGGACCTTATGTTGCAACAGCTCCTCCTGACCGGGAGTAAGCCGACCCGCCGCCTTCCCGGCCATTAAGTGGCTGTCACGGAGCGCCGACACAACCCCCGACTTATCCGAGGAGCTATACCCAGGCGGTTGTTCGCCAAAACCAGCTGCTCCACCGATTCGGTGGAACCTCCGCCTCACAGCCACCAATTGGGGCTCGACCAAGATTCTCGGTCGGCTAAGGGTCTACCCCATCGACTGTCAGTTACCCTCACTCCCGACCGACCTCGGCAGGTGAAGGGTGGCTCAGGCCAGAGGCAGTCTTCGAGGACTCTTCCGAGTCGAAGATGATTCCTCCTTTTTCCAGCGACTGGACTTGGAGTCTTCAGGAGGTCAGTCAATGGACGATAGCCCGTCGTCCTTCCTAGGACTGCTTCGCTCATCTCGGAGTCCACCGGATGGAGCTCGAACCCGCTTCAAACGGGCCAGGTATCCTCCTCACGGAGATTCTGACCGAGGGATTCTCGACGGAGGCCTTTCTGGTGGCCGAGGCCATAGTGGGTCGGCACTGGAGCTTTGGCAGCGCCCTGCTTCCTGCCTGCGCCTTCGGCCAGGATGGCCAGGAAGTATGCGGTCCCTACCGGTTCCTTGTCCGGTTTTTCGGAACACCCTCTCTTGAGGGGTTGGTTACCGACAGCGTTTTCCGGCGCGCCGGCAACGCCAGGGATGTGGACAAACCTCCTGACAAGGAATCCAAGAAATTGGACTATGTCGGGCGAAAAGTCTACGCTGCGTCCTCTCTCGGCCTTCGTCCAGGCCAGTTCAGCCCGTCCTCATGGCACATTTTTCTCATGCCCTGTTGGGCTCCCTGGATGAGGTCATCCTCATCTTCCCGCCCGATCTGCAGTCCACGGTTAAGCAGGTGCGGGACCGGGCAGGGTAGTGGCCAAACAGCAGCTCCAGACTGCTTTGGATATAGGGACTCATGTGCCAGATTGGTGCGGCCGCAGTGGCTATGTTGTCGGCGGGCTTGGCTGAGTATATCCACCTTTACTGGATACCCAGCACAAGTTGGCGGATGTTCCCTTTGGGACTGACCTCTTCCCCTGGGTGGAAGGTCACCTGCAGAGGATCGAGAAGTCCAATGCTACCTTGGACCTCGTCTTCCGCTCAGAAGGACAAAGGCCGCAAACCACAGCCTAAGCCCTTTCGCCCTTCTGCTGCCTCGGCGCCTGCCCAGTTAACGCCAGCCAGCAGGCTCGGCCTTGGCATCCCAAACCCAAGCCGCCGCTTCCTCTAACAGGAGGCAGGAGGAAAAGGCCCAGGAGGTCCCTCGGCTGGTCCTCCTCCAAGCCTGCCCAGTGACGGGCTGAGGGTGTCGCCCCATTCCGTCACCTTACCCCTGGGTCCCCCCGTGGGGGGACGGCTCCGGCACTTCCGTTCCGCCTGGTCCGCTGTTTCCATGGACAGGTGGGTCTTGGAGATGGTGGGAAGAGGCCTGCCTCTGGAATTCGAGCAGGCACCACCCTTCAGAGCCGTCGCCCCTCGGGGGGCTTCGGGATCCCCAGCCTCACTGGCGGCTCGTCGAGCCGACATCGCTCTCCTCCTCCAGAAGGAGGTGATAAGAGAGGTGGTGGACCCTCCTTCAGACCCAGGGTTTGTGTCCAGGTACTTCCTGGTTCCGAAGCGGACGGGGGGCTGGCGCCCCATTCTCGACCTACACGACCTAAACAAGTTCCTAAGGTCTCGAACCTTCAGGATGGTCACTCTGGCTCAGATAATACCATCCTTGAACGCAGGGGCGTGTGGTTTTGTTTCTGGACTTGCAGGACGCTGCCACGTCCCATCCGTCTGCCTCACCAGAGATTCCTTCGCTCTCGAGCGGAAGGATCCCTCTTCGAGTTCCAAGCCATGCCCTTCGGCTTGTCTCCAGCTCCCAGGTCTTCACCAAATGCATGGCAGTGGTGACAGCATTCCCTGCGGCGCCGAGGGTCGGGTGTCCCTTACCTGGGCGACTGGCTGATAGCAGCTCCCTCCAGGAAGGAGCGGTGGTCCAGAGATCTGGCCTCCAGGTCTGCTCTCAACTGGGCCTCCTTATCAACGAGGCCAAGTCGGAACTCGAGCCAAGCAGGTGATTCTATTCATCGGGCACAGCTCGACTCTTCGAGCCAGAGCTGCTCCCGGGGACAGGGCCGAGGTTCTTTCCTCCTTTGCCCGATCATTTCTGGTTGGGCAATTGCGCCCTGCCCGGGACTTCCTGCGCCTCCTGGGTCTCATGGCGGCCTGCACCAGCGTGGTCCGTTGGGCCCGCTGGAACATGCGTCCCCTTCAGTGGGGACTGGCCAGCCAGTGGTCACAACGCTACGATCCTTTGGACCAGCTTGTGTCGGTGACACAGGGGATGTGGAACGCTCTCCAGTGGTGGACCGTTCCAGATCATTTGCAGGAGGGCATCCCGTTCGTCCGCCCCGAGCCGACGGTCTCTCTATCGACCGATGCCTCTCTGATGGGTTGGGGTGCCCATCTGGGGGAACACCGGGCTCATGGCCTCTGGTCCCCACGGGAGTCCCGATGCCACATCAACCTGCTGGAGCTCCGAGCGGTCCGCCTAGCCTCACGCCTTTGCTCCGTTCCTCCGGGGTCAAGTGGTCCGAGTCCAGATGGACAATACCACGACCATGTACTATCTAAACCGCCAGGGCGGGACGCTCCCATGCTTCATGCAAGGAAGCTCTCCGCGATTTGGTCACTCGCGCAGCCTGGAGGCGGATCTCCTAGCCATTCACGTGGCAGGAGCCTCCAACACCCTGGCCGATGCCCTGAGCCGATGGGGCTGCATCCCACAGTGGTCTCTCCTGCCGAGGTAGTACAGCATCTGTCTCCCATTGGGGCACACCTCAGGTGGACCTGTTTGCCTCCAGGAGAACCGGGCTGAGTCTGTTCCATGCCCACCCCTCAGCAGGGCTCGCTGCAGGGGGATGCCTTCTCGAGGCAGTGGACCCCGGGCCTCTTTTACGCCTTTCCCCATTTCCCTTGATCCACAAGGTGCTTCTCAAGGAGAGGAGGGACAAGGCGCAGGTGATTCTGATAGCCCCAGACTGGCCTCGCCAGTTCTGGTACCCAGATCTCCTCAGTCTCAGCTCCAGGACTCTGCGGCAGCTTCCAGCTCGCCCGGACCTGCTCTCAGTCAATCAGGGGAAGGTGTTCCATCCGGACCTTCAATCCCTGCACCTGACGGCCTGGTTCCTGAGCGGCTAGAGTTCCAGGCCTTGGGTCTTTCCGACGAGGTCCTCAATGTAGTTGAGGCGTCCCGTAAGGAGTCGACCAGAAAATGCTATGCCTTCAAATGGAAAAGGTTTTCCATTTGGTGTCAGGGGAAGGGCTTGGACCCTTCCTCCTGTTCCTTGGCAAGCATCTTGGACTATTTATGGTCCCTTTCTAGTCAAGGGCTTAGGTCGACGACCCTAAGGGTGCACCTGGCAGCCATCTCTGCTACCGGGCGGGCCGAAGTAGTCGGTGGCGCAGGAGAAGGTGGTCTGGCGCTTTTCAAAGGCCTTGATCACATTTCCCTCCAGTGCGGGAACCCCACCTCCGTGGGATCTACTGCTGGTACTGGCAAAGCTCATGGGCAAGCTATTCGAACCTATGCACAGGTGTGCTCTCTCTCACCTGTCGTGGAAGACCGCCTTCTTGGTGGCTATCACGTCAGCCAGAAGGATGGGAGAGCTCCAGGCGCTTTCCATCGAGTCTCCTTACCTGGTCTTCCACAGGGACAAGGTTGTCCTGCGCCCACACCCGAAATTCCTTCCGAAGGTGGTGTCGGAGTTTCACCTTAGCCAGGTGTTGACTCTGCCGGTGTTCTACCCCAATCACACCTCGGAGGCCGAATATAGGCTCCATACTCTGGACCCTAGAAGGGCGCTCGCTTATTATAAGGAGCGCACGGCTGAAATTCGGGGAGCGGTTCGCCAGCTGTTTGTCACCTACGCTGAAGCCGCATCTGGCAGACCTGCAGCCAAGCAGGCGATAAGCAGGTGGGTAACCTCCTGCATAGATCTCTGCTATAAGTTGGCGGGCATGGAGCCTCCCAGAGGGATAAGAGCTCATTCTACCCGCCATACTGCTGCACGGTGGCTGCTTCCAGGGACGTCCCTATCCAGGAAATCTGCAGGGCTGCTACCTGGAAGTAAGCAACACCTTCATTACCCATTACCACATCGACCTTGAGTCACGCTGGGATGCTGGTTTTGGGGCTCGGTTCTCCAGTCTCTCTTTCCCAAGTAAGTATTGGGGTGTGCGTCTTGCCTCCCTCTCCGGAGAACTGCTAGAGTCTGCCAATAAGTGTGGATGAACAACATATCCATGTCCCTAGAAATACAGGTTACTCACCTGTAACAGGAGTTCTAGGAATGGTATATGTTGTTCATCCACACGACCCACCCGACCTCCCCGGCTTCGACGCACAACCTGAGCTTCCAGCGGGCCAGATCTGGCGTCATGGGGCGGAGCCGAGAGTTATACCACCCGGGTGGGTGGGAGGAGCAAGCTTGAAGACCTTCCGGCAAGATTTAAAGCGGCAAGGATACCTGCCAATAAGTGTGGATGAACAACATATACCATTCCTAGAACTCCTGTTACAGGTGAGTAACCTGTATTTTAGCCTGCTGTCCCTACGCTCTAAGCTGCCTTCTTCTGTCTGCTTCACTCATGATCTCCTCCCTCTCTCTCACTCCCTCCCCCTATTTACTGCTTCCCCTCACCTATCCCAACCCTCAGTCATTAATCTTTCATTTACTACTTTAAGCTCCTCGATCTGCTTGGTGCCACTGGTGATATAGTGCAGTCACCCCTTCCACTCCTCTCACCTTCCCTCAGCCTTTAATCCTTCCTTTAATATTTTAATTAACTTGGTCTGCTCAGAGTCACTGGCGCTGCTGATCTGACCCCCCTCCAGCAACTCTTTCCCTGTTTCTGCCTGCCCTTTTCCTCTCCTCCTCTCCTTTCTTCCTATCGGCCAACTAATCCCTTTAGCCCACTCACAGCTTTCATCCTGCTTGGAGCCGTTGGCACTGCAGAATCTCTCTTCCCCCCCCCCCCAACACACTCTACAGTCTGCTGCAGCCCGCCCCTGTTTCTCACTCCCTCCCGCTCCCATTGTCTTCGGCTTGTCCCTCCCATCATTGCTCGCTCCCCTGACCTGGCTCTAATTTCCAACTAACCTCAGGTTTTTCTCTCACTTCTCCCTGCTAGGTAAGGAGCTCCAAATCGAGCTCCCTGTTGCCGAGCAGCCCGGCATTGGACCAGCCAGCTGCTTTTCCCAAATCTCCAGTGCCCACCTCCTCTGCGCTCAGGTATGCATACCAGATTTCCAACATAACTACAGTGGCTCGAATGCCTCAGTTGTGATTGGGCCGCTGCCTGAGACTCTCGGCTTCCCATTGGAAGCTGCAGCGCCTTGCTTCTGAAGTGCACTATTTCAAATCTGCACTTCTCCAGCAACCCCGATACTTTTCAGCAACTCCTGTATTTTGACTCCCCGCCTCCTCCGACCTCGCCTCTATTATTAAATGCACATGAGACACCTCTAGCGAGCCCCCCTCATTGCCTATTTGCTCTTTCACTAGACAGTTCTCTACTTTCATAGGCTCTTGCCCTTCCTGTCCTGATAAGCTGCTCCAGCACTCCTTGGCTGCACAGCCTTTATACTCCTCTCCTCCTCCTCTTCTCATAATGTCTTTCCTCTTTTCCTCTCCTACTGTTTATTCTTGTGACTCGTTACACCCTAGTTTCCCAAGCTCCCCTACCTAAAAAACCTGGCTCCCCTTTCCACCCTGTTCTCCTCGCTCCTGCCTCTATTCTTCCATTACTCCAACACCTCCCTTAACTCTCTGGTCTCACTTCCCTCATCCTCTCCCTGCCACCATACCCTTAGGACCTAGTTACCTCACTTTCCTATGCCTCCTAATCACCTTCTCTCCTAGTGCCTACACCCCCCATAAAATCTCCAAAAACTCAGTCCACCACACATGCCCCAAACTGCATTTCCTCATCATCTTCCTCCTCCTCCTCCTCCTCCTTACATCAGGTAACATCCCAACCCAGGACCTAATGCCCCACCACTGCCATTAACACTTCCACCTCTACCGCGCCCAACCCCTGCTCTCCTTCGGCTCTCCCAAATGGCCTGAAAATCCTCCACTTAAACATCCAGAACCTCATTACTAAATCGACGTACTACTCCCAATGCTCACCTCTCTCGCTCCTAATATTTTAAATATTACTGAATCATGGCTAAATGTCAAAATACCTGACCACCCAATATCCATCCCAGGATACTCCGTAATCCGGCAGGATAGGGCCACTAGAGCTGGTGGAGTCGCCATTTTATCCTGTCCTCACTTCAGTACATGACTGTACTCTCGTCCTCATCACCCTCCTCCTTTAACAAGATGGGGGGACAGCTCAGAGGTAATGTGAGGAAGTATTTCTTCACAGAGAGGGCTGTAGATGCATGGAACGGCCTTCCTGAGGAGGTCATAGAGTCAAAAACAATGGGGGAATTAAAGAATGCATGGGACA
The DNA here is from genome assembly GCA_016271365.2 of Neoceratodus forsteri. Taxonomy (NCBI): domain Eukaryota; kingdom Metazoa; phylum Chordata; order Ceratodontiformes; family Ceratodontidae; genus Neoceratodus; species Neoceratodus forsteri. The sequence goes on from CM028134.1 coordinate 1,023,355,004, forward strand.
GACATAAGGCAGTTCTAGTGGGGGGGGTAGGAGGAAGTAGGCTATTGGTTAACTAGGATCTGCAGCTTATCCGTTAGGTAGGGAAATGGGCAGACTAGGTGGGCCAAGCGGTCCTCATCTGCCATCAAATTCTATGTTTCTATGAAGCCCTTGTTGTAAGCATTACCCTTCCTTTCTCTATTCCTATCTTCGTAGCAGGAATTTACTGTCGTCCTGGTATCATACCCTCCAATTACAACCAAACTCATTTCCTCTAGAACTTCCCTCTCACATACAGGCAAGTTATACATACTGGGCGATGTATACTTAAACTGGCTGGCTCCCACTACCTCCAAGACATGTAATGATATTTCTGCCCTCAACCTCTCCCAACTCATCCTCAAGCCAACCCGCCTAAATCATAAAACTCACAACCACTCCCTGTTAGACTGGGCCCTCACTACCCACTCTCACCGTGTCATTAAGTCAGGCATCCTTCCTAATGCCCTCAGTGACCACCACCCTATCTTCTTGATAAAAAAGGTCTGCAGACCCAAATCGGCACATAAAATCCCGCAGCTCCTCTCCTTCAACCTCAAACCCCTTCTCCATGACCTTGCCTTCTGTGACTTGGCCCCGATAGTCTCCGCCCCCTCAGTTGACCATGCCCTTGCCTATTTCAAAGACAGTTTCCAACTACCTGGAACTCATTTGCCCCTTTCAAATGATCCAGAGTATGAGGCAGCCATCACCCTTGGATCACCACAGAACTCTTAACCTACCTCAGGGAGAGAGACAAAGCTTGGAGGAAACACAAGGCCACTCAGCTTAATACAGATTTAATAAAGTATCGCATGTTAAGAAATGCCTGTACTAAAGTGACCAGACTAGCAAAATCTGAATACTTTAAATCTGCCTTCATGAATAATATCAACACCCACTCCAAATTCTGGAAAGTGGTTCATGCACTCTTCTCCCCCTTCACGTCCCCCTCCTCCCCCGTGCTTAAAATAAATAACTCTCTAGTGACTGAACCGTGCCTAGTGGCAAATGAATTTAACATCTATTACACCTCATGTGCCTCAGTTCTCCTAAAGTCCATCCCGTCAAACCTCACCCCTCCTACTCATCCCTCTTCTTGCGCTCAACTCCTTCATGCTCCCTCTTCTTTCTCCTTCTCTGCTGTCTCCCTGCAGAAATACTTACTGCACTCCTCTCTCTCAGCTCCTCTAAAGGCTCTTCACCTGATGACCTGGACCTTAAAGTACTCTACCTATCAGCATCAGATATTGCCTATCCCCTCTCCTTAATCCTAAACCTCTCCTTTTCATCCTCAACAATCCCTTCATCCTGGAAACACACAGTGGTCCTCCCTTTCCCAAAGAGTGGAGACCCCTCCTCTCCTGGCAACTGTCACCCCATTTCTCTCCTTCCTACCCTCGCCAAGCTCCACGAACACAATCTGGTTTTCTGAAGAGCCTCTCCACTGCTACCTCCCTTCTCAGGCTAACTGACTCCATCCTCACCGGGATGGACAACGGCCTCATTACCTCTGCCATCTTTGTCAACCTTGCTAAGCCTTTTGACGCAGTCTCCCATGCCCTGCTTCTTGACTCCATTGTGACAGCTGGACTGTCTGCACCTGCCACAAGCTGGTTCAGAGACTACCTCGCTGGTAGAACACAATCAGTCAAGATCCAAGATGCCATCTCCCTTCCCCTCCCTGTCTCTACAGGAGTTCCTCAGGGCTCAGTCCCTGGCCCCATTCTCTTCTCCATCTTTCTCAATGACTTGCTGTCAGTCTGCTCCCCATCCTCCTCTATCCACATGTATGCAGACAACACCATCTTGTTTACCACTGGCAAATGTCCTGCTGATGTAGCAACCACCTTACAGCAGGACTTCCACCAAGTTCAGCTCTGGTTTGCTTCACATCAGCTATTCCTGAATGCAAAGAATACTGTCTCCATGACCTTTGGCACTTGGCAGAGACTCTCTAGGCTTCATCCACTGCCCTTCTTCCACACCCTAGATGGGACATTACTTGAGGACATCTCCTCATTCAGATACCTTGGGGTCTGGCTGGACCAGCACCTCAACTTCTCTGGCCACATTGACGCCATCCTGAAAAAACTGCACCCCAAGATTGGCACTTTGTACAGGAACTGAAATTGCATCCCTCCTACGGCTCAGCATAAGCTTGTCCAGAAGATGATTCTCCTCATCTTTGACTACTGTGACGTAGTCTATGGTGCCGCTCCCAAATCCTCTCTGACCAGACTGGACACTCTCTTCAGCTCCTTCTGTCGCTTCGCTCTCGGTGCTTCTTCCCAAACTCATCACTGTGACCTCTACCATGCCCTGTCCTTCCCCCCACTAGCTAATAGGTGCCTCGCTCACTGCGTAAAACTTGCTTCTAAATTTTGGCTTGGCGAGCTCCCCTCCACCTGTCCAGCTCCCTCTCTTTCCACACCCTCAGATCCGCAGACACTCATACCTTGCTGGTCCCCCAGTGATCGACACTTATTGGCCAGGCTGGCTTCTCTCATCACTTCCCTAGACTCTGGAACTCTTGCCCCCCACCCCCAATACGACACTTTTCTTCCACCTGCGCCCTTGCCTCTTCCTTACATAACCATCTCTCTTCTAGCTGCTCCCGTTTTAACCCTCCTTAATAATTCCTCCTTGCATCTACAACACATCCCGCACGCCACCCTGGCCATCTCCCTCCAAGCCCTACCCTATTTGCTATCACCGTTCCTCACCTCCCCCCCCCCAACCTCAATATTCAATGCCATAGTCTGGTTCTAGCCTCTTGCAGGATTCTCAGCATCCTGGAGGGAGTAGTTCTAGCCCTTCTTCCCTGTCCCCACATCTGCCCCCACTATCTTCCCCCACTGTCTTCTACAGTCTAGTCCTTGTTTGGCTCTGTCCCCTCGAGGGTTCTCAGCATCCTGGAGTGGGTAGATCTAAGCACGCCTCCCCACCTCTCCCTTCTCTTCCATCTATCTTCCGTACCCCCAGTCCCTCGTCTTATATCTCCCCCTCCCCATGCACTACCCTTCCTACCCCTCTTGTCATCGCCTAATTCTTCCCCTGTCGGGGTTCTCAACATCCTGGAGTGGCTAGTTCTGGGCATGACTCGCTGTTCCCGTATTCTAATCCTCCTCCTTCTCGCCCCTCTTCTCTTCCATTCCCTTATTCCGCCAGCACTTAATTGGTAGCCCCCCCCCCATATGCACTATTGAATGCACCCCTCCATTGGTCCCTTTGCTCTCTGCACTGCCTTGGATGTTGCCTTTGGCTCACCTTAGTCCAGAGTCAAATGTCTCACTCACCCAGGCCTCGCTTGTGTAGTTACTGTTAATGTCTTCCACTTTCACAGCTTCTCCTTCCCTATTTGGTTTCACAGCTACACCTACTTTAATTCATATAGCACTTTAGATGTACTGTATTCATGTTTAAATTGTAACACCATTTCTACAGCAGATGTAGCTAATGTATCTCACCCTATGTATATAATCATATCCTCATGCATGTAACTGAAAGTGTAAGTATAGACTGTACCTAGTAGTTAGTGTGGCTCAATCTCTGCACATAATTATCTCCTCATGCATGTAACTCATTCACATGTATGTTTGTATGCCTGTAACCAAATTTGTATGTATACTCTATCTTATATCCAGTTGTACCCCCACTCCCCCGGTCACACCGTGAGATGAGCAACTTGTTGTTCAGTGTGCCTTTCTGGCGAAACATTTTAAAAAATAAATAAAAATACTAGCTGCCTCATTTCAGGAATGCCCCTGACAGCTGCCTTGATGCCACTTTCAGGCAAGTGCCCGCTGTCTTCCCATGTGAAGACAGAGCAGAAGTAATAATTAAGGATGGCTGCTTTTTGAACATCTTCCTGTGCTACTCCCCCTTAGCCTAACAATACCCCCTCCCGTTTTCCTTTTTATTCCTTAGTGTATGTGAAGAACATTTTTCCCCACCCTTGATCCCTTCCACATTATGCAGCTCCATGTCTGCTTTTGACTCCTTGACTGTCCTCTTTGCTTCCCTAATTTTTATTTGGTACTCTCCTCATTCCTTCCCCACCTGCTTTTCTTTGTAGCTGATGAAAACCTTTTTCTTGGCCCCCACTGCTTCTCTGACTCTTTTTGAGAATCACATTGGTCTCTGGTACATGTTTCATTTGGTAACAGTTCTTGTGCATGACTTTGTTGCCTCGAGAGTGGTCCCCTTGATTGCCCCCATCTTTCCTCTACACCTCCAGTTCTGTTCACCCTGGTCAGTTTGTCTCGGACCAACACCTTCACCTGGTTGAAGTCTGCTTTTCTGAAATCTCGGACTTCAGTTTTTGATTAGGGCATTTTGGTCCTGAGGTCCAGCCTGAACCCGAATGGTGTTATGGTCACTGGACCTCAGTGGCTCCCCTACCCTCATTCCGCTCACCACCTCCAAATTAGTGAGCACCAAATCGAGAATGGCCACCTGACTATTGGGTTCCTTAACCAGCTGCGCCAGCAGGCAGTCCTGCAGTGTATCTAACAGGGCTTGACTTCTGGTCAGGGGTCAACCTTAGCCTTTTTTTGCACTAGCCAGCAGGGCAAGTTGATTCAAAAGTGCACCAGCCCTTAGTTATAATGGCAAATTTTAATCACTTATACAGGAAACAATGCAAGCAAAGCCAAGAAATACTCCTATTATTGCACATTTATCCTGCTGCCACATTGCTTCCAGCTCCCCAGCACAGTCAGCGAGCCCCCCCCCCCATTGTTTTGTACCATGGTCTCCTCTCTCTCTCTCTTCTGCCCCCCACACCAAAGAGAGAAAGGATATCACAACAGCAAATGTTCAATCAAGCAATCCTAGCTCTGTGCACACATTAGCTGGCATCATCATGCACCTCACCACACTGTCACCACCACCCACAGGGCAATGAACAGAGTCAGGCAGAGAAAGACTCTCGTGGTCCCCACCCTACAGTCAACTGGAGACCTGCACTTTTGAAAGTTTTGTACAGTCTCAAGTGAGCAGGGAGCACATCTAAGATGTCTTTGGGGTGGGGGCTAGACAAACCTAAGGGGCTTGGAAAATGGAAAACTATGACATTTTTATTTGTAAAAGCATTGATTTTGATATACTCTGCCCCAACAATAACAGATTTTTCTTTAACATTGTCCTTTCATCAGCCCAGGGGAAACAGTACTCAGGCATAACACTATACTATTTCTGTTTCCGTATAGGATGATCTGTGCACCCCAGGAATGCCTATTTCAAGGTTTCAAATTATGTATTTTATCAAGGTTTATTTTTGTACCATACATGATCCAAACCTTTGTTTATAGGCTGAAAGGACATGCTGAGTGGGATAAGGGTGGAACTGTATGGATGGTGATGGCTGGCATGGTCCATTTAGAAGAGCTGAGGACCCCCTACACTTGCCAGTAATGGCAGCTATGGATGGTCACTTCAGAGTCTGGTCTGCAGTGGTGTCCAGGGAAAGAACAGAGTTAAGAGATTTGGGAGAGGGAAGTTATGGTGAGGCTGGGATAAAACCCACCACCTGCAGAGCCGATCCTGTATATCTCTTTGCATTTTGTCACTGAAATGTTGGATACAAACACTCAAAATGTAGAGAAATGAGGGGCACTGGTCTTAATAATATTGGACAAATTGTTAGACATAGACACATTCAGAAAACTGGAACCTAGTGACTTAACAGCACTCTACCCTTGATCACACCCTGGACACTAGCTGAAAGTCTTAACAGTGGAGTGGTAATGACTCACACTGAGTCATTTGTGGGATCCCTCTCTTGAACTGCCAGATAATTGCATCTCTTTATGAGCTGTTAATCACACCTGGACATCTAGAACATTGAGAGAGATTAGCATGAGGACTAGAGAATGCTAAAGTAGAGACTTTTTTTAACTTCATTAACAGCCATGAAAATCTGCACTAGTCAAGCCGGGCAAGTAGAGAGTTACCTGCACTAGCCCTGGTCAATTTGCACTAGTGTTTGGACTAGTAGAACAATGTTAAGATCAACCCCTGCTTCTGGTGCACCTGGCCGACGGCATGTCCCAGGTAATATCCGGCAGGTTCAGATCATCCCCACCACCTCCTCCCCTTGCCAGCTCTTCCCAAGCTCACTATCTCACTGTCTTCCCTTAGTCCTGCTGGTCTGTAGATCACCCCCACCCATATTTTCATGCCTGAGGGCCTTGTGAGGTGAACCCGCAGTGACTGCATTTCCCCTTTGCTTCCCCTGATGTGCCTGTTCTCGACAGCCTCTGTGCCCTCCCTGACATATAGGGCTGTGCCCCTTCCTTTCGCATCTCTCTGTCCTGTGTAAACATTGTGTAACCTGGAATTGACAGGCTCTAGTCATTATTTTGTGTGGCCCACATTTCTTTGATGGCCATAAGTGTCTGTTACCAATGCCTGGAACTCATTAATTTTATTATCCAGACTCCTGGCATTAAGGCAGACCCCCCTTACATTTAGCTCTGGATTCTCTTTTGCTGTTTTGTGATCCTGCACCTGCACTCCTTCTCATTTTCATTACCATCTTATGTTTCCTACTGCTTTCAGGCCCTGCAAGCCCCCCACCCACTTTTACCTCTTCCAACACTCATTTTTGAACCTCAGTCTTATTTTTACCTACCTACCATACTGCTGCCAGTCTCCAGTATAGGGAGAGCACTAGCTAGGTTCCCTTCCCTCACTGCCATTACCGTGGTTCACCTAGCCCCAGTGTCTCCCACGGTCACTTTAATGTAGACATCAGCCTCAGTGCATTGGTCCCCTCTCTTGTCAGGTGAAGGCCATCACCTCCTGTCCCAGAAGTCCCCCACAAAGTGGTACCCTTTAGTACCCAGTAGCAACACAAGAGGTAGTTCTTTTCAGGGAGGTGCAAAAAAATACACAGATCAGCTAGAGAGCAGCAAAGCAGTAATACAGTAAACAGACAAAAGCTAAGCATTGGTATACCCTGATTACACTGCACAACCTGAGAGGCTAAACAACTCACTGGATATGGACACCTCCTTCCCCACCTGAGATGTTCAGTATAACAGAATAAAGCAGTACGGTAGATTACTTACAGGGAGCAGGGCAGAGTCCCTTGGCGTCTCCCCTCTGGAGACTCCCCTACCCTCTGTGCCACTCATGCTGGGACCGCTAAGACAACAAGAGATTAGTACAGGTAAAAGTCGGTCCCTCAGTCGAGTGCTCCAAGTGCTGATTGGAAGCACAGCTGAGAGTCTCGAAAAGCAGCTCTTGCTGCTAAAATATGTTGCTGGTGTCCGGAGAGGACTTGGGGGGCCGCAACTGTGAGAGTCATGACCCTCTGGCTGCTACTGCAGTGGCGGCTCACTCCCCATGGCCCTGGCAGCATTCTAGCTGGCAAGCTGGACGAGTGGAAAAAGTCCTTCCCTCAGTCGAGCACTGAAAAGCAACTTCTGCTGCTAAAATAAAGAGTTTACCGGTGTGGGGAAACAGACTTTCGTGGAACCTGAAATCTGTGAGGCTCATGTCCCCCATGTCTGCTTCCAATTTTAAGTGCAGTCACACACTGTAGGTCATGCATTGAACTACAGCTGACACATTTACCTGCTGGTTGAAGGCACTTGGCTATGCCTTATGCCTTGCAACCTACCCAGTGCATGCATCAGTATAGCTTGATGCAAACCCTGTCCTGTGGTATTGCTTCCATAATTTGACAGTTGTGACATTAGAAGCAATAATATCTGATTTCTGAAATCGCAGCTCCATAAATTCAGGAGATTCTAAAAGGGATAGTAGAAAAATCATGAAAGCTGATTGGTCTAGAGGCAGATCCAGCCGTGATGATATCTCGGTAACATTACAGCCTGAAACCACTCTAAAAGAAAAGGCTACATAAAAAGCCTTTTAAAATTTGTACAGGATCCATTTTATAATTGCAGTAAAGCACTCTAAGGTGTGTTATGCTGGTTAACATCACTTCACAGTTAGTTGACGGCACCAACTGTAATGTACCAAGGCAGGACGTTATCTTAGCTTATAAAATGGGTAGACAATTTCCAGGTTTCTGACTGGATAAGATGCACATTTTGCTGTGCTGTTATTCAACCACAATATGCCAACTAGTACTAATTGTGCCTACATAGACTGCTTGGAGCAGGTGTCATTGTGCCACTCTAGAAATAGAAACTGGCATTGTAGCCATCTTAGCACCCCAGGAACTGGCAGGAAAAAAAGACAAATGTCAGATATACCAGAAAGCCAGTCTGAGCTGTAGTTTGAAGAAATCGTCCAGCGTCTGCTACACCAAGGCGACCAGCCAAATGAATAGCCACAAGCTTCCAAGAAAAAAAAGCAAAACCGCAGTGAGTAGTCATGCTGTTCTGTCATTGCAAGACCTAGTAGCCAAACTACAAATGGAAAAGGATGAAGTGAACACTCAAAAAAACAACAGTTTTGGGCTTCTAATGTGTTCACTTCTTGGGCTGCCTTGAGAGAGTTCTCCTGTGACTTACAAATTGTAACAGCTGCTGAACTGTGCCCAATCTTATGCCGCTTCTTCATAGAGGTCCATCAGATGGAATAGGGTACAGCCTTTTGAGTTTACATGTGTTAAGAGTGGGGATCAACCACCATTTAAACAGCCCAGCACTTTCTCATGGCATGAACATAATTAGTCACCAAGAGTTATAGCCAGCAAATAACATCTTAACAGCTGTTTGCAGATGGTACCGGAGAAAAATGGGCACCTGCATAAACTAAAACACTTTGTGGTACTATCTACGGAAACTCCCAGCAGCCTACTCTACAAGGTTGGGATAGATATCCAGCTCTGCATGACTCACTGCAGCAGGGAAGGCTTGAGACCATTCAAACTGGAACACTTTAAAGTCAGTACAGATGACAGTGGATTACAGTACATTACCTTAACATTTTAACAAATTCACAAAGAAAACCAAAAGAAAACTGATCCCATCAGACAACAATACAGGGACTACACATGAACTTCCAAATAACCCACTATGTCTAGTTGCCTCATTCAAAGAAATATTTATTCAAACTGCCACCTGAGCCACCTGCATTCTGTGTGCACCCTCAGAGATTTAAGACACAAAGCTAGCCAGCCCGGTGGCGCTGAGGGTTGAGGCGCTGGATGCCACACCTCGTGCCATGTCAGCGACCTGGGATCGGGAACAGACTCGGATCACTGGGGGCTGGCAGGGGAGGAGGAGGATTGAGCATCTGGAAGACAGCTCTCCTTGGGTGGGACCGGCCTTCCTTGCACAGCACTGGCAACCCTTGGGATTCTGGGGAGTGCTGCAGTCTGCGTAGGCACGTAGCAGGGGGTTGGGCGGCAGCGGGTGTCTTTCACCCAGGTGCGGGAGCATGCCTGGTGTAAGCAGAACGCCATTCCATGTCCTCGCCCAGGCAGCACACACACAATATAGTAAAAACACCATCCCCTGGATAGGCGACGGCATCCTCTGGTGCACCACTGTCACACTCCCAACACCGGGTTCACGCCACTGGCTCTCCCGATCCCCTTATCTGCCTGGTGAGATGGTGTCAAACGTTGGACCAGGTAGGGGAGTGTCTGTCCCCAATTTCCTGGTGGGGTGGACTTAAGGCGGGAGGTAGCATGGTAGGCAGCGAGTGGGGATCACCCGAGAGAGGTCCAGAGGGAACGGGAGAGAAAAAGAGTTAACAAAAAAAAAAAGACACAAAGCTACTCAACAGTAGGCATTTGGTATTCCCGAGAACCATTAGGCATAAACTACCTAGCTGGGAACAGCGTTTTTCTTGGGAAGAGATGTTCTGCAAGAAAATAATGTTAATAGATAAATGAGCTATCTTAATCCTTTCAAGGGCTAAACATATTCTTCAGCCCAAACAAATGTTTTATTCATTTAGGATCAGACCACGTTTTGTGATTATTTCATTTACACTGCAGTCTACTGTATCAGCTGAGATGCTGTTTGTGTCTCTTTGTATTTCCTAATAAAAATTAAATAAATAAAAAAGAATGGAAACTATGAAGCACCATTTTGTCTACGGCCAGTGACTCCCAGAATGCGCAGCCTGCAAAAGAAAAAGACAATAAACCTGCAGTTGAAAGAGCTCAACTCTTCTCCAGCACTGCAGTCATTCCACAGCTCCACAATCAGCCTTAAAGAACCACTACGTAATTTTTTTTTTTAGTTTTTGTTGACCGGGAAGAGAGGACTAGACAATTCTGCATATTTTTAGCCTTGTCCCGGGGGAGGGGATACAGATGGATGCCAACTGACATTGAACCAGATTAAACTGTTGGTGGTATTTTTAGTGAATTATACCAGTTGCAACAGAAAATAAATGTCCAAGCTGCTCAAAAAATAAGAGACGGAAACATCCACACTTCAAAAGCTGTCTTCTAGCACAGCTCTAGTTAACGCTGAAAAACATGCTCCTCCCTATGATGCGTGTGCAGGTTTCAGTGACATCACCATCCAGCAGCTGAGCAAGATGAGTAATACAACCCCCCCCCCCCCATGCTGCACAACTGCTATATGGAGAAGGAGGAGTTTTATTAATGTCTCTAAAACAACTGAAAGACTGAGGTTTAGTTTAAAAGCAACAAAAAATGAATTGTTGCAGTTTAAAATTGTTCTGTTGTCATCAGTTTAAAAGAACTATTTTGTTAGCAGCTAAAAGAAAGACAAAAAAGTAATGAATTAAAATGTTATTCAATTTTATTTATTTCAGTTGCACATTGTTGTTTGCAGTCTATGTAGAACATTTTCCATCCATTTTATATGGACTAAGACACCCCAAGGTGCGGTTTATTGGCTGATTAGAGCACTTCTCACTTGCTAAAGGCACTCGTTTTCAAGCACCTTGTGCCTTGTTACCCAACTGGGGGGATGCTCTTATCAACCAATAAACCACACCTTGGAGTGTCTTATTCCTTAAATAACACATGTCCCTGTTGTGCCTTATTTCTTAAGTTCTGAAGTCACACAATTCAAAACATAGTTAATTGCTCAACTGCACAGCTCGACTGCAAAACATTCCTACTGCTTCCACAGGATTTAGAATTTGTTTTTTGCATTAGTATCTGCCCAGCCACTTCTGATGCTCCTCCTTCGAGCACTGCCTTGGCCCATTTCCCACTGTGTACACTGATGCTTGACTTCATTCCTTTGGATCCACAGAAGTCCTGAAACTCCATCCTCCGGTTCCACCTCTGCCCAGGTGGAGGGGATGCTTTTAGCAAGCCGAGAAGGGCAAAAGCCAGTTGCAGGTTGGCAGCCAGAGGTGAGATCTGTGGTAGAGAGGCCCCAATGACTTAAGATACTGTTGGCTGTCATCTGGTGGCAGAACTTTTTCACTGTTGACCCTGTCCTTCTGCTGTGGGATGCTGGCTGTCTCATCAGGACACCCCATCTAGCATCAGCTTTCCCAGTATCTTTCCTTCACAATCCAGGTAATCTCAGAGTGGCCTTCTTTATAGTATATATTTATTTATTTATTTATGTCTTTGGTAACCAGGTAGGTGCACTGATCTAGAGGACCATTTTCCAGCACGACCCGGGCCACAAGGTAGCAAAACAACACAGATACAATAGTACGTACAAGGTACAATTACACACACATCCTACATGTAGTGGCGATCACTTGGAATCAGCCAAGCAGTGGGCTGCACTAACCTGTGCCCACTTGGAGAGGGAAATATCTAACTGGAAGCTTGATTCTCCCCCTCCACCCCTAACATCTTAGGATCAGGGCAAAAACCAAGCTCACCAGCATGTGACTCAGAGCCACGGACCTGGCGCTGAAACATTTTTAAATTATTGTAACAAAAGGTGCCGGAAGAGTATGTTAACACTGTAATGCTATTTCAGACTTTGGCAGACCTCCCAAGCTTCATGCTGACTGTTTGATGTTACTATGACAATACCCACTCAGCAATGCATTACACTCTAAACAGCAAAACAGTACTGAATAAAAAAAATTACTGAGATGCTGGAGAAAGTACAGCGATGAGTAATGGATTGTGACCGAGACTCTAGAGAGTGTTGGCGACGGGTCAGGAAATGAGTCTGAGGCTTGGGAGAGTTCCAGTAGAATGTGACTAAGTCTGTAAAGAAAGTTGGGTGATGAGAAATTAAATGGTAAGGCCAGACCATAGGTAATCACACCCTCACATGATAGCGTGTTTTGCTATTCTCAGAAGGGGGAGATACCAAAAGTTAATCCACACCCTGGAGTGCCTTACTACTGTTATAAAACACTCTAAGGCATTGTGTTAGAAAGGATTTATTTTTAATAAACACTGAGCGCTGAGGAGAGCTGAATGATGGGTAATTGAATATGACAGGATCTGAAGAATGCTGGTAAAAATGGATAAGGGAATGTGACAGAGACTGAAGAATGCTGGGTAAAGGGTTATGGAGTGTGACAGGCTATGGAGAAAATGAATTCATGGTTAATGGAACTTGGCTGAAACTTGAGAGTGTTGGTTGATGGGTAAGGGAGTTTGCCTGAGGATCTGGAGGGAGTTGTGTTTTGGACAATTGAACATACAGTAACTGAGACTTGAGAGAGCTGGGTGACAGGTAATGGAATTTATTATAGATCGAGGGAGTGCTCCCGACCAATTGGAGCGCTCCTTTCTTCTGCATATGAGGCACTCTTATTCCGTGAAGAGTATCTCATTCGCAGATGTCCTGGAAACGGGCACATTCTGGGAAGTTTATTTTAAAAAATATATATTATTGATCACCTTCAATCAATAATATGGCTCTGAGACGCCATTTTGAATTAAGGTTAAGCAATGGAATCCTTGGACTTTGAAAAACCCTATTGGAGACAGTGAGTTAACACGTCCCCCATTGCCACTCATTGCTGAAAACGAGTGGTTTCACTTGCCTTCAGCTGGAACCAGAACAGCTCAGCTTCACTTCGCTGTTCTCACTCCAGCTGAAGGCATGTGAAACCACTTGTCTTCAGCAACGAGTGGCTCCGAGGGACGTATAAATACATAACTGAGGCTCTGGAGAAAGCAGAAAAATGAAATGTTACAGACTGTAGAGAGCTGGGTAATAAAAAAATAATGGAGGCTGGAGAAAGTTGGTCGACCGCTAATGGACTGTGTGACCAAGGCTCCGGAGGAAGCTCGGTAAACCATTGTGGGATTTGACACAGGCTGGATGATGGAACTTGACTGAGACTCGAGCAGATGTTAGTGGGTGGGCAATTAAATGACAATGAGTGACAGACAAAAGGTAGTTGACAGGTAAAGAAACTCAACTAAAGAGCTGGAGCAACTTGTTAGATGGGTAATGTAATATAAGTTTATAGGGGCGCTAGGAGGGCCTTTTGGGGCATATAAGACTGTCGCCTCACGTGTTCTTAGGGCAAGAGAACTGAACCAAAGGTGAGTAATTATGGTGCCCTAAGGACACAAGAGGCGACGGTCTTACATTCATAAGAGGCCACCTAGCGCTCCTATAAATTTATTATAGAGCATACCATGATTTGAAAAAAAAAACATATTTTGTGGTCCCTTTCTGTGGTGCAAGCTGCGGTCATTGAGGAGCTCATTATAGTGCTCAGCGTGTGAGGTGCTCTTATGGCAGTAAAAGACCCCCATGCGCAACTGAAGGAAGCACTGTGATTGGTCAGGGATGCTCCTGTGATCTGTAATAGGATTAAGACTCTTGAAAGAGCCAGGTTTAGGGTAACAAAACTTGACCTAGATTCTGGAGAATGTGACTAAGGTAAAGATGAGAACTTGACAATGGGAGCTGGTGAAATCTGGGTGACAAGGAATCAAATGCGACTGAAACTGTTGGGAAAGCTGGGTGATGGGCATGGAATATGGTTGAAGCTTGAGAGAAAGCTTAGTAACCGGTAATAAACAAACAGAGGCAGTGCTGATCACACCAGAAATAGTGAGTATCTGGAGGGTCTATCTAATTCAGGAAAATCCTAGGGTGTCAACAATAGGGCATATGATTTTCTGTTTTCAATGGGAAATACTGGTAAGAAACAGAATTTTTATTTTTTAAACCACCACTTTGAAGTAAACTTTTCATGAAAAACTCTACTTGCACCACTGCAATTAACCCCTTGTTGCACCTGCTTTTTGTACAAATCTGTCCATTTCAAGCCAACTTTTTGTACAAAACATGCTCAGCTGCCTTCAGATTGGGGAAAAATGGATTTTAAGATTTTGAGAACTGGAACTTGGCCTTTTTAAAAATGGAAAATCATTGACTCTAATAGTATTGACCTGAGGAAGATAGTGGAGTTAAAAGGGGTTCTAGCTGGGCCCCTCCATCCCTATTTTCCAGGACTCTTTAGTCAGGGATAGTGCCAGAGGACTGTGAACTGACCAGTGTCACCCCCTGTTCAAGAAGGGGCAAGGTCAGACCCAGGCAGTTACAGACCTGGGGGGCTTTCCATGGTACATGGCAAAGTGTTTGTATCTGTCATAAAAGATGTGGTGGATTTCGTTTATTTTTTGAAATTGCATTTTTTCCCCTCTTCATCCTGCCAGCCCCAAACCTTTGGGGCTGCTAAAGAATCATCCTTCTGCCTCCCGTTCTACCCACATCCACCTCCGTATCCCCTCGGATTACCCCCCCGGGCGGGGACGGAGTGAGGCCCCGAACACCCTGAGCTACTCACTATTTCCTCGGTCCGGAAGTGTCAGGGTGAGCGGAGGCACATCAGAGGCATGCTCCAGGCAGCCCGTCTTCCCAGTCCTGGTAGGCATTTTTTCCTTTTTCCCTCACCCTACAGCATGTAAGACCCAGGCGTCAAAGTTGGCCCGGCGATCGCCGCTTCAATAATTTAGGCGCCCATCCCCAATTGCTAGGGGCTTGTAATACCCCGAGCCTCTGCTCAAGTCGTACAAAAGCGTGGGCTATGGTCTCAGCCTCCCTGGAGTAGGTGAGCTGTCGTGAGACGCTCAAGCCTATCTCCCCTGGCCGACCCACCAGCTGACCAAGTCCGGCTTCGGCCGGGTGGCTGGCAGGCGAGGGCGGGCATCCAGCACCTCAACCCTCAGCGCCACCGGGCCGGCAGATGTGGCGGTTTTGCACATGGCTGAAAATGGGCTTCTCTAGCACACATCATAGTTTCACAGAAGGTAGATACTGCCAAGCCAGACTGATTGCCCTCTTTGAGGAGGTAACTAGGGAGGTGGGTAGAAACATAAAAAACGAATTTACTAGCAGATAAGGACTGCCTGGTCCACCTAGTCTGCCCATTTTACCCTGCCTGTAGTATCACCACAGATCCTACTTGATCTCCGGCCCAGTCTCCCTCCCCAGTTCCTTTCCCCTAAGTTTCCCCTTATGGCTGTCCCATGCATTCTTGAACCCCACAACTGTTTTCACCCCCTCCACCTCTGATGGAAGCCTGTTCCAGGAATCCACTACTCTTTCTATGAAGAAGTAGTTCTTCACACCACTCCTGAATCTACCCCCCACCCCAGCTTCATAGAATCTACATGGTGGATGTAGCCTATCTGGCCTTCAACAAGGCCTTTGACACTGTACCACATCAGGTACTCATGGAGAAAATAGCACAATATGGAGTCCACAAATTGTCCAGGAAGTAGATAAATTGTCCGAGGAAGGAAGTGGAGAGTGGTGGTTATGGTGGATGTTCACCATTCAGAGTAGAAGGATGTGCTGAGTGGAGTACCCCAGGGGTCTGGTGCTGGGGTCTTTGCTCTCTAACCTATTTGTTAATGACATGGAGAAGGGGGCAAGAGCTGGCTGCTGATTGCTGGTAACACTAAATTGGCAGGAGTGGACTCAACAGAGGAGGGAGATTCACTGCAGGGTGACCTGCACAATTACGGGTATGAGTAGAGAAATGAGACTTGCCTTCAGTATGGGGGATGTGCAGGGTACTATACCGAGGGGTGATGAATTTGTGTTGCACGTGCACCCTGTGTGAGCAACAGTGAACAGCACAAATGAGGAAAAGACTGCTGGAAAATTGTGGACCATAATCTGAAGCTTGGCATGCAGCAGGCTTCTGCAGTTAGGAAAGCAAATGCAGTGCTAGGACGTAGCAGGTGGTGGGAAGGAGAAGTTAAGGGTGGTGATCCTCACCCTGTACAAGGTCATGGTTCAAGCAACTTGGTGTACTGTATCCAGTTCCTGTCCCCACGGTGCAGAAAGGACAGTGACAAAATCAAGAAGGTTTATCACACAGCCACCAAGCCAGTTAGTCCCTTTGGAGGTAGGAGGAGTGAGGAAGGAGAGATTGGAAATACTCAGAACTAAGTAGCCTAGAAAAGAAAAGGCCAAGAGGGGATATGTTCATGGTGTTCTGAATACTAAAAGGGATAGACAGAGTATATACAGACATCTGAGCTGGTGAGTACAAGCAGAACTAGATGGCATGGCTTCACACACTGGGGGCAAGGGCAGAGTTAGGGGAATATCAGAAAGCCTTACTACACGTATAGGGTAGTTAACATGTGGTATAGTTACCCAGTGAGGTTGTGGAAACTAGCACTGTTCAGACTTTCAGAGCAGGACATGACATATTTATTTATTTAAAATTGGACCTGAGAAAGGCACTCTGAGCCAAGGCTTGTTTCCAGGTGCAAGCCTGGGGACGGGAGTATGGAAGGAACTAACTTACAAAGCATAATGCAGTTATTTATAGATGGCAATACAGATGTAGTAGCAGTGTGGTGACCAAATATATTAACAGCATAGATTAAAGCAATGATTAGTGGACAGTCGTGAGAGAGTACAGTAGAGTGCACAGTGTCTTTTGGGGTAGGTGACTGTTCCAGTGGGGCTCAACAGCAGACCTTAGGTGGAGGCACAAATGGCCTCAGTCAAAGGGGGGGGTCAGAAGAGAGAGCACAGATAATCAAGAGGGGTGGTTGACAGGGACAGGATGGTGCATGAAGATGCCTTAGTTGATGTCTAAAGGTAGGGAGTGAGGGTTAAGAGGTGGAGGGTAGAGGGGAACAGATTCCAGAAGGAAGGAAGGGAGGTGGTAGGAGAAGGCAGTTTCTCTGGCAGAGGAGTGGGGGTGGGGAATAGAGAAGATGCAGGGATCCTTGTAGTGGAGAGAGTAAGAAGAGGTAGGGACGGAGGAGATGAGTGATGAAAGATAGGAGGGAATGGACCCGAACTAGTATTTAGCAATGAAGGAGGCACAGTGGGACTGGTGACATGATGGTAGTGGGAGGAAGAGGAGAGAGGGAGCAGTGATGAGTATGGAGGGGAGACCTGGCAGTGTAACAACAGAAGGCATTGCAGAGGGTATCCAGTCTGGTTTGGGGGGGGGAGAGGGGCAGAGCCATAGACCACGTCCACATTCTTGAAGAATGGGACAACCGTTTTGATTACCAGCTCCTGGTGGACCTGGAGGGAGAGGCAGCCCTTACTGTTGTACAAGGCACTGAGTTTAGTGCAGATTGGATGGCATCAGCGTGGGCAGAGAAGTCAAGCTTGCTATGGAGCCACACACCAAGGTACTTGATGGCAGGGACAACCTCCAGAGGTGTGCCATCTAGCGTGGAGAAAACAGTGGAAGGTGAGAGCCTGGCCAATTTCTGGTCAGCGTCGAAGGTCATAGACTGTTTTCTTGGTGTTTACCCTGGGTTTGTTGGTGTGGCAGCGGGAATGGCATTGATAGTTACAGAACAGGAGTAGGATAACATTACGGCTGTTAAATATAGATGTGTGTCCAAACTCAGATTGGTGTAGCCATTGCTGTGTGGCAGGATGGAGAGAAGGGATGGAAAGCTGGATTATAGAATATGACTGACACTCTGGGGAAAAGCTGGATGATAGCATGTTACTGAGACTCTGGGGAAGGCTGGGTAATAGAATGTGACTGAGACTCGAGAAAGCTGGGTAATAGAATTTGACTGAGACTCTAGAGAAATCTGGGTAATAGAATGTGACTGAGACTCTAGAGAAAGCTGGGTTACAGAATGTGACTGAGATTCTGGGAAAAGCTGGGTAATAGAATGTGACTGAGACGCTAGAGAAAGCTGGGTAATAGAATGTAACTGAGACTCTGGGGAAAGCTGGGTAATAGAATGGGACTGAGACTCTGGGGAAAGCTGGGTAATAGAATGGGACTGAGACTCTGGGGAAAGCTGGGTAATAGAACATGACGGAGACTCTGGGAAAAGCTGGGTAATAGAATATGCCTGAGACTCTGGGGATGGCTGGGTAATAGAATGTGACTGAGACTCTAGAGAAAGCTGGGTAATAGAATGTGACTGAGACTCTGGGGAAAGCTGGGTAATAGAATTTGACTGAGACTCTGGGGGAAAGCTGGGTAATAGAATGTAACTGAGACTGGGGAAAGCTGGGTAACAGAATGTGACTGAGATTCTGGTGAAAGCTGGGTTACAGAATGTGACTGAGATTCTGGTGAAAGCTGGGTAATAGAATGTGACTGAGATTCTGGGGAAAGCTGGGTAGTACAATGTGACTGAGACTCTGGGGAAAGCTGGGTAATAGAATGTGACTGAGACTCTAGAGAAAGCTGGGTAATAGAATCTGACCGAGACTCTGGGGAAAGCTGGGTAATAGAATGTGACTGAGACTCTGGGGGAAGCTGAGTTACAGAATGTGACCAAGATTCTGGGGAAAGCTGGGTAATAGAATTTGACTGAGACTCTGGGGAAAGCTGGGTAATAGAATATGGCTGAGACTCTGGGGAAGGCTGGGTAATAGAATGTGACTGAGACTCTAGAGAAAGCTGGGTAATAGAATGTGACTGAGACTGGGGAAAGCTGGGTAATAGAATGTAACTGAGACTGGGGAAAGCTGGTAATAGAATGTGACTGAGACACTGGGGAAAGCTGGGTAATAGAATTTTACTGAGACTCTGGGGAAAGCTGGGTAATAAAATGTAACTGAGATTGGGGAAAGCTGGGTAATAGAATGTGACTGAGACTCTGGGGAAAGCTGGGTAATAGAATGTGACTGAGACGCTAGAGAAAGCTGGGTAATAGAATGTAACTGAGATTCTGGGGAAAGCTAAGTAATAGAATGTGACTGAGACTCTAGAGAAAGCTGGGTAATAGAATGTGACCGAGACTCTGGGGAAAGCTGGGTAATAGAATGTGACTGAGATGCTAGAGAAAGCTGGGTAATAGAATGTAACTGAGACTCTGGGGAAAGCTGGGTAATATTTATGTGACTGAGACTCTGGGGAAAGCTGGGTAATAGAACATGACTGAGACTCTGGGAAAAGGTGGGTAATAGAATGTGACTGAGACTCTAGAGAAAGCTGAGTAATAGAATTTGACTGAGATTCTGGGGAAAGCTGGGTAATAGAATGTGACTGAGACTCTGGAGAAAGCTGAGTAATAGAATGTAACCGAGACACTGGGGAAAGCTGGGTAATAGAATGTGACTGAGATGCTAGAGAAAGCTTGGTAATAGAAGGTAACTGAGACTCTGGGGAAAGCTGGGTAATATAACGTGACTGAGACTCTGGGGAAAACTGGTTAATAGAACATGACTGAGACTCTGGGAAATGCTGGGTAATAGATTATGGCTGGGACTCTGGGGAAGGCTGGGTAATAGAATGTGACTGAGACTCTAAAGAAAACTCGGTAATAGAATGTGACTGAGACTCTGGGGAAAGCTGGGTAATAGAATGTGACTGAGACGCTAGAGAAAGCTGGGTAATAGAATGTGACTGAGATTCTGGGGAAAGCTGGGTAATAGAACATGATTGAGATTCTGGGAAAAGCTGGGTAATAGAATATGGCTGAGACTCTGGGGAAGGCTGGGTAATAGAATGTGACTGAGACTCTAGAGAAAGCTGGGTAATAGAATGTGACAGAGACTCTGGGGAAAGCTGGGTAATAGAATGTGACAAAGACTCTGGGGAACGCTGGGTAATAGAATGTAACTGAGACTCTGGGGAAAGCTGGGTAATATTTATGTGACTGAGACTCTGGGGAAAGCTGGGTAATAGAACATGACTGAGACTCTGGGAAAAGCTGGGCAATAGAATGTGACTGAGACTCTAGAGAAAGCTGGGTAATAGAATTTGACTGAGACTCTGGGGAAAGCTGGGTAATAGAATGTGACTGAGACTGGGGAAAGCTGGGTAATAGAATGTGACTGAGACTAGAGAAAGTTGGGTAATAGAATGTGACTGAAACTGGGGAAAGCTGGGTAACAGAATGTGACTGAGACTCTAGAGAAAGCTGGGTAACAGAATTTGACTCGAGACTCTGGAGAAAGCTGGGTTACAGAATGTAATTGAGACTGGGGAAAGCTGGGTAATAGAATGTGACTGAGACTAGAGAAAGTTGGGTAATAGAATGTGACTGAAACTGGGGAAAGCTGGGTAACAGAATGTGACTGAGATGCTGGGGAAAGCTGGGTTACAGAATGTGACTGAGATTCTGGAGAAAGCTGGGTAATAGAAAGTGAGATTCTGGGGAAAGCTGAGTAATAGAATGTAACTGAGACTGGGGAAAGCTGGGTAATAGAATGTGACTGAGACGCTGGGGAAAGCTGGGTTACAGAATGTGACTGAGATTCTGGAGAAAGCTGGGTAATAGAATGTGACTGAGATTCTGGGGAAAGCTGGGTAATAGAATGTGACTGAGATTCTGGGGAAAGCTGGGTAATAGAATGTAACTGAGACTGGGGAAAGCTAGATAATAGAATGTGACTGAGATGCTGGGGAAAGCTGGGTTACAGAATGTGACAGATTCTGGGGAAGTTGGGTAACAGAATTTGGCTGAGATTCTGGGGAAAGCTGGCTTGCAGAAATGTGACTGAGACTAGGAAAAGCAGGGTAACAGAACGTGACTGAGACTCTGGGGAAAGCTGGGTTACAGCATTTGACTGAGATTCTGGGGAAGCTGGGTAATAGAATGTGACTGAGAGGCTGGGGAAAACGGGGTTACAGAATGTGACAGACTGAGGAAAGCTGGTAATAGAATGTGACTGAGACTCTGGGGAGAGCTGAGTAATGGAACATGACTGATATGCTGAGGAAAGCTGGGTTACAGAATGTGACTGAGACTCTGGGAAAAGCTGGATAATAGAATGTGACATATTCTGGGGAAAAGCTGGTTTATGGAATGTGACTGAGACTCTGGGGAAGCTGGGTAATAGAATGTGGCTGAGATTCTGGGGAAAGCCTGGTTACAGAATGTAACTGAGATTCTGGGGAAGGCTGGGTTACAGAATGTGACTGAGACTGTGGGGAAAGCTAACATACTAACTTACTAAAATGTCATCAAAATAGACCTTATGGTCTTTCATGTCTGCTCAATGGTCAGCACCCACACTGGGCACCCATTTTACTTCCCCCCCACCCCCTCGGGTTTCCCTATCCCTTTCCAGGGTATTTCCCCAGTATTGGATTTCCTCAGCTTCTCCCTGCCCCCATACCTGTCCCAGCCTCTCTTGAACCCCTCCACAGAATCGACCTCCACCAGTCCCGTGGGCAGCACATTCCATGGTTCCACCACCCTCTCAGTGAAGTAACACCTCCTCCTCTCCCCCCTAAGTCTCCCCCTCCTCCAGCTTCCATAGGTGCCCTCTGGTTGCCCTCCCCCTTTTTTATTTGGAATACCCCATCCAAGCCTCCCTTAATGTACTTAAAGACCTCTGTCATGTCCCCCTGTCCTTCCTGTCCTCCAGTTTGTACATGTTGAGCTCCTCAAGCCTCTCCCCATAGGTCCTTTTCCCCCATGCCCCAGATCATCTTGGTTGCCCTCCTCTGGACCCCCTCCAGGAGTGCAATGTCTCTTTTTAGGTGCGGCTGCCAGAACTGCACACAGTACTCGAGGTGCGGCCTAACCAGGCAGTTATATAGAGGGAGGATCACTTCCCTCCTTCTAGTGGTAATCCCCATAGCAATGCATCCCAGCATTCTATTGGCCTTGACTGCTGTCCTCTTACAAGTCTCAAAGTTGTTCATTTTAACATCCACCACCAGCCCCAGATCATGCTCGCCCTTCAAGACTTGTAGTGTGCCTCCCCCGAGGGTGTACACTTGGTCCGGGTTTCTGGCCCCCAGGTGCAGAACCATGCATTTCCCTGAATTGAACTTCAGTCCCCACTTACTCGACCACCTCTCCAGAGCCTCCAAGTCCTCCTGCAGGGCCCCCTTCCCCTCCCCCCATCCACCACTGCTTCAAGCTTCAAGTCATCCACAAAGAGACTCATTTCACTCCTGATACCCTTCCATATGTCAGAGACATAGGCGTTAAACAGAGGTGGCCCCAGGACCGATTCCTGGGGACCCCACTAACAACCCTCCTTGGTGATAAGACTATCCCTCCAGCCACCACCTTCTGCCAATTTCCTATCCACCTGATCATCTGCCTCCCCACCCCCATTTCCCCCAGCTTAGCCAGCAAGCCCCCATGGGGTACAGAATTGAATGCCTTGCTGAAGTCCAGAAAGAGGATGTCCACCAGCCTATCCTGGTCCAGCTCACTTGTCACCCAATGTTAGAACTCCACAAGGTTTGTGTGACACGATCTTCCCTGGACAAAGCCATGCTGTCTTATCATCCAGGTAACCCATTTGCTCCAGCTTCCCCCCAGGTCTTTCCTTGATAATACCCTCCATCACCTTGCCCACCACAGACGTCAGGCTAACGGGTCTGTAGTTCCTCATCTCCTTTCTTGATCCACCCTTGTGGATAGGCATGATATAGGCCATCCTCCAGTCATGGGGTACCCATCCCGTCCACAGGGAGATGTTGAAAAGCTCTGCCGGGGGGGCCTCCAGGACATCCGCTAATTCCCTCAGCAGCCTGGGATGCATTTCATCTGGCCCTGAGCTTTATCCATCCTTAGGGACCTGAGGGCTTCCCTCACTCTATCAAGTGGGATTTCAACCTCCCCAACCCCTCCCCTTTGCCACCTGTTCTTCCTGTCCCCCACCTGATGGTGCTGGCCCATCACCCTCCCTAGACTTGGCTGGGCTTCCGGCCAGTAAGGGTCCTGCCTCTTTTTCGGGTTCACCATCTCTCCCGGCAAGAGGTGTAGCCCCCATCCTCCCGGTACAAACTGAGGCAAAGCTAGATAATAGAAGGTGACTGAGACTCGGGAGGGGGGCTGGATAATAGAATGTGACTGAGACTGGGAAAGCTGGGTAATAGAATGTACCTGAGACTCTGGGGAAAGCTGGGTTACAGAATGTGACCGAGACTCTGGGGAAAGCTGGATTACAGAATGTAACCGAGACTCTGGGGAAAGCTGGGTTACAGAATGTGACTGAGACTCGGGAAAGCTGAGTTACCAAATGCGACTGAAACTGGGGAAAACGGGGTTACAGACTGTAGCTTAAACTCTTGGGAAAGCTGGGTTGAAGAATATAACTGAGACTCTGGGGAAAGCTGGGTTAAAGAATGTGACTGAGACTCTGGGGAAGCAGGGTTAAAAAATTTGACTGAGACTCTGGGGAAAGCTGGGTAATAGAAAGTGACTGAGACTCTGGGGAAAGTTGGGTTACAGAATGTGACTGAGACTCTGGGGAAAGTTGGGTAATAGAATGTGACTGAGACTCCGGGATAGGCTGGATTAAAAAATGTGACTGAGATTCTGGGGAAGCTGGTTTATGGAATGTGACAGACTGGGGAAAGCTGGGTAATAGAATGTGGCTAAGACTCTGGGAAAGTTGGGTAATAGAATGTGGTTGAGATTCTGGGGAAAGCTGGGTTGCAGAATGACTGAGACTATAGAGAAAGCTGGGTTACAGAATGTGACAGACTCTGGGGAAAGCTGAGTTACAGAATGTGACCAAGACCGAGTAACACTGGATTATAGAATGTTACTGAGTCGTTGTAAAGCTAGATGACAGAATGTGACAGAGACTGTCGGGAAAGCTGGTTCATAGAATGTGACTGAGATTCTAGGGAAAATACAGTTGTAGAATGTGACTAATTGTGATGGGGAGCTCTTGCCACTCTTGAGGGCCCGACCTTTTCTTAAATCTGTTGTAACAGTTCTTCTGTTTCTAAACCTAATCTATCCTTTACTATTTCTAGTCTATAAGGTTGGCCACCTATGGGCACCCCGTTCTCTTTCTTGACTATGCTATAGTGTCCTCTTTAATTTTCCTTTTTCCTCTCAGGTCCTCATACAGGGAGGTTATTGTGGTGACCTCCGAGCGTATGTAAAACAACAGGCTGTGTTTATCATTGTTGGATTTAGTATGTAATAGCACTGTGCCATAAAATACTTTAATGTGTATGAAACCTGTAAATGTTGAAAATACCATGGTGTTTTTGATAAAGATAAAAAGCACTAGTTGACTGTATTATAAAAAATTAAGTTAGTTGTGCTATTTAAAATGCATAAAAAATAGCTGGAAACTGAGAATCTGAAATGTCATGGTGATTTGCATATATCCCATGATGCTGTGCATTATGGACTTCAGTATGATATTGTATTTCTTTGAAACTTGATTTGTTGCCAGTGCCCTTTGGGGTAACCTTTCTTTCAGTGATTCTGCATTGAGGTTCTTTGTCTGTAGCTTTTTTTTTTTCTTCTTCTTCTTCTTTTTGGGCCCTCACTACCCAAGCAAAAGGGGCCCGCATAGGGGTGGAGGTTGCATCCCAACTGGTAAGTTAGATTAGAGATTAGTGTCAGTAGGTATTGGCTAAGTGCAGAGAAAGTTCATCGCAGTCTGTTGCTGCAAACTGATGTACTGAAGAAGGAATATGGTATTGCAGAAGCTTATTTCCTGTATTTTGAATAAACCTGTTGAACCTGAAGTTTGGTGTCTGGTCCATCTGTTATCCCACAACCCCTCCACACTGACACTTTAGGCAAATCTGGGTTATTGAATAGGACTGTGGGGGTGAAGCTAGCAGCCCAGCAAGGTTCACACCCTTTTCAGAGCTCTGTGACAGTGAAACTGCTTTTTATTAAAATTAGCGGTTTTACAAGGCTCATTGTTTTCCACAAAACATATTTTGATAGACTATCAGTTGTGGACTTACTTGGCTAAACTTTTATATGACAGGATCATTTATGACCGAGAATCCAAGCAAAATGTGATTCCTTTCAGGCAGGTACAGTAACATCCAAATCATTGGAGCTGCAGCATGCAGGGTGAGGTGGAGATGGCGGCCCTGCCATGTTGTATTCCCTACAGTTAACAGTTACGGCGTTACTCCAGTCCATCAAGAAGATGGATCAAAAATGAGGTCTGCATGTGGAGCGACTAGGGGCTGTTAAACAAAAGTTGAATGGTATGGGGATCACCATAGACAAAGCTAATGAGAGAGCAGGGATAGCAATGGCATTGTCAGCCCTGGCAATCTAGGAACAACACTTATTAAAAATGGGCAAAACAAATCCTAAAGGCTGATTGGCTGAAACAGGTTTTCAGCCACGTCCTTATCAGGACATAACCATACAATGGGCACTACTTCTGGCAACCTCAGCCTCGTAACAAAAAGATATCAATGTGCCATCTTCACCAGCAGTCAGAAATCTACCACAGTGTGCAGTTTCACCCTACTAAGATGACCGCACTCTTCAAAGGCTTTGTAGTATTGAAACTGCCACTCTCACTACCTCACACTTTCAAAAGAGACACAACACGTCTTTTAGTCTCTCTCTCTCTCTCTCTCCTCTGAGCCACCTGCTTCCATGCCCTGATACTTTCACAAGAGAGACAATTTATAAAACTCACCAGGTCACTCTCCCTCTGTATTACTGAAGTGACAGCCACAGCAAAGCAAGCAGTCTTTCACTCCCTTTTGCTGAAAGAGAGCCGCGGATTTTGAATCTCAGAACAGAGATCCAGCGAACGTGTCGGCAGCTGACGGCATCTGCTTTCAAATAAAAAAAAAACACACCTGCTGCTCCACCGCAACTCTTAACCATATTTAATAAATAAAAAAAAATTCCATTAAGAGTAACCACCAAAAGTGAACACTGCAATCTAGTAAGCACTGTTTGAACGCTAACTACAGCAGCTGCAGTAGGACATGCTTGCTGTCACTGAAACGGGATGGTCTGTGTCATGCTACCAAAAACGCAACAAAATGAGTGTGGGAGGGGAGTAGTAGCAAAAGCAGCAGTGATAGAAAGACATATGCGGAACCCAAAGGCAGGATTGATCGACATAAAAACATAAACAAATACAGAGCCCTCTACTGCTAATGAAACACTTGTCCAAGTAGTTTAATAGGGGGACTATTTATTTACTATTTCAGCAATTAAAACTGCCCCTTTTTATATGTTTTTTTTTTTTTTGTTCCTTTAAAAAAACATTCAATAGGGGGGGCATTTTATAAGCTCAGTAAAACACTCCGAGGTGTGGGTTATGGCCTGATAAGAGCACTTCCCAGGTGCTAAAGGCACTCAGCACAAACATCTCGTGCACTCATAATGCACCTTGGGCATGCTTTTATAAGGCCATAACCCACACCTCGTTGTGTCTTATTGCTTGCTTGTGGGCCCGAGTAGAACAGCTAGAAAACACTGTTCGTACACCCAATGTCCAGGTGCTGGGATCCCTGAGGTGTCCGAAGGATCAGACCTACAAACCTTTCTGGAGTACTGGTTGCTGGAGGCCCTAGGTTTTGTATACATTCCTGCACTGACTAAGGCCTACAAAAATGCTCTTCATCTGGCCCAAGCTGTTTCCGAAGAGCCATGAACAATTTTAATTGTTAAAAGAAAAATATTGCTGAGTCTGG
This sequence comes from Neoceratodus forsteri, assembly GCA_016271365.2. NCBI lineage: Eukaryota > Metazoa > Chordata > Ceratodontiformes > Ceratodontidae > Neoceratodus > Neoceratodus forsteri. Next base: position 1,023,381,683 of record CM028134.1, read on the forward strand.
GGAAAACTTGGTTATAGAACGTGATTGAGACTGGGGAAAGCTATTATAGAATGTGCCTGAGACTCTGGGGAAAGCTGGGTTACAGAATGTAACTGAGACTCCAGGGAAGCTGTTATAGAATGTGACTGAGGCGCTTAGGAAAGCTTTTTATAGAATGTGACTGAAACTAAGAGAAGTTGGTTTATAGAATGGGACTGAGTCTCTTGGAAAAGCCGGGCTACTTAACTGAGTCTGGGAAAGCTGGATTATGGAATGTAACTGAGACTGGGGAAGGCCGGATTATAGAATGGGGACTGAGATTCTGGGAAAAGATGGGTTACACAATTTGGCTGAGACTGGGGAAAGCTGGTTTATTGAATGTGACTGAGATTGGAGAAAGCTAGATTACAGAATGTGACTGAAACCGAGGGAAAAACTGGGTTATACAGTTTGACTGAGATTGGGGAACAGCTGGGCTATAGAATGGGACTAGGTTCTGTGGAAGGTGAAATTATAGAATGTGACTGAGACTGGGGAAAGCGTGGATCTTCCAAGAATAAGTCTTCACCATTCATTCCCACTTATGGGTCTAAGCCGGAGGCACCAGGACCCAGTGGGAAGCAAAATCTTTTGCAGCCTAGGGGACTGATGTCGGTGCCAGCACCACCCATGAGGCAGACATAGTGATGTCACGCTAATGGGTTGGCCAGTAACAGACACCGTCCCCCTGCCTTCCTCAGTTCTGTTTTTTCCCACCGTTGAGTGCACATTGTGGGAGCTTAGTTGCAGCAAATGTATTACAAGTACTTTCCTCAGTTTGTTATCATTAGTTCAAAGCCATACTTCTCAACACTGGTTTTTCTCTGTGCCATTTTATTGTTTTTAACATTCTCCTACATTTTAGTGTGGCGACAGACTCTTTTCTTTCCTATTTCTTGTGCATTTGTCCGTATCACCATGTTCAGTCCTGAGGAGCATACGAGCAAGAAAGCCACGCAGAAGAAGAAGAATAATCTCGCGGTGCCCCCCCGCCCCATTCGTCAGTGCTCCTGTGGGGGTCACATTGCTGTTCAGGACCAGTATGGTGTCTGTTCAACCTACTTTGGCACCAACCATGACATGGATAGGTGTAACACCTGCTTCTCAGTAGACTACCACACCCTTGAACTCTGAGCATTGAAGTGGGGTCGCAAGCCCTCCACCTTCAGAGGCAGGTATTGCAGTAGGGACGTCAAGGTAAGGTCTGTGGGCTCTTCCCCTGTACTCCTTCCCCTGTACTGTACATACTGAGGAAGACCAGGGCCTTCCACATGCTTGCCTTGCTGAGATGTGGGAGGCCCTGGGGAAGAGTCAGGTGGACAGTCGGCTTCCTCCAGGAGGTAGGCTGAGCTCCCCTCCCTGTTGGTCCTTCGGGGCAGGAGAAGCCCTCCATGGTGAGGTCAAAGCTATACACTGGATCTACACTGCCTCCACTCCTAGTACTAAGGCCGGTACCAGTGAGTGGGCCGGTGCTGACTGCCAGACCAGGTCACTCACCGGCACCATTTGCAGTGCCATAGGAGAGAAGGGTTCCGAAGTCAGACCCTGTCTTGGCTTGAGGTCATTGTCATTTCTTCCACTGAGCAGTCGGATGACCAGCGAGAGAATGTTGTCATCGACCTTGGGCCTGTGGACCTCACCGGCAAAGATGGAGGCCTTCCTGGGCCTGGTTCCAAGCCTTGCTTGTGGCTGGGAGTCTCCTCAGGGGTTGCCTCTGGTGCTGTTTGCAGTCCTGGTGTCGTTCCTAGTGGCGAACCTGGTCCTCGCACTGTTCATGGTTCCAGGCCTGAGGTCGACTGTTCTGGTGGCCCTGACCTAGAATTTAGGCTTGTTGTGGGTGGGAGAGGGGGGACAGGGTTAGCATTGGTGAGGAGAAGAGGCTAGGCACTGGACCTGCAGCTCACCCCTTGCCCAGAGGTGGTGGAAGCTCTGGCAGTGGTCATAGCGCTAGCTTGGGGCTAAGTTTCTCTCCGGATCCATCTAGCCCTGTCACTGGTGGAGACCAGGCTGCCTTGTGGGACATTTATGTCTCCACTCTTCCTACCCGGGGGTTCCCCCAAAGGGTACCATCTGGACTGGTCTACAGATTTTTGTCATTAACAGATGGGTGAGTTTTCCAGGTCCTCCATCCATGTGAGGTAGTCTTAGCATTTTTGCAGCCCTGGCAGAGGACCTGGCTTTGTCACTCATGACCCTCATCCTCCTCCCTTTCTCTGCCCTCCTCTCCTTCTCTCCCAGGTAGTTCTGGTCCCCTTGGACCCATGAACTGTGATCAGTTCTGGTCTGTGGCTGGTGCGTTTCACCAATTTCATCTTAAGAGTTGATCAGGCTATTTTTAAGTCCTGAGGTCCCTGCACTGCAATTCCCTGAATCCAGCTCCTCCTTTCCAAGTTCCTCCTTTGAGGAAGATGATTTTTCGGTCCATCTCTCCTCTGATGCTGAGTACTCTTGGAGATGATGCAGCAGCTGAGTCTTTGCCATTTTATAGGTCGCAGTACTACTACCTGATGCAGTCATTCTTCAGGGAATACAGAAGTGAGAATACTTTCATTCTTCTGTGGCCCTGGCCATTTATAGAGGCATCCAACTGTCTGGCTCCATCCCTTTGCCCCCTTTCCAGTCCCTCGGGATGTCCAGCACAGATATTGCACTCCTACGGGGTTTCCAGATTCCATCCTCATCCTACCTCAGGGATTTTGGTGCTGCAGACCCTCTCTGGACCTAGGCCCCTAGTGCTTGACTGCCCCTGGCACCGACTCTGCGGAGTTTGATGCTTGAGGCAGAAGGCTCCTTATGGTGGCACACACCATAATGTGCATCTCTGCACATCAGGCACATCATCAGCTTATGGCAAGTGCCTATGGGGGATGCCGACTCAGCTGTTGGTGTGCATGCCAGTGTTGTAGAGGCATAGGTCAGGAAGCAGTGGCAAACCAGGAGAAGTTATACAATTTGCAAAAAAGCATTTTATTATCAATAACAATAAAATAAAAAATAAAATTGTACAGGATAGCTCTTATACAGACAGTTTAAACAAAACAGAGTCCTTCATATGAGAGTATATCTAAATCTTAGTATCTCTCTAACAAAAGATTCCTCTCTTTATATATAATGTCTTTTCCTGGCAGTTAATGTCTGCATCCTGAGCTCATTAAGGATACATTTTCTGTTTCTCACAAAATGTATCAGAACTTTGTCAGTTTCTCTCCTGCAGGTGCAACAAAATAGAACACTGTCTCCCAGAACTGATCTTCTTTTAACAGCACTGCAAATGAGCTTGTGGAGGTCAAACTGCATCTTAAGGTTAACTCCCTGAGTTCCTAATAGCTTTTTGTAAGCATTTCAATAATATAACTATGTACAGTACATTTGCAAACCAAGGTATCTTAAACTAGCCAAGGGGGAGGCACTGAGAAGAAGGGAAATCCTAGGCCCCCTCCCCTAAAATCAGGGTAGTTAGTGAGGTAAACACCAAGATAAAGCAGTCGATAGGGAGAAGGGCAGGGGTAAATGGAGAAAAAGACAAAGGCAGTAACAGCAGGGATCAGGCAAAAAGAAACAAAGCCATAAAAAAATGGAGGGTAATGAGCACCAATGCCCATAGTCTAGGTAAAAAGCTCCCCAAAATGGTGGCCTTGATGGAAAAGGGATGCCTGGATATCGTGGCAGTCACAGAAACATGGTACACAGAGAACCATGACTGGGATGTCAACATACCAGGGTACACAATCTACAGGAGGGACAGGGAGGGAAGAAGAGGATGAGGAGCAGCTCTCTATGTAAGGGAAGGGGTCAAAGCAACAGAACTAAAGGGTAAACAGGGAGGAGAGGAGAGGAGGCACTGTGGGTCACCCTGGAGACTGGAAATGGCACCACAATCCGCACAGGGGTTGTATACAGACCCCCCGTCTCAGGGGGAGGAAATGGACAAGGAAATGATAGAAGGCATCCTTAGGATGGCAGAGAAAGGGGAGATATTGCTGATGGGGGACCTGAATATGCCAGATTTTTTTTTTTTTTATTTAGTTTTTGTTGACCGGGTAAGTGCACTAGACAAATCCTGCCTATTTTTAGGCACGACCCGGGGGAGGGGGATACAGATGAATGACAACTGACCTTGAACCAGATTAAGTTGTTGGTATTTTTAGTGAATGAGGGAAATTTGGCCAGGACACCGGGGAATTTTCCCTACTCTGCTGGTAGGGGGAGCGTTGGCTACTGGCTGCAGAATAGCCAGTGTGCAGGAGCCTTTGGAGGAGATGGACGTCGAGAGTGCAGGGGAGCGGGCCTCCTCTCCTGCGCTTACAGCTTCTGGGGCCGTGGAGGAGGAATGTGTTATGGCTGCAGTCGCTACGGCGACAATTATTGAAGCTGGTGAGCAGATTGTTGGAACTCTTGCTGGGCGGCAAGGAGTGGCTGGTTCACTGAAGGAAAGCGATATACATTCGGCTTTATTACTAAAGCGTTCCGCTTTAGTACAGGAAATGCTTCAGTTAGATGAGGAGCTTGCAGTGCTCCCGCAGGCATCTTCGGGGCTTCCTTGTGTTGGGGCCGTGCGGTCGATTAAGCCCCCTGCTGACGCAGAAGGCTCTGCATCGTTTCCTGGTACTCCTGCCGCATCAGACGTTTGTTGTGGGGCTGGCAGTTTACCGAGCACTCCCTCAGTGTGCCTACAGCCCCCGCATGGTTCTACAGTTCTCCCTTTGGGGCAAGCAACTAAACAGCGACTTGGTCATGGCAAAATGCGAGGTAAGCCTCCTGGAGGTTGGCTGGAAACATCAGGCCCTTTGCAATCGAATACAGAGGTATTTATTTTTCCCATTATTAAATCACCGGACTGGAGTAAACGAAAAGGGACTTTGGTGCCTGTGGGGCATTCATCTGTTGTGGGACTTACTACTACATCCAGGGATTGTGGCTAGGGGGCTTTCTGGTCCCCTGAGAAAGCTTTAAAGAATGCTGGTTGGGAACAGGGAGATAGTGGTACTTGGACACCAGACTCCCAGGATCCCACTTACTTGGCAGTGCTGCAAAAGGCAGCAGCTTCTGTGGCCACTGACACTGAATTGAGCTCCAACGATCCCTGGGGTGTTGTTTCTGATTGTGGTCTGACTGTGGGAAGTGTATCTGGTGTACAAACTACTGTATTACAGACTCATAATGATTTGGGGGAGGTTTCTACTGTTTCAGATTCTACTATTGTTGATCATTTATCTCCTCTGCATAACATAGCTCTTTCCCCTGTTCCTACTACTGCTGTGCCCCCTGAGCCTGAGGTTCCTCTCAGGATGGGGCCGGACCCTTTGTTGCTAGATACTGTAGAGGATGATCCTGTTCGGCCAGTTGGTTTTAAACTAGCTGATTTATTTTCAACTAAGGGAGAACCGGCACCAAGACGTAATGCTGTCCGGTTGTTATATAAGGGAGGGCTTGTGGAACCCCCAATAGGATTTATGTGGCTAAAACTTTACTTAAGGGCTCTATTAAATTTTTTTCCTCTGAGATTTTTGCCCTTATTAGTCTGGGAAATCATAATTATGATATTAGTTTTAAACAGGTTTCCAGCTTGGATAGGTTTTGGGCACAGTATGCGGCCTGTCAGGCTTCTCCCACTTGGTCCCCCTTTCAAGCTATTCCTTTAACTAAGCCCGCTGTCAGGAATATTACTATCATGTTTAAAAATGAAGGAGTTAATGTGGAGGATATTTTATTTTGGTTAAAACAACGGTGTGAGGTGCTCAACAAACCTACCCCCACGTTGGATAGTGAGCAAATCTGGGATGGAGGATGGAGACTTAGAGTGAAATTGTATTCTACCAACACTGGGCATAGTCATTTACCCAGTTTTCTTTGTCTGGGGAAAGATAAAGGTCTCATTTTTTATGTGGGACAACCTAAATCTTGTTTTAAATGTGGTTCTCATGTTCACTTTAGTTCGGCCTGCGATACTGTGAAATGTAGCCATTGTTTTGAATTTGGACATAATTCTAGTGCATGTCTGAATCTTTTTAAATGTAACCTCTGTGAACATACGGGACATGCCTATGGCCACTGCCCCTGGGCATCGCATAATAGAGAGGATTGTCTTTCACATGAAGGTTTGATTTCTATGGCACAGCAAACGCAGGCTAAACTTGTTGCGGCCAGGGACTTGAAAGTTAGTTTACTTTCCTCTGCACCTGAGGGGTTAGTCAGGGGGCCTGAGGTGGTTGTTGTCCAGGACAATCTGGCCGGCTCTCCTCCTTTGTTACAGGCTCAGCCTTCTGTTATAGATTCACCCCCTGTCCCTGTGGTTCATGTCCTGGAAGAAGGGCCAGTTGTGGTTGTTAGTGAAATGCCCCCCCCCCCAGCAGTCTACTCCTGGCCTAGAAGCTTCTAGTTTTGTTCAAATCCCACATAAACGGACTAAGAAAGGTTTGGTCGGGGCAAGGAGGCCGGAGTTCGTACTTGGCAGTCTGATAATAAATTTGCAGTATTGGCTACGGACCTATCTGATAGGGACTCAGGGGGAGAAGACACGGATACCTCTTCTATCCGATCTAATACAGACACTGAGGGTGGCGGTGAACTGGATCCTATTGCTAAACAGACCCGTCAAAGTCGTAGGAGTAAATCACCCATAGGCACTTAAATGGCTTCTTTATCAGTTTGTTCTTTAAATGTCAACAGCATTAAAGGTCATAGAAAGCTTGGGGGCGTGTTATTAACTATGCAAGATTTCAGATGTGATATTGTTTGTCTAGTGGATACTAGATTAAAATCACATCGAGAACTGCAACAGGCTTCCCGGGCATGGACCCTTGGTCCTTCATTTTTGTCATCAGGCACTGACAAATGTGATGGTATTGGGATTTTATTTTCTAACCCTGATTTACATGTTTCCAGATTGGTAGATATACAACCGGCTAGAGCATTATTATTGGATTTTACTTATTCCCTGGAAAGATTTAGGATAATTGTTGTTTATGCTCCCCAGACCAAAGCACAGCGGATGTCCCTTTTCCATTTGGTAAGGCCCTTTTTGCATACCTCCAGGTTACTCTTGTGGGTGGGTGATTTTAATTGTGGTTTGCACCAAAGGGATAGGGGTTACAAACCCCAAAATTATTTTGTGATTCTACTGCTTTGAAGGACGTTATCACCACTGCCCAACTAGTAGATGCTTATAGGTTTTGTCATGAGTCAAGGGGGTTTACCTTTTTTAAGGGGCATTTGAAAACACGTATTGATTTTGTGTTGTTGTCTAAAGTGTTGCAGATCATTTCTTGTCAGACGGTGGGTGTGGAATTTTCAGACCATGCGGCCCTCAGGGTGTCCTATTCATGGGACAAGCTCCAAGGTGTAAGAAAAACAGATGGAGGCTTAGTGACTCCCTCTTGGAGAATCCTCACCTTCTGAAATTGTGGAGGAGGGAATGGGCTGCTAGGCTCTCAGTAGCTGACCTCTATGAGGACGCTTGTGAGTGGTGGGAAGATTCTAAATTGAGATGGAGGCAGGTTTTTCAGGGGAAGGGTGCTGCAAATCAGACTGCTCAATACTTACAATATTTGGCATTGCGGCAGCAGTTGCAACATTTGATCTCTCTATCTGATACTACGCAGCATGACTGTAGTGATCAAATTGCTGTGGTTCGTACACAAATGAAAACCTTGCAATATGATTGGGCTAGTTCTTTGGGACAGGAGGCTAGATTTGGGACTAGGGTAACCAAAGGAGGGTTGGACCCTTTTAAGGCCTGTAAAGGATGAGTGGAGTCTAAATTTATTCGGACTTTACGGTCTTCCTCCGGTGAATTGGTTATGACTCCAGAGGCTTTGGTCCAGGTTGTGGAACTACATGTTCTTACCATGTTAGGTAGCATACCGGTTTGTGAGTCTGCAGATTCCTTTTTAGACTCCCTGCATCTCCCTCCGCTCTCTTCTGATGAGCAAGGTATGTTATCTACAGATATTGTAGCCTCTGAGGTGACTCAGGCCATAGGTAGTTTAAATTTAAAATCAGCACAGGATCAGGTGGCCTTACTGCCCATTTTTATAAAACCTTTATGGAGGATCTAGTTCCGGCCTTAACTTTGTTGTTTAATGAAATGTTAACTACAGCCTCTTTTACAAAGTCTATGAAGGAAGCCATTTTGGTCTTAATTTTTAAAAAAGGGGATGTGGCTGATTTGCATAATTGGAGACCACTGAGTTTACTGAATGTGGATTATAAAATCCTGGCCAAGATTCTGTTAGCCAGATTACTCAAAATTGCTGATCGTCTCAGTCCAGCTCAGACTTGTGTCGTTCCTGGTAGATGCCAACATGATAATTTGGTTTTGTTGAGGGAATTATTTGCCCTTGGTGAGAGGGGGACAGTTACTGGCTGGGTCTTGGGTTTGGACCAAGAGAAGGCCTTCGATAGGGTCTCCCAGGGCTTCCTCTTCTCAGTGTTGCGGGCCTTTGGGATTCCTGTCAGGTTTCTTCATTGGCTTAGGGCTTTCTATGCTGGGGCCACCATCATTCCTAATGTGAATGGTTGGTTAGGGAAGTCTGTGACGATGGTACATGGGGTCCAGCAGGGGTGCCCCTTAAGTCCTATTCTATACAATTTTTGTATAGATATTTTGATTAGGGCAATTTTTCTTTGTCCTCAAATTTTGGGGCTGGGGGTGGGGTCCCCTCCGTCTGATCCCATCAGAATTTTGGCTTATGCTGATGATTTGGCTTTGACTGTGGACATCCATACGGAGGAGGCAGCCCTGGTACAGGTTCTCCAAACGTATTCCTGAGTTTCGGGATCTTGTATTAATTTTGGGACAAGTGTTGGGGTACCCATTGGTCACCTCATTCTTCCGCCTGCTGGTACCTATGCGGGGATTCCAGTTTCTATAGCTCCTTTCAAATGTTTAGGTATTTTTTGGGGGACTGGAGATATGCACTCTCATAATTGGCAGATTGCTTTAGGGAGGGCTGAAGGTCTTATTTCTGGCAGGAAACAGTACCAAATTGGTAAGAAAAAAAGGGTTATTTTGCTTAAAACTTTGGTGATTCCCATTTTTTTGTATCTTTGTTATGTGTTTCCCCCGCCTCTGGCCTTTTTTACCAGACTATATGGGGTTTTTTTTCAAGGGTTTTGGGGGTCCAGCTTAAACCCAGTGAAGCGTATTGTAACTTATAGACCATTAAGGGAGGGTGGGGTTGGCATGATCCACCCAGTTGCCCTTTTTTATAGTTTGTTTTTTAATTATAATTTTGGGAAAGCACTGAAACCAGGGGAGGTGGTTTGGAAACCTTTTTTGCTGAAATGGTTATTACCCTGCCTTCCAAACTGGGATTTGGAAAAAAAGGGTTGGGTGTTTCGTTTTCAGGAAGTTCCTCCATATGGGAAGGAAGCTCTTAAGGTGGCATTGTCCTGGGTTTTTTTCCCCACTGGATTTTTGTGTCCTGTCTCGTCCTATGCTTTATGACAAGGTTTGGAGGAGGGAGGCTCAGGAGGAGGTGGCTTTCCCCTTTTGTCCCCCAAGTCATTTTGATTGGATTCTCCAGCAACTCAGTAATCCCCGTTTACCCCCTTACAGTATGTTTGGGATATGGTATGGTTGAGTAATTACGGAAGGCTAAGTGTCAAGGGTAACCATAAGCATAAAGCATTGGATGCTCGATATTGCCCCAGGGATCTTTGTCAGGGTATTTTAGAAACTCAACAGCATCTATTTTTAGAATGCCCTTTTGCTCTTGCTTTTTGGACTTTGTTAGCAGGCCTGTGGTCCGAACCTTTGGTGCAACATTTATCTTATGAACAGTTTATGTTTTGTACACATGTTGCTTTATGTCACAAATATCATGCTGACACTCTGTATATTGTTTTTGCTTTGATTCGATATTATTTATGGCAGGCCAGATGCATGTTGGTTTTGCATCAGAAAGTGATTTCTTTACAAGAAGTGATTGATAATATTAGAACTGCTATACGTCTAGTTAAATTGCATGATTTTAAGGTTCTGACAAGGCCACAATTTCTTCGCTTATGGCACAATTGCGATCTTTGGTCTATTGATTAATTGTCAATATTTCATTTTGATTATTTTCTTATGTTTTTTTCGGGTTGTTCATTTTGTTTATTGATGTTCTTGCCTTAGTTTCTAGTGTATAGGATATTGTTTCTTTTGTAATGAAGTCCAAACTTTTTCAATAAAACTCCCCTACTCTTTTCGATAAGTGCCATGGGATCTTTAACATCCACCTGAACTACCACCAATCCAGGCAGATGGGGCCTCGGTTTAATGTCTCATCTGAAAGACGGCACCTCACAAGTGCAGCACTCCTCTCATGCTGCACTACAGTGTCAGTATTGAGATATTAACCCAAGTGCCAGGTGTGGGAACTGAACCAACAGCCCTCTGATCTCCCGGCCTCAGAGGCGAGTGTGCTACCTACTGAGCCACTGACACTGCCAATAAACTGTTAACCATGCTAACCGAAGCACCTTTGCTGCAGCCACATCCAAGAGCAGGGCCATCCTCGATGCCCTACAGGGGGCATGCCTCAGACAGCAAGTTTTGGAACCCACTCGGGAGGGAGCAGTCTTAGACCTGGTACTCTCAAATGGGGACAGAGAGAGGATCTCCGATCTTGAAGTGGGTAGCCATCTGGGAACAAGTGACCGCCAAACTGTGGTTCACGATAAACTTAGCTGTAGAGTCAAGCCATACAAAAGTGAAGGTACTGGACTTTAGGAGGGCTGATTTTGTCAAAATGGGAGAGTGCATCAGAAAAGCACTAGCAAACAGGCAAGAAGGTGGGGTGGCGCAACAATGGGGAAACATCAAAACCGCCATCACAGAAACAACAAGCCTTTGTGTGAAGCAAATAAATCAAAATGAAAGAAAAAAAACACTATGGTTCTCAAAAGAAGTAGTGGGGAATGTTAGGGAGAAAAAGATAGCATTCAGGAAGTATAAGGAAACACAGAAGGAGCAGGACAGAGAACTGTACCAGTTAAAGCAGAAGAAAGCGGGGAAGGCAGTCAGAATAGCAAAGGCCCAAACCAAGGAAAAGATAGCCAACTCGGTTAAGAAGGGGGATAAACCCTTTTATGGGTACATTAGGTAGCAAAGAAAGACTAAGGCAGGGATACTGAGGCTGAATAAAGAGGAAGGTGGTTTGGCAGAGAGCGACAACGAAAAAGCAGGGATACTGAATGAATACTTCTGCTCAGTATTCACAGTGGAAAAGCAGGGGGAGATACCTAATCCAGGCAGTAGAAGCACTCTGGATAGGGGGTTGATATTAGTCCTTTCACAGAAGAAAGGGTTCTGAAAGAACTCTTAAAACTGAAGATGGATAAAGCAATGGGGCCTGATGGGATTCACCCCAGAATTCTAAAAGAACTAAGGGAAGAACTAGTAACACCACTGACTACCCTTTTTAATAAATCATGGGAGGATGGTGTGGTTCCTAAGGACTGGAGGAGGGCAGATGTGATTCCCCTTCACAAAAGTGGGAGCAAGACAGAGGCAGGAAATTACAGACCTGTCAGTTTGACCTCAGTAGTAGGGAACATGATGGAATCACTTCTGAAGGAAAGAATTGTTGAGTACCTAGAGGCCAGTGGGGCACAGGACCAAAGGCAGCATGGATTCACAGCAGGAAGATCATGTCAGATGAATCTAATTGATTTCTTTGGCTGGGTGACCAAAGTAGTAGACCAGGGAGGGGCAGTGGATATGGCCTACTAGGCTTTAGCAAGGCATTTGACAGTCCCTTACACAAGATTAATAAGCAAATTAGCCAGCCTGGGAGTGGGTCACAGGGTGGTAGCCTGGGTAAACACTGGTTGAAAACAGGACTAGAGGGTAATAGTAAATGGAGTCCACAATGAAGAAAGGTTACTAGTGGGAAACTTAGGTTCAGTACTGGATCGGTTCTTTTAATGTCTTTATAAGTGACATTGCAGAGGGACTGAAGGAAAGTGTCTCTTTGCAGATGACACAAAGATCTGCAACAGAGTTGATGCACAGGGTGGGGTGGAAAGGATGAGAAGGGACTTGGCAAGGTTAGAGGAATGGTAAATGTATGGCAGCTTAGATTCAATGCTAAGAAGTGCAGGTAATGCACCTGGGAAACAAAACCCAAGGGAAGAGTACACAGTGGGGGGTGAGATACTAACAACAACAAAAATGGAAAGGGACCTGGGGTAGTCATATCAGATGACCTAAAGGTGGGCCAGCAATGTGAGAAGGCAGTATAGAGGGCTGGGGGATACTGGGATGCATAGGGAGAGGCATCACCAGTAGGAAACAGGAAGTTGTTGGCTCTCTGTACAGTTTGTAAGACCACATCTGGAGTACTCTGTGCAGTTCTGGAGACCCCATCTCCGTAAAGATATAGACAGGGTGGAGGCTGTCCAGAGGAGGGCAACCAAAATTGTGCAGGGTCTGCACCAGAAGGCATATGAAGAAAGACTAAAGGAGCTTAAGATGTATAGCCTCGAGGAAAGGAGGGAGAGGGGGGACATGATAGAAACATTCAAATGCCTCAAGGGAATCAACAAATTCCAAGAGGGTAGCATCTTTCAGAAAAAGATGTGCAAGAACAAGGGGGCACAATTTGAAGATAGAGCGGGGACGGCTCAGAAGTAATGTGAGGAAGTATTTCTTCACAGAGGGTTGTAGATGCATAGAACAGCCTTCCTGACGAGGTCATAGAGCTAAAAACAGTGGGGGAATTCAAGAATGTATTGGACAGACATAAGGCAATTATAGTGGGGGGTAGGAGGAAGTAGGCTGTTGGTTAACTAGGATCTGCAGCATATCTGTTAGGTAGGGAAATGTGCAGACCAGGTGGACCAAGCGGTCCTTATCTGCCATCAAATTCTATGTTTCTACGTTTCTAGCACAGTTTCACACAAATATTCACATATGCTTTTTAACAACAGAGAAGTAAGGGAAGAAGAACATTCCATCAGACCGGAAAAGAGCAAATGTAATGACATTGTTTAAAAAGGGGACAGGGTTAATGTAGATAATTACAGACCAATTAGCCTTACCCCTATTCTCTGCAAAGTAATGGAAGGTATTGTCAAGGATAGACTAACATCATTCCTAGGTAACTTTGATATGTCACAACATGGGTATACAACAGGACGATCTTGCACCGCCAGTTTACTCAGCTTTTATGAACCAATAAGTCACAGCCTAGACAGAAAAATTTCATATGATGCAATATTTCTTGATTTCAAAAAGGCCTTTGATTTTGTGCCTCATTGGGCTGTCACTGACAAGTTAAAAACTATGAACATAGATAACAGCTGTATAACCCGGATACAAAGTTGGTTTGAAGACAGAAAGCAGAGAGTGATTGTAGATGGTCATTCATCAGATTGGTGGTCATTCATCAGATTGGTGTTCAGTCCCGGTTTTATGACCTCCCATCTCTTTTCCACATTTGTCTTTGTTGTAATCCCCTTCAAGTGATCCTTGAGAATATTTCCCATGCCCACAAAGTCTGCCCCCCTGAAGTCCACTGCCAGTGTCCTAGATCTCTCCCCTCCTTCCCCCATGCTTATTTGAAACCAGACAGTATTATGGTCGCTCCTAGTCAGGGGATCCTCTACAACCAGGTCCCTTACCAGATCCCCATCCCCAGAACCACGTCCAGGACATGTCCCTCCCTTGTGGGCTCCATCACATGCTGTGTTAAAAACGCATCCTGGAAGCCGTCCAGCAGCCTCTGCTCCTTGGCCACCTTAGAGGACATGGTTCCCCAGTTTGTAACTGGTATATTAAGGTCCCCAGTCAACACCACTCCCCCCCCCTTTTGGTCCACACTGGGCAATGATGTCCAGCAAACCATGCTCCAGAACATCACCCATCCTGGGGGGCCTATATACTACACCCAGCTTGACCTTACCTCCTGCTGGGGTTTGTAAGGTGACCCATAAGGCCTCCATGTTTCCTCTGCCTCTTCTACCCTAGCAATTTCTATGTCATCTCTAATGAACATAGCCACTCCACCCCGCCCTCCTTTCTGTCCTTCCTAAGCATAGTGTACTTCCACATGTTTAGGTCCCAGTCATGGTTTTGTTGCCCATGTTCCGGACCACCACATCCACCCCCGAACAGCATGGCCTGGAACTCTGGCAACTTGCTTCCCAAGCTTCTGGCATTTACTAACAGCACCCCCCATCCCCTTTGTCGAACCCACCCAGATTCCTTATACTTCCATCCTCAGGGTTTTAAATAATTGATTAGCAGTTTTTTCCTTGGGACTATACAAACTGTACAGAAAGTATTTATATAGATTTTCTAGAAGTGCTGTGTTTGTTAAACACAATGAGGCAAGAGCTATGCATTTTCACAAAGATTTAGCACTTTTATGAGCAAAACGCTAATCAATTTTTAGAGTTATATAAATCCCTGATCCTCCCTCTGCTTCTCCTGAAACCTCCTCCCCCAGTCTGTTTCCCCCCTCCCCCCTTGGGTTTGAAGGCTGCTCCCCTCATCTGGAGGAGAGGGCTACTGGTCAGTTCCTCCCTTATTCCTCCCCCTCACAAGTTTAAACCCCACCTTTCTTGAATGTAGTCAGCCACCCCCTGTTTAAGGACTTCCTTCCTTAATGGGGCAAGATGAAGCCTGTCCTTGGCATACAGTCCCTTATCCTTCCAAACTCCTTTCCAGTTCCGTAACACCCCCAACCCACTCTCTTCACCCCACTTCCTGAGCCAGTCATTAACCTCTGTGATCTTCATTTTTTCTCCACTGAGGCCTTTGGTACTGGCAATATCTCCGAAAGGAAATGTTGCATCCATTATCCCGACAGACTCTGGCAAGTTCTCGAACCTTGCTTGGATTTCCAAAATGCTATTTCCCTCTAGATCATTAGTTCCCCAAATGCACCAGGAATCCTGCTTCTCCACAATCCCTAACCAGTTCGTACACCATGAACTTTGCTCTGTGCACCGTCAGCCCAGAGATACTCACTACCTTCACCTGGCTATGGCATCCACCCCCTTGTCCCTCCCACTGGATACCCCTAATCATCGAGTCTCCAAATAACAAAACCTTAACATCGCCTTCATCCTTATGGTTACCTCCACTATGTGCTCTCAACCCCCTATCCCCCCCTTTATTCGTGATCTCAATTCTATGGGAGTCTTCCCGCCTTATTAGAGACCCCCTTGTCACCCTCCCCTTTCTGCCTCCCTTGTTATTTTGCCCATTTAACTCAGACCCCCCTGAATAGGTGTCTCCTTTAACCCTCTCTTATCCGAACCATTTATCCTGGCCCTGATGGTTTCCCCTTCCCCCACACTGCCATCCTCCCCCCCCCCCTTGTAATAGTACCTCTACCTCCAGAGGCCCTCTGTGGGTCCCCTTTACATAGGGCCCCATCCTTGGCACAGACCCCCCCCTCCTGAAGGGGGGCCCCTCCCCCGCCTCCTTGTCTCCCAGTTTATCTCTAGACGTGCTCTCCTCCCTCATGTCTGCAATATGTTGCATCTCCCATATCTGTTTAACATTTATGTTTCCCCTTCTCCCTCTGGGACTATTTCTATCCTTTCCGTTGCCGGTCTGTGATGCCCTATGGGTATCCGACTCCCTCCCCCGGCCTCTGTATCAGTTTCCTCATTTCCACCAACCCCTTCCTCCCCCTCTAGGTTGCTTAGTAGTTCAAATTCATTGTAACACTCTATGCTAGCCTCCATCAAGTAACCTGAGTTTCCTCTGACTGCCCCTCTTCCTCCCCTCTTGCCCTGTTCTCCTTAGGAACTCCCTTCCCACGGTCTGCTCTTTTAGGCTTCCCCACAACAGCCCCTCCCTTCTCACTGTCTGGTCTTCTAGGCTTCCCCACAACAGCCCCTCCTGACTCTTCCCCCTGCACTCTCTTTATATTCGGAATGTTTACCCCATAAGTTTTCCACTTAGCATCAACAGCCCTATCTTAGGGTCCTCTGTCCCTAATATCCTCCCTCCTGCTTGCTGTAACATAACGTCCTGTAATTTCTGAGCATTGCCCCAGCCTTCCCTCAGCCCCACCCTTCTGCTGCCCATATCCACACCCCTTATCCTTGGACACACACCCCAACTCCCCCAACTTACTCCTTAACTAATATACTTCACTCCTGATATGAGATAGCTGTCTACAGAGTGGGTAGCCTCCCTCTCTCCAGGCCCAATTGAGAATTATTGCCACCCAACAGCCTGTGCAGCCTACAACCCTTCCGAAGATGCCTGCCATGGTGGAATATGGCCACCCTGTTTGTCCCTCTCTGTTCATAATGGCACACACCCCTTTTCTCAGTCCCTTCCCCCTGGAATACAGTCTTTCTATACTGACTGCAGTTGTTTACGAACCCAATTTCAACCCCACCAATAATGTTCCCAAGTCTTACAAACACATACAGTCCAGTGTGTGTATGCAGACATCAAGTACCATATGATGTCACAGGCCCACCAGTTCTTGTTGCTTCAGATTTCAGTCACAAACATAAATGCACAGCCCTTCAATCCCAACCCCCAGTGTTTCTTCATCACATTTAAATTTCACTCTAATTATCACTGCCAAACAAGTATTCCCACAACCAGCACACAAGCCCCAATAGTTACAATATCACAGCCCAAGTTACAGTTCTAACTCAAAGTAGAAATGTTTAACACACAGAACTAATTTCAAGTACAAAACTATTCAAATATTTCAGTTAAAACAGAAGATAAACCAACCCTCTTTCCTGAACAACCTCCTACTTCTGTTCCCAGGTGGACAATGAAAGACAAGATGATTCTTTAATCCCCCCCCCCCCCAACACCAGGCAATCTTTATTTTTATACAGTAGAAACATGTCATTAGGGTTGAATAGAACCCTGTTCACAAGACAGTCCTGTTGATCACTGGTGAGTACCAGAACTGCCATGTGGGACCTGTATGGTGGTTCCTTTCTCCTCACCTGGGGGTTCCTCCAAAAAGTACCAAATGGGTTGCCACCTTTGGATGAGGCAAAAACCGGATCCTAAGCTCCGCCCCTAGCCCCACCCCCACCCCTTGTCATGACTCATCATGCACTGTTCCTCCTATAAAAGACAACACTTAAAGCAGCAGTTCAACAAAAATGTTAAGATACTGTACTGTACTGTACCTGTTGAAGTTACTTTCCTAGGTTCTTTCTGGTTATGTACTTATGTGTTTATTTATTGACATTGGTTTACCAGATAAACATACAAAGATAAAAGAAATTCCATTTAAAGATATGATCTGGGGGGAGACAAGGGAAATACTGTAAATAGCATACAACAGTATACATACTTTATATATTTTTCTGCCTTCATTTCCTGTTCTTGTCCACAGTACTATTTCAAAGCCAAAGAAGTGACCATATTTTTTTCTTGAAAAAAAAATAATTTAAAACATTTAAAGATGCCTAAATTCTGTTAGCGATGAAAATGTTTATCAGCAAATGAAAGTGGAGGACAACTGGCTCTGTTACTGTTGCAAAAGGTGGGGGCAGCTGTGCTGCTATGCCACTTGAAGATGCAGTGGAAAGATTAGGTTAAGTAAGTGCTAATGGGGTTAATGGCCATACTTTACACCTCCCAGGGTCACTGCATTCACAAACAAAAGGCTACACTGACAGCAGAACTTGTTTGTAACCTGGACATGTAGCTGAAACAGTGATATGACAAAATTTGTTTCAAAAGTATGTGAGCACTCAAAATGGCTCAAAAACCTGACCATCACAGAGCCAAACCGGATTACCTGATAGAGACCCTGAAAACCTGATCACCAGGTAAAAAACCTGACAGGTGGCAACCCTATACTTCACAGGATTTGGTCGACTCCGCTCGAGCGGACTTGCCAGGTCCTCCCCTCAGGGAGAGATCCCCTGATCACTCCCGTAGCCTGGCAGAGAGCCTGGAGTTGCCGGCTTCTCCTTTCTTCCTGGGCTTGTGCTGGCTCTCCCTGAACTATCTGATAACATGGGACCTCTTGGTCCTGTCACCTGGTCTCAGTACAGGAGAACGGCTGGTTCCTTACATCTTTACCACGTAAAGTCGAACCGGGCACAGTTCAGGCCTGTGGCCCTGGCACCACCTCCAGCTCCTCCTCTCCGACTTCCTTCCCTGAGGAAGAAGAATTCTTTCTCCATCTGTCCTCAGATTCTGAGTAGTCTGCATACCAGAGGTTCCTTATGGGTGTGCTGAGGGAAGTGGTTCCTTTGCTGATTGCAATCCTGTGCCCTTGCCACTGAGACTCTTCTGAGATTTCAGTGATGACAAGTCTGTTATTCCTCCTTGGCCTTGGGCTTTCGAGGAAGCCTCTAGGACAGTCTAGATCCATTCCCTTTCTGCTGCTTCAGCCCCTAGGGATGTCTGACTCAGGTATTACGCTGCCACAGGATCTGCAGAAGTCATGCCTCATCCCACTTCGGGGATTCAGGTGCTGCAGGCTCCAACTGGCCTAAACACCTTCGTGTGATCGACCATCCGATTGACTCTGCTTGGGTAGATGCCTGAGGAAGGAGGGTTTTTACCTCAGCACGCTCCCTTATGTGCATTTCTGCACACAAGGCACATCAGGCAGTTTATAATAAGTGCCTGTGGTCACAGCTAGGTCAGATCCTTGCCACACTGCCTTGTTGCAGATTAACCAGGCAAGCCATTTGCCTTTCAGCCCTGGGCCTGGAGCTGGCAAGGCACTAGTCAAGGGCATCATACGATGTCAGTGAGGCGGCATCCAGGCTGATAGGAACAGCAGTCTGTATTCAACAGACAGCATGGCTTCACTTTCTATGTTGGCAGCTCTGGCCCCGGCATAAGGTGCTTCAGTGGGGTTCACTTCTTTTCCCACTTGGTCAGGCATGAGTTGTCTGGGCACCCTCCTACTCCTGAGCCATTGGAGCCTACGCTTGTCCCTGACCAGTCTTGGGTCCTGCCGGACCTGTAAGGAACCCTGCCCTCATATGAGACTCTGGGGAAAGCGAGGTTATAAAAAGTGACTGAGACTCTGGAGAAGGCCAAGTTACAGAATGTGATTGAGACTCTGGAGAAAGATGGGTTACAGAATGTGACCAAGACTCTGAGGTAAGCGAGGTTATAAAATGTGACTGAGTCTCTGGGGAAAGCAAGGCTATAGAATGTGACTGAGACTCTGGGGAAAGCAAGGCTATAGAATGTGACTGAGACTCTGGGGAAAGCGATGTTTTAGAATGTGAACTGAGTCTGGGGAAAGCGAGGTTATAGAATGTGAGAGTCTGGGGAAAGATGGGTTACAGAAAGTGACTAAAACTAGTAAATGCTGGGTTATAAAATATGACAGACTGGGAAAGGCTGGGTTATACAGTTTGACTGAGACTGGGGAAACTGGGTTACAGAATGAATGAGGCTCTCTGGAAGGCTGGGTTGCAGAATGTGGCAGAGAAAGGTGAATGCTGGGTTATAGTTTGTGAGAGAGTACATGCTGAGGCTGTCCAGTCTCTCTTTGTAAGACCGTTTCTACTGCCCCAGCATTATTTTCATAGCCTTCCGCTGGATTGTCTCTAACCTCCCCCTGCCCTTAGTCATTATGCAGTTTCTAAGATTGTAGGAAATACTTCTGTGGTTGAACCAATTACCTGTATAGTGACAGTATCATCTCCATCCTGCAGCTCAAGAAACCCTTCCTGATGCACCCCAGTATCCTGTTTGCTTTCTGTATGCGATACTGCATTGTGAAGAGGCTTTCAAACTATTACAGTGTATGGTAGAATGGTCTAGGTAGAAATCCATGCCTAGAACAGTGGTGGTGTGCTGCAGTAGCTATGTCATCTAGTATGTTGTGCTGCACTAGATGCGTAGCTACTGCAGCACAACTTCAGTTGTGTTCGTGCATCCGCAGTTCATAAACTTCTGCTCTTTGTGAAATGGCCGTGGCGGTGAGAGCTGGCGAGAGCAGCAGTTAAAAAAAAAAAGGAACAGTAAGGACAAAATCATTATTTTTTAATGTTGCCCATACACTATAAAAGACTTTTTATGAGCAGTCATACACAACTCGGATGTTTTTAAATCTCGAGGTTTCCACAGTAACAAGACCTCTTGAGCTTCACTCGCGAGGTCTCCTGTTACCATGGAAACCTCACAATTTGAAAAGCATCCTTGTTGTGTATGATTGCTCATACACAATCCTCTATGTTAATTTTCACCCCCAGGTCCCTTTCCTCCTGGGAGTGCTCCATCATGATCCGGTTGATGCAGTATTTTCTCTGCAGACATGTGTTCCCAGTGTGCTGCACTTTACATTTTTTTGGCACTGTATGGCAGTTGTCAATTTCTGGTACACTGCTCCAGTCTCTCTATATCCATTTTCATGCTGCCTGTTCCTTCCTCGTGATCAACCCTCCCAGAGTTTCATGTCATCCATTCATAGACTCACTTTCCCATGTAACCCCTTCCAGATTATGCTAATACATCTGACCCCAGGATAGAACCCTATGGCACCTTCTGGTCATGGGTGGTGGAACTGTCTGAAAAGTGGTGGGGCTAAGAATGTAATGGGTAAACAAAGATGTAGGGTAAAATTCACCCACCCCATCCCACTCGTTGAGTGGGTTCATACACAGCTTCAGATTTTTCTCACTGTGGAGTAAGCCCTCCTGCAAGACTGGCAGCAGCTTCATGTGCCCAGGCCTGGCGTCAGCATCCGGGCAATTGCCTGGGGACCCGACACCAGAGGGGGGCCACCAGGAGCTCAAAAATAGGTTTAATACTACTTTGCCGTAGTAGCGATGCATTGGCAGCATGCTTTTACATCAGTGCTGTGCTGCGTTGCTGCTGATGAGCCAAGTAGTGGAAAACAAAACTGCGGTCTGTGGAACGCCAGAACGGATTCATTCAGCCTGCAAGCCCTGCTTGTTGTTGACTGGCAGGACCCAGATCCAGAGCATTTCGTGGGTTGGGGTGTGGGATGTGCAGGAAGAGTGGACCTGAGCAACCCAGCCAGCCAGCTTAGCTTAAAGCTGTTTGTGACGTCATGGTCTGTTGCAAAGGGAGAAGGCAACGGCAAGGCACAAAGGCAGTAGGTAGTTCAAACTGGCCGGGACTGTAGAGCGATTGATTGTAAGTGCTGTCCACGTGGGGCCTGGGTGGAGCTGTTAAACAGCACCTGATTCACAAGTCAATAGCAACGGATCAGATGTGGATAAAGCTTCCTTTCTTCGTTACCCACTCCAAACCAGGTAGGACAGGGAGGTAGAGCCCTCGGGAGGGAGGGGAGGCTCAGGCTGTGGCCTGTTGCACTGTACAAAATCTGCTCTGCCATTCTGCCAGATTGAGGGTGCAGGAGTTTGCCTGGGATGGACATGGACTTTACATTGAGTTTAGTTGTGGTTTTGTTGAAATGTTTTCTTTTTACAGATGGATGCGTCTGAGGGGAGCCTTCTAGAGGTCGGTCTCGGTCTGAGCGTGAGTGGCCTGGCCTGCTGGGGTGTAGATTTGTGTCTTAATAACTGAATTGCTGCTGTACTGCTATGTGGAGAGGGTTGGACGGTGATGGCAAGCTGGTGGTGTGGTTTTATTGTTTTTTTTTTTTTACAGATGAACAGGTCTGAGGGGGCCGGGGGAGGGGGGGGGCTTCTGGAGGTCCATTGCCCGGGTCCCACAAAAACCTGACATCGGCCTGCATGAACTTAGTTTGTTGAGGACCCTCCCAAAGGCCAGGCCCTTCCTTTTCATTTTTAAAATTTGACCACTGTGACTTAACTCAGCAGACGATGAACCCAGCCCACCCTGATCAACTCTCCTCAGGCCTTCACCTTCCACAATTCTGCTAACAGTCTTCAAGCCACAAAGAGTGTGATTAGTAACTAATACTGTTTACTGCACATGCTGCAGTATAAAGGCACAGTCCTCCCTAGTGATAACCTTAATATGACTGCAAAAATTATACGTAGGACTTGTGATGCAACCCATGTACCATCTTTGTTGCCCTCCTCTGAACCTTCTCTGCCCTGTCTATGTGCTTACGTAGGTAAGTCTCCAGAACTGTACGCTGTACTGCAGGTGGGGCCTCACTAGTGTCTTGTATAGTGGAATTATGACCTCCCTCTTTTCCTGCTGGTGATGCCCCTGCCTATGCATCCCAGCATCCTATTTGCTTTACCTGCTGCCTTGTCTCACTGTTTCCCTACCTTGAGGTTATCAGAGATGATAGCCCCAAAATCCCTTTCCTGCTTGGTGCATGCTGTATCGTCACCCCCCCCCCCCCAACTGATATGTTGTTCCAGGGTTTTTGTGCCCCTTATGCATTATCTTGCACTTTGCATTGAATTTCAACTGCCAAATCCCTGACCATTCTTCAGGCTCCTCCTCATTCTGTCTATACCCTCTAGCATGTCCACTCTATTACAGAGCTTTGTGTCATCAGTGAACAGTGAAATTCTGCCTTCTAGGTTCTGCGCAATGTCACTGATGAAGACATTGAATAGGACTGGTCCCAGCACTGATTCCTGTGGTACCCCACTGGTAACTCTTCCCTCTGTGGAGTGACAGCCATTTACCACCACCCTCTGTGTTCTGCCACCCAGCCAGTTACCTACCCACCGCAGTACTGTTCTGCCCACTCCCATATTCCCTAGTTTGTTTAATAGCCTTCTGTGTGGCGCAGTGTCAAAGACCTTGCTGAAGTCCAGATAGGCCACGTCCACTGCCCTCCCCTGATCCACCTCCCGTGTCACCCAGTAGAAAAATTCAACGAGGTTGGTCTGACATGACCTTCCCCTGGTGAAACCATGCTGCCTTGGGCCCTGTAGTCCGTTGGCAACCAGATGTTCCACCAATCTCTCCTTCAGTAGTGCTTCCATGATCTTCCCCACTACTGAGGTGAGGCTGACTGGTCTGTAGTTCCCCGCTTCCTCTTTGTTCCCGCTTTTGTATACGGGAACTACATCTGCTGTCCTCCAATCTTTGGGTACCTCCCCTGTTTTCAGTGATATGCTAAACAGGATTGTCAGAGGCTCAGCCACCACCTTTCTTAGTTCTTTTAGGACCCTGGGGTGCACCCCATCTGGCCTCATTGCTTTATCAATTATTCCATCCAGTTCCTTCAGGACCCTTTCTCATATAAAGGGATTTGTGTCCATTTCTGCACCGTTCCCACCCCTTGTACTCCCTTCAGGCCCATTACCCTCATCTTCCTCAGTAAAGACTGCACAGAAATACCTGTTCAATATATCAGCTTTACCATTGTCATCCTCCACGCAGCCCCCATCCTCCCCCTTCAGTCTCACTATCCTTCCCTCTGCCTTTCTTTTTTCACTTATGTACCTGTAAAAGGTTTTGTCCCCTCTACCCACTGATTTTGCAATGCACTCTTCTGTCTGAGTTTCGGCTTCCCTTACTGACCTCTCTGCCTCCCTTTGCTTCTCCTGGTACTTCTCTCTATCCCTTTCTGCCTGCATCTTTTTGTATTGCCTGAATGCAGTCTTTTTGGCTTTCACTTTCTCCACTACCTCCTTAGAAAGCCATAATGGCCTCTGCTTCCTTTCCCCCTTGCTAACCTGCTTAACGCATAATTCTGTTGCTCTTGTAATCCCCGTTTTAAATATTGCCCACTGTTCCTCAACCCCTGATTCCTGCCCCATTCCCATTAATGCCTCTTTCAGGCATCTCCCAATTTTCCCAAAGTCTGCCCCCCTAAAATCCAGGATACGTGTTTTTGTGCGGTTTGGTTCTGCTCCTTCTGTGATGTTAAACCACAGTGACTGGTGGTCACTGTTCCCCAGGTGCTCCCCCACTGTTACCCCCATCGCACTATCCCCGTTTGTGAGCACAAGGTCCAGTATTGCCTTCTGCCAAGTTGGTTCCATGACCAGTTGCTTGAGGAAGGCATCTTGAAGGGAGTCCAGGATAAATCTGCTCCTGGTTGATGCTACTGCTGGGAGGCTGCAGTCCACGTCTGGAATACTGAGATCTCCAACCAGCACCACCTCATCCATGTCTGCCATCCTTTGGGATGGCTAGCATCAGTTCCCTATCTGTTTCTTCCTCCTGGGATGGTGATCTATAGACCACCCCAGTGCGGATGGCTGGCCCCATTTTCCTTTCCAGTTTAACCCACAGTATCTCTCCCCCATTTTGTTCCTCCTGGATTTTTGTGGCCTTTATGCCATCTTTCACATCAAGTGCCACTCCTTCTCCTCCCTTCCTACCTGTCCTGTCCCTTCTGAGCCGCTCATTGATATAATTTCTGCCACATGGCTCTCAAGTGGGGAACGTGTGTGTGTGTGTGTGTGTGTGTGTGTGTGTGTGTGTGTGTGTGTGGGGGGTGGGGGAGTAGAAATGTAACAGTCTGTATCCTTTATTGATATTTGCAAAGCATTTTCTAATGCCTGTTCATGAAAGAGGTTATGTAAAATGAAATTATATATACAGAAAAAAGTATGGGTTGGTATGTGTATCGAAAAGTTTGCACACAAACCCAAGGGGTTAGATGCTACATAAACCCCAAGAGCGAAGCTTGAGGGTTTTATGAATAGCATGTAACCCCGAGGGTGTGTGTAAACTTTGAGTTTACGCACACCGACCCATATTTTATTTTCTATAATTGCTGGGTTTGCCTTTTCACCACAGCAATTATATAAAATGAATGGAGGTTCTAGGGACGTGGATATGTTGTTCTATCCACACTGTTTGGCATGTCCCTTTCCCTTTAAGATCCACTGGAAAGTCTTCTAGCTGGCTCCTCCCACCCATGCGGGTGGTATAATCCTTGGCTCTGCCCCACGATGCCAGATCTTCCTTTCCGCTGGAAGATTCAGGTTGCCTCCTTAGCACTCCTGTGCTCTGTAGGCCCTGGCTTCTCAAACTTCAGATTTTCTGAAGATTAAACTCGTTAGAGTTAGCGACCGCAAATTTGCCATCTCGACCATGATGGAAGAGAAATCTTCTCCCATATTCCACCGGTGCCCGTGAGGACAGAAGACGTCGCGCACAGACCCGCATGCCACGTGCGTATACAGTCTGGGTGTTGGCCATGACACCCAGGCCTGCAAAATGTCTCACTTTCCACCCCAATGTTCTTGATGATCGTCTCGCACATTTGAAATTAGGCTGGTCAGAGAAACTGAATCCGCCGGTCAAATCAAAAGAAGCCCAGTGGGTGGTCTTTGTGGCTGCGGGATCCGTCGAACAGCTAAAACAAATGTAGGCCTTCGAGGAAGAGGCAGCGTGGGCCGCGGATCATTCCTCTCAGTCATTTTTTGTTCTGCTCAGTCTGGGCTCTACCTTCTTGGGCTCCTTTCGGGAGATGTGCCAGTCTCTCCCCATCAAGGGCAAGGGACCTTCGGGCTCGCATGTCTCCCGGTCCCGTAAAAAGGACAAGGAACCAAGAGATTCTTCGTCTCGGTGAAGACGTTCTTGGAATCGAGAACGATCTTGGTCCCAGGAATCTCCAGTCTCGACCTCGGTCAAGATTGCGACTTCGGCCGCCGGCTTTTCAGCCCCACCATCTGGTCAGTGGCCGAAGTCTCGATCGACGACGCGGTTGAGATCACTCTCAACCCTGTTTATCTGCTGTCACCCGACGAGGCCGACAACTCTCTCACTAGGACCCCGATCCTGCCTCTTCCCGATGAGGAGATCCAGGCTGCCGGCAAGCCCATCGAGGAGCCAGTCCCAGATCCGGGAAAATCACCGGTTCCCCCAGTGTTTCCTCAGCAACCCAGTGGGTCACCCTGGCCATCGAGGCCAAGGTCTTGGACCCCCTCTACCGATAGGATGAGGAAGACGTGTAAGCGCTCCAAGGCGACACCACCATTCGTCTTCATCCTCCTCGGATGAGGAGAGGCTTCAGCGGAAACTCTGTCGATGCTACGAAGACCTTATGTGGCAACAGCTGATTTTGTCCGGTCAGAAGCTGGCCACGGTTTCCACACCAGCCATTACTTGGCTCTTGCCTTCTAGGCTAAAGCCGACTCCATTGGAACTGATTAAAACTGTTCCCTCGCCCGCAGAGCTCGCGAAACCAGCCCCAGATTGGCCAAAATCTGCCTCTCCACCAATGATGGTGGAGCCGCCACCTAAACAGCCTTTGGGAGGGGCTCCTATGAAGGAATCTCAGACTGTTCTGGGTCTTCCTCATAGGTTGTCGGTTACCCTCACACTTGACCGCCCCAGGCGTATGGAGGGAGACCTTGGTGGCCAGCCGATTTATCCGGATACCTCGGATTCTGATGACTCCGACCTGCACTCTCGTCTGGTAGATGATGAGTCGGTGGGCAGTCTCTCGACAGAGGAAGGTCCTTCATCCTTCTTGGGGATTCTTCGCTTGATCTCCGAATCCACGGGGATGCCCCTCGAGCCTGTCCAGAAACGGGCTGAATACTCTCTTACGGATATCCTTAAGATAGGGGACACTCTGACAGAACCGTTTCCAGTGGCCGAGGCCATTGTTGTTCCGGCTTTGGAGCTTTGGCAGCACCCTGCCTCCTGCCCTGCACCGTCTGCCTGGATGGTCCGCAAGTATGTCATGTCCATTAGGTACCTCTCATGGTTCACGGAACATCCCTCTGCGGAGGGTCTGGTGACCAAATCTGTGTTTGGACCCTCAGGCAGCTCGGCAGACACTGACAGACCTCCGGACAAGGAATCCAAAAAGTTGAACCACTCTGCCAGGAATGTCTATGCTGCCTCTTCACTAGGCCTCCACCAGGCAAGCTCAGCTGTCATCATGGCGAATTTCTCCCATGCCCTTCTGAGCTCTTTGGATGAGGTTCTCCCTCACCTTCCTGCGGACCTTCAGACTACGGTCAAACAGGTCCAGGACCAGGGTCAGGCTGTTGCCAAACAGCAACTCCAGATGGCCCTGGACCTTGGGGACTCTTGGGCCCGCTCGGTGGCAGCCATGGTTGCCATGCACCCGCAGGGCTTGGCTGAGGCTCTTCACCTTTATGGCAGACACCCAACATAAGCTTACCGATGTTCCTTTCCTGGGCACCGATCTCTTTGACCCAGGTGTGGACGGTCACCTACAACGGATTGAGAAGTCCAGTGCCACCTTGGACTCGGTTACTTCTGCTCAGAGAGACGCTCAAGGCTTCAAGAAGCAGAAAAAAAGCCATTTCGGCACCCCGGTGGGCAGCATCAACAGGCACAGGCTTGGCACCCTCAGCCTAAGTCCAAGCCTCCAGTGGCAAACAGGGATGTCGGGGTTCAGGCGGTTCCCTGTCTGGACCCTCTTCCTCCAAGCCTGCTCAGTCATGGGATAGGGGCTGCCCACCCCTATTCCCGTCACGCCAGCTCTGGGTCCTTCCGTGGGGGTCCGACTCCACCACTTTGTTTCCGCCTGGT
The DNA here is from genome assembly GCA_016271365.2 of Neoceratodus forsteri. NCBI lineage: Eukaryota > Metazoa > Chordata > Ceratodontiformes > Ceratodontidae > Neoceratodus > Neoceratodus forsteri. Next base: position 1,023,408,996 of record CM028134.1, read on the forward strand.
CCACTGTTACCATGGACAGGTGGGTCTTAGAAGTGGTCGGCCGGGGTCTTCCTCTGGAATTCAAGTACCCTCCCAGCCGAGACTGCTCCCCATGGGAAGAGATGGTGCCCGGTGAGAGTCAGTCGGCTCTTCGAGACGATGTCGCCCAACTTCTCCTCAAGGAGGTCGTGTTCAGAGTCACAGATCCCCCACCTTACCCAGGGTTCGTTTCCAGGTATTTCCTGGTCCCAAAGCAGATGGGGGGGGGGGCAGGTGCCCCATTCTAGATCTGCATGACCTGAACCAGTTTCTCAGGCTACGCACCTTCAGGATGAAACCTCTGTCCCAGATCATACCATCCCTGGAGCAGAACATGTGGTTCTGCTCAGTGGATCTTCAGGACACGCATTTTCATGTCCCAATCCGTCCATTTCATCAGCGGTTCCTCCACTTCTGAGCAGAAGGAGCTGTTTACGAGTTCCGAGCCATGCCATTTGGCCTGTAATCGGCCACACGGGTCTTCACCAAATGCATAGCAGTGGTGGCAGCCCACCTTTGGCGTTGAGCAGTCAGAATCTATCCCAACTTCGACGATTGGCTCTTGGCAGGTTCCACCCAGCAAGAGGTGGAGAGGTCCAGGGACCTGCACTCAGCCTGGCCTCCTGATCAACGAGGCCAAGTCAGAGCTCATGCCTTTGCAGGTTATATGCTTCATCGAGGCAGAGCTCGACTCCAGCCGAGCTGGAGCCCGACTCCCAGCGGACAGGGCAGAGGTTCTGTCCTCCTTTACCCGGTCATTTCTGGTTGGGCACGTGTGCCCTGCCTGAGACTTTCTGCGCCTTCTGAGATACATGGCGGCCTGCACCACCTTGGTCCGGTGGGCCCAGTGGCATATGCACCCCCTTCAGTGGGAGCTGGCCTCCCAGTGGACTCAGCGCCAAGGTCATTTCGACCAGCTGATCACTGTGACCCAGAAGATGTGAGGCGCTCTCCAGTGGTGGACCATCCTGGATCATCTGCAGGAAGGGATCCCATTTGTTCGCCCCAAGCCGATGGTCGTTCTCACGACTGATACCTGTCTCATGGGCTGAGAAGCCCACATGAGAAACCACAGAGCCACGGGTTCTGGACCCCCAAGGAATCCCGATACCATTTCAACCTGCTGGAGCTCAAAGCAGTCAGACTGGCACTGTCAGCATTCACTCCGCTCCTTTGGGGGTCAAGTGGTTCAAGTCCAGATAGACAACACCATGACCATGTACTACTTCAACAGACAGGGCAGCATGCACTCCCGGCGGCTGTGCAGGGAAGCACTCCGCATCTGAACACTCATGAGCCGATTGGAGGCAGATCTAGCCATCAATGTGGCAGGAGCCTCAAATCAACTGGCAGACACTCTCAGCCATGTGGGCAAGACATCCCACGGGTGGTCTCTCCATCCAGAGGTAGTACTTAGTCTGTTCTCCTGCTAGGGTAAACTGTTGGTGGACCTGTTTGCCTCCTGGGAAAACACCATGCTGAGGCGTTCCATGCCTGCCCCCCTCAGCAGGGCATGCTGCAGGGGGGTGCCGCCTTTTTTTTTTTTTTATACTGCCCTCCTCGCTGCACTAGGATCCTTTCTTCTGGGATCCCTAGGTCATGTGTGCTCCCATAGTCCCGCCCCAGGTACCTCCCTCCGGGTACCGGCAAGCCTGTCCCCATCTTGCCTCGGTTTACCCTCCGGGCAGGGCAGAGAGGGGCTCCCCCAGTCCTCTCAGTCCTTAAGTCTGTGTTGGAAGGCCTCGCCAGCCCCTTCTATGGAGCCTGGTTATAGCTATTCTCGGGTTGACCGGGTCCCGTCTACGGGAGCCTGGTGCAGGGTTTTTCCATTTTTCCTGTCTCTCTTCCCTCAGGACGTCCGCATGCTAGGGAAGCCTAGGGGTGAAGCACGTCATGGCATGCTGGCGCTCCAGCTCCCGGCAGACGTCCTCCCACCCTGCTGTGTGCAGTCTCGCTGGACCCCCACCTGTGGTCATCCAGGTGGCGGTATAGCAGCGGGACTTGCATCCCACCCCACCCGGAGAAGGAGAGCAGCCACTGGACGCTCAATCCTCCTCCCCCCAGCTGGCCCTCCAGCTGCCCGAGTCACGTTCCGAACCGGGTCGCTGGCACGCGAGTGGTAGCTCTACTGCTGTCAGCGCAGGGCCGCTTCAGGGGATGCCTTCTTGAGGCCATGGACCCCAGTGTCTTCTATGCCTTCCCTCCAATTCCCTTGATCCACAGGGTGCTCCTCAAGGTGTGGAGGGACAGGGAGATGGAGATCCTGGTAGTCCCAGACTGGCCGCACCAGTTCTGGTATCTAGATCTCTGCTCAGCCTCTGCGCCAGGTCTCCACGACGTCTTCCAGTATGCCTGGACCTACTATCTGTCAGTCAGGGAAGGTATTCCATCCGGACCTTCAGTCCCTGCACCTGACAGCCTGGTTCCTGAGCGGCTAGTGTTCCAGTCTTTGGGTCTCTCTGAGAATGTACTCATTGTGGTGGAAGTATCCAGAAAGGAGTCGACCAGAAGGTGATATGCCTTCAAATGGAAGCGTTTTTCCATTTGGTGTCAGGGCAAGGGTCTGGACCCTCTGTCCTGTCCAGTGGCTAGCATCCTAGACTACTAGGGTTGCCACCTTTGGATGAGGCAAAAAACGGATCTTAAGCTCCACCCCTAGCCTCACCCCTTTTCATAACTCATCATGTATTTCTTCTCCTAAAAAGACAACTGTTACATCAATAAAAGACAACACTTAAAGCAGCAGTTCAACAACAATCTTAAGACACTGTACTGTACCTGTTAAAGTTACTTTCCTAGATTCCTTCTAGTTATTTATTTACTTATATATGTATTCATTTATTTATTGACCTTGGTTTACCAGATAAACACAGAGATAAAAGAAATCTCATTTACAGATATGGGGGGGGGGGGGCAAGGGAAATACTGTAAATAGCATGCAACAGTGCACATAGAAACATAGAGACATAGACTTTGACGGCAGATAAGGACCACTTGGCCCACCCAGTCTGCCCATTTCCCTACCTACTGGATAAGCTGCAGATTCTAGTTAACCAACAGCCTACTTCCTGCAACCCCCCACTATAATTGCCTTGTGTCTGTCCCATGCATGTTTGAATTCCCCCACCATTTTAGACCCAATGACCTCCTCAGGAAGGCTGTTCCATGTATCCACCACTCTCTCCGTGGAAAAAAATTTCCTCACATTACCCCTGAGCCGTCCCCCCTTTATCTTTAAATTGTGCCCCCTTGTTCTTACACATCTCTTTTTCTGAAAGATGCTACCCTCCTGGACTTTGTTGATTCCCTTGAGGTACTTGAACATTTCTATCATGCCTCCCCTGTCCCTCCTTTCATCAAGAGTATACATATTAAGCTCTCTCAGTCTCTCTTCATATGGTTTCTGATGTAGACCCTGCACCATTTTAGTTGCCCTCCTCTGGACTGCTTCCATTCTATGTCCTTGCGTAGATGAGGTCTCCAAAACTGCACACAGTACTCCAGATGGGGTCTCACCAACTGTCTGTATAGAGGGATAACCACTTCCCTTTTTCTACTTGTGATGCCCCTTCCTATGCATCCCAGTATCCCCCTGGCTCTCCTTACCGACTTTTCACATTGCTTACCCACCTTTAGGTCATCTGATATGACTACCCCCAGGTCCCTTTCCATTTTTGTTGTTGTTAGTACATGGTATATAATAACACATAATAAAGAAATTGTTTCCCATAATGTGTACTTAATATATTTTTCTGGCTCTATTTCCTTTTCTTGTCCACAGTACTATTTCAAAGCCAAATAAATGACCATACTTTTTTCTTGAAGAAAAAAAATAAAACATTTAAACATGCCTAAATTCTGTTAGAGATGAACATGTTTACAAGCAAATGAAAGTGGAAGACAAATAGCTCTGTTACTGTTACAAAAGATGGGGCAGTGGAAAAGATTAGGTTAGATAGGTGTTCATGGCCATACTTTACACCTCCCTGGTTGACTGATCTCACAAACAAAGGGCTTATATTGACAACAGAACCTGTTTGTAAGCTGGACTTGCAGCTGAAACAATGAATGATGTGACAAAATCTGTTTCAAAAATATATCAGCACTCAAAATTGCTCAAAAACCTGACCAGCACAGAGCAAACCTGGATTACCTGATAGGGACCCTGAAAACCTGATCATCAGGTAAAAAAACCTGACAGGTGGCAACCCTATAGACTATCTTTTATCTCTGTCCAAAAGTGGTCTTCAGTCTACGACCCTTAAGGTGCACCTGGCAGCGATTTCTGCTTACTGGGTGCAGGCCGGTCAGTAGACGATGGTGCAGGAGATGGTGGTTGGGTGCTTTTTCAAAGGTCTAGATCACATATCCCCTCCGGTGCGTGAACCTCCACCTTCGTGGGATCTACTGCTGGTTTTGGTTAAACTCATGGGCAAGCCATTCAAACTGATGTACCAGTGCGAGCTATCGCACTTGTCGTGGAAGACTGCCTTCCTGGTGGCTGTCACATCTGCCAGAAGGATTGGGGGCGCTGCAGGCACTCTCGGTGGAGTCTCCTTACCTGGTCTTCCACAGGGACAAGGTTGTCCTGTGCTCCCACTCAAAATTACTCCCGAAGGTGGTGTCAGAGTTCCATCTCAATCTGGTGTTGACTCTGCCTGTGTTCTGTCCGAACTACACCTCGGACGCCGAGTACAGGCTCCATACTCTGGACATGAGATGAGCACTCTCCTATTATAAGGAGAGAACGGCGGAAATTTGGGGAGAGGTTCACCAGCTGTTTGTCACCTACGCTGAGGCCGCACTTGGCAGATCTGCAGCAAAGCAGACGATCAGTAGATGGAGCACATCTTGCATCGATCTCTGTTATAGGTTGGTGGGCAAGGAGCCTCCCAGAGGAATAAGAGCTCAATCTACCTGCCATACTGCTTCGTCGGTGGCTGCTTCCAGGGACATCCCTATCCAGGAAATCTGCCGGTCTGCCACCTGGAAGACAATAAACACCTTCATTACACACTACCACATCGACCTAGAGTCACGCTGGGATACTGGTTTTGGGACCTCAGTTCTCCAATCTCTGTTTGCTAAGTAGGGGGTGTGCGCCTTGCCTCCCTCCTCCTGGAGAACTGCTCGGAGTCTGCCAGACAGTGTGGATAGAACAACATATCCACGTCCCTAGAAATACAGGTTACTTACCTGTAACAGTAGTTCTAGGAGTGGTATATGTTGTTCATCCACACAAAACCACCCAACCTCCCCGGCTGCGACGCACAACCTGCCTTCCAGCGGGCTAAGATTTGGCGTTATGGGGCGGAGCCAAGGATTATACCACCCGGGTGGGTGAGAGGAGCCAGCTAGAAGATTTTCTGGTGGATCTTAAAGGTAAAGGGATATGCCAAACAGTGTGGATGAACAACATATACCACTCCTAGAAATAGTGTTGCAGGTGAGTAACCTGTGTTTCCTGGGCGGCCCCAGCCCTGTTACATTTAAGCTTGCTGCTTCACGGTGCCATTTTCTATTTATTTAAAACTTTTTTTTGTTTTGGTTGGCAGTCGAAAAATAAGTTCTTTCCCCTTGTGGTAGATTTTTTGTTTAAAATTCATGTACTGCTGCGTCCAAGTGGCGGTTCAGTCTCTGGGGGGAAAAAAACGCACCCTCTCTGCTGGCCAACCAAGGAGCAGCAGTGGGCAGAGGAATGGTGTAGCCACATGGGCCCCGACGTTGGGGAAGAATATCTCTTACACTCCTGCCCCATAAATCTGGGACACCTTGGTTGTTCATGAAGGGCTTAGTGTAAAATGCATTTTCTTCAGAAAAACGAATCTATAACTTTTAATGTTTGACATTATTTTATGTTTACAGTCCCCATTGTTCAGTCACGGCTGCACAGATTTTAAGAGGGGCCGAGAAGCATTTTGAGGCAAGATCAGGGACCATTCGAGAGATGCAGGGAAGGGGGTGGGGTAACCAGGAGGGACAAAAATGTAAAAATGGAATGATCAAAATTAAATACCCCCCAATGGCACTGGGATTACCAGCTGCTCTACCAAGCAAGAGAGTCAGGTCTTTATGCATAATTGGATGACCCATGCCAGACTGGTGGAGTCTAAGGCACACCGTGGAGGAACTATGCTTAGACATGGGGGGGTTACTGCTTGTCTCGCTACATAGTTGCCTTCTTTGGTGGTTCTTAGAAGCAGCACTGTAAGTCAAGTATGATGGAAGTTGCCTTAAGTATGGAAGGTGAGATGGACATGTTGTGGGGAGGGGGTGAAGGAGGAAGAGCATGGTGACCTAACATTTCCAGCTCTCCATGTCCAAGTAGTCATCCTGCTGCTGTAGGCCCCACCTCTCGTACTGAATACATAGTAAGGAAGTTGGGCATCATACCAATAACCTGGCCCAGGCCTGGTGGTGTTGGGTGACCGTCAAACAGGAGAACCAGTGTAAGCAGCTCCTCCCCATGGGAGTAAATATGCATGAGAAGTAGTAGTATAAAATATTTTAGTTTTGTGTGTATATTGTCCAGTTCTTGGTTTTCTTCAGGTCATGTAAACAGATTCTGTTCTAATTTGGAGTAAATGCAGTTAAATGTTGTATCCTTACAATAATCATACCAGAACCATCTCTGACCCTTAATATTGTAGTATCCTATATCTTCTGCATCAATTTTAGACTAAAGGACGTGCTGTGACTTTACTCTTAGGGTGCATGGGTAATGAGTTCGGAAGTGAATGAGTAAAACCAATCATTGAACAAACTTTTTAAAGAAGCCATTTGTCTTCTTTGCGTTGCAGCCCCGACTTGTAGCAGGGTTTCGAGGAACAGTACGGTACGCATCAGTCAATGCCCACAGGAACAGGGTGAGTACAAGAGGTTCCTACAATTATGGTTCACTGGTCAATGGATTATGGTTAAGTGCTATGTCTTTGCTTTCTGTCATTACCCATTTAAAACAGCAGTACTACGAAAAAAACAATTTTTTGACAGTTTATTCCCTGTGCTCTGCTGATCATATACCTGGTACTCTTTCCAAATGGCATTGTACTATCACAGAGTAATTTGCTCAATTATCCTCTGCTTTTTTTTTACATTTCTGCTACCAAGCATGTTGCACTTGAACCCCCTCTGCTGCCAACTGGATATCTGTATGACTTGCAGGGACATCAGGAATGGTCAGTAGAGGGTCCCACTGCTGTAGTCAAAAGACATGATGCGAGCCGGCCCAGTGGCATTGAGGGCTGAGGCGCTGGACGCCTTACCTCAAGCCATGCCAGCGACCCATGTTCGGGAACGAGCACGGGTTGGCAGGGAGGAGAAGGATCGAGCATCCGTTGGACTGCTCTCCTTCTCCGGGGTGGGGGACGTTAGTTGTTGGCGTTGCTCCACTGGCCCTAGTGGCTGCTGGGGGCACAGCTGATCTTTACAGCTGAAGGGAGAGACAGGCAGACGCTTTGGTGAGAGCATATGTGGTAGCGCACGCCACCGCAGGGCGCCATTGCACGCCCCCCTCCACACAAAAAGGGAGAAAAGCAGAAAAATCAGCTCCAGCAGAATGACGTAGTCCCCACACGCCACCTCCAAAAGGCACCTCTCTGGCATGGATCCATTTGGGGTGAGTTGAGTGGCTCCCCATCACCCTGCCATGAAGGGTAAAGTCGTGGGGTGCACAAGAGGGTCTGCCTTGAGGCTGCGGCGGGGGACAACTGAAGGCAGGCTTGCAAGCTGGGAGCTCTGGAAGAAATAATACATAAAAAAAAAAGACGTGATGTGACCTGAAGGAAAAGCGCAGCTGAAAATTATTCAGCCACCATATTTACTGTAGCACTACAACAATTCAAATAAATTGCAAATATCTAAAAAACTAAAGTTGACTGAAAAAAAAATATTTACAGGTGTGGAAACTGGAACTTTAGCTGCATGCTTACAGCCAAAAAGCAGAATTTTGATAGATCGCTCCCTGATTTGGTAGTACTGCTGCTTTAAAAGGCTACTTTGTTTTCATGGCTAAAAAATATCTTAATGCATTACTTTGGGAAAGCTGGTCTCATGTTTTAATCAAGTCACGTTTTATGCAGTTAACATACAGGATAAATGATAGGTAACTGAATTACACTGCTGTAATTCCATCAACTGGCTCCAAGGACATCATAAACCATGACAGCGAAACTTGAGTGGTGTTGGAATATCACTAGAGCTCCTGAAGTGGCATTACAGACCTTGTAATTAACAGTTTATATAATATAAGACAAGGGAATGCAACTGTTATTTTAGTTGTGCCTGTTCTTGAGGCTCATGGCATTGCAAGGTTACAAAAGAAATACAGACTAGCAAAGTACGCACATAAGAAATACTGTAGGTTGGCAAAATACTTCAGAATATTGTACCTAGATTTTAGAATTAAGTAAATATTGCACTAAAAAGGCTGGTCCCCGGTGACTAAACTAAAACTGACTTCCATAAACTGAGACACTGTTTGTAGGGTTTAAACTGTCAGTTAAAGAGTTACCAACCAGAGAAGTCTTGACCGCTGCACAGATTGGGGCTTCACCGTTTCGGTCTCGAAGTCACTGTAAAATCAATAGTTTTATTATCTATCGCCAGTAAATGCTTGCGATTCCGGTGGATCCAGCATTTTAAATATGCCGCTGACCATCATTACTTGCTGGAACGCCATGAGATCATGACGTCATTCATTACTATAGTGTAAATATGGTGTATCGGAAATGCTATTCAGTATCAGTGCTATTTTCATTTTGACTGAACCGCATGGGTAAAGGCATACCCCTGGGATTCAGTTAAACTATGTGAAAATAGCACCGGGTACTGAAGATACAGATAGGGTTATTTTTCCGTACATATACACTGTATTAAGACTAGGGTAATGAGACATCATGATCTTGCGACGTTTCCAGCGAGATCGTGATGGGTCCGCAACGCCATATTTAAAAATGTTGGGTCCACCAGGGAAATCACAGCATTTTATAAGCGATGAGGTAATAAAACTATTGATTTTACAGTGACTGTAGGGGATTGAACGTGAAGTCCTCGATCTGTGCAGCGTCGGGGCTTCTCCGCTTGGCGTACAACTCCTTTAAATAATTGGTTTTCTTGTTAATAGAATTTGTGTTAAGCAGGCAGTGTTTACCTCAGAATGTTGAAGAGCAAATATAAGATATAGACTGTTTCAGTGACACATAATAATCATAATAATAAAATTAAAAAAATACATTTAAAAAAAACAGTTGGCGCAGTGGTGGCATTACCACTCTTGATGCCTGCGACCCAGCTTTGGAAACTCCCAGGTCATTGGAGAACAGCTGGGTAAGGGAAGATCGAATATCCCAGGATCAGCTCTTTTCCCCCCGGGGTGAAGGACACTGCATCTAGTGGCTGGACTGGCACCTGCAAGAGGCCACTGCAGGAAAGAGAATCCTGTCCTGCTGGATGCCATGCCGAGTGTCATTGCAGACCAGCGCCCTCGGGAGAAGACCTGAAGAAAATGTTCTGGTCCTATTCCAGCATGCTTTACAGGCCCACGCATAATTGACATGGCAGGCCACCCTCCACTACCTGTGGTTCTGAGTAAGTGGTGGATACTTTGTGGGGTTTTCTCCCCAGGGCACCGGCCTGAAATGACACTCGGACATGGCATCTGCCAGCACTGTCTTCCCTGTAGTGTGCTCCTGTCAGTGTAACCACCTGGCCTTTAGAAAGCTTTCAGCCAATCAGAATGCTCCATTTTCAGCCACTGTATTCCAAGTGTTTGCCACATATTATAATACTGTGTACCGAACAGTACTTTGTCAAGCTGCTTAGTGCTTTGAATTTCCATGCACTAAAACTGCTCTGAGAACACACACAGAGTGAGACCGTGCAGCAGGAGGGTCAGTGCCATAGAGAAAAAACAGGACCACAAATATAAACATAAAACAAAAATATACTCAGGAGCCCCCAAAAACCATTGAACGGCCAAAAGGTAAACTACAGAAACAAGACTTTTAACTTGTGTGATGAAAAACACACACGCACACACACACACACACACACACAGATGGCAGGACTTTTTTTGAGGCATGGGCTGAACACCTTGATGTTTGGTGGCGTTCCTTGCTCTAGCAGTTCTTTGAATTCCATTATATCTTCATCTGTATAAGAGTTTTGCTTTTATCGTTGTGTTTGCAAGTGCACTTTGACAGGGGGTCCTCATCCAACTGCCCACTGTGAAGCCCTCTTCCTTCTTTCAGCCTCCCATGAGCACTCAGTTCAGACACTCAGATTCAGAATAAAAAACGAGAATAAGGATGCCAACCTGACTGAATAACTGCTGTTGTGTGTGATTCTGTAGGAGATGGGGCGTCATGATGACCTCTGGTCCTTGTTCTACATGCTGGTGGAGTTTGTAGTTGGACAGCTACCCTGGAGGAAAATAAAGGACAAAGTAAGTCTGTGGCTAGCTGCCCAGTCGCTTTCCTACTGTCTGTAATAGTGTCCAGTCTTAAACATGTTGGGGGAGAGGGCCTTCTGCTGACCAGGTTCCAGCATAGCTTTGGGATGGTGGCACAGGGCAATTGGAGGCTGGGGAAGCAATGCCCACAGAAGTGGTTCCCAGCCAGAGATAAGTGGTACGACGGGCCACTGCCACAGTGATCTCCTATGGCAGGCCGTGGAGCTTGCTTGCCCACAAGACTGTCATATGATGTGCATTATCAATGGGGGGCGATGGGAGGAGGTTAAGTGTGGCAGAAAAATGGCTGGGAATTGCTTGAGGATGGCGCCAGTGTGTAGACACTGGTAATCTCTACCATCACACCACCACTGGATCCCCAGGTTTCGGTGAGGGTATGGACAACCACCCAAGGAAGATAAACACTGAATAATAAAAAGTTGTTGAACATTTTACTCACACGCCAGTTGTTTGTGCCATTTTTATGTAAACTGCGCCTTCTTTTTTAAAATGTTGCACAATATATTGTAAAATTCTGCAGCGTTACTTTTCAGTAATTAGAACCATTTTTTTCACCTAGCTATTTTGTTGTGCCAAATGTTTACATAACATTGAGTGGAGGGGGACAGTGCTCGAATTGCCTTAAACAACAGAGCTCTTTGATATCCTCACTATGTTTCATTTCTGTACATTTCCCTTGCTGTATCTAACTTCTAACCCCCGGAATCCACTAATATTATTATTACTCTTGCAGTGCTCCCTTTAGCCAGCACTGCCCCAGAGAGAGAATAGAATGCTATACTTAATCATGGAATGTTTAGCTCATGCATCTATTTTCAAACTGCCCAGTGTCAACTGCCTACATTCTACCTTAGATTTCTTCTCTCTGCTGCAAAGTTCAGATGTCCTGGAGATCTGTCTCAATCAAGACAGACTCCTGTAGTGCATAGAGCAAACAAACTTAAGTATTTTTGTTTTATTTTTTATTACTGCCTAGTGTCATTGTTCTTTAGTGTTTTATACCTCATTAGTTTTAAATTGAAATGTGTTTATCGGTTCCTCGCAGTTGCTTTGAATCAAGGGGCAACCAACCTTTTTTATTTAATCAGAACCTTTTTAGAGGGTTCTAGTTACTTTATTCTTTAATTTCATTTAATTTTAACCGCTTTTAAACCGAGGTTTATCGGTTTTACTTGGCAGTTTCTCGATTCCGGATCCGATCAGAACCGATAGTTTTTTCACTTTATCGGTTCCTGAACCGACTGTTATTCTATTGAAACCAACCGCAAATATTTAAATTTAGTCTATTTTTTTGGTTGGTTCCTGTTTTCTATAATGTCAGACAAGCCTAACAAGAAAACAGGACCCCCTGGGTTCAAGAATTGCTTGAAGTGCGCAGAGGTGTTTGCCAAGGCAGACAAGCATGATCTTTGCTTGATCTGCCTTGGGCAATGGCACTTAAGTGAAGACTGGTATTTGTAAGTCTTTCCCTGTTAAGACAGTGGAAAAACACAGGGAGAGGCTTAAAAGAAAACTAGAGGAGGGGTCCATGGCCTCTAACCAGTCCACCTCCTCTAAGACTGTGGCAGTTCCTTCCATAGCCTCTAAATCCACCCCTGTTGTGGGTGAGGGCTCTGGCAAGAGAGGCAATCAACTGGCTGACTCCCCGGTGCCTGCCAAAAACTTGAAACCAAACACACTGACATCCCAGCTGAAACACCTCAGGTGCCTATTAATGCTCCTTTTCCTGCTGAGTTGACACAGGCTTTCACCTTACTCCAGGTGCTGCAGGGTTTATTACCCCCTCAGCAGCCTGTGATTACTACCCCTGAAAAAGCAACTGTTGTTACTCCTCTTTTGCCTACTGCTACAGTGGCATATGAGGAGGATGACCAAGATGAAGAGGGAATTGAACCTGAGGTGTCACCAGAATGGGATTTTGGCTCCCCTCCCAGACCCTCAGAGGATTTCTCTTCCAATTTTTCTTTCGTTGAGAAAATGGTAGCAACCCTGGATCTGCAAACAGCTGAAGAGATCCAGGATGAAGAGGAGGCACAATACATGGAGCTTATGGGACTGACACCCTCAAAAAGGCTCCTTCTGCCTATCTACAAATTCTTTAAGAGGGATGTTTTAGAAATCCTAAAGGCTCCCAATACAGTCACACCCACAGACAAATAGTGTGACAGATAGTATCAGTTAGAAAGATCTGGTGCTGAGTTTCTTTTTAATCACCCAGACCACCAGGGTATTGTACAGCAGGCTGCCTGTGAGAAAGCCAAAACTCTCTTATCCTCTCCCCCCCGAGAAGAATTCGAGAAAGGTGGACAGCATGACAAAAAAGGAGTGCCTTTCGGCATCCCTGGCAGTTCGTCAAGCCAGCTACCAGGCCTTTGCAGCCCTTTATCAAAAAGCTTCTGGCAGTCAGTAGTAGACAGTGCTGAGGCTAACCCCTCTTTAACAGTGTCAGAGCTGCTAGACACAGCAAAATTGGGCATGGAGGCTTCCAAATACCAATTTCAGATGGCAGCTGACACCAGTAATACAGCTGCAAGGTGTATGGCTGGTACCATTGCTGTAAGAATATTTGCCTGTCTGAGGGCTACCAGCCCCACCCAGGACACCCACACTAAGACAATGGACTTTCCTGTCTGGCCACTCTCTTTTTGGTGCAGAGACTGAGGCATATATGAAAAAAGTAGATGACTATAAAGCTACTTTTAGGAGCAACTTGACCAGAGACAGGCCCTCTACTTCAGCTTTGTCTTATTCTAGGGGAGGCAGGGGCAGGTCCTCTCTTAGGAGGCCTTTCTTTCACGTACAGGCTGTTTCCCAGCAGCAGTACCAACCACAGCAGACTGGATTTTACAGAGCTAGAGGTAGAAAAGGGATTCTCGGAGAGGATCCCAGTCTGCTCAGCCTCAGCAGCAAGCAAAACAGAACCCCTGACTTTTCCCTTCAAGCTGCCTCTCCACATCCTGTAGGGGACAGACTCACCCACTATTTCCAGGAATGGTTAAACATAATCACAGACAAGTGCATCCTGGAAATAGTGAGGCAGGGTCTCTCCCTTTGCTTCAAGTCCCTTCCTTCTCCAAGGATGAAACATTTTGCACCAGCTCCCTTCTCAGAAAGAAAATTACTGGAGCAGGAGGTACAGGTCCTACTGCTGGCAGAAGCAGTGGAGCCTGTCCCCCACAACCAAAGAGGGCAAGGGTTCTATTCCAGATATTTTCTAACAAAAAAGAATGGAGAGTGGCGGCCTATACTAGACCCCAGACTGCTAAACAGGTACCTGGTAAAGCTCAGGTTCAAAATGGTAATAATGGCCATGATTTTGCCAACTCTACAAAAAGGGGACTGGCTAGCCTCCTTGGATCTAAAGGACGCATATTTCCATATTCCCATAAGGGAGTCACACAGAACGTATCTCAGATTCAGGCCACTACCAGTTCTCAGCACTTTTCTTCGGCCTTACCTCTATACCAAGGATCTTTACCAAGTGCATAGCAGTAGTAGTGGCACACCTCAGAAGATTGGGTGTCACAATTTTTCCTTATCTGGACGATTAGCTGATCATAGAGAAATCCCACCAACAGGTGTCAGACCACCTTCAGGTAACCCAGGATATGCTGCTGTCCCTGGGATTCCTTCTCAATACCAAAAAGTCAGTCCTGACCTCTGTGCAGGTTCTGCAGTTCATAAGTGCAGAATTGAATACAGTAGTGGGAAAAGCTTTCTCCTTCAGGAGAGGACAGAAAGCATTCAGCTTCTGGCAGGCTCATTTGCCCTGGGCAGGCCAACGCCAGCAAAACAGTTTCTTCAACTGTTGGGGCACATGGCTGCAGCAACAAGCACTGTCATAGGTGCCAGGTTTCAGATGAGAGATATTCAGTTCCACCTCAGAGCACACTGGTGCCAAAGGCAGGACCCCGTCTCAAAGCCGTACCAGTCACACAAACGTTACTACAGGCCCTCCAATGGTGGAGGGAACCAGAAAACTTAAAGGAAGGGGTTCCATTTCTACAGGAGCCTCCCTCCCTGGTTCTCACAACCAGTGCTTCCCTGCTTGGTTGGGGTGCTCACTTAGGGGATCACACCATCCACAGTACTTGGGAGAGTGCTGACTCACTCCTGCACATAAACCCGCTGGAGTTAAGAGCAGTTTATCTGGCCCTTCATTTGGTGCAGTGACAAGGATATAGTCCAAGCCCAGGCCGGGATCCCAACCCTTCTTGATTATTTGTCTCACCTGCACTCCCTGGGGTTGTAGCACTCAACTCTGAAGGTGCACCTGACTTCAGTTTCAGCATACCTTTCAGCTAGAAACTCACAGGGAACCAGTGCAAGCTTGGGACCTTAATATTTGCATTGCCCAGCTTATGCTTCTGCCCTTTGAGCCTATGGCTTCTGCAGAGCTTAAATTTCTTACCTGGAAGGTAGTTTTTCTGGTAGCAATCACTTCGGCCAGAAGGATAAGCGAGCTGCAGGTCCTCTGTGTGGAAAAGGACTATGTTTCTTTCCATAGGGACAAGGTAGTGTTGAGAACTAATAGGAAGTTCCTCCCCAAGGTGGTTTCTGACTTCCATTTGAACCAGTCTGTACCATTGCCAGTTTTCTTTACTGAACACTGTAGCTCAGGTGAGCGTAGATTGCATAGCTTGGATGTAAAAAGGGCACTGAGTTATTACATGACTCATACCAAAGATCATAGGCAGGACAGACAACAACTGTTCCTCACCTATGGGGAAGTAGGTAAGGGTACTCCTGCTTCAAAGAGGACCGTCTCTCGATGTATAGTCCAGTGTATTCAGTTTTGCTACTCAAAGACAGGCAAGGTTCCTCCCTCTGGCCTTAGGGCCCACTCTACAAGGGGCACAACTACCACTATTGCAGCTGCCTGAGAGGTACCTCTAATGGAAATATGTAAAGCAGCTACCTGGAGGTCAGTCCACGCCTTCACTAAGCATTATGCCAATGATGCCAGATTTGGCACAGCAGTCTTGCAGAGTCTTTTTCCTAAATAGATTCTGGCCCACCTCCTTGAGGTACTGCTGCATAGTCTGCAAGAGTAATAATATTAGTGGATTCCTGGGGTTAGAAGAAAAAAATTACTCACCTGTAGTAATCTTGTTTCTTCCAAAGGGATCCACTAATATTATTACTCCCTGCCCTTGCCTTCCCTTTCAGAATCAGTAACAAGAAAAAATCATCTCCATAGCTGATAAGCTGTTTAGTTGGAGTGGCATGCCACCTGTTAGCACCTTCTTTTTTCTAAAGGCATTTCTGACTTCAGGAAAAAAGGGGACTTTTGTTTATACTAGTCCTTTGGTTAATGTTGTTATTTGCCTATTTTCTATAATTATTTATATAGTGATTCACATGTTGTTATGGTCTCTTTGTAGGCTTCTAAGAAATCTGAGGTAGAATGTAGGCAGTTGACACTAGGCAGTTTGAAAATAGATGCACGAGCTAAACATTCCACGATTAGCATAGCATTCTATTCCCCCTGGGGCAGTGCTGGCTTAAGGGAGCACTGCAAGAGTAATAATATTAGTGGATCCCTTTGGAAGAAACAAGATTACTACAGGTGAGTAATTTTTTCTTCCCAAACACTTCATCATTGTTTTAGTTGTTGTCTGTACTGCACCTAGGTTCACATACTGTATTACTGCTGCTGTTTTGCTCTGCCCATTACACACTGTAAACACTCTGTCATTTCATTCTACAATTATCCGATTATGTACTGTAAATACTCTGTATATTTTGCCCATCCCCGACGATCTGGAAACGAGCTGATACTCTGCTCAGTATGTCTTTCCTGGCTGGTGAAATTTTTGAAATAAATAAGACTCTAAAGTTTATTTTGTAATGAAGTCTGCAGTATTATGCACCAATGAAAATACATACTAAAAAGACAAAGAACCTCAGCACAAAAGTACTAAGGCAAAGGTTACCCAAAAAGGGCGTTGGCAATAAAGCAAGGTTTCAGAGACATACAGAATCTCAAAATGCATAGCATCAAGGGATGTACAGTATATGCAGATCACCATAACACTGACTGGAGGGCTGCAGGACTGGAGGAGGATGGATGTAGTTCCACTGCACAAAAATGGGAGCAGGTAAGAGGCTGGCATTTATGGGCCAGTCAGACTGACATCGGTGGTGGGTACTTGCTCAGTTTTGGCGCTGCTCTTAGCTGGGGCCATCATCGGAGAATCATTAATGGAAGGATTCTGTGAGATGTGTATGGCCTTCCAGGCCTTGGGAGAGAGCCCTATCCACTGTGGCAAGACACACAAGCACCGCTGGCATCGGTCATGAGACCAGGAGAAATTGAGATCCTCTTGATCCCTCAATTCCCCAGCCCGCTTGACTGTGATCGAGGCCCCCTCGATTGAGAGGGAGGGTTGTGAGCTCCTGAGTACCCCTGCTTGGCTTCTCACCCTCAATTCTGGTTGAGCAGACTGTGGAGATTTTTCTTAAACCTGTCGATCTCGGAACCTGGTATTTCCGGTCCTCATTCAGGAGGACGTGAACTGTGTCGGTGTCCCAGCCTGGTTTACCTCAGGAGCAGCCTCCACCCACGGTTGAGACTTCTAAGCCTGTCTTACTCAGCATTGCCAGGCATTTGCTTTATCACAACCAGCCAGAAGGCTGTCCTCAACGTCAACTGTCTGATCAGTCGAGATCTTGATCAAGACACTCCTACTCTTGACCCCACTTGTCAAGGAGGCATTACCGTTGACACTCTTTGACCTCCTCATCTTCAGGTGAGGAGAGGTACCGACTGAAAATGCAGCAGTTCTGTGAGGAGCTTCTTTGGCAACAGTAGGCCATTGCAAGGTGTGGTAGGGCTGTGTACCCCCAGACCTTCGGTCAGCTGGCAGCCACTAGTGATGCCCTCACCAGTCCACACATTGTAGGTGCTTCCCGTATCTGCTTCCTCACCCTTACAGGTGGAGCTGCCACCACCACAGCCAAAGATGGGCGCTACAGTTAAGGAGGCCTGGTCGGTGTCTGGCTTGCATGACCAGTTGTTGGTGGAGATCACCCAGTCTAAGGATACTCAGGTAGTCTGCAATGAGAAACGATCAAGAGTAATTTTCCAGGAGTCCTCTGATGACTCGGATCTCTTTTCCATGGCCTCCTCTGGGCCTCACATCCTCAACTGGGGCTAAGTCGAGGAGCTGGATATTGACCATGGGCCAATGTCTTTTGGGGCTCTCATCCAGTTAATATTGGGGTCAATGCATGTCCTCCTAGAGTCTCTCCAGAAAATGGCCAAGTGCCCTTTCGTGGACATTGTGGACAGGGACCAATCTCTGGAAGGTACCTTTCCCATGGCTGAAGCCATATTGGGACTGACCCTGGAACTCTGGCAGCATCCAGCCCGGCATCCTCCACCTTTATGGTCTGCACATATGCAATCCCTACTAGGTCCCTTTTTTGGTTCTCAGACCGCCCTTCAACTGAAATGCTCATTTCTGACTCAGTCTTCTTCGAATTCAGGGCCCATGGGGATGTTGACAAACCTCCGGACAAGGAGTCCAGAAAGATTGACCACACCACTAAAAAGGTTTACACTGCAGTGTCCTTTGGTCCCTGTCAGGTGAGCTGCTCCATCATGATGGCCAACATTGGTTGCTCCCTGTTGGGAGTATTTGATGTGATTCTCCCTCACCTCCCTATTGACCAGCAGCTACCAGTGAATATGATTTGAGACCAAGGGCAATCACTTGCTTAACACCAGCTCCAGATGGCCTTGAACATGGGCGACTCCTGTGCCCGTGCCATCATACTTGCCGTCTCCAAGCATTGCAGGGCCTGGCACATCTGTCCACCTTTACAGTGGACACCCAGCACAAGCTACTCATGTCCCTTTTTTGGGCACCGATTTCTTTGGCCCTGGGTGGACAGACATCTCACTCGTACAGAGAAAACCAGTGCCACCCTTGACTCTCTGGCATCATTCCAGAAGGACCAGAAGCAAAAGCCTAAGAATAAGGCTTTTCAGAATAGGCCATTTTCAGCCACAGCCTCCTCGGCAGCAACTTCAACAAGGCGATACAAGGCGTGGCATCTGAAACCCAAGTTCAATGACCAGGGCTCCAAGAGAGTTGGGGGCAGGGGTAGTGGTGCCCTTCTGGACGTAGTGGCTGGTGCTCCCTCCAAAGCTGCACAGTGATGGGTTGTGGAGTGTCATCCCTCCACCCATCTTGTCCATATCTGTGCTCCCCGTCAGATATTGGTTAAGTCACTTCTTGCCACATTGGTCTTCTGTCACAATGGACAAGTGAGTGTTAGAAGTGGTAGGCAGAGGGCTGTATCTGGTCTTTGAAGCTGTTCTGCCTTACCGAATCCACGATCCTCGGGAGTCCAGGGTGTCACAGGACGTGTCCACTCTTCAGGAGGACATTGCTCAGCTCCTCTCAAAAAGAGCCATAGCCTGTGTCCCAGATGCCTTGGGAGGTCAGAGTTACGTGTCCAGGTACTTCCTGGTTACAGAATGGATGGGGGGGTGGGGGTTGGCACCCCATAGTAGATCTGCACAGTCTGAACCAGTTCATGCGGAAGCACAAGTTCTATATGGTCACCCTGAATCAGATCATTCCATCTCTGGAACAGAACATATTGTTCTGTTCCCTGGACCTCCAGGAGGCATTTTTCCACACCCCAGTTAATTCGTCCAACTGCCAGTACCTTTGCTTCCTGGCAGAAGTGGTATTTTACCAGTTCCAGGTCATGCCCTTTGGTCTCTTGACCTCACCCACTGTTTTCAACAAGTACATGGCAGTGGTGGCAGTCTTCCTGCAGTGCAAGGGCTTCAGGGTGTTTCCCTGTCTGGATGACTGGCTGATAGCCAGCCTGTCTAAGGAGACTGCTGAGAGATCCAGAGATCTGGCTTTCCAGAGCGGTTGAGACTTGGGTATGTTGGTCAACCCAGACAAGTCCGAATTGGTCCCCTCACAGATTGTCAAGTTCAGCAAGGCAGAACTAGAATCCCTGTGGGCCAGGGTCCACCTCACTGGGCACTGGATCTTACCTCCTTTGCCTGATTATTTCAGGTTGGGATCTTATGCACTACCTGTGATTTCCTGTAGCTATTGGGGTTCATGGCATCCTCCACCAGTATGGTCTGTTGGACCCACTGGTAGATACACAACCTGCAGTAGGAGCTAGGCCGTCAGTGATCCCAGTGCCTAAGCCACTTGGACCACCAGTTTCAGTGACCCAGTCGATGTGGGATGTCATCTAGTCATGGCTTGTCCCAGAACATCTGGAGAAAGAACTCCCATTTGTCCACCCAGAGCCGGCTGTAGCACTCACAATGGACACAACTCTGGTAGGGTGTGGAGCACACCTTGGAGACCACAGGGCCCACGGGTTCTGGTCACCCCATGAGACCCATCACCAGATAAACCTGCCAGAGCTCCACGCAGTACAGCTTGCACTGATGGAATTTGCTCCTCTAGTCAGGGGTCAGGTTGTGTAGGTCCAGACGGACAATACCATTACTGTGTTCTGCCTGAACAGGCAGGGCGGAACACACTCCCTCCCGCTGTGTAGAGATGCCCTCTGCACCTGGACACTTGAGCACAGCTTGGACGCAGATCTCCTGGCAATCCATGTTGCGGGAGCTCACAGTCAGCAGCGAATGCTTTCAGTCGGGTAGGAGAAACGTTGTGTGAATGGTCCATGAATCGGGTGGTGAACCACCTGTCCTCCCTCTGGTACACTTCTCTGGTGGATCTGATTGCTTCCTGGGAGAACTCCAAACTGAGGCTGTTTTGTGCCTTCTCCAAACAGTCCGGGACACTGTTGGAGGATGTCTTTGCGCGACCTGGACCCCAGGCCTCTTGTAAACCTTCCTTCCCTTCCCATTGATCCACAAGGTGGTGGGCAATGCCCGGAGTACAAGGCAAGATTATCTTGATAGCTCAACACTAGCCAAGGCTGTTTTGGTACTCTGATCTCCTCAGCCTCAGCAGCAGACCTCCGTGGTGGTTACCTCTTTGCCCAGATCTACTGATCAGACAACAGAGGACAGACCTGCATCCATGCACCTCTTGGCCTTGCTCCCGAGGGAGTAGAGTTCCATGCTTTGTGTCTGCCAGAAGTGCTGTATGTTGTGGAGGCCTCCCAATAAGAGTTGACATGCATATGCTGTGCATTTAAATGTAAGAGCTTGATCCTCTTGTCTGCCCTGTGGTGAGCATCTTGGAGTATCTCTGGACCCTGTCTCAGTTGGGACGCAAGCGACGATCCTTAGGTACACCTGACAACCATCTCTGCTTATCAGGTGTGGTCTGGTAAGCCGAAGATAGCCTGGGAGGAGGAGGTCTGGCACTTTTTCAAGGGCCTGGACAACCTGTCCCCTCCAATGCATGAACCACAACTACCATGGGACCATCTTCTGGTGCTGGCTGTACTCATGGGCAAGCAATTTGAACCTGTGCACGAGTGGGGGATGTCACACATGTCAAGGAAGACAGCCTTCCTGGAGGCCGTTGCATCAGCCAGAAGGATTAGTGAGCCCCAGGTGCTCTCAGTGGAGTCTCCTTATCTAGTATTCCACAAGGACATGGTTGTCCTTCACTCCCACTAGAAGTTCCTCATGAAGGTAGTATCGGAGTTCTGCGTTAACCTGGTGATGAACCTTCTGGTATATTTTACCAGTTCTTCTTCGGAGGCCAACCTCAGGCTCCATACTTGGGACCTGCAGAGGGCGCGCTCTTATTATAAGGAGCGTGCAGCTGGAGCTCAGGTGAGGCTCACCAGTTGTTTGTAACATACACTGAAGCCACGACTCGCAGACCAGCAGCTAAGCAGATGATTGACCGGTGGATCACATCCTGTGTCATCCTCTCTTGTAGGTTGGCTGATAAGGAGCCTCCTGTAGGGCTTAGGGCTCATTCCACCAGACATACTGCTGCCTTGGTTGCTGCTTCCTGAGACATCCCCATTCAGGAGATCTGCTGGACTGCTGCCTGAAGTCAGCTCACATCTTCATTTCCCACAACAGCATCGACCATAAATCTCATAGGGATACTGGTTTTGGGACCTTGGTTCTCCGATCTCTGTTCGTCAAATAGGGGTGTGTGCCTTGGTGTCTCCTCCTGGAAACCTGCTAGGAGTCTGCCAGAGAGTGAATAGTGAACTGTATCCATGCCCCTAGAAAAATAGGTTACTCCACTGTAACCATAGTTTTAGGAGTGGTATACAGTTCACATTCACAAAACCCATCTGTCTTCCCATGGCCAGTGGCACACAGATCCCTGCTTACAGCATGCAAAGTTGGGGAAATACTGCCTGGGTGGTGGGAAGAGCTTAGTTTCAAGACGTTCAACAAATCAGCACTTCCAGTGGAACTACCAGAGTGTTGATGTGAACTGTATACCACTCCTAGGACTATGTTTACAGGTGAGTAAGCTATTGTTTCTAACTACCTGCACCTGGATTTTGTACCAAAATCTAAATAAATAGTAAATAAATACATTTAGTTTACTACACAGTCAGTCTTCTGCCCAGCATGCTTAGTCACCAGAAACAGTCTTCAGGTTTGACTACCCCAAAGGACCAATAATGTGGTCCTTTGGCTCTTCTCTCACTGCAAACAGATCTTTTCTTCTGGTGGAAAGAACAGGTCTCCTTCATAGCTACTGCTGATGAATTTGGATTCTGCTAAGTTTTCAGACTTTGCTTAGAAAAAATTTTTGATTCTTCTGTTGTTTCATCATGTGCACCCCGTCTCTGGCTTACTGCTTCATTGAAGATCACATGGAACAGAAAGGAAAGCCAGGGATTAAGAGATGTGTGGAATGCAGGTTCACTGTATCTGCCATCCATGGCTATGATGCCTGCTTGTACCTGTGACTGAACCCCGATAAGACAGAGGTACTGGTGGTGGAGTTGACCAGAGGGTGGAACAGGATGGCCTCTGGTGTGGAAATTGGTTTATTTCTGGGATCCGTGCCATTGAAGGCATCCTCGAGGGTGCGTAACCTTTGACAGTGGGTTGACATTTGAGGCTCAGGTGTCATCCACTGTCCGGACCAGCTTCTACCATCTAACGAATATCGCCAGGGTTGGGCCCCTTGTTCCGACCATGGACCTCCCCACCTTGGTTACATGCCTTCGTGTTGTCATAGCTGGATCACTATAATGCGCTGTACCTCAGGGTCTCTGGGGTATGCCTCTGCCGGCTGCAGCTAGTGCAAAACGCAGCTGCCAGGTTGCTGGTGGGGCAGTCAAAATTCTGCCACATCACCCCGGTGCTGTGTGAATTGCACTGGTTGCCGGTTAGGTGGAGGATCCTCTTCAAGGTGGGTTTACTCACCTTTAAGGCCCTATATGGGTTGGGCCCTAGCTATCTGTCAGACCTTTTGATGCCTGCTGCACTGGTCCACTCCCTGCTATCCTCCTCTCAGGGCCTCCTAGTGATTCCCAGGATGAGGCTGAAGACAGCCGGCGACAGAGCGTTTAGTGTCGCCGGCCCCGTCCTGTGGAATTCATTTCCATCAGCTGTACGTGAGACCCCTCCATTTGAGGTTTTCAAGGCCTGCCTCAGTGCCCACCTTTTCAGCCAGGCTTTCCCTGATCTGGTATACTGAGTCTTGGGGACCCGTTCCACTCTCCCCTTTTTTGCTTTTACTCTTGAAATTATATTATATCAAAATGTTTTATATAACTGTTTGTAATTTGTATGATGTTGAGTTTTTTTTATGAATTTTTGTCAAAAGACTAGTGTTTTTGCTGTGCCCAGAGCCTCCAGGATTGGGCACCTGGAACAAGAAACCTTGCCTTGCCTTACTATCTGGGCATTGTGCGTGATGTGGATCATTGCCACTGCTATCAGGCTAAGCACCTGCTGGTGCTCAGTGACTAACAGCTTTGGGTGCACAAAGGTAGTCTAGGGCCTGTGCGGAGACCTCCAGTGCAGTGGGCTCAGCGGGCAGTTGTAGGCCTTCATATATAGAAGATATCCTGGTCTTGGATCTGATGACTTTTAAAGAGGAGTGGGCTGGGGATATTCCTGGTCCTTGTAACAAAGAGGATTTCTGCAACTTCATGTTGACACTTTAATCATTTGAATGTGTGTGTCCTCCCAAAAACCATGGGCACAAAAGAAGAGTCTGTGCCAATCGTGGGAATGTTGTTTGTCAAGTGATCATTTGCTCTCTCCCCTTCCAGCGGGCCCTCTATAGATGTTGAAGTAGCGTCCCTCAGTCTGCCTGTGGAGCTTCCTTCTGGGCAGTCAGAGGCTATTGACTGTTCTACTGTGCCTAAACAGTAACAACTCTGCTGAAGGAGAAGAGGCCTTGTGCACAGACTTCGGTGCTGACAGTGGCTCAACCCAAGTTGGGTCAGATGGGTTCGAGCAAGTCCCTGGCTGCACCTCTGCTTATTCAGCCTACACTGGTCAAGCTAACCCTGGTGCAGTCACCACGCTATCTGGTACCCATTAGCTCACACAGTGCAACAGACACCTCACCAGCCTGAACATTACTATTCAGGGTCACAGTCCCAATCTCGCTCTTAACGTCACTGTCAAGCTCCTTGTCCTCTGACTCCCATTGTCAGCATCGTGCCCGTCGCACATGGAGAAGGCATTGTGGCAACATTGGGTATATTGAGCACTTGCTCAGGGTTGAGGTCAATGGACTTCATTTGTGGACCCAACATGGCTTTGTCTGCTTTTCCCCCAACGTTGATCCCGGTCACGTACCTTGCCGTTCCACCTCAGGCTTTGCCGGTGGTTCTGCAGCACCCATTGAAATTCAGTCACTCCTCTGCAGCTGCTGGTAGGAGACAGACTAAGGATTTCAGGCTGGAGTGTAGGACACCCCTCTCCATGTCTTGTCAGTTGTGTTCGGAACGACATTCCATGCCCCTTATTGGTGTTCGCCATTGCTGTACCCATACAGACTGCTCATCATTGGTCCCTTTGATGCTGTGTCGGCAGGAGGACAGTTAGCCAGCAGCTGACCTAATTTGGATGGCAGTTCCTCCTTCACCTTACTACTGGACAGAATGTCAGTGTTGCCGGACACTCTGCTGGAAGAGGTCCAGAAGAAGGAAACATACTTACCGCTGAACATCCGGGAGTAGGATTTCTCACCATGGGTGGCCTTCCTCATTATCCCTGTTGTATTGGGCCCAACATTCAGCATTTGGCAGTACCCTGCTTTTTGACAGGCCCCCACCTCATCATATGGACCACAAATATGCATTGGCCATGGGGATGCTGTCCAGATTCACAAATCGTCTGTCCCTGGAAGGACTGGTGGCAGAAGTATTACACAGAGCCATGGTGCAGGGTGAGTCGGATAATCCGCAGGACAGGGAGTCCAAGAAACAGGAAGATATTGACTAGAAGTGACAGTATAAACAGCAGCTTGTAGGGGGGGTTTGCTAGGCCAGCTGTGCAGCTCTTATGGCAAAGTACAGTCATGAGCTTTTACAGCGGCTCTGTGACCTGTGTCCTGTGCTTCTGGAGGGGAGTCAGCAGAACCTCGTAGACATTCAGGACCTGAAACATAACGTACCACACAGGAACACTAAGCTCTGGCACTTCAGAGGTTAAAGCTTTTTTCCCAGGCATTGGCTTTGAACCCTTGGGGTCTTGTGTTTCTGTGCGATTTGTTATGCTGAAATAAAGTAAGCATTTTTTTGCAGCAATGCAAGTGCTCGTTTTCTTGTTTTCTGACTACAGCAGTGATCTGAGTCTGCCTTCAGACATGTGTCCTGTGAACAGCAGCGCATCAGGGTGGCCTCGGATTCAGCTCAATGTTTTGGTTTCTTTTTGTTCATTTAGGTTTTGCCCTGGATCCTTATGTTGTGATTGGTCCTGTAAGGCACCCCCCGACCCAGTGGATACAACTTCTGAATGTCCCATAAGTAAAAAAAAAAAAAAACTCCAGGTGGCTTCAGTTGCCATATCCCAGATGTTGTGATATGGAGTTCTTGCAACACGGGGATTTAGGGGGAGAAATTGAGAACATAATGTGGTATAGAAGGTAAAATAAAAACCCAGATGTGCTGTGTTTAGTATTCCACCTCTTCAGAAGAGTATGACTTTAGATAAAGCGGCAGAGCATGGCATAGTGGAGTGGTACATAAAGCTGTAGTGCAACGAAAAATGTTTGTCCAAAAAAGCTAGTTTTGGCTGCAGTTGCCAAAAATATCAACATACCTGTGAACTCTACATTTCTAGGTACTTGGTTTACTGCAGGAATTTCTCTTCTGTTCCTTTCTTGATCTTAACCCTTGCCACTTTGCCAGGTCTACAGTGCTATTTCTAAGCCAAATGTGGTAGGTAGCCATCTTTTATTCTTGAAATAAATAAATGAAATACTTATATTTTGGTGGAACCAGAAAATATTACCACCAAATAAAACTGGAAGGAAGATGCCCGGAATCTTGACAGTAAAAAAAAAAAAAAACAAGACAGGGACACATTTTTGGCCCAATTTTGTTGCACTGCTGCTTTAACTCGGAACATCAGTTTGCTGAATATGGACTTCCACTTTGAAAACTGGTGTGCAAAACAGGGCAGGATGCTCTTAATTTTGAGACCTGGCATCCTGTGTACTACATTGCAGGTGCATTTGAGCGATGGGATAAGTTCTCTCTTACTGTTTCTACACAGTGCCTACTTAGGGGAGCCTCGCTGACCAGGTGCCGGATAATCTGAAACCAAATTACTGCTTTCAGGATGGCGGGGGGCATTGTAGTCCATCACTAAACTGCGACTACTGAGACAGAGAGAGAGAGAGAGAGAGCAGCACACAAGGACTCCCTAGTATTCTGTAAATTGAGCCCCTTTCTTGGGGATGGACCTGAATGTATTCTCCTACCATACATATGTTTTATTTTATGTGACAGTTTTACAGTGTCGTAAAGGATTAGATGTTATTGCTTCTAATCTTAAAGGGGCACTGTCAGCTTTTCCCCTCAGTTACTGTTTATTTTATAGAAGTGGCTCTCTAGGCACGTACCTGTGTAAATGCTTTTGTAGAATGCCCCTGCATAAAAGAAAACACAATCCATGTACCTGTTTTTTTTATAAATTAGCATCCTTTCCATTACATTCATCCTGCAGTTAAATTCCCTGCCCACCGGAAGCAGATTGGTGGAGAGAACGCACCGAGAATGCGCATCTACTGGGAGCGCTATGCCGACATGCACATTTTAACATCCTTGTCTTGTCTATTAATTCCATTGTGGTTTCTGCAACCAGGAGAACTATGGTTTTCAGAAGGTCCCATTTCTGGTAACAAATCAAACAAGAATAAATGTTGTTTAACTTAGACTTCATTTAACATTTTTTGAAAAATTCTTCCCCAGTACAGCCCCTTAACAAAATTTTCTTTTGCTTCCTGTTGAATAAGTAGGATAGGAAGACACAAAAAGAAAACGGGGCCTACTGTTTTTAAGTAGTATTTATCCTGCAAGTATTGTTTGGCGAAAGAAAAGTCCATAACCTTTGCTTCAGCTGTTTAGAAGCAGATCACAATTTTGAAAGTTTTCTGCTGTTAAACGAAGAAAACAAAAATGGGCATCCGAATGTCAGCCTTTTTCTGCACAACAGCTTCTTGAGAGTACCCTTCGGTAAAATGAATAAAAATATGGAAAAAAAAAAGTATGCTTTAGATGACTCTTCTTCTCTGCAGTGGTCTCCGGCACCCAAAGAGACTTGAAAGGCTGCAAAGCACTCTACTGTAAAGAAGCAGTCCTCTCTGGCAACCAAGGGAACAGAAAAAACTGCTATATCATCTTCAAGTAAAGAGCACTGGATTCCCAGCTAGGAACACTCTGATAGCCACAAAAATGGCTTTCTGAACATAATTTAAATACTACAGCTGGTAAGTGGAAGCAAAAGGAAAAGCGCATTGAGGTTCCTCTGCCTGAAGGCAAATAGAGCAACCAGTTCCATAGAAAAGCATACCCTCCATGGAGGACATTAAACAAATGTCAGTTTTTCAAAACAATGCAATTCTGAAAAAAAAATCTCCTCCGTTGTACCTCTTAGTCTCCCTTCTTAGGAGGCATTTTAGTAGGAAGAGGAGGAACTGATTCCTCCAGAGGATACTGCTGAGAAGGATTTTGAAACCTGAAGGCTCGTTAAATTGTTGAAGCTACCAGGTGGCACAAAGTCGCTGCTAGAGCTGCCAGAGTTTACAGTTGGGGATCGGGAGGCTCTGCAGATTGTTTCTTGCCTTCCCCCTGCATCGAACAATCTGACTTTCGTCTGATCTTTCTTTAAGTTATGAGACCTGCTCCCATGTTACTGTCCCAGCCGGACACACAGACCAGGTGCAGAAGCCGCTTCTTAGCATGCCAGCACAGGGAGTTTTGGGCCCTTCCGCCCAACTATTGAATGGTCAGAAACCTTTGATTGACATCTGATTTTTAAGCACTAATGCTCCACTCCACAGTGTGATGCCTTAAGCAGGAGGGGTGAGTGAGCTAAAGATTGGTCTAATCTAAGGAGCTGACCATGGATGGTATTGTATGTCTGATTAATTGCATCCCTGATCTGAATAGTATAGTCACTGCTGCAGAACCTACTAGGTGCTGTTGCTGATCAGTGAGTTGATAAAACCTACTTAATACTGAAGGTTTCCTAGGAGACAGGTTCCCAGTTAGATTGAGTTCTTTGTTTTTATCAGCAGGATTTTCTGAACTAGCTATAGCTGATCCTGAAGTACATCCTCTTTATCTCCTATATTTGTAGTTAATGTGTACAAGTTAAAGTCCAAAGCCTCTGATTGACAAGTAGGGTCAATCACCTGAACTGCTGAGGTCCTTATAGAGTAGGGAAGGATCGGGCCAGTAACATCGTGGACACAACAAAGCAGGAAAAAACAGCGCAGGACAAAATATTGTGGTGGACACAACAAAGCATGGAAGAAACACCGCCAAGGGGAACACTACAGTTCACAACAGTGCAGCGTCAGAGCAGTGCGCGGCCACAGGAAACAGAGTTGAGTGACAAGGAGCCACCAGGGTGGGCAACCGGGAGCCCGCCAGCAGAGCTAGCAAAAGTACAGAACATCCCCGGCCCACCCTGTGCAGGCCCCACCACAATGCAGTGCTCACAGTACCAAACAGACCTGGGTGCACAACGGAGACCACACACCAACCCAGATGCGGCAACAGAGGCAGAACTCTGCCAAACAGAGCCTGAGGGATGGACAAGGTGCAAGGAGGAGAGACAGCAGCACAGGGCAATGGCCACAGGGTGTGCCAAAAGGACGGGGCACAGAGGTACTGTCAGGGTTGGGGAGGTAGACAGTGGGAAGACATGATGGGGGTGTCCATACCCAGGCAACAGACAGGATATGCGCCTGCAGCAGGGAGGCACTGGGAGTGGCCACTGGCAGCTCGGGGGGGGGGCTTGCAGGGCTGTCGACCTGTGGGGTCATTGCAGATGCTGCTCACAGACCATGGTATAGTTACACCCCCCCATCCCAGGTTGTCCACTGCCATGGGGTGACCCTGCACCTCGAGTGTCGGCCTCCACGCTTGGGTGCTGGGGGCGGGTTGGCCATCGTTCCAGTTGCTGTGTATGGCCACCTGCAATGTTCCCCTGTGTCCCTCCGTTCTGCAGGCTGCTTGCTGTGCCTTGTGCATCCTCGCCCTGACACCCACCCTCTGTCCTGTGGGGTGCTGGGGGCATGCTGTGGTATGGTTGCCATCCCCTTGGGGCGACTGCTGGGCTGCTTTGCATTCCCACTGCACTCCCTGGTACTCCTGTCCCAACACACACCTCCGGTGCACCATGGCCACCTCTTGGTGTTCCTTCTGGGTGGTGCTCCCAATGTGGGTGGGCATGACTGTTGGCTCCCATGGTGGGTGCCCTGTGTCCCCACTCACCCCAGTGGTGGACGCCCCCTGCAGTGTTCAATCCCCATGCCCCCCGTGCCATTCACAGGCACTGGTGCCTGCAGCTGTGCTGTGCTGTTTGGGGTGTTTGCTGCAGTGGGTGGTGGTTGCTGCCTGCGGGTTCCCTGTCCTGCATTGTTTTGTCCCGCGACATGTTCTGCCGCCGACATTGGGGGCAGCAATGTTTTTGCCACTTTTTACTCTTTCGCGATATTTTGTCCTATGATGATACTGGCCCAATCCGTGTAGGGAACCTGGTTTAGCTATTACCCGACTGTGACACAAATTCTTGTTTATGCTATAGGCACCAGGTGCTGTGGGAATCTTGCTTGTTAATTTCTTACTGTGTCTTCTTACTGCTTTTGAGAAATAAGATAAGCCAAGAAATAATTAGTAGCGTTATTCTGTATCTCTTAAACTGTTGGTTCTTATTAAATAACCTGTATGTGATTGACAAGTTATTTGTTCCTAGTTTAGGGGGAGTCCACGCAGCTCCAACCAAAGACTTTCCCATTACCTTTCCACTCCTACCCCCATACCCCTATTAGCAATACAGTGCTAACAATATAGAGACTTTGACATTGTATGTGCTGTCTCTGTCTAGGTACCTCTTACAAGGTACGCTCTCTTATTGCCCCTAACTTGCCTTTTCTTTAGTTACTGTGGGGGAGACTATCTCCAATCTATCAACTAATGTACTTGGGTTCCCCCACACCATGCATTTAGGAATTTAGGAATACTGACCCATACTGCTTCCCTCAACTGTGTACAACTTAGCATCAAACTCCCAGTGTCAGTGCTGAACATGGCTGTAAGGGGCATAGCTATGGCCTTTCTATACATTCTCCTATCTCAATGGGTAGATCATTTGCTTTATAGTATAGTTGCCCAAGGACCCCTGGGGCAGTCTGATGACATCACTCCTCCTCCTCCTCTATTCGTATCTGCCTCCCCTTTGAAGTATGACACTTCCCTTGCCATATTGCATGAGTTGTCCCATAAAGGGACTTGTTATCTAATCTTTTCTGCCTCAAATGGCAAAGCAGGAGAATATGGTTTGTTCGGGTGAGTGGATGCATACTTGTATAGGGCCTACGGGCAGACTGGATGGGCCTAGCGGTCCTTATCTGCTAACAGTTTCTATGTCTCTGGTAAATTATCCCATGCTCTGAAGCTACTATCTTGATTGCTAATATTACTTTCTGGAGATGTACAGTCCAACTCTGGTCCCCCTTTGTTAGCTCCACCTACCGACCTCAATTGGGTCTGCTCTAGGGGGTTAAACATGGTTCATGTGAATGTATGCAGCCTACGACCTAAGTTGCATGAACTGCAATGCTGGGTTGACCTCTACAAGCCTTGTGCTATCAGAAACCTGGCTGAAGTGTTCTGACACTTGAGATAGAGCTCCCTGGGTTTGAAGTATTCAGGAATGATAGAGGATAAGAAGGTGGGGTCCTAATCTATACAAAAGATACTTTATGCACCTCTGTAGCTACTCTTCCCCCTTCTGGATAGGGACAACAGCGAATCACTGATCATAACGTTAACTCTCGATAACGCAAAATCCCTTACAGTGAGTGTGTTTATCATCCACCCAGAGCAGCTGCTCCTGCTCTTGATGCTCTCACAAACATGCTTGCCGAACATGCCCGTTCAGAGGTAACTATTTTGGGAGATTTCAGTCTCATTTAGTCTCTGGACTCTGAGCCAGGGTTCAAAGCACAGTTAATAGATGCTCAACTAATCCACCCTTCCGGCCATCTGTGCGCCGGCAGCAGTGTGCCCATTATTAGGGCACAACATTGTTGAATTGGCCGCCCCTCCACAAGTTCCGCCCCTCCCCGAGTTAGAATATTTAGAAGGGGGTGCGTTGGCAGCACAGCCCTCAAAATGTGGGGACAGCTTACTCGGGACATGGTACCCTAATGAACAGGCACACTGCCGCCGGCGCCCTGTATAGGTGGAACCATTAACCTAGGTTGTTTGCGAACCTGTATGGCACAACACCAAGAGAGGAAACTATTTGTTACCTGACTGAGTCCTAGCATCTAACCCTGATAGAATACACGCTGCTGGTATATTTGCTGACACCCTAAGCGATCATTCATCTGTCTTCTGTATTTGAAAGAACCGCCCCCCCCCCACCACCACCACCACCAAAGTACCACCAAGAACGTTTGTAGCAAGGGAGTTCTCAAATTTTTCAGCTGAATCCTTTCAGGCTTCCCTTGTTGAAATAGACTGGAACCCTAGCCTTGAGTTTCCTAGCATAGATACTGCCTTTGAGTACCTTAACAACTTTTTATTCACTACCAACAAATATGCCCCTCCTTGGACGCTCAGGGTCAAAGGCAAATGCTACAAATGGTTTACGCCACAACTAAAACAATTTAATGATCCAGAGGGATAGGGCCTGGGGTCAGTACAAAAAGTCTGGTCACCCAGCTGACTGGATCAAATTCAGAGAGCTCTGCAACCATTGTAAAAAGAGCTCAAAGGCTGCAAAAGACATTACGTTAGAGGCCTGCAGCAAAATAACCTGACTGACCCTAAACAATTCTGGGCCCAAATCAATGCCTTGCTCAAGGGAGGACCCAGCTCCACCAATGGCCTGATCATAGTCAGTGGTCAGTCCATTAGTGACCCCCACAGTCTGCTGCCAGTGCCTTTAACCAAAACTTTACGAACCTTGACAAATACAAAAATGGGTCCTCGGTCCCCCATTCTTCCACCCTAGAACTCTGGACCTGATCCACTCCCAAAAAAAAAATGTCATCTTGGACTAGTAACTAGGAATGAGGTATTTGCCCTACTTAAGAAAATAAAATCCAGTGGCTCAGCGGGCCCTGACAAACTTGAACCTAGTCTGCTAAAGGCAGCTGCCTTGGCCATAGCCTCCCCAATCACCATGCTGTTCAACAAATCTTTCCATTATGGTCAAATACCAGGAAAGTGGAAAGAAGCAGTCATAGTTCTTGTCCAAAAAGGTGGTCTCAGGAAATCGTTAACTACTACAGGCCTTTTTCTCTCCTCTGTATCCTGGCAAAGGTTCAGGAAAGAGTGGTGTATAACCAGCTAATAGATTATCTCAAACTGCATCATCTATTATCTGATCAGCAGCATGGTTTTAGACGCAACCATGGCACAGATACTGTGTTAAGTTTACTACGGATATACTACAGGCACTCGATAATGGCACCCCCACAGGAGCCATTTTTATAGACTTAACCAAGGCCTTTGATTTTAGTTAGTCATGAGCTTCTTATCAGGAAGCTAAAACAAAACTTGGTTTTGACTCCCACTCGCTCGCCTGGGTCACCCATTATCTCTCTCTTAGAACCCAAGTTGTTGAATGGAGAGGTGCCATATCTACCCAACTGACAATTTCAGATGGTGTACCTCAGGGCTGTATATTAGGCCCTCTTTTGTTTTCATTATTTATCTGAGCAATAACTGTGGCAGCAGTCATCTCCTACTGTATGCGGATGATGCTGTCCTTTATAGGAGCTCTCATGATACCTTGGCACTCAACACCCAGTTGCAAAAGGACTTTATAAACCTTGAAAAGTGAGTCCTGTCAAACAAACTGGTACTAAATGTTAAAAAGACAAAGGCTGTATTATTTGGATCCCAATAACTTGGCCATGTTAGAACACACCTGCCCCCCACAACCTCCTCGGGTCTTACAATTGAGGTAATGGATACAGTAAAATACCTTGGTGTATTACTTGATCAAGGCTTCAGCATTAAGGCACAGGTAGCTCAGATTACCGGAACTATACACGAAAATATGGGTCTCCTATTTAGACTGAACTGCCACCTCACCTCAGACTCTAGAGGTTCCTGGTGAACACAGCACAGGTGTAAGAGCACGGTTGAAATCCGCAAGGAGAGAAGCATGTAAAGCGCCTGGATTAGAGCACGATACTTATTAGCGCTATCTACAGAAGCTGCTTGTCTGAGGTCACACAGTGCATATGTAGCCCTAGCAGTGTATGAGCCTGCAATCCCCTTGTCCCGGTCACAACCACCAGGCCACACTACATCTCACTTCACGTTAGGTACTGGTGGAAGCACACAGATAGTCAAATATACATATTCCATCCTAAAGACCTGACATATAGTATGGGCTGTATTCTGTAGTTCAGCAGTGAAATGCACAGTGGAACCCAAAGACGCTGTGCGCGCCTATGTACATATGTAGGTGATAAGTGTGCATATGTGTGTATGTAATAAGGTACATGAATGAGTGATGTATATAATGGGTTATTGTGTCCAAACCATCTGTTCACCGGCACTACCCAAGGTTACATGTTTTCGACAGTCAGCTGAACAATTGATGTTAAGTTAACAAACTTATTCCAGCCTCCAGTCGGTCCATGTGTTCCCCAAGGTCCAGTTGTTTCCCAGAGGCATAGGGATTTATTCAGTGTATCTGTGCTGGTGAACAGCTGTTTTGGACGAAATACTTCAATATATACATCTCTCGTTCTTCTACATGATGCCATACATACCTATGCACACTTCTCACCTACATAATGTGCATGTATAGGCATGTACAGCATGTGTTTGGGTTCCACTGTGCATTTCATTGGTGAAGTACAGAATACAGCCCATACTATATGTCAGGTCTTTAGGAAGGAATATGTATATTTTACTATTTGTGTGCTTCCACCAGTACCTAACATGAAGTGGGATGTAACGTGGCCTGGTGGTTGTGACTGGGACAAGGGGATTGCAGACTAATACACCACAAGGGCTACATACGCACTGTGTGACCTTGGACAAGCAGCCTCTGTAGATAGCACTAATATGCATCATGCTCCAATCCAGGTGCTTTTCGTGCTTCTCTCTCCATGCGGATTTCTACCGCACTCTTACACCAGCGCTGTGTTCACTGGGAACCGACTCCAGACTAGCAATAGCAAACAGTATCCTGCTTCCTAAACTCGCTTATGCTGCTCCTGTTTTACAGTCCCTAAGTATGTCCGAAACAAACAGGCTAGAGATACTGTATCACAAAATTGGGTGTTTTACAATGATGTCCCTTCCTAGGAAGCACCATTGTGATGTTCTGGCCTCCCTAAGCTGGCCTTCACTACCTAGTCGATTCCAGTACTCCCTATTAACCATGGTGTGCAAACTATTATATGTATCCTCTCCTCCTAGTCTTAATGGTCTCCTTGTCCTTAAGTGCCCTTGCAGGCTGCTCTATACCTTTAGCAAAAAGTTGCTTGATGTGCTCAGGATTAGATCTGCGTTGGGGAACAAGTCCTTTGCTTACTCAGACCCAAATCTTTGAAATGTCCTACCGGAGGACTTGCAATTGCTAGCTCCTTAGACAGTTTTAGAAAGGGTCTAAAAATCCCATCTGCTTGAGCATTGCCTATGCTCTTGCTTTCGCTGACTGCCTTACACAAGTTACTTAAGATCCCCACAGATGCATTATCTAGATACTGGCCTGGTCTTTGGCCCATCTGACTAACCTGCCACTGAATACATTCTTTTATAGTGTCTTCCCAGATGTTGTGAACTTGTATAGCACTTGCTTGCTCCATAATTTCCACATTGTATTCCCTCACATTATGTGTCCTTCTAGCCTAGGATTATACAGTGTTTTATATGAATAAATTGTTACTGTTCTGTGAAGAGTAATTAACACCGTCATTGTCTGCCATTTGTGAATTGCGTTTCTGGTGTATTATTCCTCCTTTTGTATTTGATTTTCTGTTTATTCAATTGTTTGTATGTAATTAATCCCGGGTCGCCCCCTGAAAAATGGACCTCTGGTTCCAGTGGGCTTACCCGGTTATCATAATGAAATAAATAAATAGAATACAAAGATAATCTGAGACATCTGGTTGGGATCCAAAGATTTTATTCCAAGTCTATTAGAACACTAGCAAGTATAAGATAGCAGTGGCCTTGATATGGCTCTGATAAGGGCAGCCCTGCCAGAAGTTGCTGAACCCCTATCCAAAATCTTTAATCTCTCACTCTACTACTCGCAGTTCCACAGTACATGGAAAATCACACACGTTACACCAGTCCATAAAAATGGTGACCGTGCTCTTGCATCAGATTATTGACCAGTCTCCATCACATCCCCTCTTGTTAAAAGCCCGTGAGAGAACTGTATCTTCCCAACTTGTGGAATATCTCGACTAACATGACCTGCAGTGCCGCCAACAGCATGATTTCCGTAAATTGCACAACACAAATTCTACACTGATAAAATATATAAGTTACATACATGAGGCACTGGACAAGGGGCAGTTTGGTGGGGTCTGTCTTTGTTGACCTCACCAAGGCATTTGACCTTGTGGATCATAATCTCCTCCTCAATAAGCTCAAACAAGTTGGTCTCTCAACTGACACCTTAGATTGATTTAATAGCTACCTTTCACACTGAACACAGCAGGTAAAACTGAATGGAGTGCTCTCAGACTCCCCAAGGCTCCATACTAGGACCCCTTCTGTTTAGTCTATAAACCAGCTACCAGAATCTTGCCCAACCTCTAAAGTTTCAATGTATGCAGATGCCATAGAGGATTGTGTATGACCGCTCATACACAACGAGGATGTTGTTTTACTCGAGCGGTTTCCGTGGTAATTGGAGACCTCAAGAGCGCAGCTTGAGAGATCCATTACCATGGAAACCACAAGAGTGAAAAAATATCCATGGAGTGCAAGAGCGATCATACACAATCTTTTATAGTGTATGGTCACGCATACAATTAGGTTCTTTACGTTTTGAGGGTTTTTGTTTACTTTTTCACTTCCCAGGACTGTGTTCACTGCCACGGCCGTTCCCCGAGGATTGCAGATCACCCAACCATGCATGCATGCTCACCTTCTAAGTTAGTTATGCTTCATTAGCTACGTAGCTAGTATAGCATAACAAACTAGCTAACATAGCTAGTGCAGCATAACAACATTTTTGAACGGGTGGATTTCCATCTGTAACAGCATTCCACCATACACTTTACAGTTCTCTACTCCAGTCACCCCTGCCAGGACTCCCTCACAAATGAATTGCAATAAAACTTTTAACAAGCTAGGTAAATGGTTCACACAAAA
This sequence comes from Neoceratodus forsteri, assembly GCA_016271365.2. Taxonomy (NCBI): domain Eukaryota; kingdom Metazoa; phylum Chordata; order Ceratodontiformes; family Ceratodontidae; genus Neoceratodus; species Neoceratodus forsteri. The sequence goes on from CM028134.1 coordinate 1,023,445,438, forward strand.
TAAGCTTGTTCTCAACTGCAAAAAGACAAAAACTACGCTCTTCGCAAGGAACTAGGCAGGAATGTCCATTATCTCCTCTCCTTTTCACTTTATACATGGAACCCCTAGTGGCAGCTCTTTGGCTACATCCTGATATAGAAGGTCTAACTTTAGGACAAACAATATACAAGGTCTCGCTATTCGTGGACAATATCCTGTTAACTCTTCTTTCCCCAGAAACTTTCATACCAGTGGCATGGTAAGTCTTACAGAATTTTGAAACATTAGCTAATTTTAAACTGAACATAGCCAAGACAGACGCCCTAATGTCTATTAAATAGCGAGGGACCAAAATTAAATACCTCAGAATTCATATTCCTAAAAACCTAATACACCTAAATCTGGTTAACTATGAACCAATTTCTCTCCAAATTCAAGGTGACTTATCGAAATGGGGACGACTAAAGCTATCTTTCTTTCAACGCATCAAAACCATTCGCATGATCATTCTCCCAAAACTCCTCCGTCTTTTCCAAAACATCCCTATGTTCCCTTAAGGTTTTACGCTTTAGCTACCTTTCTGAAGCTCTTGTTCTTATGGATTTCCCCAAATACTCACTACATCTGGAAAGATATTGAGTTTCAAATTAATGATTTACACGTATATAGATGAAATTGCCGTGATCTAGAGAAAAAAGCCCCACCTTTCGAGAGATTTTCCTAACTTTGCCCAAATTTTAAAAATCTGGTTCACTTGAAACAAAAAAAGCCTTTAAGCAAACCATGTTCTTTTTCACACTACCCTCACTGGATGTAAGCTTTATCCCGACCAACCTCGAGTCTACTTTCGCCCTATGGCGGAGGCTGGGACTCTGCTATTATCATCAGTTTATAAATCAAACAGGCATTATCCCTTTCGCTGAACTCCAACTTGTATACTCCTTCCCTGACCAAGATATGTTTCGCTATACCTAGGTGAAAAAACATATTCTACGGCAGAAAGAATTTATAGCTAGCCGTCCAAGCCCCCCTCCCTATGCTATGGGCTATACTAAAAGACTCCCTAAATGGAAACACTTGGAATAAGCTAATTGGCCACATGTATAAACTTTTAAGGGTGTCCCTTGGAGATTCCTCCCAGTCAGTTCTAGAAGCATGGAATGGAGACCTGTAGCTTGAGGTCTCCTTCCAGCAGTGGGAAAGAGCAACCTTAAGTGCAATTAAAATGACTTCTTCTCAGATTTGGAGGGAGTTCGCATGGAAGTCCCGCTCAAGATATCTTAGATCCCCAGCTATTTTAGCAAAATACCTGCCAGCCACTTACAGACACTGCTGGAGAGGTTGTGGTTGCACATTAGCAGGGTTGGGACACATTTTTTGGTTCTGCCCTAAACTAACTCCCTTTTGGTGCTCCCTTCACCGAGAGCTGAGGGAATGCCTGGATGAAGAACTAGAACTAACGACTGAAATAACTATTCTCTCTATTTATCCCCCCAACAGACCAAGATGGGAGCGCACCTTATTACCACTATATATACAGTGCCTTCAGAAAGTATTCACCCCCTTGGATTTTGTCACATTTTGTGATGTTGCAAACTCAAATTCAAATACATTTATATGGGATTTTTTTGTCACGTGTCTACACAAATTACTCTATAATGTCAAAGTGGAATGAAACTTCTGGAATTTTTTGTACATGTAATTTAAAATAAAAACCTGAAATGTCTTGATTTGATAAGTATTCACCCCCTTTGCTATGACACTCCAAATTGAGCTAAGGTGCATCCAGTGTCCTTGTGAGATCACTCTAAAACTTGAATGGAGTCCACCTGTGGTCAGTTCAAATGGTTGACATGATTTCAGAGGAAATACACCTGTCTGTATAAGGTCCCACTGTTGACAGTGCATGTCAGTGCAGAAACTCTACCATGAAGACCAAGGAGCTGTCCGTAGAACTCCATGATAAAATTGTGAGGAGGCATAGATCTGTGGAGGGGTATAAAAACATTACTAGGGTGTTGAAAGTTCCCAGGAGCACAGTCAAGTCCATCATTAGGAAATGGAAAGATTACGGAACCACCAGACTCTTCCTATAGCAGGCTGTCCTCCCAAACTGAGCAACTGGCAAAAGGACCTTGGTCAGGAAGTGATCAAGAACCCAATGACCACCCTGACAGAACTACAGAGTTCCATGGCTGAGATGGGAGAACCTGTCCAGAGGACAACAATCTCTGCTGCACTTCACAGATGTAGCCTCTATGGGAGAGTGGCTAGACGGAAGCCACTCCTGAGAAAAGGCCACATAATAGCATGCCTGGAGTTTGCAAGAAGGCACGTGACAGACTCTGAGACCATGTGGCAAAAGATTCTCTGGTCTGATGAAACAAAAATTGAACTCTTTGGCCTGAATGCAAAGCACTATGCCTGGCGCAAAACGAACACAGCTCAGCACCCGTGTAACACCATCCCTACCATGAAGCATGGTGGTGGCAGTATCATGTTATGGGGATGCTTTTCAGCAGGAGGGACTGGGGCACTTGTCAGGATAGAGGGAACTATGAATGGAGTCAAATACAGGCACATCCTTGAGGAGAACCTGCATCAGTCTGCAATAGACCTTGGACTGGGGCGAAGATTTACGTTCCAACAGGACGACGACCCCAAGCATACAGCCAAAGCAACACTGGAGTGGCTTCAGAACAAGAAGGTGAATGTCCTTGAGTGGCCCAGCCAAAGCCCATACTTGAATCCCATTGAGAATCCGTGGAAAGACTTAAAGATTGCGGTTCACTGACGCTCCCCATCCAACTTGACAGAGCTTGAGCAAATCTGCAAGGAAGAATGGGCGAAAATCCCCAAATCCATGTATGCAAAGCTGATACAGACATAATCAAGAAGACTCAAAGCTGTAACTGCTGCCAAAGGCGCTTCTACAACGTATTGACTCAGGGGGGTGAATACTTAAGTAAACAAGATATTTCAGTTTTTAATGTTTCATAAATTTTTGTTACACAATAAAATATTTTTGCCCCTTTAAATTGTTGAGTATGCTGTGTGAATCAAGGGGAAAAAATAATTTCAATGCATTAAAAATTCTGGTAGTAACACAACAAAATGTGACAACATCCAAGGGGGGTGAATACTTTCTGAAGGCACTGTATATTAGCAGCCCGAAAAGCCATTACATGCAAATGGATGTCCACCATCATTCCATCCAAGATGGAGTTGTGTCAAATAACTTTGGAAATCTACAACTCAGAACACTTAACTGCTAGACTACATAATAAGCAAGACTCTTTTGAACTCAAATGGTGCAAATGGATATGTATTTAGCCTTGGTTAACCAAGAATTTGTACCATGAAGAAGGAGCTAGGCCGGGACAAGTTAAGGTTGTATATTTAATAATGTTTAGGGTTTACTTAATCTATTTATTTGTTTGCATTTGTCATAGAATGTGATTGTACAGCACTTTGATACATGATACCGTGCTTTATAAACAAATTTTACTTACTTATTTACTTACTTACAAAACAAAAAGTGGGTCACAGCCTGTTGCTCCTTTCTCCTCCAGGGTGGGAGGGGGGAACTGGGGGCCTATTGATGTATTCCCTGTTCCTTGGGATGGGGTCAGGCTGCCTGCCCTATAGGTAATTTTTCTTTCTTTTTTTTTTGCCAGGGCTATGGAGAGCCAATGTCCTCCTTTTTTACTAGATATAAATAGAGGTGTCATCAATTATGTATAGCAAATGATTTCGTTTTATGATGCTAAATGAACAATCATGTTATAGAGGAAATACTTAAATCAACATTCTGTATTGATATATCTCACTTACTAAAAATGAAATAAAAAACAACAAACTATTCTCTTCGCCAGTCCCTAATTAAGAAAAAAGACAAGCCCCTTTACAGTAAACAAGGATAACGGGACCCTGCATAAACAAGTACAAACATTTAACTGTATGATGCTGGTTCGACAACTAAGTTGTCGACCACCATCACAGCAACAGATTTATGTGGACCGCAACTTGCGGTCGACATAAATCAGACTGGTAAGCCAGGCTGTTTTTTCATCGGTGGTTTCACCAACGCTCTTCGATCTAAAGGATTCTAACCCGAATCAGAGTTGATCGAGGGGGTGCAGACCAGGAGAGAGAGTGCCGGGGTCTCGGGCGGACGGTTACAGTAAAAACACTGATGTTGTCGGCATCAACATTTTCACTGTAACAGTGTTGCTACTCTAGGGGCATACCCAAACATTCAAGTATTTAGGTGTGGTCATCAATAAATCCCTTTCTTTCACCCCCACCCCACATTGAAAACATTAGAAAGGCCGTTAATAGAAGACTAGGTGCCCAATTCTCGAATGATGGCGCAAGTCACTGCCAAAGATGACTTATGCCACGTGCAGTTGCGCCAGGGACCCTGCGCTCGATTCTCTATTGGGCAGGGTCCCCGCGGCTAAGTCCCGCAACTTGCACCAATTGTACAGGTACGCCAAACAGAAGGCGTACCTGGACAGTTTGCCACAGGTCTGTGCCATGCCACAGTAAGGGCGCAAGTGCCCTCCACCCCAGTCACCAAGCCGGACAAGCCCCACAGGGCTCACCATGCCCCCCTCCAAGCCCCAATCCCCATTGTACAGGCTGCAAAGCCCCTCAGGGATACACATGCCCCCCCAAGCCCGATCCCCGTTGTACAGGCTGCAAAGCCCCTCGGGGATACACATGCCCTCCCAAGCCCGGATCCCCAGTATAAGTCCTGCTGGGCTAATCATGTCCCCCAATACCAGATTGCCTGCCCACCCCCCAAAATGCATATGTTGTAATGGCAATAACCATTCAGATATCAGTACCCCCTATACCTGGTAGTCTAGTGGCTCCCCCACCCAGCAGTGCCAGTCCACCCCGCACTCCTTGACCTGTATGCAGTCGGCGACTGGCACAGCCCACTTCTCTCCAACACGGGCCAGTCATTAATGAGTTTCATGAGTGAGCGAGATACTACTGTAAATAGTACATGCTTAGTGGAATGAATGACAGTTCATTCATTGAGCGATAGTATTTACAGTAGTATGCTCATACGGTACTCAGTCAGACTGCCAGGTTGGGGGGGGGCACTAGACTGCCAAGGAGATCGGGCTATTTTACCATTATGGTGCAAAGCACAATTCCGGGAATCGGGCATGGGGACACACTAGCCCTGGGAATTTTACATTCCATGGGGGAGATTGGGCATGGAGGGGTGCTAGCCCTGCCAGGCAATATGTATTTGGGGATGGGGCATGGGGGGTCTGCTTGCCTTTAATTTGTCTGTGGGGATGGGGCATGGGGGGTCATGATTAGCCCTATGGAGTTTTCCCACTATCAGTGTGTAGATGGGGGCATGGGGAGGGACACATGTCTCGGGAGCTGGCCCAGTGGAAGATCTGCACAACTCCCAGAGGGCGTAAGTACACTTACACCAGCTAAATGCTGGTGTAACTGTACTTTGGCGGATGTACTCCAGGGGTTGTTTGAGAATAGCAACCTTGGGGACTTTGTTGCTACCCTTCCAGAATAGGGCGCAACTGCTGGTGTAAACCCCCTAGCACCTTGTCTCAGGGGGTTTAGGGCATAACTGGTGGCGTAAGGCCACTTAGGCGCAAGCAGCCTGCGTCATATGGCAGGCTGTTTTGCAGAACAGCATTTGTCACAACTGCTGGTGTAACTTGCTACTTGTGCCATTTTTTGTGGCATGTCAAGTTACGCCAGGCATAAGCCTTTGAGAATTGGGCCCTAGGTGTTCTATATAGGCACCGCCTAAACGTAACCAAAAAGACAACGCGAGTTGCTACCACCTGCTCAGTATTGGCCATCATAGACTATGGATTGGTGATATATGGGGCAGCCAATGACACCGTCCTGCACAGAATCCAGGTAAAACTGAACAAGGCCTGCTGGTTTGTGTTAGACGCAGACAAATACACTCACACCTGCAACCTTTATGTCGGCACCGGCTGACTCCCACTGGCTGAAAGAATCGGATATGAGGCATGCCTCTTAGAGAAAAAGTCCCAACTTGGCCTCACTCCACCATCTCTACAAGCCCTTTTCTGCTCCTCTAGAAATCTGTGTGCCACAAAAAGCACAGCCAGATAGGCCCTCGCAGTACCTTTTAGGAAAACCAGCTCAGCCTGTCGGTCCTTTGTTGTCCAAGTGCCCAGATGGTTAAACCAACTGCCATGTACTGTAACTTATATTCTCCCAGGTCGTGCCTGAAACTAGGCATTCTTATGCCTAGTGCACCCACCCAGTTACAAAAAGCAAATAGTAATAATAAAGTTCTAAACATAAACAGTATTACGCAGTTCAGTGGGGAGCTTATCAAATTCCTCAACCCAGCAAGACACTGCAACTGCTCAGGGTGATAGTTGGAGTGATTCCCTCACCCCTCTGCTCCCCCCATGCTGTCCCTTCCTTGACAAGGCTCTTTTCCTGCTATCCACCTTCCTGTCTCACCTGCTGGTTACCTCACATGTTCGTAACGGCACCAAATACTAAGTTTACCTACCAATATACATCCTTCTGGTTAACAGTTACAACAGTGGCCTTATGCAACACAAGACCAGACTGAAATGGCTTGCTAATAGTGTAACTACTGTGTGTGGCTCTGTCGTGATCCTTGTATGGCGTTGACAAAGCACAGTCTTGCAACAATCACTTGAAACATAGAAACACAGAAACATAGACTTTGATGGCAGATAAGGACCACTTGGGCCACCCAGTCTGCCCATTTCCCTACCTACTGGATAAGCTGCAGATTCTAGTTAACCAACAGCCTACTTCCTGCCACCCCGCACTACAATTGCCTTAAGTCTGTCCCATGCACGTTTCAATTCCCCCACTGTTTTAGACCCAACAACCTCCCCAGGAAGGCGGTTCCATGCATCACCACTCTCTCCATGAAAAAAAATTTCTTCACATTACCCCTGAGCCGTCCCCCCATTATCTTTAAATTGTGCCCCCTTGTTCGTACACATCTCTTTTTCTGAAAGATGCTACCCTCCTGGACTTTGTTGATTCCCTTGAGGTACTTGAAAGTTTCTATCATGTCCCCCCGTCCCTCCTTTCATCAAGGGTATACATATTAAGCTCTCTGTCTCTCTTCATATTGTTTCTGATACAGACCCTGCACCATTTTAGTTGCCCTCCTCTGGACTGCTGCCATCCTGTCTATGTCCTTGCATAGATGTGGTCTCCAAAATTGCACACAGTACTCCAGATGGGGTCTCACCAACTGTCTGTACAGAGGGATAACCACTTCCCTTTTTCTACTTGTGATGCCCCTTCCTATGCATCCCAGTATCCCCCTGGCTCTCCTTACTGACTTCTCACATTGCTTACCCACCTTTAGGTCATCTGATATGACTACCTCCAGGTCCCTTTCCATTCTAGTTGTTGTTAGTACCTCCTCTCCTATTGTGTACTCTTCTCCTGGGTTTTTGTTTCCCAGGTGCATTGCTTTGCACTTTTTTGCACTGAATCTAAGTTGCCATATGTCTGACCATTCCTCCAACCTTGCCAAGTCCCTTCTCATCCTTTCTACCCCCCCCCGTGTATCAACTCAGTTACAGATCTTTGTGTCATCTGCAGAGAGGCATACCTTTCCTCCAGACCCTCTGCAATGTCACCTATAAAACGTTAAAGAGGACTGGACCCAGTACTGAGCCCTGAGAGTACTCACTAGTAACCCCCCTTTCTTTGGAATGTGTTCCATTCACTATCACCTTCTGTGTCCTGTTGTGCAGCCAGTCTGCTGCCCAGGCTACCACCCTGGGACCCACTCCCAGGCTGGCTAACTTCATTATTAATCTTTTGTGCGGGACTGTGTCAAACGCCTTGCTAAAGTCTAGGTAGGCCATATCCACAGTCCCTCCCTGGTCTACTACTTTGGTCATCCAGTCAAATAAATCGATTAAATTCATCTGACATGACCTTCCTGCTGTAAATCCATGCTGCTTTGGGTCCTGTGCCCCGCTGGCCTCTAGGTACTCAACAATTATTTCTTTCAGAAGTGATTCCAACATTTTCCCTACCACTGAGGTCAAACTCACAAGGCTGTAGTTTTCTGCTTCTGCCTTGCTCCCACTTTTGTGAAGGGGAAATCACATCTGCCCTCCTCCATTCCTCAGGTTCCACCCCATCCTCCCATGAGTTGTTAAAAAGGGTGGTCAGTGGTGTCACTAGGTCCTCCCTTAGTTCTTTTAGGATCCTGGGGTGAATCCCGTCAGGCCCCATTGCTTTGTCCACCTTGAGTTTTAGGAGTTCTTTCAGGACTCTTTCTTCTGTAAATGGACTGATATCAACCCCCCTACCCAGAGTGCTTCTGTTGTCTGGTTTAGGTAACTCCTCCTCATCTTCTTTTGTGAATACTGAACAAAAGTATTCATTCAGTATCTCTGCCTTTTCACTGTCTCCCTCTGCCCACTTCCCCTTTCCCTTATTAATCTTCACTATTCCTCCCTTAACCTTTCTATGCCCCCTAATGTACCTATAAAAGGTTTTATCCCCCTTCTTAACTGAGTTGGCTATTTTTTCCTCGGTTTGGGCCTTTGCTCTTCTGACTGCCTTCCCCACTTCTTCCTGCTTTAATTAATACAGTTCCCTGTCGTGCTCCTTCTGTGATTCCTTATACTTTTTGAATGCAGCCTTTTTCTCCTTAACCTTCCCTGCCACCTCTTTTGAGAACCATAGTGTTTTTTTACTCCGCTTTGTTTTCTTTATTTGTTTCACACAAAGGCTTGTTACCTCTATGATGGCAGTTTTGAATTTTCTCCATTGTTCTTCCACCCCTCCTTTTTGGCCATTTGCTAGTGCATTTTTCAGGTATTCACCCATTTTGCCAAAGTCAGCCCTTCTAAAGTCCAGTATCCTTGTTTTTGTATGGCTTGTCTCCATGGTTGCAATTGATGTAAACTCTATATATCATTCCTTACTTCTCCCGTTTGATAGTTTGTAATGTTTCCAGATTCCCCTGCTATGCTTTGGTGCCTGTACAATTTCTGTTGATGTGGAACCTTTGCAAATGAGCTTGTAGCTCAAAGGATGTACTCCGAAATAATAAACTTATGTCATAACAATGTTTTGTATTTTGCCTAATGACAATAAGCAGTTAACAATAGACTCCAAGTAATAATGTGTTTTTCTTACATTCCTAACAATAATAAGTAAAATAATTGTCACAACTGCCTGACTGATACAGAATAATACTTTAGAATACAAAACACACTGAGCTGGTCCAAAACTACATAAACAGTTACAGTGTATATTTCACAGACCTGAAGCCAAGTAGATATTATTCACCCGAACAGTCCTGCATCTAATAACCTATCATTTTCTATTATAATGTAAGTATTAAATATAACATAGGCATGTGCAAGTAATCCTAACGTGGAGTAGACCTTACTGACCTATTGCTCTGTCTATTTATAATCCTACATGAGAAGCTACCCTATGTATGAAGCAAAAGATAATTTCTTACCAAACAGAACCTCCTGTCAGCTCTGTTCTCCCAAACACCCTCTCTAGCCTGTGACTGGCTAGCCCAGTTACTTGCTGGACAATGAAGAGATATCCGTTAGGCCTTCTCTGAGTGTCTTCCCCATCTTACTTCAAGAGGGCTCTTGCAGTAGGTAATTGCATATAGGACTGAAGCTGGCAGGTGTCAGGACCACACGGAAAAATTTCTAGCTAGCAGTCTCTGGCTGGGGACCGCCCCCACGTCAGGTGACCGACGTCATGTGACGTCAGTATAAAGGGGCGGCCCCCCACGCCCGCCTTCCAGTTCTTTCCCGCCGTTAGCTTGTGTAAGCGCCTCGCGGTTAAGTTCAGCTGCTCATCAGTCTGTCGTCGGTAGTACTACCATCGTTTTTTTCTTCATTTTACTCAAATTTGTGTCGGATATTTTGGTGGTGTATATCTTCCCCTACACCCTCTGAGCACAAGAATAAGTGTGACTCATGCGGTGCCCAACTCCCGCACAAGGACAGACACTCCCAGTGCCTCTTCTGTGTGGGCCCGGATTACTCCGTGGAGAAGTGCCAGCATTGCCTGAAATTCAACGCCGCCACCCGCAGACGGAGGCAGAAGTCCCTGGAGGCCCACATCCTTAAAAAGAAAATGACCTCCATGGAAAAGGAGCTGAAGAAGCTTTGCCAGGCCTCAACTTCCCCCGAGAGTTACCACAGAAAGAAAGACAAGGAGAAGCACCGGGACCAGGACTCCTCTTCCTCGGCCACCGTGACTTTGGCTGGAGTCACCGTACCTAAGGTAACATCCCCCTTCTCGGGGGACCGCTCCGCAACTGCCGCCTTGGAGGCTTCCAAGACGGCGTCGGGCTACCCGTCTGGCTCACACTCGGGCTCTTCGGGTGCCTCCAGGCTAAAGGAGGCTTCCACTCCCAGCAAGGCCACCGCTGCACGCCCTACTGGTGTGAGTGGCTCTGGCAAGCTGGACGTTGGCTCCTCTGATGTCCACCTGATGAGGCGCTAAGTTTGCTTCATCCTTGGGGGCAGCTACGCCACTAGGCCGTCCGACAGACCGCACCCATCGCCAGCCTGCCTCAGGCGATGGTTCCGCTTAAGTCAGATGACGGGCCCTTCGACGTCCGCCCGGAGTCCACCAGTAAGTCAAATGTTGGCCCTTTTGGCGGTCATATGGCGTCGGAGCCGATGCTGGAGCCCAACACTCTGTCCGCCGTCCCCGGTTCCCCACAGCATTCGCTGCCCTCAAGGCCCCAAGCGTTTCCCTCAGCTTGACCCAGGTTTTTCTCCTCCTTTTCTGAGGCGTCGGGGGATAGGTATGCTCCCCATTAGGTCTCCCTCCCGCTGGGCCGGACAACCTGACGTTGGCCCCTCGGACGCCGACACCGACGCCAGTCCTGCCATCGCTGGGTGACATCCCTCTTCCTCTTCTGGATGCTGCTCCTACACCGGGCCTCCTGTTCCAGGCCCGTTTGCCTGGCATCTTTCCAGGCCATCTTCCCCTGCAGACCCCCCGGTCCCTGGGTATCCAACGCCATCATACCCGGGGCTGCAGTATCTGGCACCCCAGTATCCAACTCCAGCCTATCCAACGCCGCAGTACATGGCGCCTCACTACCCGACGCTGGGTTATCCACCGTGGGGGTATGGATACGTGCAATACTGATATCCCCAATATCCGTATCCTCCTCCTCCTCCTCCTCCACCGCCCCCTCAGTCGCTGGTGGATCGGAAGGAGACTCTAGCCTCCTAGTGGGCTGAGGCCAAGGCTCAGCTCACCAGGGAGGTAGAGAGCTATCTTCCGACACCGGCCCAATTTCCGGACCCCCTATGTCAGCAACGAGAGACTCCCTCTCCACCTCCGGATACCAGAGGCAAGCCCACCTGTTCCTGGGCGGGTCAGGATGCACTTTCCTGGGGACTTCCCAAGGGTCTGTTCCTCCCCTACCTCAGGAAGAGGAGTCTTCTTCCTCCTCGGAGACCTCGGACGACTCCGACGGTCATTCCAACCTGGACGACGAGCCCTGCTCTCCGGATAAGCCCAGGCTGAGGACTCCTCCGGAGGATCCATCTTTTACGGAGTTGCGTAAAATCCAGGAGGTTCATCAGTCATATTCCTTGGAGCCAGATCCACAGTGTAAGAAACTCGCTACGCACCTGGATCTGCCCAAGACCGCTCCGACCCTGGTGTCACCCTGGATTGAGCCACATGCCGACCTTGTCTCCACTATTTGGAAGCAACCGTCGGCCCTAGCCCCTCTTTCTAGGAAGTCAGATAGGCTCCCGAGGGTGTTGACTCTAAATTCACACCCTCGAGCGGATTCAGTCGTGATCAGCGCCACTCACGGCCGGACGGCTAACCCCAAGCACTTGAGCTTGTCACCACCTGACAAGGAATCTTGCCTTCTGGACCAGTACAGAAAGAAGGTCTGCGCTTCTTCCACTCTGGGTATAAGGGCCCTGAATTACATTGGTCAAATGGGGGATTACCAGAAGGTGATCCTTAGTGAGGTGGACTCTAACTTGGAATCCCTTTCTGAGTTTCAGACGAAACAGGAAGTGGCTGATCTAGTCCAGTCTGCACGGTCGGCCAGCCAGCACATGCTTCGTGCTACATACAATGCAGTGGACGCTGCCGGTAGGAGCTCGGCTTTCGCTGTGGGTTTGCGGCGTTATGCCTGGCTCTGTGCGTCAGGATTGGTCCCGGAGGTGCAGTCTGCAAACCAGGACATGCCCTTCAGGGGTTCGGTGCTGTTCAGTGGCGATGTCAAGGACATCATCACTGACCTGCAGGAGAAGGGTATTGCAGTGAAGTCCGTCGACTCCATGTACAAACCCCCTCAGGCTCAGCGTCGTCCCATTCGCAGAAGTCATTGGCAGAAAGCGAAACGTCAGGGAAAGCGGGCCAATAAACGTCAGGCCCCTCCAGCTGCCAAGCCCCCCAAAAAAAAAAGCAGCAGGGGCTTCAGCTGCAACACTGCCTCACACTACCTGACTCCTTTCCTCTCCCACAGCCTCTGGCCTTCCAGAGGAACCGGTAGGAAGGAGATTCTCCCTCCACCCACCGGGTTGGGAGAGGATCACTTCAGACACTTGGGTGCTTCAGCTGATTGCAGAAGGACACTCAATAGAGTTTCTTTGGAAACCACCTCGAAAACCTCCCTCCAGGTTGTCTTACTCCCCAGAACATCTTCTTCTGGTCCAGAAGGAAATATCCTCCCTTCTCTTGAAGGAGGCGATAGAGCCTGTTCTAGGGACATGGATATGTTGTTCAATCCACACTGTCTGGCAAGTTCCTTGCCGCTTTAAATCTTGCTGGAATGTCTTCAAGCTGGCTCCTCCCACCCAGCCAGGTGGTAAAACCCTCAGCTCCGCCCCATGACACCAAATCTTCCTTACCGCTTGGAAGCTCAAGTTCCCTCCTTAGCGCTCTGCGTTTTAGGCCTGGATCCACACTCTTCAGAATTTCCGAAAGTTATTTTAAAATTTACATGACTTCAGTCTTCATCTTCCTTCGCGGCTGTGGTGGACAAATCGACTCCCGGCTTCCATCGGTGCCCGTGCGGGCATAAGATGTCCTGGACCTATCCACACTCCACGTGCGTCTACTGCCTGGGGCTTGGACATGACTCGCAGGCTTGCGAATTGTGCAAGTCCTTTTCGGCTTCAGTCTTGGAGGACCGCGCTGCCAGACCTCTTCTCGGGTGACCCGAAAAACAGTGTCTGCCAGTCAAGTCTAAGGAGCCCTGTTGGGTGGTGTCCGCGGCAGCGGGCTCCATGGAACAGTTGATGCAATTGATTGCCCTCGAGGAGGAGGCAGCCCAGGCCGCTTCTTCTTCCTCCTCGGCCACAGCATTTATCCCACACTCTTTGGGCTCCTCCTACACGGCTTCATTTAAGGAGCTTTGCCAGTCCCTCTCCACCAAAGGAGAGGGGCCATTGGGACATTCCAGTCGGTCCAGGAAGAAGGACTCTAAGGGTAAGTCCCTCCGTCGACGTTCGTGGGAGCAGGAGAGATCCTCTTCACCAGACCGTCGACTCTCGACTTCAGTCGAGGTTGCGGCTGCTGGCTTCACAGTGCCCCCATCAGGTCAGCCAGCGATACATCTGTCGACGCGATCGAGATTTTTCTCGACCCGTTGGACGGTTTGTTGAGTGGAGAAGCCGACAACCCTACTTCATCAGTTCCCCCAGTGGAAACCGAGGACTTGCCTGTGCCTCCTGTACCGGAGTCCCCGGTTGAGGTCCCTGCACCAAGGGAGGAGCGGGTTTTCCCTGTCCCCTCTCTGACCCATCCTCAAAACCCCCAAAGGTCTTGGTCTCGGTCCTCTTCCAGGTCCAGCCAGTCCTGCCAACGTTGGCGGTCTCGGTATCGGCACCATGGAAAGCGGCGTCACCGCTCATCCTCGTCGTCCTCTTCTGAGGATAGGCTCCGGCGCAAGTTGCATCGGCGCTACGAGGATTTAATGTGGCAGCAGCTCTTATTGTCCGGGAATAAGCTGACTCCAGCGTCTTCTTTGGTCATTAAGTGGCTGTCACTGAAGCAGCCGAAACAACCCCTCGTAGTGGTCGAGGAGCCGACCCCGACACCGGTTGTTCGGCCAAAGTCGGCTGCTCCACCCATTGTGGTGGAACCTCTACCTGCACAACCGAAGACTGGGGGGCTTGCCCCACAGGTTGTCGGTCACCCTCACTCCCCATCGACCTCAGCAGGTGGAGGGTGACTCAGGGGCCCGGCAGCGGTTTGCAGACTCCTCAGAGTCTGACGACAACTCCTCCCTGTTCTCCAAGCCACTTGACCTGGAGTCTGCAGGGGGCCAGTCGGTGGACGAGAGTCCATCCTTGTTTTTAGGTTTGCTTCTGCTCATCTCGGAGTCCACCGAGATGCAGCTCGAACCCATTTCAAAACGGGCCAAGTATCCCCTCACGGAGATACTGGACCGAGGGGATTCCCCTACGGAGGAGACCTTTCCTGTGGTCGAAGCCATTGTTGGCCCGGCCCTGGAGTTTGTGGCAGCGCCAGCATCTTTGTCCCGCGCCGGCCAGGATGGCTCGAAAGTATACAGTCCCACAGGTCACTCTCGGGTTTCGGGGAACCCTCTGCGGAGGGTTAGTGACCAATAAGCGTTTTCCGGCGCTCCAGGAGCGCTGGGGACGTGGACAAACCGCCCGATAAAGAATCCAAAAGCTGGATTCTGTGGCGGAGATTTACCTGCTTCCTCCCTAGGTCTTCATCAGGCTAGCTCGGCCATTCTGATGGCACATTTCTCACATGCCCTTATGGGTTCCCTGGATGAGGTGATTCCTCATCTCCCGGCTGACCTTCAGACGATGGTCAACCAGGTGCAGGATCAGGGAAGGGCAGTGGCAAAAAGCAGCTCCAGACTTTGTTGGACATAGGTGATTCTTGTGCCCGATCAGTAGTGGCCGCAGTGGCCATGTGCCGCAGAGCTTGGCTGCGGATCTCCACCTTCACGGCAAACACCCAGTACAATCTGGCTGATGTTCCCTTCCTGGGCACTGACTTGTTCGGGCCGGGGGTGGAAGTCCATCTCCAGAGGATCGAGAAGTCCAATGCCACCTTGGACTTGGTCACGTTTGCCCAGAAGGACAAAGGCTGCCAGCAGCAGCATAAACCCTGTCGCTCTTCTGCCCCTGCGGCACGTCTGGCCAGCAGCACCAGCACCAGGGCCAGCAGGTACACAATTGGCACCCTAAAGCCAAGTCTGCCGCTTCCTCTGGTAGGAAGCCAGGAGGTGAGGGTCCAGGAGGTCCCTCAGCGGGCCCTTCCTCCAAGCCTGCCCAGTGACGGGTTGAGGGGTGTCGCACCCCAACCTCGTCACTCCTCCCTGGGTTCCCCCCATGGGGGGACGGCTCCGCCACTTCTTTTCGGCCTGGTCTGCTATCACCATGGACCGCTGGGTGCTAGAAGTGGTAGACAAGGGTCTTCCTCTGGAATTCGAGCAGTTCCGCAGCCTCTCTGTCGGCTCTTTGAGCCGACATTGCCCTGCTCTTCTAGAAGGAGATGATCAACGAGGTGGTGGACCCTTCTCCAGACCCAGAGTTTGTGTCCAGGTACTTCCTGGTCCCAAAACAGACAGGGGGCTGGCTTCCCATTCTTGACCTGCATGACCTGAACAAGTTCCTAAGGCAGCGCACCTTCAGGATGGTCAGTCTGGCTCAGATCATTCCATTCTTGGAACTAGGTGTGTGGTTTTGTTCTCTGGACCTTCAGGACGCGTTCTTTCACGTCCCAATCCATCTGTCTCATTAGCGATTCCTCCACTTCTGAGCAGAGGGATCTCTTTATGAGTTCCGGGCCATGCCCTTCAGATTCTCTCCAGCTTCTAGGGTCTTCACCAAATGCATGGCAGTGGTGACAGCATTTCTGCAGCGCCGTTGGAGGTGGAGCGGTCCAGGGATCTGGCCCTCCAGGTCTGCTCTCAGATTGGCCTCCTCATCAATGAGGCCAAGTCATAACTTGTGCGATCGCAGGTGATTCAGTTCATTGGGGCAGAGCTTGACTGTCTTCGAGCCAGAGCCTGGCTCCCGGCGGACAGGGCCGAGGTCCTTTCCTCCTTTGCCCAGTCTTTCTGGTTGGGCAATTGCGCCCTGCCCGGGACTTCCTGCGCCCTCTGGGTCTCGTGGTGCTGTGCACCAGCGTGGTCCGTTGGGCCCGCTGGCATATGCATCCCCTGCAATGGGGGCTTGCCCCCCAATGGTCTCAGCGCTCCGGTCCTCTGGACCAGCCAGTGACGGTGACCCAGGAGATGTTGGACGGCCTCCAGTGGTGGCTTGTTCCAGCTTATCTGCAGGAGGGTATCCCGTTTGTCCGCCCCAAGCCAACGGTCACTCTGACGACCAACGCCTCTCTGATGGGTTGGGGTGCCCATCTGGGGGAGCTCAGGGTCCACAGTCTCTGGTCCCTCAGGAGTCTCGATGCCACATGAACCTGCTGGAGCTCCGAGTGGTGCATCTAGCCCTCACCGCCTTCGCTCCGTTTGTACGGGGTCAGGTGGTTCAGGTCCAGACTGACAACACCACGACCATGTACTACCTCAACTGACAGGGTGGGACGCACTCCTTGCCTCTGTGCAAGGAGGCTGTCAGCACTTGGTCTCTCGTGATCAGCCTGGAGGCAGATCTCTTAGCCATCCATGTGGCAGGAGCCTCCAGTAGTCTGGCCGATGCCCTCAGCCGGATAGGCGCTGCATCTTACAAGTGATCTCTCCTGCCGGAGGTAGTACAAGATCTGTTCTCCGATTGGGGCACCCCTCAGGTGGACCTGTTCGCCTCCAGGGAGAATGCGAAGCTGAGGCTGTTTCATGCCAGCCCCCCTCAGCAGGGCTCACTGCAGGGGGATGCCTTCTCGAGGCCGTGGACCCCAGGCCTCTTCTACACTTCCCCTTCATTTCTCTTGATCCACAAGGTGCTTCTCAAGGTGAAGAGGGACAAGGCGCAGGTGATTCTGGTAGCCCTAGACTGGCCTCGCCAGTTCTGGTTCCCAGATCTCCTCAGCCTCAGCTCCAGGCTCCTGAGGCGGCTTCCAGCCCGCCCGGACCTGATTTCAGTCAACAAGGGGAAGATTCTCCATCCAGACCTTCAATCTCTGCACCTGACGGCCTGGTTCCTGAGTGGCTAGAGTTCCAGGACTTGGGTCTTTCTGACAAGGTCCTCAATGTCGTTGGGCGTCCCGTAAGGAGTCTACCAGAAAATGCTATGCCTTCAAATGGAAGAGATTCTCCATTTGGTGTCAGGACAAGGGGTTGAACCCTTCTTTCTGTTCCTTGGCTAGCATCCTGGACTACTTGTGGTCCGTTTCTCAGCTAGGGCTTCGGTCGACAACCCTAAAGATGCACCTGGCAGCCATCCCTGCTTACCGGGCGCGGGCCAGCAAGCAGTCGGTGGTGCAGGAGAAGGTGGTCGGGCGCTTTTTCAAAGACCTTGATCACAGATCCCTTCCAGTGTGAGAACCTCCACCTCTGTGGCATGTACTGCTGGTATTGGCTAAGCTCATGGGCAAGCCATTCGAACCGATGCACAGGTGCGATATCTCCCACCTGTCATGGAAGACCGCCTTCTTGGTGGCTATTACGTCAGGCAGAAGGATGGGAGAGCTCCAGGCGCTTTCCATCAAGTCTCCTTATCTGGTCTTCCACAGGGAGAAGGTTGTCCTGCGCCCCCACCTGAAATTCCTTCCGAAGGTGGTGTCGGAGTTTCACTTTAACCAGGTGTTGACTCTGCCGGTGTTCTACCCCAATCACACCTTGGAGGCCAAAGATAGGCTCCATACTCTGCACCCTAGAAGAGCGCTCGCTTATTATAAGGAGCGGACGACTGAAGTTCGGGGAGAGGTTCTCCAGCTGTTTGTCACTTACGCTGAAGCCGCACCTGTCAGACCTGCAGCCAAGCGGATGATAAGCAGGTGGGTCACCTCCTGCGTAGATCTCTGCTATAGGTTGGCGGGCATGGAGCCTCCCAAAGGGATAAGAGCTCATTCTACCCGCCATACCGCTGCTTCAGTGGCTGCTTCTAGGGACATCTCTATCCAGGAAATCTGCAGGGCTGCTACCTGGAAGTCAGCACACACCTTTATTTCCCATTACCACATTGACCTTGAGTCACGCCAGGATGCTGGTTTTGGGACCTCGGTTCTCCAGTCCTTATTCCCTAAGTAGGGGGTGCACGCCTTGTCTCCCTCCTCCCGGAGAACTGCTAGGAGTCTGCCAGACAGTGTGGACTGAAAACATATCCACGTCCCTAGTAATACAGGTTACTCACCTGTAACAGGAGTTATAGGAGTGGTATATGTTGTTCATCCACACGACGCACCCGACCTCCCTGGCTTTGACGCACAACCTGACTTCTAGCAGGCTAGATCTGGCGTCATGGGGCGGAGCCGAGGGTTTTACCACCCGGGTGGGTGAGAGGGGCCAGCTTGAAGACCTTCCGGCAAGATTTAAAGCGGCAAGGAACCTGCCAGACAGTGTTGATGAACAACATTTACAACTCCTAGAACTCCTGTTACAGGTGAGTAACCTGTATTTCCTCCCCACCTTTGGGGGACGGGGTACTATTCCCATTTCTTCATGGTCCCAAAGAAGTCAGGAGACGTGAGGCCGATTCTCGACCTCAGCTCCCTGAACTTGTTCGTGGAGTACAGAAGGTTCAGAATGCTCTCTCTGCAGAGTCTTCTGTCCCTTCCCCTACCTGGACAGTGGCTGTGTGCTCTGGATATGCAGGATGTTTACCTACACGTCCCTATTCGCCCTTCCCACCGCAAATACCTACATTTTGCGTTCAAGGGGGACCACTGTCAGTTCAAGGCCCTCCCATTTGGTCTCTCCTCGGTGCCCCGAATGTTCACCAAATGTATTTCGGAAGTAGCGGCCTACCTGTGTACCCAGGGGGTGCAGGTTTTCCCATACCTGGACGATTGGCTCCTGGCGGCCCCATCCAGGGAGGAACTTCTGCTCTTCCTTTCCCTTACCCTGCACGTTTTTGCCTGCCTGAGTATTACCATCAGCCAGACCAAGTCCCACTTGATCCCGTCCCAGAGACTCCAGTTTATTGGGGTGATCCTGGACACGACCTCTGGCATGGCATTCCTGCCACTGGATAGGGCGGCCTCACTCCAGGCTCAGGTCAGCCTGTTGTCCAGCCGCAGGCGGGTCAGCACAAGGTCGGTCCTTCGCCTCCTCTGGCTTATGACGGCTGTGATTCCAACAGTCCCTCGCGCTCGGCTCTACATGAGAATTTCTCAGTGGATGCTTCAGTCAGAGTGGGATCAGCTGGTGGACGACCTAGATCAACTTGTTCTGGTCTGCACTCCTATGACTCGGGACTTGCAATGGTGGATGGTTCAGGAGAACCTTTGCCGAGGAGTTCCCTTCTGTCTTTCTCCCCCCTTCCAGACGCTGACTGTGGACGCCTCGAGCAAGGGTTGGGGAGCCCATCTCGGGCCTCACAGGACCCAGGGCTCCTGGTCCAAGCTCGAGAAATCCCTCCACATCAGTGTGCTCGAGCGTCAGGCTGTGCTGTATGCTGTTCAGGCTGTGCATCTGTATCTGCTTCCTGAGCATCTGGCTGTCTAGATGGACAAAGTGTGTGATCTGGTACATCAACAAACAGGGAGGAACTCGTTCTTACCCTCTTTGCAGGGGAGGTGATGTGAGTTTGGGACTGAGCATTGAGCACAACCTTCACCTCACGGTAATTCACGTCCTGGGAGTCGAGAACACATTGTCAGACTGACTTAGTCAGTCGTTTGCTCACGAGTGGGAACTGGATCAGGGGATAGCAGATGATATCATCCTACATTGGGGAACACCACAGGTAGACCTGTTCGCATCCCCTCACAATGCAAATCTTCTGACTTTTGCTCACTCGCTCCAGGGCGTGGCATTTTTTGGAGAGACACTCTGTCTTTAGACTGGAAGGGCAGATTCATCTATGCTTTCCCCCCAATCCCCTTGATTCCAAGGGTCTTACAGAAACTCAGCTCGGAGGGAGCGAGCATGATTCTCATCACTCCTTTCTGGCCCAGGCAAGTTTGGTTCTCTCTTCTGCAACAGTATTCAGAGGAACCTCCTCTTCCTCTGTCGTAACTTTTGCTGACCCAGGATCAGGGGGATCCTGGTCCATCCAGGCCTCAAGTCCCTTCAGTTGCATGCATGGCTCCTGCAGACGTAGCTCAAGCCCAATTCAGGGTTTCCCCACTGGTGGCTGAGATTCTGGTGGAGGCCAGGAAGCCCTCCACAAAATCTACCTATGCCATGAAGTGGAAACGGTTCTTTATTTGGGCCGCTTCCAAGAATTTCGAGCCTTTCTTGTGCTCCGTTGGGCAGGTTTTGGATTACTTGCGACACCTCTTTGATCTGGGTCTTAGTCATTCCTCTCTGAAGGTTCACATGGTGGCCAACTTGCCATACCATGTTCCTTTTGGGGACAGGACTTTTGCGCAACTCGAGGTCTCCAAGACCTTTCTTAGAGGGGTCCTTCACTTGAGAACCCCAATTCGGGTTCCTGACCCTCCTTGGGATCTGAATTTTATCCTTGAGAAGCTTACTCTGCCCCCTTTTGAGCTGGCAGCCTCAGCAGACCTGAAGTTCCTCTCATGGAAGACCCTCTTCCTGGTGGCCGTTACTTCTGCTCGAAGGATTTCCGAGCTTCAGGCCCTGATGTTCAAAATCCCGTATTTGATTTTTCACAAGGAATGTGTGGCTCTACGTACCAACCCTAAGTTTCTCCCCAAGGTGATAGCGGAATCTATGCTGAATCAATCCATTGAGTTGCCTGCTTTCTTTACGCAGCACTCCAATAAGGGGGAATACCTCTTGCATACTTTGGATGCTCATCAAATTCTGAGATACTACACCACTAGGATGAAGGATCTCAGAAAGACAGATTAACTGTTTGTCTCTTTTGCTCGTAAAAGAAAGGGCAGTGCTGTTTCCAAGCAATGCCCATCCAAATGGTTGGCTCATTGTATCGCTTTCTGTTATGACAAGTATAACAAAACCCTGCCGGGCCAAGTCAGGAGCCACTCCACCAGAGGGGTTGCTGCCTCTGCTGCTTGTTTCAAGAATGTGTCAGCAGCGGACATTTGCGTTGCCGCCACTCGGACTTCTGTCCATACCTTTATGAAACACTACAGTTTGGACATTGCCTCTCGCTGTAGAGCAGGCTTCGGGTTGGCTGTTCTGCAAGGTCTTTTTTCCTTAAGACCCTTACAGCCAGAGGGTCTACTTTTGGGTAGTTTTCGTCCTCCCGTTTGCTTCTTTGTTCCAGACTCCTTGGGACTCAGTCCTATTAAGTAATTACCTACTGCAAGAGCCCTCTCGAAGTAAGATAGTACAGTTACGTAAGAACTTACTGTAACAGTAGATATTTGAGAGAGGCTCCTGCAGTAGGTAATACCTTCCTGCCTTCCATCCCCCTTAGCATTTTTAGCTCCTTTTCCAGGATGGGAAATATCCGCTTCTCTCTCGTCTTGCCTTTTGGTCTTTGGCGGGAAAGAGCTGGAAGGCGGGCATGGGGGACCACCCCTTTATACTGACATCGCATGACATCACTCACCTGACGTGGGGGCGGTCCTCCGCCAGAGACTGCTAGCTAGAAATTTTTCCGTTGGGTCCTGACGCCTACCGGCTTCAGTCCTATATGTAATTACCTACTGCAAGAGCCTCTCTTGAAGATCTACTGTTATGGTAAGTTCTTACATAACTGTACTTTATAGAAACGATGCCATACTTATAGTGTGAATGTCTAGTTAGACTTGGCTAGGAGACAAGATAGAATCTTCCAGCTAACTGAAAAATAATACTGTAACTATTTAGGGCCTTTCTCTAATGTTATCTAAGATAGTGATTTCCAAAAATAAAACAAAGTCTCTATTTCTGTCCAAGGGACAGAATCCACAAGCCAGGTGCAGTCTTGTATACTTTATGCCCAAGTAGGAAGGGAGGAATTAGTGTTAATAAGAGAACGGTTTTGCAAGTTGTGACCTTGATTAAGGCTGGTTTGAGGTGGTCTGTTAGAAACATACAATATTAGGCCATTGTCTCAGTTGCTAAAACATTATGGCTTATTTCAATTGCTGTGGCCTGTTCCAGACTTATATTCCTTCTGGCCACTCTGGCTAATGTCTGGTGTCCCCTAGGTCATTGGGGAGCCTGCCCTATGAAAAGGCATACATGATTAAATATTAGAATTGCCTTTGGAAGACTATGGCCTCTTTGGCTGAGAAACTGCCTGAGGGCCAGGACATGATACTGGCTCAGCAAACAATAGCTCGTGGCCAAGAAACAGGTAAGCATCTACTCAGATTGACCTGTATGCCTCTGATGCTGTAGTAAGGGTTGCTGCCTCTGGCATTTGCATCTGTCACCACTCCTGGCTACAGGTGGCTGGCTTTTCCTCTGATGTACAAAAATCAGTAATGATTGTTCTTTCAGGGGGTAAGCAACTATTTGGCAGCAACACTGAAAATACATTGCGTGATCTACAAACTTCTAAAATGACTCTCGGGTCCCTGTATACTTTGAACCCCAAACCTCGAGGTAGGAGTTTTGTTTTTTTTTCCACAGGCCATATGCCCGTCCTGGCCATGGTTATCCCAGAGGTCCCTGTAATGGTTTTCAGAGACCTCAGCCCTCTACATCCCAGGCCACAAACTTGCCCTCGGGTGCCCACGCCAGATTTATAATAAGTCAGACAGTTATAGGCACCCGCTGTCCCAGTGCCTTGTGACTCTACTCCCTTTCCTCTGGCCTTACTGCCTCAGCAGTTCTGGTAGGGGGCCTTATCTCCCTCTTTCTGTCAAGGTGGAGGAAGCTGCGACAGATGCTTAGGGTCTGAGGTGATTCAGCATGGACATGTCCTAGAGCTCCTTACTGTTCCTCTCATTAGGTGCCCCCCCCCCCAAATCATCGCCAAACAGATACCTTCTGGGACATCTTGACCTGCTGGAGGAGGTTCAATCCTGCCTCTACAGAAGGGCTGTGTTATTAGTCCTGTCTGCGGAAATAAATCAAGGCTTTTACTCCCAGTACTTTCTGGTTCCAAAGTGGACCGGGGATTAAAGGCCAGTACTAGACCAACTGGGGCTGAACCTGTTCGTAGAACACAGAAAGTTCAGGATGGTCTCCCTGTAGTCTCTGCTGCCCTCATTATTTAAAGAGGACTGGATGGTTGTATTAGACAAGAAGGATGCCTGCCTTCACATTAGGATCCGAAAGTCATGCAGGAAATATCTGTGTTTCATACTTCAGGGCTCACACTTCCAGTTTTGTGTTTTGCCCTTTGGTTTATGCTCTGCACCATGTATCTTTACCAAAGTGTTTGCAGTGGTTGCAGTGCCCCCCCCACACACACACAAGGAGGGTCTGTATGTCTTACCTTACATAGATGATTGGCTGTTCAGGGCCCCATCTCAGGAAGCCATTGTATACACGTGGTTTCAAACCTAGAGGCTGTATGACCAACTTTGCATACTGGCCAGTGAGCTAAAGTCAGTCTTTACCCCCTACCAGAGATTCCAATACATAGGGACCATGCTGGACACGGGTCTCGATCAG
Organism: Neoceratodus forsteri; assembly: GCA_016271365.2. Classification (NCBI taxonomy): domain Eukaryota; kingdom Metazoa; phylum Chordata; order Ceratodontiformes; family Ceratodontidae; genus Neoceratodus; species Neoceratodus forsteri. The sequence continues at coordinate 1,023,469,016 of CM028134.1, forward strand.
GCATTCCTTGGACCATGCCACAGCACTAGTGGCACAGGCACAGCTGGTTACCTCCAGTGACTGTATATCGGCCCGATGTCTGTTAAGACTAATCAGCCAGGCGAACACCATTGAGCAAGCTCATTTACAAGGTGGACCTATATCACACAAGGTCAAGGAACAATACATTACAATACAATTATATACGTGCAATAAATAGGCATTATCATACATAACACTGAGTGGGAAAATACATACAGTACAAGGTAAATATGATCAGGGGATCTCATGGCTGTAAGAAAAATAGAAAAGGTGAGAGGAAGGGAAGCAAGTAGCGGAAGCAACAGAAGTAGGCCAGTTGTATTATCAGGACTTTTAATGACGCAAGTCAGGCTTTAGAAGGTATGTGTACGGAGCAAAACACCGCCAAGGTTGGGAGGTATAGGGCTGTCACTCTATGGTGACCGCAAGGGGAGTGAGCTGAGGGCACCTTTGGGGGAGGTCGGGGGTAGGAAAGGGTAAGAAGAGCAGCATGAGAGAATAAATTTAGTAGGGAAGAGGAGGTCAGGGAAAAGTGGTATAGCATAGGGCAGGGGAAGGAGTAGGCAAAAGAGCATTTTAGGCACGAGGAAAGCAGTTGCATAACTCCTTAACAGTTTTTGCAAACAAGGTTATAAAAGCTGCGAGACTAACGGGAGTGCTCAGTTTCATTGATTTCTGCATATTATTCCAGAGAGAAGGCAGCGTGAAGCTTATGGACGCTCTTCCGAACCGTGTGTTGACCCTAGGCACTTTCAATGAAATAAGAGAGGAACTCCTTAGTGCATAATTGCCTATCAAACTTGGAGGCAGACAGTCTGAAATGTATTGAGGGAGTTTTTTGGTGATAGCTCTGAAAGTCCAAAGAACCGCATGTCTATTCCGCCTGTACTTGAGGGAAGACCATCCCATGGCTGCATAAAGGGAGCAGTGGTGAGTGGAGAAGGGAAGGCCAGTTATGAATCTTAGCGCGCCTGTGACACAATGTGTCCAGTTTACCAAGATAGGCAGCAGCACACTGGCTATAGATGATGTCAGCATAGTCGATTAGGGAGAGGATCGTGGATTGGACTACCTGCATCTTAGCTTCTTTGGTCAGGAGGCAAGTTATCCTAAAAAACAGACCAAGCCTCTGTCAGTTTTTTCAGTAATTCCTCAATGTGATCAACAAAGGAGAGTTTGTGGTCCAGCCAGACCCCCAGGTACTTGAATTTTGCTATGAATTCCAGTTTTTCTCCTAGTAAAGTGGTGATGGGGGGTACCGACCCGACCATAAGGGGTATGCCGTGTGTTTAGCAGGTGAGAACAATATTGCTTTTGTTTTCTTGTTGTTGAGTAATAGCTTTTTGTTTAGGAGTTGATACTGCAACAGGTCAAACTCAGTTTGCAGATCTCTACAGGCAGCTTCAGGCAGTGGACGGCTTAAGTATAGCATCGTGTCATCTGCAAACAGGTGAATATTGGCCTCCTTGATACGGATGTCTATATTGTTTATATAGATAGCAAACAGCAGGGCCCCAGGATGGATCCCTGCAGTACACCTCTTTTTAGTGGTTTCAGTGAGGAAAGCTCCCTACAGCCTTGACCTGCTGATGCTTATCTGTGAGGTAGTCATTAAACCAGCACAGGGAGGGTGCGTCCATGCCTATCGTTTTTAGTGTAGCGTGGAGCAGGCAGTGATCGACAGTGTTGAAGGCCTTGCTAAGGTCCAGGAACACAGCACAGGCAAAATTTCTATTCTCCAGTTCACGTTGCCAGTTGTTAGTTACTTTAGCCAGAGCCGTGATAGTACTATGTTTGGCTCTGAACCCAGACTGCATTGGGTTTAGCAGGTTTTTACTGTCTAAGAAGGTTCTCAACTGAGCATTCACAATTTTTTCCAGGATATTTGAGAGTACGGGGAGGAGAGATATAGGCCTGTAATTATTTAGATCACAGGTATCCCCTGATTTAAATAGAGGGATGACGTGGGCAGTTTTCCACAGCTGCGGGAGAGCCCCCTGCGATAGGGAAAGGTTAAATAGGTGGGTGATCGGTACTGCTAGGTCATGGTGTGCAATCTTAACGAAGTAGGGGTTGAGGGACTCAGCGCCAGCACTTTTCCTAGTGTCCATCTGAAGAAGAAATTTTCAACGTCTTTCAGTGAGGCAGGCACGAAGGAAAAGACTGCGTTATTGGTGCCGGGTTCTGGAGGCTAAGCATCAGTCTGGGTACATAGCATACATGCAGGCGAGGTATCGAATGCTAGGTCTGCAGTGGCAAAGTGGTTGTTGAAAGCTTGAAGGATTTCCGTTCTGTCATTAATGCTAACATTGTCTGAAGTAATTTTTGAAGGAAGTGCAGTTCCAGACTCATGGCTGGACAATTTTTGTATTGTAGACCAAAATTTGGTAGGGCATGTTGAGGCAGAATCTAATTCCGAGTGGTAAAAGTTGGCTTTGGTCTCTCTGACCAACTTGGTGCAAGAATTCCTAGCTGATCTGAAGAGACACCAGTCTTCATCTGTCTTTGATTTTCGGGCTATTTTCCAAAGTTTGTCTCTTTCTAGTAAAGCAGCCTTGAGGTCAGCAGAAAACCATCAGCATGTTCTAGCCTTTATGCAGACTTTTACAAGGGGGGGTATGGTTGTTTAGGGCGGGTGACACAATTTCATGGAAGATGTTGTAGGCCATGTTCACTGATTTAGCTAAGTAGAAACTCTGCCAGCGCAGGGAAGCTCTCAGCTCATTGATGTATGCGAGTGGATCGAAGTTGCGTCTGGACCTTTTAATGGAGAACTTGGATGTAGAAGGGGATTTGGAGTCGGCTCTTACACCAGCAATGAAGGAATGATCACTAATGTCTGAGGAAAATATTCCAGCGTGAGAAAAGAGATGAGGCTTGCTCACAAGAAGGACATCCAGCAGGGTGCTGTTTATGTTTTTTTTTTTTTTGTTTAGGTGGGTTGGTTCCTCAATGAGTTGCATAAGCTCATGCAAGTCACAGAAGGATTTAAGGGGTAGTGAGGCCTTGGTCAGCCAGTCATAGTTAAGATCCCCTAATATAATTGTTTCAATGTTCCCGTGGCCCATAATGGTTGACAGGTGGGACAAAAGCTGAGACCCTGCAGATGGGAGCCTGTAACACGCTATGACACAAATAGCCATCGAGGGGGATAATTCAACTATAAGAGACAGGCATTCAAATCCATTTGCACTAGAAGAGGAGTCGAGGGTAGTGACTGAGAATTTGTCTTTTACAAAGATGGCTACTCCACCTCTGGTTTGTCTGTCGGTCCTAAACAGCAAGTAGTTAGGGATGTTAACCTCCTTATCAGAGGTGCCTGGCCTAAGCCAGGATTCAGAAACCATAACTACATCTGGCTTGGTGTGGAGGACCCAAGCCTGGATTGAGGTGAACTTTTTTAAAAGGCTGCATGCATTAACATGCATAAAACTCATTCATTTAAGCCTTGTGAGGTCAGCTGGCGAAAAAAGGGCTTCTCTGGGACCAGGGTTGAGTTCCACATCGCCTGCGCACAATAAGAGGAGGCTGCCATCCTGACAGTTCCGCTGGCCTGCCTCCATATGAGGATCCAGCAGTGGTTCCTTATAGCACAGTGGACTCAGCTCTTGGATGAGTCAGATCACCTCATACAGGTCACTCCTCTCCATGGTTCCCTCCTGTGGTGGCTGCACTGCTCCAACATAGATGAAGGGTCTCCATTCCTGAGGCCATTCCCCTAGTAGTGGTGACCTTGGACATCTCTTGAAAAGATTGGGGTGTTCATTTGGGCTCCTTCAGAAGCCAGACCCAATGGGGCCCTCTGGATACAGTGCTTCACAGCAACACTCTGTAAATGAGGGTTGTTCTGCATGGCCTTAATTCCTTTGCTGCCCTCCGTGCGGTGAATCAAACTTTGATTCACACATGCAGCATTTTGGTGATGTACTACACCAATCAAAAAGCCGGGGTTCATTTGGTTCATTCATATGCTTTCTGCAGAGAGGCGATGAGAGTTTGGCACCAGGCGGTGGAACTTGACTTATTTCAGTCAGCCGTGTTCCTTCCAGGACCTTGAATGCACTGGTGGATCAGCTCAGTCAATCCAGTGTGCTCTGCCACAAATGGGAATTCTTGGACTCCATCATGAACAGTCTCTTCAGAAAATGGGGTTGTCCGAACATTGACCTCATTATGTCTCCATACAATGCAAAACTGACACGTTTCTGCTTGCTCACTTCAGGGCCTGGAGTTTTCTGGCAAGGTGCATTGTCCACCTGTTGGAAAGGGAGGTTTCTGTATGCTTTTTCCACAGTCCCTGTAATACAGCGGGTTCTGGTAAATGTGAGGGCCGAGCATCCCACCCTGATTCTGGTGGCTCCTCATTGGCCCAGGGAAATGTGGTTTCTGTTTCTCCAGCAGTTGACAGTGGCACCTCCTATCCCTCTCCCCCAATGGGCCAGACTTCTGACACGGGCGCAGGGTGTTCTGGTACACCTGAATCTTTGGTCACCTTCACGCAAGGCTGTTGAGGACATAGAGCTCTTCCATTTCAGGGTTTCCCCAGTGGTGACAGATTTTCTCTTGGTGATTAGAAAGTCACCTACCGGGCACACTTATTGAACAAAAAAATGGAAATGTTTTGCCATATGGTGTACTGGGCATGCTCTGAATCCCTTTACATGTCCATTTCATAAAATGTTAGACTCCTTTTGCTCCTTAAAGACTCGGGACTAGGTATGCCTTAATAAAGGTCCACGTGGTGTCAGTTTTTCATGCCCTGACAGAGACCAAGACTGTGGCCCAGCTGGAGGTTTCCCGTAGATTCCTTTTTTTAATTAACTGTACTTTACTGATTTTTAAACAAAGCACAAAATAACACAAAACAACAATAAGGACAATATTAAAGAAAAACTATGAAATAAATAAATACAATAAAAAAAATTAAAAAAAGACCAATTATAAACCAGTATTACAAAACACAAACAGACTATTCCCCCGTAATAACAAACAACCCCCCCCCTTCCAACCCAGACCAGATGGCAAGTGGCATTGTGCTTGAGGGTATACCCTCCCTTAAACCAGAGATTTTAACACTAACATATTAGTCAGTAGGTACCACAAGATAAACCAAAAGGGTAGAAGAAACCAAATCCGACATCTGAGACCCAAATAATGTCAGACAGAAAAGACATACCTATTATCTATTTAAATGGATGAGCAATTAAATGGTAATTAAGGCACAGAGAGGGTCCCAACTCTTTTAAAAGAGTGAATGAGAGTAAATGATGTCCAGACATATTGGCAGTCATCTTCTCTATATTTAGAATGTTAAGGACCTCTCTGTGCCATTCCTCTTTAGATGGAGGTGAAACTTCCAACCAGTGGCACAAAATAACCAGTTTGGCCAGCTGCTGAAACTAAGGTAAGATAGCCCTTCCTTGTTTCACTTAATTTACCAGAGTACAACCCCAATAAACAAATTTCTAGGGGAAAAAAATGCATTTTGAATACCCGAGAGGGGATCTAAAGAAGCCTGAATCTCTTTCCAAAAATTTGGTATTTTACTACATTGCCAAAGATAATGATAAAGGATACCCTTGGACACTCTGTACTGTAAATGTGCTTGTGAGGATAGCCTACCCATATGATATAGCTTGCTAGGAGTAAAATATAAATTGTGTAAGATGTAAAATTGCTACAGTTGTAATCTGTCCTGCTTGACATAGACATAAAGATCCTTCCATATCTTACTCCAGTCGGCATCATCTAAGGAAAGTTCTTATACAGATTCCCAGTGCAGACAGCCAGGATGACCAGTTCTAGGATCCCATGTTTGAAGGGCACAATAAATGTGGCAAATACGGTGGGGTGAACTTGCCAAAGTTAACTGGGTGAGAGTTTCATTCACCTTTTTCAACCATGTTGGGGGGAGCAGATGCCACTAGAGATACAGTGTTGAAGCAGTATTATTCATTTAAAGCTTGCTGAAAACTGGATTTGATGGAGCAGTTGAAGACGTAGATTCCTAAGGGCATCCTCCTTCCTCGCCCCTGGGTTCGAGATCTGGTTCAGGTATGGAATTTACATTTGGTCCTAGAAACCCCGACTGTGCCTCCCTTTGAGCCTACAGCTACTTGTAAGCTGTGCTTCCTCTCTTAGACACTGTTTGTAGTGGCAGAGGCATCTGCTACATGGATCTTGGAGTTGTAGACTCTGGTGGCAGAGCCTTCATTTATTATTTTTCACAAGACTGAGGTTACGTTGCATACCAGTCCTCATTTTCTTCTGAAGGTTGTATCTGAACAAACACTAAATCAGACTATAGACCTTCCAGTTTACTTTTCATTTTCCACAGATAGTAGGGAGTTTCGTTTACATACACTGGATGTCTGTGGGATGCTGCATTGGTACCTGGATCATACAAAGTATTGTAGAAAATCCTCTCAACTGCTTATTGCTTTTGCCCCCCACCAAATGGTGGGCTCATCACTAAACAGGGCCTGTCCAAATGACTGGCCAGTTATATTACATTTTGTTAGCAGAAGCGCGGTTAGCTGCTTTCTGGTCCTGTTCCTTCCATCCATGGGGTGGCAACCTCAGTGGCTTATTTCCAGAATGTGTCCGCTGCAGATATCTATGCTGTTGCTACATGGAGTACTGTTCATACATTCACTAAACACTACAGTTTGGACGTCATCTCTTACAGACATGCCAGCCTTAGCCTCAGTGTTCTGCAAGACCTCTTTACTCAGGATCACTAGATCCTACCATAATATCCCTTTGCTTGGTACTGCTTGGGAATCATTCCATGATGTGGCTGAATGGAGAAAGAGGTCCTTAAAGAAGACAGAATAGTTACCTACCATAACAACAGTAGATCTTCGTGAGAATCTCTTCCATTGAGCCACAACTCTCCCTCCTGCCTTCCCCCGCTCACTGTCTCAAGCTTTTTCTCCTCTGATGCCCGCTATGGCATTCATTCTTGAGTTTCCATATCCTCTCCTGTATACCTGTTATGGTCCTGGTTGCTTCAGTTCCTGCCAGTCCAGTGGTCCTCCGAGCTTGTCTCTGGTGGGGAACTGAGGCATGCTGGGGATGCCCACATAATATAGGTGCTGATGACGCATGTCGACATGGGCAGCACCAGCCTGCAAAAATTTCCGGGTGATCCTCATGCTAATGGCTTGCATTTCCATAATGTGGTTCAACAGAGGAAATTCCCTCAAAAGGCTGCTGTCACGGTAGGTAACTATTCTTTCTCGGTTGAGCAGGTCCACTTTGGAACCATCACACACTGAAGTTCACTTTTATCTGTTCAGTGTAGTATTCTGTTCTCTCTTAGAAAATGGGCTAAGGATTTCCTGGTCTCTGATTGGCTTTTATCCCTGCCAGGGGGGTACATTAACTTTCAGTAGGGACCAGGAAATAAAAAGAGTCAGTCCAGCCTCCCTCAGTAGCAAACTTGTATCACTGTGGCAGTTTTGATTTTAAAATTCAGTAGCCACCAATTTTTTTTTGCTTGCTCAGTGAGAAGAATGAGCGAGTCAGCCCCCCCCACCCTCGCAAGTCAGCTGCACTGTAAGTAAAGCAAACCTACCAATTTTAGCACAAACCATACCTTTGCTGGATTTTTTTTCCCACTAAAATTAAAGTGCTAGTACGTTGTTGACTACACATACTCTCACCCGCTCCTCCAGCCATGGCCCACGTTGCAGCAGCATGCTGGCAGCAGGTCTCCATCTGTGGTACACAAAATCATGCAGGTACCATTTTTCTCACCATACACACAGTGCTACATCTCACAATCCTTCTTCACCCCTTAAAGTGATAGAATTGCTCGTTTGCACTTCTCTGGCTCTCTAGGTCCCACTGCCAGCACACAAGCAGTCAGATCCCTGTCTCCTGGTCCCATTCAACAAAAAAAGAGAAAGAAACAATCTGACCTACACTCCCCAGTCAACCATGGGTGGCTCCCCTGCTCACCGACTGACTGCGCTCCCACATTGCGCCCTGACTGCGGTCACTATACTATATTGGCAGTATTCCTTTCAGGTGACCATTAAACAAAATACCTTTAAACTTTCACAGCAGAAGGGGACAACAGATAGCAGTAGGGGGAAAAAACAGCAGTAAAGTTCACTTAACAGTAAAACAACTATAAAACACTACAGTGCCCTCTACTGGCAAGTGTACCAGTAGAAGGGCTACTTTTGTCAAAAAAAAAATGTTCTACTTGTTTTAGTAATTTTTTAAGTTTGTTTATTTTATCAAACTTGCACAAAGTTACCATATGTAGCCCATTTTCTAAACGTAATAATAATACCCTCCAGGGTGCACGGTATGGGCAATACGAGACAATACTTCCAGGGGCTAGAAGGCCTGTCACCTGCGGCGTCAGGCCTCATTACATCCCTGGGCAGTCCGATACTGCCCAAAACCTCCCACCCAGCCGGGTATTATTGCTTGCCCATATAACACAGCTAAGAACTCATTGATACATAGATACATAGACAGTGTTGGCAGATAAGGGCCTATGGCCCACCCAGTCTGCCCATTTGAGCTTGTAAGTTCAGTTTGTTTTCCTAGAAGTCTGTTGCCCCTCTTTACTTTTGTTGCCACCATTTGCAGCGATTGTGTCAGAAATGAGACTTCCTTACATTAATTTAATTTTAATTTAAAACTTTTGATAACTGTGTAAAAAAGCAGTGGGCCACGTGGCATTTTTACAGGCTTGACCTGGAGAAAGTCAACACAATCAAACAGTATCACAGGTGTACAGACAGGCACAAATGGTAAAAAGCCAAAAATACAAGAGGAAATAACATGGACCTTGATACATACTTACAGATAACAATTATGAACAGTGAAGGCATGAAAAACATGTGATACGTATTACCAGACTAAGTTGCTTTATGTGCAGTTACATGAAGACATTGAATATGAGTCTTTCAAAGATGTCTTGAAAAGATTAAAATTCAAAGCGTTGCGCAGATCATCAGACAATTTGTTCCAGTTTTTTATTGCACTCTGTGTAAAGGACTTTTGTTTTTTTGATGTTTTACGTGATGGAACTACCAAAGATATAGAAATTGATCCCTAAACCTTGCCCACCGACTCTGGAGACAAGCAACAAAACACCAGAGCACATTCTCAGGTGCTGGTGCTGCCTGTTGATGTTTCGGTCATGTGACCTTCCTCAGCCCAATCAGCAAGGCTACTGAGCAGCTTCTTTTGTAGTGAAGCGCTTGTCACCCTCCACCAGTAGAACCGGTGCAATACCTTAGGACACCGATGTAACCCCTAGATGGCGCTATCCCAGGGGCTACTACCCCTGCCTGATTTGCCACTAACAGGTTGAAGGGCCTGGATCCAATGGCGGGTGCCTCCACCCAGAGGTCAGGGTTTGCAATAGTTAAACTTACTTGGTCACAGCCCTCTGGGACACTGCAACCCCCCTTTCTTCCCACTAGTGGCCCACACAATATATCAGAATTACCTTCACAGTATACACTTACCCCCAGGACTAGTTCCGGCACTGGGACCTCCTGTGAAATAAGATACAGTGCAACAATCACAGTACAGTACTTTAACATAGACAAATACCTCAGGCAGTATAACTTTGCTGAAACAAGCAGCTCTGATTTATTTAGGGGGATATAACAAGGACAGGGGGAAATCAGGTTAATTAGCTTATCACTTTACTATCTACCTATGGCTCTGTGCATTAGGCCTATCCCTACCAGTTACTGTCCCTGGGTACCCAAGCCCTAGTGGCTAGTCCAAACCGTGGCAGCTGGTAGGGGCCCTTTCACACAGTGAAAAGAAAAATTAGTTTAAACAGTCAGCAGTACAGTGATTCCATTTGGATTTAATGTGGCAATTCAACAGGGAGCGACCCTGAATTAGTACTCACGACCTTCAAACAAGATAGGGTCCTTCAACGTCAGCAGGGCTACTCTTGAGCTCCACGAGACTCTTCACACATTTATATGGTAAAAAAGAAAGTACTATACCAGGCAGGATGCTTCTCTATCCGATGTAATTACTGCACAATACCGGGAGAACACACAGCAGATTCAGTTCCTGACAGACCGAGTGCAATTCAACAATTTCTCCAGTCTTCTACAGGGTGAGCCTGGTTTCTACTCTTCAGAGATCCTTTGATTCTTTTCACAGGACGGATTCAGTCCTAACAAGCAGTTACACAAGCTGCAGACCGGAACTCTGGGCCTTATACACGTTTTTTGACTGAAACTGTGCACTGAAGGAGCACAGGGTTTCTTTTCCCTTCACTGCCAGATCTAAACTGAAACTCCAACAGACAAAACCGGGCACTTCCTTTGAGTTCCTCCCAGTTCTTGACTGGATTGGCTGTCACTCACAATAGACTGCTGCTGTTGGTCCAAAAAGGCACTGAAGCCTAAACTACATCTCCCAGAGTCACTGCCCATACAATCCTCTTGTGGCTGGCTCAGATTATGAGTCCAAGTTCTGATTCGTCCAAGGCACCATTTTAGAGCTAGCTTACCCCACACTGATTGGTCCAGTTCAGCAGTTCAAAACTAGAATGGGGAACTAGGCAAACACAGTTCTGACTGCAAAGAAAGCAGGTTAGACAAACTGTATTTTCATTATTACTCTAAATTATTTCTGGCAAACAGTTACATCTTTCAGATAGGTTCCCTTTGTACTCCTAGTGACTGCAAAAATGGAGTGAATTGGCAGCAGTTCGAGTGGTACTCAAACAGAGAAACACACAGTCCCCCCATACAAACTAATTATGTCTGCAAGCAGACAGCTCTTAAAGAGACAGTACCAGAGGCTCTAAAAACACTCACTGATAAATGGCTTAAACGCCAAACACCATTCAGGCTTTGAGCATTCAAGCAAGCTCCTGGAAGTCTTTTGGGAACCCCCATTTGCAGGGGGGTTACACCTATAAGTGCCACCTTAGCTATGTGCAAAAAGTGCAAGAAACACAGTGTGCAAAAAGGCATGTACTAATCATTTTACAGTGCTCATCATATTAATTTGCAAACACGCACTATGAGACAATTTTTAACTTGTATACACAAACTGTTCACAAGAGATTGGGGGGTGAACCGGAAGGTGCAATAAGGGTGGAAGGTTTCTGAGGGGTAGGCATGGAAGAAACGGGAGGTGATGGGGTGGAGTAGGGGAAGGTAAAGGAAATGGGTGGGGTCTGTTCAAAGTGTACTTTTCATTTCATTTCAGCAGCATATTTAGGGTTTTCATCCAGTCAGTCCAAAATGCAGTTCAGGTTTGGTCTTAATTCAATCCTTTAGGATGTTCAGTGTCCAGATGGTGACTCCAGTACGCTTCCCTTTGCATCAGTTTTTTTTCATTTACATCTTCTCAAGCTGGACCTTTTCAATTCCATAAAACCTCAGGCGGGCACTCCAGTCATGACCTGCTTCTCTGTAGTGCCTGGCAACTGAATACCTTTCATTTTCATTTCATATGGCCAGTTAATGTTCATGCACCTGGATTTGTAATTGTTTTTTTGTCTGGCCTACATATGCCAAACCACGGGGACATACCAACATATAGAAAACTCCAGCCATCACGCAGTTTTATAAAGCCATCTGTTTTATATCTCTTTGCCGTGTATGGGTGTTTACAATCCACAGTATTGACAGAATTTGCACAGTGAACACAATTCCCACATGTATAGTTTCCTTTTGGGGGTGGAAGCAACCATGTATGTTTCTCTTCTTCTTCCTTATAAAAACGATGGACTACATTGTCCTTGATGTTCTGTCCACAGATGTAGCTAATTTCTCGGTTCAGATATAAATCCCCCAAGTATGGGTCGGCCTTCAATACCGGCAGGTGTTTCTTTACTATGGATCCAGTAGTTCCTGCAAGTTGAGTGTAGATTGTTACAAAGATCATCTTTGTTTGAATCCCCTGCTGCATTTCTTTTTCAGAAGTCTCTTCCTGGATGTATTCCTTGTCCTTTCCATTGTATTTCTTATTACCATTGGTTTATATCGGTCCAGAAACCGTTTTCCCAGCTCTACAGCCTTTATCTTGAACACGTCATCCTGTGTTGAGCAGTTTATATTTATCCGGCGCATTTGCCCCACTGGTATATTTCTTTGAGCGATTTCTGGTGACAGCATGTAGAATGCAGCACTGTGTTTCAGACCATCATTTTTCTGAAGACAGTAGTAGAGACTGGCATCCCTTTTTGTGATTGTCAAGTCCAGAAAATCAACTGATTTCCTGCTCACATTACTTGTAAACTTGAAGAAACAATAAAACCGTGCTCAGGGAATGGCTTGAGGTTTATAAACACATGTTTATTTGCAGCACAGTGCACAAGAATGCAGAGAGGAAACAAATAAAGAACTGCACATGCAGAGTAGCATGAGGTTTATAACCACACATTTATTTTCAGCAAAGTGCACAGGAATGCAGACGGGGAACAAAGGCCCAACATTTCAAGCTGCATGCTCTTTTTCTAGGGTGTTTGTGTGTGCAGTTTGGGGTGAGGATATAAACCTCACGTTATTCCTTGTTTGTGGTTTCATTGTTTGTCCTAGTGCTGATTTGTTTACCGTAGCATTGGATGTTCCCCCACGGAGCAGCCTTGTTCTGTTTCTGAGCTGTTACTTGTAAACCGCAGTTGTTTTCACAGCTATTCATATGCTGCATAAAAGCATTTACTCTCTTCTGAAGGCCATCCCATACCAGGATAATATCAGTATACCATCTCCACATTTGTATGTTCTCTTTGAATGGGTTTTCACTATGTATACATTTTTCTTCCTACATACCAGCATACGAATTCACAAAGCTTGGCGTGAATATTGTGCCCATTGCAGCAGTTCCGTGTATCTGCTCGTAATATTCATTACTGAAGAGAACATAGTTGCTTGTTAGTGCCAGTTTAGCCTAATTTAAAACGAAACTAATAACTGGTAATATACCATCTTGCCTTCTTCCTGCGTAGTGCTGCTGTAGTGCTGCTCTGTAATGCCACTATCCCACCACCATGTGATGTATTGCTGTACAAAATCTCATTGTCCGTTGTTGTTAGTGTGGTCTCTTGATTACAGTGTATACTCTATATTACAAGTGGTCTCTGAATCAAGGGGTTTCAGACCTAATGTCTCAGAGACAAGGACTGCCAGAGATTGATCTGTCTGCCTCATGGGAAAACAGAAAGCTACTATCCCAATTCTGTGCAGGCCTCCCCTCAGTGGGGGAGGTTTCAAGAGATGCGCTACCTCTTCACTGGAGAAACAGATTTCTCTATTCATTCCCTCTATTTATACTCATTCACAAAGTGTTGTTGAAATTGAGAAGGGCGACTGGTACAGTAATTCTGATAGCACCAGACTGGGTAAAGTGCTATTCAGTGATCATGCGGACAGTGTCACAGAGAATACTTGTAGACCTGTCACTGAAACAAGACATGCTGACTCAGTCTCAGGACAGGGTGTCTCACCCAGACTTCAGATCACGCCACTTGAGAGCATGGTTCTTGAGAAGTCAGAATATTTAAACTTGAATCACTCAAACCAGGTCCTGGGAGTTTTGAAAGTTGCCAAAAAGACAGCATCTAGGAAAACATGTAGTTCAAAGTGGAAAGATTCATTAGTTGCTGTGTTTCCGATCATGTACAAAAACTTGGGGATGTAACGGTGGTTTTGGACCACTTGGTACACTTAAAGGCCCAAGGTCTAAAACCATCTGCCCATAAGTTGTATTTATTAGCTACTTCTGCTTTAAATCTGCAGGTAGGGCAAACTACATCGCAGCTCACCCACTGGTTTAAGATTTTTCCAAAAGTCTGAATCGTCTGTACCCACCTCTGGCGGTGGCGATCAGGAGAGATCAGATTATACAGGGAATCCCCGGGGGGGGGGGCAGGGACGGCAATACAAGCTATCCCTCTTTGCAGATTACATTTTTCTAATACTATCCTCACCTGACATCTCCATCCAGGCAGTATAAGAGCAATTCCAAAGGTTTGGGGCCCTATCTGGCAAAACTGAGGTTTTATTATATAACTATTTCCCTACAACCTGGATTAAGGCTACATTTCCATTTAAATGGCATAGACATGCTATTAAGTGCCTGGGTATCAAAAACACAAACAATTTGAACATTTAGAACTTCTTAACTACAAACCCCTGACCTACTGCAGACCTCTCCCAGTGGACATCCCTCCTCTTGGGATTCTTTTACAGAATAGACGCAGTTCCCCAGAACATTCTCCCTTGCATCCTATACTACCTTCAGACCTTACCTATCCTCCGTGAAAAAGCCAACTTCAGGGCATGGAATCAATCAATCAGTCTATCAATCTTTATTTAGCCAGGTGAAATTCCATTGAGCAAGCTCATTTTCAAGGAGGGCCTGGTAGGTACAGAGTAAATAATACAGTAGCACAATAGAACATATAGCACAAATGGGCATAGTAATACAATACATAGCAATAAAAACAAGGTACAAGGATAATCAATGAGGCCTGGTCACAAGGTGAAGCCTCATCCTAGTGAACAGTACAGCGGAGAGGTAGAAACAAGTCAGCACCAATGTGCTGAACCAGTGATTTTAGACACTGATAGCTCTAGTAGAGCAGAGTTAATGCTAGTGACAGTGCAAGCTGGGGACTCAGCAGCAAGCAGAAAGCAATGATGAATCCAGGAACATGGCTTGGGGTAATTCTAACGAGAGGATAGAAAGTGTGGAGGGTTGACTCTAAGAATAGCAATGTATGGCTACAGTTTAGTGACAGGGAGGGCATTGAGAGAGCTCCAAGAAGTATCTCGAATAGAGATTAAGATTATTCCGAGATTTATTTGGTGAGGCCAGACACCCAGAGTGCGGTTTACCACCCAATAATTACCAAGGGACAAGGGGCGGTGTCAACCTACTAAACCTTGTTTGGTATGCACTGGTGACTTAACTTCGTATCCCTTGTCTCTGGCTAGCCCCAACCTACACATCATACTGAAAAACAATAGAGCTCACCCTGAACGACACAGAAGACCATGATAGAGATGCATTTGGCAATCCACCTGCATGTCATACCCTCCAGCACTTCTCATAATATACAGCGGAAACTTACAAACAATGGCTGTACATAAGGAAACAGTTTCTCACTTCAAATGAACTACTATACCTTAGGGCAATAGTGTTTGACTCTGTGCCCCCAGATAAGATAGACCAAACATTTCAGATATGGCAGAGACACGGATAAGGTATGCCTCCCAGCTGATCTCCCTGACAAGAATTCTACCATTTGTGGCACAACAAGCCACATATCTCCCCTACGCACAATTTCATAGATACCTCCTATTGCGTTCCTACCTTGAGATACGAGAGGAAAGCCTGACCCTGCTGGCAGAGAAACCAACCCCCGTTATACAGCTCCTTCAAGCCTATATTGCAGGAAATATAGGAACACATGCATAAGCTTTGCCTATAAGACCCTGCAGGCTAGTGTTAAGGCCAACACTGTCAATATTCTATTTAGATGAAATGAAGAACTAAACACCTCTTTTACCTTGAAACAATGGCATAAATATACCTCACAAGTACAGAGAATTACAGGGGTCCTTTACTGACATGAATATGCATGAAAATGCCAGGTACGCTATTTCAGAACACCAGAAGTGATTGTAAAATATATAAGCCTGCAGGCTGCTGGAGAAACTGTGAGACTCAAAGGGCGAGCCACACACATATATTATGGGCATGCCCCAGATTACACTGCTACTGGCAAAAGGTAACCCAAGAAATAGAGCTTATTTTTGACTGCCCAAATAAAGTAACACCCTCACTTGTATTAATGGCCATCCCACCTGTCCAGCTGAAAACTAACATGCAAACTTTAAAGCTTATTAATACCTTTATCCTCACAGCAAAAAAAAAAAAAATTACCAAATTATGGAGCACTGAGACCATACCCTCCAAAACCATGTGGAGAGAGATCTTCACTGAACTCTGTAGGATAGAAAGAATATTCGCTAGACTTCTAAACTGAATCCCACAATTCAAATTTAAATGGCAAAAATGGGTGCTACACCAACTGAACACATGCCCGGAATTTGTGTCATAACAGAGACTGGCCCACACCCTCACTAACACCCTGCCCCCTCTCTCTTCTTCTCTTTTCTATGTTCTATTAGCTATGTCTTAACTTTCTATAGTAGCCTACATCACTATTATTAACCAACTGAATGCATTAAAGTATAAAGGGTTAACTACCTGCTAGTAGATCGAATGCCTTCAACAGGAAAAACTCTTGACACTAAAGCTTCGAGTCAACATATCAGGTGATTACGCCACCCATGCACTTACAGCCAACTAAGGATTTTACAGTTCAGTCAAAACCCTCTCATAAAGACATTAAGTGACATTCCTATGCAATATTCTTCATTATGGTAGATAACAAAAATGTTAATGATAACCCTTAATTGTATGTAGCTGTTCAGATCACTGGTTACCTGATTGAACATGTTTTCTCTTTCTCTTTGAAAACGAATAAAAACTATATTATAAAAAAAAAAAGGCATGTGTACCCCACCCCCCACAAAGAATGAACAAGTTACACCATGGGATTCAAACTTGGTTCTTTCACAACTGATTTTCCCCTTTTGAGTCTGTTTTCATCAGAAAGCAAATATTTAACCTGGAAGACTGTTTTTAGTAGCAATCACATCTTCAAGAATGGTCCATGAGTTGCATGCACTTCGTACAGAGCCTAATTCCATGGTGTTTCATAGGGATAAGGTGATACTTAAAGGAGTAGTCCACCCAGAATGTGCAAAAAACATATGTTATGTAGAGTGTTTTGATATGTATGCTAAATCCTAGTGTGTTCTTCCCTCTGTCTGCTATTTGGAGTTTTTCCTAAATTGCCTGCTAGCTGTATGGTAGTTTTTCGACCCCTGGGGATCTCCATAACAAATAGTTTTATTGGCTTACTTTCTCCCAGGATGCCCCCTGTCTCATGTAACAGTGATGTAGCCATGCCCTTAGATTTAGCATGTGTATTGCTTTAAAATTAGTTTAGCAACAGCAGAGCCTTGTAACTTCTTACCCAGTGAGCACAAATGGCAACAGTTGGTTTAGCAGATACATGAGAGCCAGCTAACTGGGGTTTCTGTAAGACAACAGCTACTAAATAGCTCTAATTCATTATTTGTGTTTTTGATGTTACAACACTCCTGCTAGCTAGACCTGATGCACAGAGAAAACAAAAATAGTGAATTAGAGCAATTTAGTAGCTGTTGTCTTACAGAAACCCCAGTTAGCTGGCTCTCAGGTATCTGCTAAACTAACTGCTGCCATTTGTGCTCCCTGGACAAGAAGTTACAAGGCTCTGCTGTTGCTAAACTAATTTTAAAGCAATACACATGCTAAATCTAAGGGCATGGCTACATCACTGTCACATGAGATGGGGGCATCCTGGGAGAAAGAAAGCCAATAAAACTATTTGTTATGGAGATCCTCAGGGGTCGTAAAACTACCATACAGCTAGCAGGCAATTTAGGAAAAACTCCAACTAGCAGACAGAGGGAAGGACACACTAGGATTTAACATACATATCAAAACACTCTACATAACATATGTTTTTTCACTTTCTGGGTGTACTACTCCTTTAACACAATATGTCATTTTTACTGAATGTGGTTTCTTCATTTCACACGAATCAATCCGTAACATTGCCTGTGTTATTTCCAACACCTCACTCCAGTGCCACAGTGGCAGCATTAAATAACAAGTAAACAACGTACTATAGTTTGCCCTAGTGCCTTCAAACTAATCCTTTCATAGGTTTTGAGACCAAGGGGAACTGGTTTGAATGATGTAAGTGGTTACCTTAAGTATTTTGTTTAACCTTGGTTTCGTGACATTTAAAAACTGCCCCTAAAATGTAAACACACTTGTAAAAGTCCTGCTCCCTGTCATCACCAAGCCAACTGCAAAATGATGTGGATGTCAAACGTGATGACATTATCTGAGTAAGGCCACTCCTTCTGTAACAGTGAATCCCTATGGTGTGTTTTTTGTTAAGCTAGCATATGGAACTAAAGGTTTAACTACTTACATACATCAATATTTATCCTGTTTATTAGAGTCTAATACACAAGTTAAGTATTGATACAGGTAGACAATAGTGGTAGCTAATAGATAACAGGTATAAAATAAAGGATAGTTATCTACAGATGTAATTCTGTAACAAGTCACTGAATGTAAAACATGGCCTTCTTAATCTGAATTTAAAAAAAAAAAAAGCGAGAGATAGTCGGACTGGTGGTGTGGAGGGCTGAGGCGCTGGACGCCTTACCTTGTGTGGTGCCGGCGACCCGTGTTCAGGAGCAAACATGGTTCGCCGGGGGTTGGCAGGGGAGGTGAAGGACTGAGTGTCCGACGGACTGCTCTCCTTCTCCAGGGAGGGTGGTCCACAAGAGTCGGTGCCCGTTCGCCCCCTGGTGGAGGCTGTGGGACAGGGCGCATGCTCTGCCATGGGGATGGAGGGAGTGGATGCATATGCATGCGCACTCCCCTCTGCTGGTGTCCGTGCACACCCCCAGCTGCAGGGAAGAAACACTACCAGAAAAATTAGAGGAGTGGCATCCTGGGTTGAGCGGCTTGATAGCCGTTCAATGGCATCGGCGCCAAGGGGCACCTGTAGGGAGTAAGCTGTAAGGGAGAAAGGGTAGACCCTGGAGTGCGGATGTGGATGGCGGCTGGAATATCAAGAAGGGGTTGCCAAGGAACATTGGGAGCAGACCAGGTGTGCTGAGGAGGAAAAACGTAGTGGCCAAATAAAAAGACAGAAAGAAAGACAGCTCCATGGCGCTAAGCAAGAGTGGATCACTCTGGCCTGTTGGCAGCTGGGGTTTGCACTAGAGACTGGCATGGTGAGTGCCAGAGCATCCCAGGCACCGTTTCATCCTGAGTGGGAAGGAGATGATGTTCTTTTTTTTTTTTTTTTTACTTTTTTTCTTTATCCACCTTCCTGCTCTTGGAGCCCTCTCCTTCCTACCTCTCAACCTCCGATTCCACCTCAGGGATCTGCCCCTAGAGTGCCTCCTTCTCCCCCTGCACAGTGGGGTCTGTCCCGGTCCTGGATGGTACCGAGAGGCTATCATCTAGGGCTAACCGGAGGTATTTTCCTTTTTCTCCCCTAGTTTCCCCTACCTCTGGGACACGGCGCTGGGGCCGAATGTCCCGAGTGATGGCGTGCTGACGACGCCAGAGCACTTCATGCACCGCGACGCCCCTCCCTGACTCCGTTGAATGGAGCCGCCCATCCCTTCAGTTGCTGGTGCTTCCACCGCCATTTATGTACGCGAACGCCGGATGCTCGGTTCCACCCCCTGAGGGAGGAGAGCATCCATTGGGACGCCGATCCTCCTCCCCTGCCGTACCCCCGGGCCACCTGAGTCCGTTTCCAAACCCGGGTCGCCGGCGCAGCATGAGGTGTGGCCTCCAGCGCCTCAGCCCTCGGCACCACTGGGCCGGCACGGGAGATGATGTTCTGATGGAGCTGCTCAGGTGGAGGAGTGTTGGTGGTGCCTTTGTGGAGTACTGGGACATTTAGATATATGGGAGGCAGGTAGAGAAGGGAGAAAAGGCCAGGACAAAAGAGAAACCTAACTAGGCATGCTGGATAACAGTTGCCACTCCCCCACCCACCCCCACTACTCTGCATTACAGCTCCCACTCCTCTCCTGCCACCTCCATTTGTATTTTACCTGCTTAATCCCACCAAGTGATTTTAGGGGGAGCCAACCAGGAAGGGATAAACCTGGGCCGTTATGGAATGCCTGAGGAGGCTGGTGGCAAGCGTCAGTGGCAGTGGGGTTAGACTGTCGTCCAGCAGAGGTGATTGGCATCAGTTAAGGAGTGGGGTAACTTGAATGCCAAGACAGGGCATAAATAGATAAAGCAGTAAAAAAGAGTGACTATTTTACTGCACTACAAAGGTCAGCATTTTCCTGATGTGCTCTGCGTTTCATTTTTCTTTAGGAACAGGTGGGTTCCATCAAGGAGAGGTATGAGCACCGACTCATGTTGAAGCACCTACCACCAGAATTCAGCAGCTTCCTGGATCACATCTCCATGCTAGACTACTACACAAAACCAGATTATCAGGTGAGTCACAGATCTCTCCACACTAGACTACTACACAAAATCAGATTATCAGGTGAGTCACAAGTCCCTTCACGTTAGACTGCTACACAAAACCAGAAGTCCCTCCATGTTAGACTGCTACACAAAACCAGATTGTCAGATGAGTCACAAATCCCTTCACGTTAGACTGCTACACAAAACCAGATTGTCAGGTGAGTCAGAAGTCCCTTCACATTAGACTATTACACAAAACCAGATTATCAGATGAGTCACAAGTCCTTTCACGTTAGACTGCTACACAAATCAGATACAGTATCAGGTGACTCACAAGTCCCTCCATGTTAGACTACTACACAAAACCAGATTATCAAGTGAGTCAGAAGTCCCTTCATGTTAGACTACTACACCAAACCAGATTATTAGGTGAGTCATGAGCCCCTCCATGTTAGACTGCTGCACAAAAGCAGATTATTAGGTGACTCAGAAGTCCCTCTGTGTTAGACTACTACACAAAACCAGATTATTAGGTGAGTCACAAATCCACCATGTTAGACTGCTACACAAAACCAAATTATCAGGTGAGTCACAGTTCCCTTCACGTTAGACTGCCATACAAAACCAGATTATTAGGTGAATCATAAATCCCTCCATGTTAGACTAATATACAATGTCAGATTATCAGATGAGTCATAAATCCCTTCATGTTAGACTGCTACACAAAACCAGATTATCAGGTGAATCATAGGCCCCTCCATGTTAGAACAGATTCAGAAGCAAATGGTTTGAGATCTTTTATTGGACCAACATAGATGTTCCATGGTGCCCCACCTCCACTTGCCCCCTGTACTACCCAGCAGAGACTCAGTCCCTGGCCTCTCCCCCTCTTTCCTGTTTCTAACACTACTGTGCCCACACTTAGTGCTGTTACTTACAATGTTAGACTCCTGTGTACTAGTGAAATTTACAATGTTTGACTCCTATGTACTAGTGAAACCTAGATTCATATGTATTAGTTAAATTTAAAAGTATGTACAACCCTCTGTAACTTTATTTTGTAATCCACTGCTGTGCTATGTGTTATGTTGTCTGTATCTGTTCGTTTAACTGACTCGGAACCTTTAAAAACGAGTCTTTGACTCAAAGGTATTAATCCGAAACTGAAATAAATAAATAAATAAGAAAACAGTGTCTAAGCTTTCGGACCAACCAAGTCCTTCCTCGGAGATTTATGACCATCAGGTGAGTCACAAATGCCTCCATGTTAGACTGCTACTCAAAACCAAATTATCAGGTGAGTCACAAGTCCCTGCACATTAGACTACTACACAAAAACAGATTATCAGGTGAATCACAAGTCCCTTCATGTTAGACTTCTACAGAAAACCAGATTTTTCAGGTAAATCACAAGTCCCTTCATGTTAGACTTCTACAGAAAACCAGATTATCAGGTAAATCAGAAGTCCCTCCATGTTAGACTACTACGCAAAACCAGATTATCAGGTGAGTCACAAGTCCCTCCATGTTAGACTACTACACAGAACCAGATTATCAGGTGAATCACCATTCCCTCCACGTTACGCTGCTGCACAAAACCATACTATCAAGCAAGTCAGAAGTTCCTCTATGTTAGACTGCTACAGTAAACCAGATTATCAAGCGAGTCAGAAATCCCTCTGTGTTAGACTGCTACAGTAAACCAGATTATCAAGCGAGTCAGAAGTCCCTCTGTTAGACTGCTACAGTAAACCAGATTATCAAGTGAGTCAAAGTCCCTCTGTGTTAGACTGCTACACTGAACCAGATTATCAAGTGAGTCGGAAGTCCTCTGTGTTAGACTGCTACACTGAACCAGATTATCAAGCAAGTCAGAAGTCCCTCTGTGTTAGACTGCTACACTGAACCAGATTATCAAGCGAGTCAGAAGTCCCTCTCTGTTAGATGGCTACACTAAACCAGATCTTTTTAATTTGCTGTACTTTTGTACTCCTAAGAACTGGCCCCTGTGCCCAGCCCCATCATCCACCCCCTGGGATTTACCTGATCTGGAGGTATGCCCTTGAATATTGCCGCCTGGCGGGCCTTTGTAGCCCTTTTCCTGTCGGATGACGATATACGGCTTTGGAGGTGCCATTGGTCAGTGGTGCTGGACCTGTGATGCAAGGCTGGCGGCATCCTGCATGGCCCAAAGGTTTTTCTGTTTGCTTCCTGGGAGGCGGGTTGTGCAGTGACGTCAGGGGTGCATACGCCAATGTCTGCCCTACCTAAAGCAACTGCTTGTGCCAGCTGTAGGACCGCTGGCCTCCACCAGGGGTCAGATGAGCGCCAAGAGCATCCCCACCCTCTTCCCCTAGAGGAGGAGAGAAACATAGAAACAGAATTTGACAGCAGATAAGGACCACTTGACCCACCTAGTCTGCCCGTTTCCCTACCTAACGGATAAGCTGCAGATCCTAGTTAACCAACAGCCTACTTCCTCCTACCCCCCACTAGAATTGCCTTATGTCTGTCCCATGCATTCTTGAATTCCCTCACTGTTTTTGACTCTACAACCTCCTCAGGAAGGCTGTTCCATGTATCCACAACCCTCTCTGTGAAGGAATACTTCCTCACATTACCTCTGAGCCGTCCCCTCTCTATCTTCAAATTGTGCCCCCTTGTTTTTGCACATCTCTTTTTCTGAAAGATGCTACCCTCTTGGACTTTGTTGATTCCTTTGAGATATTTGAAAGTTTCTGTCATGTCCCCCCTCTTCCTCCTTTCCTCGAGGCCATACACCTTTAGTTCCTATAGTCTTTCTTCATATGTCTTCTGATGCAGACCCTGCATCATTTTGGTTGCCCTCCTCTGGACAGCCTCCACCCTGTCTATGTCTTTGCGGAGATGGGGTCTCCAGAACTGTACACAGTACTCCAGATGTCTTACCAACTGTCTGTACAGAGGTTCAACAACTTCCTGTTTTCTACTGGTGATGCCTCTCCCTAGGCATCCCAGTATCCCCCCAGCCCTTCTTACTGCCTTCTCACATTGCTGGAGAGTAGTCTGTAGGACATTGTCTTTCTTCTGAACCCAGGTCATCAGCATTACAAGCAGTAGCACTACCACTGGGCCGGCCGATTACACTAAACCAGATTATTAGGTGTGTCAGGAGTCTCTCTATGTTAGACTGCTACACAAAACCAGATTATCAGGTGAATCACAAGTCCGTCCGTGTTAAGCTACTACACAAAACCAGATTCTCAGGTGAATTGCAAGACATTCCATGTTAGACTACTATACAGAACCAGATTATCAGGTGAATCACAAGTCCCCCCATCTTAGGCCCTGTATACACTCAAGTTCTTGTAACGTTACCAGCAGTCGGTAACGTTACAAGAACAGCAAACATAGTTCGCGTCACACTGTAACATGGTAAAACCGTGCTACAAATCGTGTTAAAAAAACATGCCTGAAACCTGATCAGAGCAGGTTTCAAGCATGGTTTCAGACCAAAACAGTTGCCTTAAACTGTGCTTACAGTAGTGTGGATGCAAACTGTGCTGTAACACAATTTAAGGCAACTTATGTAACTTTTCTATAGCCCTGCAATTCAGCCACGAGGAAAAGGGGGGGACTTGCACATACCAACCTGTCAGCTGTGAGCCCTTGAACAGCATGGCACAGTTTTCATGCTGAACTGTACCGTGTCCCGCTATGAGTATCCCGGTATGCATTGCAGCACCATATGCTTTGCAGTTCTGCCCAATCATGCCTGGGAACTCAACAGGCAAGCACGGTTGTCGGAGCGCAGTGTGGACACTCCGACAATCGTGCTCAAACTCGGAATTAAAAAGTTTTAGAAAATGTTTTGAAAACCCCATGACAGTGTGGACAGGGCCTCAGACTACTACACAGAACCAGATCATCAGGTGAGTCCGAAGTCCCTCCATATTAGACCACTACACAGAACCAGATTATCGGGTTAGTTAGAACTTCCTTTATGTTAGACTAAACAAAAAAACAGATTCTAGCACCCCAAACCTGACATGGAATCATTCCACAAGATCCCCTTTTCAAATTTATGGAACCCCTGGGGACTGACATTCCTTTACTGCTGTTGTGCACTCTTAACTCTGGCACCAAAACCAATAACCTGTGGCTTTTCCCCCACAGGTGGGACCTCAGAAAGTGACCACACCTCTTAGGACATACTTTGTTTGATCGAACAGGAGACCGGCAGGAGGAACCAGTGAGGGGGAGGTGGGCCAGGCAGCCCACATGAGCATGGTGGGATGAGAGGACTTTGTCTGCCCCAGACCACCCATCTGTTTGTTTTATACAGTAATCACATCCCTTTTACATTCCACAATGCATGCCTCAATGGAGTTACCCAGAATTTAGCCTATTCAGGCCACCGGATATCGGATGAGCTTCACTTGTCCTTTGCGTTCCCCAGTCTGCCCAGGTCAGAGCTTGACACCGCCTCATATCACACTAAGCGAATGGGTGCGTCTGATGCTAAGTTTATGTCTGTTCTTTGAAGTGGATAACCACTGAATTGGCACACGGCAAGTACTTCAGTGTGCTCCACACCAGTGAGTTAGAAACTGAAACTGCTGGGCCTGTGTGCTGTTAAATGCAGCAACCATTATTAGCCTGCAGTATCCTATATACAACCGTGGACCATGGAAGCACCGGTCTCAATGAGAGGAATGTTAGCCAGAACACTGGATCTTATTCTGAGAGGGCTCTTGCAGTAGGTAATTACAAATAGGACTGAAGCCGGCAGGCATCAGGACACCACGGAAAAATTTATTGCTAGCAGTCTCTGGCAGGGGACCGCCCCCACGTCAGGTGATCGACGTCGGGCGACATCAGTATAAAGGGGCGGTCCCACACGCCTGCCTTCCAGTTCTTTCCTGCCGTTAGCTCGTGCAGCACCTCACGGTTAAGTTCACTGCTTCATAGTCAATCGTTGGTAGTTTTACCACCTATTTTCTACTGTTTTCACGAGTTTCGTCAATCTTACCTACAGCTGCCATGTATATCGTCCCCGACTCCCTCTGAGCACAAGAACAAGTGCGATTCTTGCGGCACCCAGCTCCTGCATAAGGGCGGACATTCCCAGTGCCCTTTTTGTCTAGGCCTTGATCATCCCATCGAGAAGTGCCAACTCTGCCAGCAGTTTAATGCGCCACCCGAAGCGGAGGCAGCAGTCCCTGGAGGCCACGTTCTTAAACAAAAATGACCTCCATGGAAAGGAACTGAAAAACTCCGGCGGGCTTGACTTCTCCGAGCCTACCACAAGAAAAACGCAGGGACTCTCGCCAGTCGCCACGACCTCGGCTAGGGTCGTGGTGCTGCAGGTAATGCCTCCCCCAGGAGGCAGTTCAGCGGCGGCCATCTTGGACGTTTCTGAGGCGGCATCAACCCTCCCACCAGGCACGGGCTACTCGGGAGCTTCCGGGTCTAAGGAGGCAGCCGCTGTCAGTAAGGTCGTCGCCATGTGGCCTTCTGGTCCGAGCGGCCCTGATAAGTGGGACGTTGGCTCCTCCGACGCCCGCTCGGGTAAGGCCGTTAAGACGCTTGACCCTCCGGGGCAGTGCACGGCCTCCAATGCGCCTGCCAAGGCTGCCCCTCCTTCGTGGCTTTCCTCGGGCGCTGGGTCCCATAAGTCGAATGCCAGCTCCTCTGACGTCCGCCCGATCCCACTGATAAGACGGACGTCTGCTCCTCCGACATTCGCTCGGCGTTAGAGCTGATGCTGGACCCTTCGGGCCTATCCGTCGTCCTGAGCTCGCCACAACGCTCGTTACATTCCGAGGCACCAGTGTCTCCTTTGCTGGATCCCGGGGATGGTAATCCTTCTTCCCCGTGCGAAACGGAGGAGGTGGGTATGCTACTGATGGGTCTCCCTCCTGCTGGGCCGGATGACCCGACGCTGGATCCTCAGACACCAGTGCCGGCCTACCTGACGCCCAACAATATCCCATTGCCGGACGCCACCCTACACCAGGCCTCCCATTCCAGGCCCACGCACTGGGCCGTTTCTGGGACTCTCTGCTCCTGCAGACCCATCCCCCTGGGTATCCAACGCCATCCTACCCAGGCCCGCAGTATCCGACATCCCAATACTCGACGCCGGCCTACCCGACACCGCAGTACACGGTGCCTCAGTACCCAAAGCCAGGCTTCCCGCCGTCAGGATAAGGATACGCGCCTTACGGATACCCTCAGTATCCATATCACCCTCCTCCACTGCCCCCTCAGCCCCCGGTGGACTTGAAGGAGACTCTGGCTTCCTGGTGGGCTGAGGCCAAGGCTCAGCTCACTAGGGAGGTAGAGAGCCATCTTCCGACGTCAGTCCCAGTTCCGGACCCCCTACGTCGGAGGCGAGAGACCCCCTCTCCACCTCCGGATACCAGAGGCGAGCCGTCCGGTTCCAGGGCAAGGCAGGATACTGCCTGAGGGCTGCCCAGGTTTGTTCCTCCCCCCACACCGGGAGGAGGAGGAGTCTTCTTCCTCTTCATCCTCCTCGGAGACCTCGGATGACTTTGGTTGTTCCAACCCGGACAACGAGCCACGCACTGTGGACAAGTCCAGGCCAAGGACTCCTCCGAAGTCTCCTCCGGAGGATCCTTCCTTTATGGAGTTGCGTACAAACCATGCAGTTCATCAGTGGCATTCCTTAGAGCCGGATCCACAGCGTAAGAAATCGCTGCGCACCTGGATCTGCCCGAGACCGCTCCTACCTTGGTGCCACCCTGGATTGAGCCTCATGCCGACCTTGTCTCCACTATTTGGAAGCAACCGTCGGCATTAGCCCCTCTTCCTAGGAAGTCGAACAGGCTTTATCAGGCTCTGGAGGGTGTTGACTCTAAATTCACACCCTCAAGCTGATTCAGTCGTGATTAGCGCTGCTCACAGCCAGATGGCTAACCCCAAGCACTTGAGCTCATCGCCACCCGACAAGGAATCCCGCCTTCTGGACCAGTACGGGAGGAAGGTCTATGCTTCTTCCAATCTGGGTATAAGGGCCCTGAATTACGTTGGTCATATGGGGGATCACCAGAAGGTGATCCTCAGCAAGGTGGAGGCTAAATTGGACTCCCTTCCTGAGTCTCAGACGAAGCAGGAAGCGGCTGATCTAGTCTGGTCTGCATGTTTGGCCAGTTGTAACATGCTTTGTGCTGTGTACAACGCAGTGGACGCAGCCAGTCGGAGCTCGGATTTTGCCATGGGTTTGCGGCGTCATGCCTGGCTCCGGGTGTCAGGTTTGGTCCCGGAGGTGCAGTCTGCTATCCAGGACGCTCCCTTTAGGGGTTTAGTGCTGTTCAGTGGTGATGTCAAGGACATCACTGATTTGCTGGAGAAGGGTACTGCACTTAAGTCTGTTGACTCCATGTACAGACCCCCTCAGGCTCAGCGTCGTCCCTTTTGCAGATGTTCTCAGCAAAAGGCAGAACCTCAGGGAAAGCGAACCAACAAACATCGGGCCCTTCAGCTGCAGCCCCCACCCAAAAAGCAGTGGGGCTTCAGCTGCAACGCTGCCTCACACCTCCTGACTCCTTTCATGTCCCATAGCCTCTGGGCCTTCCAGAGGAACCTGTAGGAGGGAGATTCTCCTTCCATCTACCAGTTTGGGAGAGGATCAGTTCAGACACTTGGGTGCTCCAGCTGATCGCAGGAGGACACTCAATAGAGTTTCTTCGGAAACCTCCTCAAAACCCCCCCCCCCCAGGTCATCTTACTCCCCAGAACACCTTCTTCTGGTTCAGGAAGAAATATCCTCCCTTCTTCTGAAGGAGGCGATAGAGCCCGTTCCCCCCCCAACTTTGGGGGATGGGTTACTACTCCCATTTCTTCCTGGTTCTGAAAGAAGTCAGGAGATGTGAGGCCGGTTCTAGACCTCAGCTCCCTGAACTTGTTCGTGGAGTACAAAAGGGTCAGGATGCTCTCTCTGCAGAGTCTTCTGCCCCTTCTTCGGCTGGGACAGTGACTGTGTGCTGTGGACATGCAGGATGCTTACCTGCATTTCAGCATTCTCCCTTCCCACCGCAGATACCTGCTTTTTTCGTTCCAGGGGGGCCACTGCCAGTTCAGGGCCCTCCCATTTGGTCTTTCCTCGGCGCCCTGAGTATTCACCAAATGCCTTTCGTGGTAGCGCTCACCTGCAGCTCAGGGGTTCATGTTTTCCCGTACCTGCACAACTGGCTCCTGGTGGCCTCATCCAGGGAGGGGCTCCTGTGCTTCCTTTCCCTTACCCTGCAGGTTTTCACCAGCCTGTGTATTACCGTCAACTAGGCCAAATCCCATCTGATCCCATTCCAGAGGCTCCAGTTTATCGAGGTGATCCTGGATATGACCTCCAGCATGGCATTCCTGCCACTGGAAAGGGTGGCCACACTCCAGGCTTAGGTCAGCCTGTTGTCCAACCGCAGGTGGGTCAGTGCCAGGTCGGTCCTTTGCCTCCTCAGGCTCATGGCGGCTGCTATTGTGGCAGTCCCTCGCACTCGGCTTCACATTAGAATCTCTCAGTGGACACTTCGGTCTCTGTGGGATCAGTTGGTGGATGACCTAGATCAACTAGTTCTGGTATCCAGTCCCATGGCTCAGGACTTGCAATGGTGGATGGTTCAGGAGAGCCTTTGCCAAGGAGTTCCCTTCTGCCTTGCTCCCCCCTCCCAGACGCTGACTACAGACGCCTCGGACGAGGGTTGGGGAGCCCATTTGAGGTCTCACAGGACCCAGAGCTCCTGGTCCAGGCTTGAGAAAACATTCCACATCAATGTGCTCGAGCTTCGGGCCGTACTGTATGCTCTTCAGGCTCTGCATCTGTATCTGCTCCCCGGGCATCTGGCTGTCCAGACGGACAACATATGTGTGGTCTGGTACATCATCAAACAGGGAGGAAATGTGAGTTTGGGATTGGGCAGTGCAGCACAACCTTCACCTCACAGCAATTCACATCCAGGGGGTCGAGAACACGTTGGCAGACCACCTCAGTCGGTCATCTGGTCATGCTCATGAGTGGGAACTGGATCAGTGGGTAGCAGACGATATCTTCCTACATTGGGAAACACCATAGGTAGACCTGTTCGTGTTTCCTCACAACGCAAAACTTCCCGACTTCTGCTCGCTCGCTCCAGGGCGCGGCATTTTTTGGAGAGATGCGCTGTGTGGAACACCCTGCCAGAGGAAGTGGTGGGGGCTGAAACAATCACGGGATTTAAGAATGCATGGGATAGACATAAAGGAGTTCTGGAGGTCAAGGGTAAGGTGCAACAGACTTCTAGGAAAACAAACTGAACTTACAAGCTCAAATGGGCAGACTGGGTGGGCCATAGGCCCTTATCTGCCGACACTGTCTATGTATCTATGTATCTATGTGTCTAGACTGGAAGGGCAGATTCATCTATGCCTTCCCCCCCCCCCGATCCTGAGGGTCTTACAGAAACTCGGCTCAGAAGGAGCTCACATGATCCTAATCACTCCTTTCTGGCCCAGGCAAGTTTGGTTCTCTCTTTTGCAACAGTATTCAGAGGAACCTCCGCTTCCTCTTTCTCTGTCACATCTTTTGCTGACCCAGGATCAGGGGACCCTGGTCCATCCAGGCCTCAAGTCCCTTTAGTTGCACGTGTGGCTCCTGCAGACGTAGCTCAAGCCCGATTCGGGGTTTCCCCACTGATGGCTGAGATTCTGGTGGAGGCCAGAAAGCCCTCCGCTAGATCTACCTATGCTATGAAATGGAAACAGTTCTCTATTTGGGCCGCTTCCAAAGATTTCGAGCCATTCCCTTGCTCTGTTGGGAGGCATTTGGATTACTTGTGACACCTCTTTGATCTGGGTCTCAGTCATTCCTCTCTGAAGGTTCACATGGAGGCCATCTCGGCTTACCATGTTCCTTTTGGGGATAGGACTTTTGCGCAGCTGGAAGTCTCCAAGACTTTTCTTAGAGGGGTCCTCCACTTGAGACCCCCAATTTGGGTTCCTGCACCTCCTTGGGATTTGAATTTTATCCTTGAGAAGCTTACTCTGCCTCCTTTCGAGCCAGCAGCCTCAGCAGACCTAAAGTTCCTTTCATGGAAAACTCTCTTTCTTGTTGCCATTATTTCTGCTCGAAGGATTTCCGAGCTCCAGGCCCTCATGTGCAAAATCCCATATTTGATTTTTTACAAGGAACATGTTGCTCTGCGTACCAACCCTAAGTTTCTCCCCAGGGTGGTAGCGGAATCTACGCTGAATCAATCAATGGAGCTGCCTGCTTTCTTTACGCAGCACTCCAATCAAGGGGAGTACCTCTTGCATACTTTTAATGTTCACCAAATTCTGAGATACTACACCACCAGGACGAAGTATCTCAGAAAGACTGATCAACTGTTTGTCTCTTTTGCTCATAAAAGAGAAGGCAATGCTGTTTCTAAGCAGTGCCTATCTAAATAGTTGGCTCATTGTATCACTTTCTGTTACAAGTACAACAAGACCCAGCCAGGTCAAGTCAGAGGCCACTCCACCAGAGGGGTTGCTGCCTCTGCTGCTTGTTTCAAGAATGTGTCAGCGGGCCGGCCCAGTGGTGCTGAGGGTTGAGGCGCTGGACGCCACACCGCGCACTGCGCCGACGGTCCAATCGAGAGCGAGCCCAGGAGTCAGGGCCTGCAGGGGAGGGTAGATGGATTGGCGCCTTTGGGCAGTTCTCCTCTCTGGGTGGGAGGGTTAGGATGCCGGTGCTCTGGTGACCCCCGGTGGAGACCGGAGGCACCATCGAGCTGCGTGGCTGACGCAGGCAGGGTTGCCGTACGCCTTGGCGTCAGACATGCACCACACGGGGAGGAGGGGGATCTCAGGCTAACCACAATAAATACCCCTTCAGCCCTGGATCGGAAACGGCCCTGCCAGTGCCACACTCCCATGCTGGTTCACCGCCACTGCCCCCCAGGGTCTCCCTGGGTTGTCCTCCCCCGACCCGGGGAACCGTACCGAACTTGAAGATGGCAGGGAACACAGCGGGCGGTGGGAGCAAGCTAGTGAGTGCAGTGGCCTGAGAGGTTCCAGACTGGGGCTACAAATAGACTTGGGGAGAATGTCAGCAGCAGACATCTATGCAGCCTCAACTTGGACTTCTGTCCGTACCTTTACAAAACATTACAGTTTGGACATTGCCTCTCGCCGTAGAGTGGGCTTCAGGTTGGCTGTTCTGCAAGGTCTTCTTTCCTAAGACCTTCACAGCCAGAGGGTCTACTTTTGGGTAGTTTCCTCCTCCTGTTTGCTTCTTCTTGTTCCAGACTGCTTGGGACTGAGTCCGTCTTGTAATTACCTACTGCAAGAGCCCTCTCGAAGTGATAGTACAGTTACGTAAGAACTTACTAACAGTAGATCTTCGAGAGAGGCTCTTGCAGTAGGTAATGCCTTCCCGCCCTCATCCCCCTAAGCTTTTTCAGCTCCTTTTCCAGGGAAGGAAACATCCGCTTCTCTCTCGTCTTGCCTTTTTGGCCTTTGGCAGGAAAGAACTGGAAGGTAGGCGTGGGGGACTGCCCCTTTATACTGACATCACCTGACGTGGGGGCGGTCCCCCGCCAGAGACTGCTAGCTAGACATTTTTCCGTGGGGTCCTGATGCCTGCCGGCTTCAGTCCTATTTGTAATTACCTACTGCAAGAGCCTCTCTCGAAGATCTACTGTTACAGTAAGGTCTTACGTAACTATACTTTTCTGGGATCGTGGCTATGTTGTTTTATCCGCACTTCTTGGTAGGTACCTTGCCGCTTTAAGATGTGCCGGAGCTGGCCAGACGTAAAGGAACCCTCCTTCAAGATGGTCAACGAGTCAGCCTTTTTCTGGATACCAGTTACGCTACTCGCCAGAAGCGGCAACAATTTTGATGGAGTTAGGGCGATGTTGCGAGAGGCCTCGATTTCTCATGGAATTATATTTCCAGCATGACTTTGGATCACACATCGCGGGAAGGTTTACTTATTCTCTGACCTGGCTGATGCCTTGAAGTGGGGCCATAAGACTGCTATCCCACCAGCACACCAGTCCGATTCGGAACACCAGTCCTCAGAGGATGAAAAATCCTGAACCCTTAATAGTTTTCAAAAACGAGTGGCGGGTGAAGCCACAGCAGGTACTTTTCGCAGCCTGTAGCTAATACTATGTAAGTATACTGTTCTTATCGGACGATAATCTAACCTGCAAGCTCACTGCCTCATGTTAAGGGGTTAAGATGTGTTCAGGACATTTTTTCATTTCCAATTTTACCAGATTGACTTTGGCCTGTTCCCTCTAATAAATATTAGAGACTGCAACTTTCCCAGAATGATAAATAAGAGACCAGATGTTAATGGGTCTATTGTTTTCTCCTCTATTAATCTCTTTTGGTAGGTTATAAATATTTGTCAACTAAGCGCCTAGATATCTACATTCTAGTACATCAGAAATGGTTTGCACATTATTTGTGCTCTTCCTAGCGATTGCATGGCATCCGGTACCATATTATATGGTGAAGGACTTTGGACAGTACTTTTATACTTTAACATAATTTCCATGCTACTCAGGGGCTTCATTACAGCAATGGTATTATACTGCTTTGGAGTTCCCAGAGAAAATAATTTTATTTTACTCTATGTTGATTCCTTCCAGATGATGTATCTTTAAAGCACTAGATGGTTAATATTGATCTTAAGAGGCGTGGCGCCCTCTATGGATGTAAACA
The DNA here is from genome assembly GCA_016271365.2 of Neoceratodus forsteri. Lineage (NCBI taxonomy): Eukaryota > Metazoa > Chordata > Ceratodontiformes > Ceratodontidae > Neoceratodus > Neoceratodus forsteri. The sequence continues at coordinate 1,023,501,833 of CM028134.1, forward strand.
ATGATATATGTTATATCCGTGCTTGGTAAAAAAAAAAAAAACTGTATGTTTGCTTTACTACAACATAAAACATAAAGTAAAAAAAAAAAAAGGATGTGCCGGAAAGTCTTCAAGTTGGCTCCTCCTGCCCACCCAGGTGGTATAACCCTTGACTCCACGCCATGATGCCAGATCTTCCTTTCTGCTAGAAGGTTCGTGTTCCCTCCTTAGCGCTTCCACGTGTAGTAGGCCTTGGCTCTAGAATCTTTGGATTCGCTTCCAAAACTTATTTTAAAACTCTCTTGAGTTTTGTCTTCGCCTTCTTCTCTCGCTACCGTGAAGGAAGACAAATCGGTTCCTGGGTTTCACCAGTGCCCCTGTGGGCAGAAGATGTCTCGCACCGATCCTCATGCATCTACTGCCTGGGACACGACCACAGTCCGCAGGCTTGCGATCACTGTCAGTCCTTTTCACCTTTGGTTCTGGAAGACCGCGCTGCCTGACTTCAACTGAGGCGACCAGAAAAGCATTACTCGCCGGTTAAATCCAAGGATGCCTGTTGGGTGGTCTCCGCAGCTGCGGGTCTGCCGAGCAGCTGGAACAGCGTAAGGCCTTCGAGGAGGAGGCGGCAGTGGCCGCGGCAGGCTCCTCTTCGGCTTTGGCCTTCATTCCGCTACAACTGGGATCCTTTTATTCGGCTTCCTTCAAGTAGTTGTGCCAGTCTCTCTCTACCAATGTTTCACGCTCTCAGAAGGAGGAGTCAAAAAAGGACAAGTTTCTCTTACAAACATACGATTTTAAGAAAGAATGAATTGGTCCAGGGGTCAGGAGCAGTAGTCCTGGAGCCTGGTGTTTCTCATATTTCCCTTGAGTTCTTAAAAACACTCTCAACACAAGGAGCCAATGCGGCTGCTTTACTTTGACAGTGTGATATATAGGTCATATATTGAACAACCTCTGTACCATCTATAACAATTCTGATAACAAAATACACCTTAATGTAAACCATCGTAAACAAGACTGCCAACTCAGTTACTGACCTTAGCAGTGTGCTGCACTCCACTTTTCACATGGCATAACAATGGAAGATTAAAAATGATCTTGTCTCGAACAAGTGTAAAACAAATTATGGTATTTTCAAGCAGAGCGCGGTTCAACACCCAAAACCTCAAACTACTTAACGGTCCCCAGCTAGAAACCGTAGAAAGCTCCAAGTACCTCGGGTTATGGTTGGACGCACAGTTATCCCATAATGAACACATCTCCACAGGGAAGGATCTACAGTTGTCCCATAATGAGCACATCTCCATAGGGAGGGACACAGATTTGTCCCATAATGAGCATGTCTCCATAGAGAAGGACCCACAGTTGTCCCATAATGAACAGAAGTTGTCCCAGTGATCACATCTCCATAGGGAAGGACCCACAGTTTTCCCGTACTGAACACATCTCCATAGGGAAGCACCCGCATGGAGTCGTCCATAACGAACACACATCCATAAGGAAAGCCCTACAGCTGTACTATAATAAACATACCTCCATATTTAAATTGCATAGCAGAAACTTGGCCTTCTGAGCAGCTGCCTTGATCTGAGGACCAGCATGTTATTACAAAAACAGCCATTGCCACCAACTCTGGATTATGTCAGTGAGATGTACAAGTCAATTGGTCCAGCAACCAAATAGAATTGCCATAACTTTTAAAAGCATGTAAATTCATCATTGTCTGTAATAGACTTGATATATCAGTGCGATCTTGCAAGCAATACCACACACTTCTGTATGTGGATGACATGATACTTTACCATAGTGCCAAGATCCCTGCTTAGATGCCTTCTGTCATCACAGATTAATTGAATGCCACTCAGAGCTGGTTCCTAATTAATAGGCTACTAGTCAGTGCCAGAAAGACCAAGGTCATGTTGTTTGTTTCCAAGCCTAGGTTTAGTAAATTGGTGTTAGTTACTAAACCACTCAATATCCTGCCGATAAGACACCCTCAAACTAATTACGTCTTCTAAGTGTTTTGAGTATCGTCCTCTACTCCTCCTTTTTTTTTTTAAATATTCTTTTTATTATTCATATTTTAACTTATATACATAAAGGTTTTCAGTTGTGATTTTATACAAAGCATTTACAACTGGTCCAATTAATACAGATAATTTCCAGGGTTCATTTAGTTCCTCTACATAAGATCCAATATTTATTACAGCCAGTTTATTACTCCCATGAGAGTTACAATCTAGTTATGCCCTATCTTAAAATTCCATAGGCGTCTTAACTTACATGGAAATATGAGTTGGTCAGTCTCCGGTGCATCGAACTTTCCCCTCTTAGATTTCTCACTCTGGTCAGTCTAAGCAGGTCTGATCTTCCCTTCCCATTCCTCTACTCCTCCTTGACCTTCTCAGAGCACGTTATGCATATGGTAAAATGTATAAACCAGAAACTGGGAAATCTGAAGGACATTATGACCCCAGACGCAGGCTTGCTATTGCAAGGGATATGCTTCTCCCTTTCCTTGACTGCGGCTTCCCCATCAACATGCAGACTTCCACCTTCAGTCTGTCCAGACTGAACACAGTTTATAATAATATCTGCAGGTAATTGTCCCTTACATCACTCAGCACTGCTCTATTTAACTAGTCCTTCAGCTGGTTCTACCCACAAGTTAGTCATGAATTCCTTCTAGGATGTCTTATAGGCAAGTCCCCACCTCACAGCTTACAACCTCAATCCCAAACCTAGCCACCGCAGCCTCTGGTTCTCCTCTCTGCTGCTTCTTGAAAATCCCCATGCTGCCACACGTATGGGTCAAAATGCCTTATCATTTCCTCCTGCAAATCCCCCACCCCACCCCCACACACACACACCGAATTTGAATGTCGGGAATGAGGCACATGTTTATGAATTCCTGAATTTCTATCTGTGGCCTTCCTTACTGGTGCATTTGTATATATTGTGTTTTGAGTACATTTATTGTTTGGTTATCACGTTCTCACTACAGTCACCTTTTGTCTTGTCACGTTGCATACTTATTGTCCGGTATTTATTTTTTTCTATACCTGTTTCTTTTTTGTTTTGTTTCATTTTTTTGTTAACCATCTTTATGGCCTGTGTCATGCCTGTATAGGATCAAAGTGCCCACCCTGTGAGTGAACAAATTACATTAAATACACACCTACATACATACATACAACCTTTACAGACAGCTGGGTTTTCTACCCCCTGACTTAGATGCAGGATCTCTAGTGGACTACCTTAATTTTCCAACTATCTGTGTAACCTGCTAACGGCAAATTCCAAGTGTACTTCTTAAGATTACAAGTAGGGATGTCACGATAACACGATATGGCGATATATTGAGATACTTACCACTGACGATAATTTATGGTTGTAAAAAGAAACAATGTGATTATTGTGTAGCACAATATATTGTGTGATATACCTTGATAACGTTTCTTAACTTGCTGCTCTGGCAATGTGTCCTTCTCTGGGTGCAACCATAATTTCTAATTCCCCGCCTTTCTCAAATCAGATTTTTATTATTTTTTTTCTAAAATTAGAAATGCTGCAGGTTATCGTAATAATAAATATTTTGTGATATTTTAAAACAAATATCGTGATACCAAAATATCTCAGTCCCCATATTGGAAGGAGCTTATTTGGAAATGTCGTATTTGTTTCTTTAATACCCCAGATAAATCAATAAAGTACCTTCCAGAATCATAAATGGGGTTTGCTGGAGGGCTTGCGAGGAAGCAAGGGCAAAATTATGTGCATATTTTTTGGCATTGTCTGGTGCTCAGTTCTTTTTGGAGGGAGATTGGGACGCGGTTGTCACAGTTGGTGGGACTGGAGCTCACTTTAACTCCAGAGTTATTCCTTTTATAGGTTCTGGCGGATCTTCCCCACCCCACCCCCAGCTGGAAATTTGTTATCTAGGTATTTAATGGCTGCAAAAAATAACTATTACCCATCTCTGGCATAACCCTGCTACTCCAGTGGTTACGCAATGACACAATATAATGAATTAAATATATCGTCTTCAATGGTTAATTGCCCACTGTAGTAGCTGAGCTACACATTTTGAGTTACTTTGGAGGCCCTAGGTATTTTATATTTCACAAGAGAACGATGCATTTCTCACATAATTTTACCATTGCATTGGGTGGTGGTGGCTATAATTAGACTGGGGAATAGGGTTCAGAGGTTTTTGAGGTTTTTTGTGGACTGACCAGGTTGTTCGACAATGGGATCGATTTTGTTATTCTCGATGTAATTCGTTTTATTGGGTTGCTTTAACTTCTCCCCCCATTACTTTTAATATTTTTTTCTTTTTATCTATTTACATAAAATTCAGGGGTAATTGTTTTTGAATGATGTGCAATTCTGGATGTCTTAAATTATTTTGAGTTGATATATTATTGTGTAAGACTGGACTATATATGTTATGAATTCATTGTATTCTGCACCTTTTTATGAACAAATACAAAGTTTTAAAAAAAATATTGTGATACCAAAAATGTTGATATTGTGACGTCTCTAGTTACAACTCAGTGACATCAGAGCAGTTGGTAAACAAACCTTTGCCATAGCGGCTCTCACCACCTGGAACTCTGTCCTAGACAGTATTAAAACTGTGAGTAGTCTTCAGCGCTTCAAGCAAGCAATGGCTGCTCACCTTCGCAGTCACAGCAGTTGCCCTACATAGGTGATTACCATACAGCAGTTATCTCCCCTGACCCTCTATATCCCCAAACTCCTCCCCGCCCTTAAGCCCTAGATCCTGTATATTAACTGTATGAATGCTGTGATGTGTAACCTTCTGTTGTGTATACATTGTTGATCTTCCAGGAATCAGTCTTCACCACTGATTCCTACTAGTGGGTTTTAGCCAGAGGTGCTAGAACCCCATGTGAGCCAGACCTTTCCAGGAGGGTTGGCACAGAGGTAAGCTGCACACATGGGATTGGCTCACGCTGCATGACTTACCTTGGCACCAGCCCTCAACCACCTCAGTTCCTATTTTCCCACCATCGAGTGCGCATCAGTGACGATGTTGCTTGCCTGCCAGGAATCAGAACTTCACGTCTGTATGACAGCAGCATTCAGTTCTTCTCAGCTTTGGTGTTTAAAGTTAGATTTTTTAATTTTTGTGTCAGTTTAGTGATTTTACAAAAATATTTTTTCAGTTTTCTCTCAATGCTACTGAACGTCAACGGTTGACAGCCATGAAGGATGACGTTGGGGAGCCTTCTCAGTCAGGCTGCCCTGACAGCAGGGCCATGTCCCTTCAGCTTTCCTAGTCAGGGAAATGTTCAGACCGTGGGCTGACCTGTGCTCAGAAGGAAGGACCATCCTACCGGAAGCACAGAAGAGCGGGCCCATTCCTGATCCCGGTTGGGCTGTCAGCACTGCTCGGCCTCAAGTTCTTCCTCTTTGCTTTGAAAGGGGAAGAAACAGCACCACTTGAGGTCAGCTTCCAAGAGGTCTGCCTCAAGGCCCTAGGCCTCTGGAGCTAGAGGCCCCTGCCAGCACTGGTGGCATTGCCGGAGGCCACTGGCTCTAGAAGTTCGAGGTTCGGCCTGGAGTCCCCCTCTTTCTATAAGTGGGAGCCCCAGTGTGCCATTCTTTTACTGGGCAGCTCTTCGGAGCAGTGGGTGCAGTGTCAAGCTCGGGTGTCTCTTCTAGCAGAGCTGGTCTCTGCCCCTTCAGGGTCGGTAGAACTGAAGCTGTGGGCAGAGCTCTCATGCCATGTAGAGCATCTGGCTCTGGCAAAAGCACCTGGAACCTTGCCGGTTACTACGCTATTGACTCCTGTCCCACTGGCCACACCTCCACCCAGTGTCACTTAGTAGAACCTGCTAGCTACCATTGCTGGTCACTTCAGTGCCAGCTGGGTCGTTGGTGCTGTGTCAGGTGCCATGTTTGGGACCTATGGGGCCTGGCCTGGTGCCAGTCCAGTCCTGGTGGCAGTTCTGGCACTGCTTTTGGCACCTGGGATCTCCTCGGTGCCAGATTCAGTTCCAGTGCCACCCCTGGCACCAACCGCTTATCTTTTGGGGTTGATGTCATCGGTGTTGCTGGGGACGCATTCTGAATTAGAGGGCCTGCGATCCACCCCCTCTACGATGCTTCCTCTGGGGAAGATGTGGAAGAGGACAAGTCTGACCCCGGTCTCTTTATTTCTGAGGGCAGTGACAAAGACTTTCTTTAACCTGGACTATTCAGACCCTGGCCTTACTTCTGTACCATAGGAGGATCTCACCTTCCAGGTTTTGCTCAGAAATATGCATTCTGCACTCAGTTTTCAGTCTTCAGCCAGTGACCCAGGTAAACGTCTCCATCTCAAGTGGCTAAACTTTTCCACCATTCTGGTCATTTAATTCTTCCTAGCCCACCCGCATTTGAGACCCTGTCTGATATTGTCTGGAGCAAACCTGCTTCAGAGACTTCTGTCTCCAAGCAGATAGAGAGGAAATATGCAGCCCCTGGGATAGACCAGTGTATATTTCTCAACCTGTACCTAATGCTGCTGCTGTTCTTGTTCTTGCCTAGAATGACATGGCCATTCTTCCCCAAGAGGTCACTGCACACCCTGTTAACAAGAAGTCACACAGGTTTGACATCATGGGCAAGAAGGCGTTCGCAGTGGCTAGCCTAGGTGTGTGGATTGCTAGCTTCCAAGGGCATTTTTCCAGATATGAATATACCCTTTGGAGCTTGCTTAAGTCTCTGACAGATTCCAAGACTAATCAAATGATTCTGCTGACTTGCCACACATGGAACTGAGTCCAACAGTCATCAGCTCAAAGCTACTATGGATGCCTTTGACACTTCCTCCAGGCAGGCCTCTCCTCCCCAGGGGGGAGAGGGGGCACCGGACCCAGTTTTACCATCAGTAGGAGTATATTATGACGGACAAGTGGGTCTCCAGGATCATCCCAGTGGAATACGCCCTGGACTTTACAGAAATCTCTCCAGACTATCCACCCAGAAGGCAGCCCTTCTTATCAGCTCATATGTCAGAGCTTCTGGTGCAGGGGATTGCAGGTCTTCTCAGCAGCAGGGCAGTAGAAATAGTGCCAGAGTCAGAACAGAACGCAGGCTCCTGCTCCACTATTTCCTAGTACCAAGAAATCAGGGAGTATGCACCTCATTCTCAACCTCGGAAACCTAAACAAGTTCACAAATCGAGAAAGATTCAAAATGATTTCTCTGGGCTCCCTGCTTCCCTTTGTGAAACATCAGGATAGGTTAGTTTCCTTGGATATGCAGGATGCATACTAGCACATACTGGCACACCCCAGCCACCAGAGATACCTTAGGTTTTGTTGTGCTGAAGCAGCAGTACCAGTTCAGAGTCTTGCCCTTTGAGCTCTCCTCGGCACCTCAAGTTTTTATGAAGTACTTCGCAGTACTTACAGCGCACCTGAGGAAATCAAGGCTCCAGGTTTACTCTTACCTAGACAACTGGCTGATAGCCAGTTCACCCAGACAGGAGACGGAACAGGCAGTGGCCATGACCTCTCAGTTCCTCACCTCCATGGGGGCTCTGCTGGATTTAGAGAAGTCTCAGCTCCAGCTCTCACTGCAAGGCCTGATCCTTTCTACCAGAGAGCAGAATGCAGGCGATTTTGCAGATGGCATGCTACATCATGGAGTACAGAACTGTGCAAACCCACTCCATGAATTGCATGTAGCATCTGATGGCCTCCCCAGTGTTCACAGTGCCCCTGGCACAGTTGCACATGAAAATGACTCCGTGGATGCTCAGTGCACAATGGTCACAAAGATTACATTCTCAGACCTACCCCATTCAGGTGATTAAGTCCCTGGTTCAGTCTCTCATATGGTGGTCAGTAGAGGACAGTCTCCTCCAGGGCTTTTGCTTCTCCCAGCTGGAGCTTCAGTTGACTCTCACCATGGATGCCTTCCTTTGAAATGGGGGGGCCCACTGTCAGGGTCTCCAAACTCAAGGTTTCTGAGACCTGTCAGAGACTCCTCTCCACATCAGTGTGTTGGAGATGCAAGCTGTTTTGTGTGGTCTGCAAGCCCTAGCGGATTTTGTCAGTCACAAAACAGTCCTCTTCATGACAAACAACAAGTCTATGATGTAGTACATCAACAAAAAGGGAAGAAAGCACTCTTACCCTCTCTGCAGATAGGCATTGAGAGTTTGGGAATGGTGCCTGGAACAGGGGATCCTGCTCCAAGCATTTTTTTCTGCCAGGTGTCCAGAACACTCTGACAGACTAGTTCAGTCAAACGGGGATGATCATCACAAGTGGTCACTAGCTCCAGATGTAGTGAGATCGCTGTTCAGCAAGTGGGGCACCCCAGATGTGGACATTTTTTGCACCCTCACTCAGTAACAGACTGCCTCGATTCTGCTCCAAATCCAAGACCTGTCATTTTCTGCCAGGATGCATTTAGACTGCAATTGCAACATCTATTTCTATATGCATTTCCACCAGTCCGTCTAGTACAGAGGGTATTGCTCAAGCCGAAGGCATGCCAGGCAGGATGATATTGGTGGCCCCCTGCTGGCCTCAACAGATATGATTTGCTCTGTTGAGCAGACTATTAGTTGGCAAACCAAGAATTCTTTCATTCAGGATAGACTTGCTGACTCATGGTCACCTGGTCCATCCCAACCTGTGCTCCCTTCACCTTCAGGCCTGGCTTCTGAAGTGATAGAAGTGAAAAGATACAGTGCATCTCAGAGGGTCTCTGAAATGGATATACTATGATTTGCCGATTCCCAAACGTCCGAGCCTTACAGTCCTGGCACTGGCAGCCCAAACCACGGAATCCCAACAGGAGACATCCATACTCCCGAAGGTTGGCACCCCCCAGTAACAGTATATACTAACCCCAGGTCACCATACCATGGGGGAATGTGGCCATCGGGGTCTGCACAATGTCAGGATTCTGTGCTGTGGGCTGCCAGCACCGGAATTGTAAGGCTTGAGCATTTGGGAGTCAGCAATTCGTAGTACTCCCCTTCAAAATACTTTTGTCTGCCCATAAACCTTTCACTAGAAAGGCTTACACAGCCAAATGGAAATACTCTTCCCATCTGGTGCTCCAAAATCAGCATGGACCTCTTTGGGTGACCACCTGACAGGGTTCTAAAGTACTTGCTGGACCTTTCTTATGCTGGCTTACTGTATTCCACAGTTAATTACCATGTGTGTGCTATTTCTCCTGGGCTGTCTATCTTGTGCAGGACATGCTCACCCACAAGTCTTTTGAACCCTTTCGTCATGTGAGTTGAAGTTTATAACTTTGGTCTCGGAGCCTCCATAAACTGTTTTCTACCAAGACAAGGTAGCTTTTTGCACACACTCTAAGTTGTTACTAACAGTGGTGACGGAGTTCCATCTGAATCACCCTGTAGTGCTGTCTATCTACTTTGCCAACATCCAGAATGAAGAAAGAGTGCACTCTCCATTCTTTGGATGTTAAGAAGGTCCTTACATTTTAGTTGGACACAACTAAGGACTTTCAGGCAATCCAAACAACTCTTTTTCTCTTTTGAGTCCCGCTGAAAGCAGTAAAGGCAAACAAGATACTGGGATGCATATCTAGGGGGATCAGTAGTAGGAGAGAGGAGATTATACTGCCCTTGTACAGGTCACTGGTAAAGCTGCATCTACAGTATGGAGTTCAGTACTGGTGCCCGCACCTCAAAAAGGACATGAACCTGCTGGAGAAGGTCCAGAGGAGGGCTACAAAGATGACAGCCTTTCAGCAGGGTAAGGCATATGGGGAGAAGTTAAGGGCACTGAACTTGTACTCCCTGGAAGACGGGGGGGGGGGGCATGATTTGGACTTTCAAGTACTTGAAAGGGATAAATAAGGTAAATAAGGAGAGTCTCTTTAAGCTGAGTGGCAACCATAACACGTGGGGAAGCGGTCTTAAACTGGAAGGTGGGAGGTTTAGGAGGGAGGTCAGGAAGTACGTCTTCACAGAGAGGGTGGTGGACACTTGGAATGCACTGCCAGAAGAGGTAATCTCGATGAAGACAGTGGGCAGCTTTAAGAGAGACTGGGACAGGCATGAAGGGAGGGTAAGGGTCATGGGTAGGGAGGATCGGAGGAGTGGGGTGGGGAGGGAGGCAGGGCGTTAGCTCAAGCTATGGACCCTGCAGTACAAGCAGACTGGATAGACCAAGTAGCCTTCTTCTGCTGGCTTCTTTGTATGTTTGTATGTATGAAAGGGACAGCTTCTTATAGTCTAGTATGTTTCTGCCTGGATTGTGAGCTGTCTGTACCATTGCTATGCCATGGCTCAGGTCACGCTGGAAGGCAGGTGTGTCCCCACTCCACTGGAGCAGTTGCCACATGCAGCGATTCGCTGTGTACCTATCAGTGATATCTGCAGAGCTGTGACTTGGAGGACAGTGCACACTTTTACAAAACACTATGCTGTGGATGTCCGTGCCAGGCTGCATGCCACCCTTGGCTCCTACCGCCCTCGTCCTGGGGATTTTGTCTGAGGTTTGTACTCTGACCTGTTAGTGGGAATCAGTGGTGGAGATGGATTCTTGAAAGATATGAAAATTAAGTTCTTACCATAATTCTTGCTCTTCCAGTAATTTCTTCACCATTGGTTCACTTGCCCACCCCCATCCCCAGACTTACTCCAGTATGTTTTACTGGTCTTCACTCTTTGTTCTTGGTTTGGACTGTAAAAGGCACTGAATTACTGATTTGATGACCCTCATACATGTGATATCTCCCTCTTTTCACAGGAGACTCCTGTGTTTTGACTGAACTCCCTCTCCCTCCAGGGAAACAAAATCTCCTGCTTAAGTAAAATTATGTCCAAAATATCCATTCATGTTTGTTTTTGGCAGATAAAAACACATAAAAAGTAAATTAGTGATGAACAATATAAGTGATAACTTTGTACAACTAGTTATTGATTATTTTTAGTGCTTATTCTTGACAAAATGAAATATATTAAATGCTTTTATTCATATTTTTTGACTCCATTTAAAGACAAACTCATGACGTTACGGCATCTCCCTACTAGTATGCCAATCTCCCTACTGATTTGACCCACATCTCCCTCTTAAGCAAGTTGGACATATCACATGTATGCACCCTTTTTTTTTATAGGTCACCAGGGCTGTCTTATGCCCTTAGGTTTAGAGCGTAAGTATTTGTTAGATTATACTGCACCTCCTTGGTAAAAAAGATACTGAGGTGATTGAGGGGTGGTGTCGAGGTGAGCTATGAAGTGTGAGCCAGTCTTGCGGTGCTGTGCATGCACGCAGCTTACATAGGCGCCAGCCCTCATGAAAGGTTCTGGCTGCCGCAAGGTCCTGGCACCTCTAAGACCCACTAGTGGGAATCAATGTTGAAAGTATTTCTGGAAGATCAAGAATTGTGGTAAGAATGTAATTTTCATTTATTGACCAGATCTCTTTTACTCTCAGTTGCAACAGTTTTGTTAAACTGTAAATACCTCTGCTGTGTAACTGTCCCCTTGGGACCATTTTGTAAACTGGGTGTTGCACCTAAATGAGACCATCCCATAGTGCAAAACTTACAAATACATAAATAAAATAGGTATAACTCTGAATTGCAGAACCATGCTTTTTATGCTGTTTCATGTGGACACAGATTCTCAAAAATGTTAGAAGCCCAGTATTTTGCCACTGTTACCCTGTTAGCCCATCGAGTCCTTTCCACCAGTTCAGTAGAAATACTGTTAACCCCTTTTTCACATTTTTTTTTTGAGGTGAGGTGAGGTGAGGTGCCATAGGATTGTTAGCGTCCCCTTGGAAACCACCAGAGATGGGTAGGGGGGACCCCAATTTGATGTCTTATGTAAAGGTTGGCACCTACCAACAGGGACGCACCCAACTAGTGCCATGGTACAAGGTAAGCACAGGGTTGGAGCCCAGGTTCCCCAGTGCTGGACATGAACTTGCAGTCTTGTGGCCCAGAAGCAAGGCAGTTAATATGGAGCCCCACTGTCACAGTAGGTAAAGAGATTTTCTGAGCCAGCTATGTAATGTCAAGTTGGGGGGGGGGCTGCTTGCAACACTGGTGGCCCAGGTTTGCGCCCCCCCCATCCCGAACCTGGGGCATCAGGGGTGGAGGCCAGCGGGAATGGCAACAGATGGATCCTTGGTCAGACTAGATGGATCTTTGTTTTTTCACTGCCATCATTGTCTGTGTTTCTGTGACAGAGCATCCACACTGATGCTGTCCTTCGGGGGAGGGTTTAGTGATGTCCACTCATAGAGTGTCTCCTGGTTGTAGGCATGTAGTAGTAGATGTATTGTGGGTGACCACACATCAAAACAGAGACATAGAAACATGGAATTTGACAGCAGATACAGACCACTTGGCCCACCCAGTCTGCCCATCTGTCGAGTGGGTCTGACCATCCATCGAGCACGCTCTCACCCCAGTACAATGACATGAGCATGCCTCGAGGAAGGTGGTAGGGGCCACAAAAACTCAAAATGTGGCCAGCTCATCTACTTCAGGTTATGCCCTTCACATGACCGAGCCCCTTTGCCATCCGACCCTGCTCAGTAGTGCGCAGATTCCCCAGCCCCAGTCTCAAGGACTCCAAGGTGCTTCTCCTGCTTTTCTGGTGGCGTTGATGGGAATGGGAGACACTTGCAGAGGGATAGACTTGGAACCTAAAGACTAGGCAACCCTGGGAGTCTGGAAGTGTGCGTCTGTGCCAGTAGTGAGTCTGGTGGGCAAAGGTGTGGACTGTTTGAAAGACCAGAAGGAGAGAAGCACATGAAGGAGGTGAAAATAATTAACAAAAAAAAAATTAGATTTCTCAGTTTCCAGCAAAAAAGTCACTACTGGCATCAGCAGAATTTGGTTACATAAAATTCCTCAAACAGGTGAATTTCAGGACATTCCATTTTTTGTTGCAGAAGACATTTTTACTAAAAGTGTATCTTTTTCCATTGTATCGTAACTGCTCCTGTTGCTTCTTCTTGCCATGAAGTCATACTCCCGTGCAGATGACATCACAACCTGTTGTCTCAGAAATGATTCCTTCGTTATTTCTGTTTATGCACTCTTCACTCCAGCCCCTCTTTATTTCAGGGCCTCCTAGGCACCTCCCAATCCCACAGTCATGGTCACTCTCCTCCTTGGAGCCATGTGTATTCCCCAGGTAGGGTCGGGGTAGGGGACAGATCCCCACACTTTTGCAGGTTTTGTCAAGTGGTACCAGTGCACTGGGGAGGCAGTGACCTTGATATACCAGAACCTTCATCGCAGAGGTTCTGTGGCCATGCCTTTTCTGTTTTTCTCCTCCCAGCCCCTGAGTACATCACATGCACGGATGTCAAAGCGTGCCCGCACATGCTGTGTGCAGGTCCTCAGCTGATGTTAGTGATGCCCTCATCCCCTCAGTCCTCCGACTACACTGTCGCCTGAATTCATCCAAGTGGCAGTATTGTGGAGGAGGATGGAACCCTCCTTCCCCAGAGGAGGAGGAGGGCATCCCCCAGGATGGTCAATCCACCCCCCTCCCCAGGCTGGTCCCCATTGACCTGTGTTCCTAAACTGGGTTTGCTGGCGTTGCGAGTCATAGTGCTACTGCTATGCCGACGGGCTGGCTTCAGAAATGAATCTGAGGTCACAAGCAGAGGATTGAGAGTTCAGGACCAGAGAAACAACGAGGAACAAACAGATGAAGTGCAAGGAACAGAGAACTCTGTTTCATACGGATGTCTTTCCTGAGAAAGAATGGAATGTCCCGAAATGTGTATTTTTGAGGGGATGCTGTCAGATACGAGTCCTACTTATGCCAACTGTTATTTTTGCAGAAAAGTGGCAAATCAGTTTAAGAAGTTAAAAGTGCAATTACACTAAGGTCAGAATTTTCTCACTGTTCTTTATTTGTTCTGTAGAGGTTTTCTTCCTGGTCTAGTGTTGGCTATCCTGAGGTCAGAGATTTCTGATGGTTGTTAGTGTCCCTGTGAGACTGTTTTGTTTTACAGCTGTTTTCTGTGTGTATTAGATGCTGATGGCAGTATTTGATAACAGTATGAAGGCATATGGGGTTGTCGAAAGTGATCCATTCGACTGGGAGAAGAGCGGGATGGATGGCTCTCTAACTACCACCACAACCTCCACCACTCCTCAGCTGCACACCCGTCAGACTCCTGCTGCAATCGGGTACGTGGTCAGTAAGATAGATAGACAAACAGACAGAAATGTAATACATAAGATGGATACTGTACTTACCCACACATCCCCCATATGTTAGACTCCTGCTGCAATTGCATGTACATACACACACACCACACATCAGACTCTTGCTGCAGTTGCATGTGTAATAAATACATGCACTCATAACGCGCACACACACCACATGTCAGGCTCCTGCTGAAATTGGGCATGTGCTGAATACACACACACACACACAATATACATATAGTATGTGTGTGTGTATATGTGTGTGTGTATATATATATATATATATATATATGTTATTATTTTATAACACTAGGTAGCTTCAGGCTGCGTTAATGGAATGCCAGAATGTTGCATTCTTGCTAGCTGTGGTACATGAGGTTTGCAGAGAGTGTGAACAAGTGGATGGTATTCTGCTTATACTGCTGCTGCTTCCATTGCAGAATTGCCAATGCAACTCCAATTCCAGGAGACATGTTGCGAGAGAACACGGATGACGTCCTGCAGGATGAGCAGCTCATCGATGGTGAAAATGGCATGCCTGGTGTGGTCACTCCAGAGAAGATTCCAGGGTCTCCCAGCCGTCCCCAGGAGCGGGACGTGTGGGAGGAAATGGACATCAACAGGAACAAGATGAGAGCAGGAATCTGCAAGGTATGTACAGTCCACAAAGTTCTTGAAAAACACTGGCTAAGTTTGACAAGCACAGGCGAGGGTCTGCAATTACAGGCAAGTGTTTTACAGTCACAGGTTAGGTTTTACAGATACAGGGCATGTGTTAGGTTTTATGGGCGAATCTCTGGCTATGCACCAATTAAGTAATGTGGCAGTGTACTGTATTTAGGATAGGAATTTGAGGCATGGGATAAGTTATGAGTTTTGAGAAGTGATTTCAAAAGGTAAAGGGAATTCTAAGGCAGAGAAAGGCTGTTCTGGGGGGGGTGGTAGTAGCTCTGGAAAACACTTTGCCATCAACAGCGGATATGGGGCATATGTTGTAGGAGGGAACAGAGAGGAAAACCAGTTACCCAGTGCTAGCCAAGTCTTGCTAGGACTGCATTACCATTGCTTTCCATTACCCAGTAGGCCAGCTGGATGCTGCACAGCTGTGAGGAGGTTAGTTGACACTAGCAATGGCACTAGAAAGGGTTTTTCAGACTGGTGTTCAAGAGATGTGGAGTGGGATGCTTAGTGGAGGGGCTGCACCAGTGGCCGTGCATTGCGCTGCCTCACAGGTAGCATGAGTATGGGAGCAAACTCAGGATGCTGCCTCGGGAGGCAGGCCAGGTTGAGATATCTGCCACACAGCAGCATGTCTTAATTTGGAGGGCTGGTGGTGGGTTCTGGCACCACAGTGACCTCTGCGACCAGGCCAGTGAGCTTGCTGGAGGAGGCAGTATAGCACAGTGGCTTAGGGCTCCAAACTGCAAACCTGGTGACCTGGGTTTGAATCCCAGTGCCTCCACTTACATATTGTGTGACCCTGAGCAAGTCACTTAACTTCCTTGTGCTCTCAGGTCGCACCTGGAAACAAGCTTCGGCTTAGTGTGCCTCTCCTGGTTAAACAATTTCCCCTTTCCCCTTGCTCTCATCACAGGGGCGCAGTGAGGTGTGAATCCAATAAAAGGCACTGCCCACACATCACAGTGAGAAGAGAGAGTGGGAGAAAATCCAGGGAAGGAAAAAAGAAAAACCTGCTGTCTGAGTGATAGCTAAATGTCAAAACAAGGTGCTTCCCTGAATGCAGGGTATATCCCTGGGAGACAGCAGGGAAGGCAAGAAAAAGCTACATGAATAAAGCAAACGTGGTTAAGAGGGCAGTACTTCTAGGCCATCTCAATTAAACACGATGCTGACTTCTGCTGTGTTACAATAGGTTGATAACTGCATGTCTGCCTGTTCTGCACAACAGAAAAATTATAATTTGTAGTGACATGGTTGTGTTTCGCTTATCCACACAATGGCAGGTCTTCCAGAAGAGCTGATTCACCAGAATGTCTTCAAGCAAAGCTTCTCCCACCACCTAGGAGGTATATCCCTCAGCTCCGCCCTATGATGTCAGATCTTCCTTTCCGGTGAAAGAGTTCAGTCTCCTACACAGCTACGTCCGTTGTAGGGCCTAAAAAGTGCACCACTGGCAAGCTTTGATTGTTTCGTTCACCTTTCCAATCAAATACTACTCTTTCCTTGGTACTTTTTCAGTCCTCGGCAATGGAAGATGGAAGTGAAGCAAGCTCCCTGCTTCAAACAGTGCATCATGTGCTGGCAAAACATACTGTGGAAAGACCCACATGTGCCATATGTTTACTGCCTAGGGAATGGCACACAATGTTGCGGGTTGTGGCCTCTGTCAGAAGATGCTACCATCATCTTTAGAAGATCATAAGGCTTGGCTTCTTAGCTGAATGAGACCCTAATTTGCATCTGAAGCAGTGGTCACAAGGCAGCTGCTGCTTCAGGGGGTTATGCAGCACAACTTGCTGCCATAGAAGCAGTAGTGTCAAAGGCCACAGTGTTACCTTGTTGGCCTTGGCGCTGCTTCCATCTGGGATCAGCGTCGGAGTGTCCTTCACAGGGGAGTTTCGTGAAATGTGTTGGGCCCTCCATACCATTGGGGAGAGCCCTGCCCACCACGATAAGAAACATAAGAAACACCGCTGCCGGTCGTGGGACAGGAAGAGGTCACGCTTCTCCTGCTCCCTCAACCCCCTCCACTGCTCAAAGCATGTAAAGTGCCTGGCTTCGGCCAAGCCAGAATTAGTAGAGGGGCAGGTTGCTTGCTCTGTGGTAACCCTCATTGGGCTTGACGATCTTGACATCAGTGAGTTTGGCAGTCAAGATCCTTCTTGACCCCATTGACCAGTTGTTGTAGGGGATTGATGAGGAGTCGATCTCAAAGACCCTGGTCTTCCCGGCCCTACTCAGGAAAATGTGCAGTGATCTCTGCCCCCAGCTGCTGCCACTTGGGATCAGCTTCCACCGGAGGTCATGAAGTCAAAACTAGTGCACATCATTTACACGGCACCTCCTTCTCGACGTCAGCCCCCAGGTCAATGGTGGAGGTCAAGATCAAGGCGCTCCTTGAGCTCTCGATCCTGCTCGACTGGGAGGCATTGCCATCGATGCTCTCTGTCCTCCTCATCCTTGGATGATGACAGGCTCCACTTCTACATGGCGGCACTGCAAGGAGCTCCTCTGGCAACAGTGGACCTTGGTGGGGTAGGGCAGGGCTCTACCCCGCTCCTGTGGTCGATTGGCTGGTGCAGGTCAGGTCCACGCTGGTCCTTGCTAACCCCTGTGGTCGATGTGCCGGTGCCGGTCAGGTCCACACTGGTCCTTCCAAGACAACTGTCACTGACACCTGTCTCTTCACCCTTGCAAGTGGAACCGCCTCCACAGTAGCCCTTGTGGGAAGCCCCATCTAAGGACTCCTGTGCTGTATCCGGCTTGCCAAGCTGGTTATCTGTGGAGATCACCCAGTTGGATGACTCAGGTGGTTCAAGGCAGCAAGCGGTCAAGGACTTTTTTTGGTAAGTCCTCTGACAACTCTGATGGATCCTCCATGCAGTCAACAAGGATGCATACCTTTAGTCGGGAATTGTTCAAGGAGTTCACCGCTGACCACAGGCCGGTGTCATTTGAGGCTCATCTCAGACTTACATCAGAGTCCATAAACATCCCTCTGGAGCATGTCCCAGAAAGGGCTAAATAGCCCTTTATTGAGATCCTGGATAAGGACGAATCCCTTAAGGTTGCCTTTCCCATGTCTCAGGCAATTATGGAACCTGCCCTGTGCCTTGGAAGCATCCAGCATCCTGCCTGGCACCCTCCGTCTGCATGGTCAGCAAAGACACATTTCCTACTGGCTCTCTTTCCGAGTTCTCAGGCCACCCTTTAGCCAAAGATCTGGTCTCTGACTCGGTCTTCTGGAACTACTGGGGATGTGGACAAGTCCCTTGACAAGGAGTCAAAGAAGCTTGACTTTGCAGCTAAGAAGGCCTGTGCCACTTCCTCACTTGGTCTCCATCAGGTGAACTACGCCTTGATGATGGCTTACTTTGGTCGCTCCCTGTGGAGGGGTTGTGGGATAACACATGGACCAGACACCAAACTTCAAGTTTAACACACGCAGTCTCTGTGTGATGTTTATTCAAAATGCAGGAGATAACCTTCAGCAGTGGCAAATCCCTTCTTTAGTACGTCAGTTTGTAGCAACAGACTATGCAAGTCTTTCCTCTACACTTAGCACCTACTGACTCACTGATCTCTGATCTAATTTATTAGTTGAGATTCAGCCTCCCCTATGTGGGCCTTGTTTGCTTGAGTGGTGGGGGCTCAAATAAAAAAACAAAACAAGCTACAGACAAAGAACCTCAGTGCAGAAGCACTGAAACAAGGGTTACTCCCAAAGGACATTGACAATAAGCCAAGTTTCAAAGAAACACAAAATCACACACATGTGCAGAATGCAAAGCATCATGGGATATATGCAAATCACCATGAACTGTCAGAATTGTTCAGTTTACAGCAATTTACATGCATTTTAAATAGCACAACTAACTTAATTTTTATCATACAGTCCCCTAGTAACTTTTTTACCTTCATCAAAAACACATAGTGCCATGGTATTTTCAACATTTCCAGGTTTCATACGCATAAAGTATATACATCAGTGTATTTTATGACATAGTGCCATTGCATACTAAATCCAACAATGAGGAACACAGCCTGTTGTTTTACATCAGCTCGGAGGTCACAACAATAACCTCCCTGTACGAAGACCTGAGAGGGAAAAGGAAAATTAAAGAGGACACTATAGCATAGTCAAGAAAGGGGGGAGGGGGTGCCCATAGGTGGCCAACCTTATGTACTAGAAATTGTAAAGGATTGATTGGGCTAAGAAATAGAAGAACTGTTGCAACAGATTTAAGAAAAGGTCGGTCCTCAAGAGTGGCAGGAGCTCCCTGTCACACTCCCTATTGGGGGTGCTCGATAATTTTCTCCCTTACCTTCCTGCTGACAAGCAGTCAGAGGTAAAAGTCATCTGAGAGTAAGGTCAAGTGCTGGCTAAACACCAGTTTCAGATGCTTTCGACAGTGGCCTTTCCTGAACCTGTGCCATGGCAGAGGCCATTGTGATGCTTTACAGTACCTGACTGAGGCTCTGCACTTTCTTTTACAGTCGACACCCAGCCTAAGTAGCCAGGTGTCCCTTTTTCCTGGGCACTGACCTCTTTGATTTGGGGTGGATGGGCATCTCTCTAGGATTAAGAAGCCCAGTGCCACCCTGGATTCTGTGGCTTTATCCCAGATGGACCCGAAGGGCCAGAAGCAGAAGAAAAAGGCCTTTCAGCTTTGGTCCTTTCAGCCCCAGCAGGGGCAGTACCAAGCCTGGTACCTCAATGCCATGTTCTCTGGCCAGGAGCCAGAAAGAGGCAGGGGTAGGGAAAGTGGTGCCCCTCCAGCTGCAGAAGTCAGTGCACCCTCCAGAGCTACCCAGTAATGGGTCAGGGGTGTCTACCTCCCACCTATCCAGTCCCAGACCCGGCTGTCCGTGGCAGGCGGCTTTGCCATTTCTAGTCTTAATGGTCCGTCATTACTATGGACAGTTGAGTTCTCGAGCTGGTAGAGAGTGGGTTGCCCCTCGACTTTCAGGCTTTCCTGCTTTACCAGTCCCATGCTCCAAGCGAGTCCTCTGTGTCGCAGGACACACCATCTGCCCTCAGGGTGGACGTTGCTCAGCTTCTCACAACAGGAGCAGTAGTCTGTGTCCCAGATGCCCTGGCAAGGCAGGGGTGTTGTATTCAGGAACTTCTTGATCCCAAAACAGATGGGGGTGGTGCCCCATACTGAATCTGCAGGATCTAAACCTTTTCCTATGGAAGTGCAGGTTCCAGATGGTCACTCAGAACTAGGTTATACCATCAGTGGAGCAGGGCATGTGGTTCTTCTCCCTGGACCTCCAGGACCCATTCTTCCAGATCCCAGTTCGTTCGTCCCACTGGGGGTACCTCCTGTTCTGCACAGAAGGGGTGCTCTGTCAGTTCCAGATCATGCCATTCAGCCTCTCATCCATGCTCAGGGTCTTCACCAAGTGCATGACACTGGTGACAGCCTTCCTGTAGAGAAAAGGAATCAGGGTTTACCCCTAGCTGGATGACTGGCTGATAGTCAGGCCGTCCAAAGAACCTGTGAAGCAATCCAGGGATCTGGCACTCCAGGCCTGCAGAGACTTGGCCTCTTGGTCAGCCCGGCCAGATCTGAACTGATCCCCTTGCAGGTGATTCGGTTAATTGGGGCACAGCTAGACTTCTTACGGGCCAAGGCCCATCTCCCTGCGGATCAGGCCTTGGACCTTACCTACCTCCTTTGTCTGCTTATTTCAGGTTGGACGCTCACACCTTGCCCGGAACTTCCTGAGGCTTTTGGGGTGCATGGCATCCTGTACCAGCGTGGTCCAGTGGGCTCACTAGCAGAGATAGCACCTGCAGTGAGAGTTGGACCGTCGGTGGTTCCAGCACCTAAGTCACCTGGACCAGCCAGTCACAGGGACCCAGCCAGTGTGGGATGCCTTCTAGTGGTGGCTTATCCCAGAATATCTGGAGGAAGGAGTCCCATCTGTCTGCCTGGAACTGACTATCACTGTCATGACTAATGTGTCCCTGGTGGGTTGGGGAGTGTACCTCGGAGACCATAGGACCCATGGTTCTGGTCACACAGGGAGTCCTGTCACCACATCAACCTGTGGGAGCTCCATGCAGTGCAGATAGCTCTGACAGAATTCACTCCTGTAGTCAGGGGTCAAGCTGTACAAGTTCAGATGGACAATACTACACCATGTTCTACATGAACAGGCAGTGCGGCACGCACTCCTTTCCCTTGTGTTGGGAGGCCCCCCGCACCTGGACCCTCATGTGCAGCCTTGGTGCAGACCTTTTGGTGATCCATGTTGTTGGAGCAGACAGTCAGCTGGCAGGCGCTCTGAGCCAGTTGGGCGAGACATCGCACAAATGGACCCTGCATCAAGAGATGGCAAGCCACTTCTTCTCTCTTTGGGGGACACCTCTGGTGGACTTTTTTGATTTCTGAAAGAACACCAAACTGAGGCTGTTCCTTGCCCACCCCTCATAGTCTGGGACACCGGTGGTCGAGGCTTGGAAGGACAAGGCATGGATGATCCTGATAGCTCTAGACTGGCCATACCAGTTCTGGTACCCAGTCCTCCTGAGCCTCAGCAGCACACCTCTGTGGTAGTGCCTCTCTGCCCGGATCTGCTGACGAGACAATAGGAGAAAGTCCTGCACCTGGGCCTTCAATCCATGCACCTCACAGCCTGATTCTTGAGTGGCTGGAGTTCCAGGCTTTGGGTCTTTCAGAGAATGTACTTCACATTGTGGAGGCCTCCCGAAAAGAGTTGACTTACCAGTGCTAAGCCTTTAAATGGACAAGATTTTCTCTTTGTTGTCAGGGCAAGGAGCTTGATCCTCTTGCCTGCCTTGTGGCTAGTATCCTTGAGTACCTCTGGTCCCTATCCTAGCTAGTGCTGCGATCGACGACCCTAAAGGTGCACATGGCAGCCATCTCTGCATACTGGCGTGGGCTGGCATGCTGACAGTGATGCAGGAGAAGGTGGTTGATACTTCTTTAAAGGCCTTGACCACTTGTCCCTGCCGGTTCTTGAACCTCCATCACCTTGGGACTTACTGCTGGTACTGGCATTGCTCATGGGCAAGCCTTTTGAGGCTAAGCACGGGTGTGAGATGTCACAGCTGTCGTGGAAGATAGCCGTCTTGTTGGCTGTAAACATCAGCCATAAGGATTAGTGAGTTCCAGGCACTCTTGATGGAGCCTCCATATCTGGTCTGCCACAGGGACAAGGTAGTCCTTCGATCCCACCCAAAAATCCCTCTCAAAGGTTGTATCGGAGTTGCACCTTAACCAGGTGATGAACCTCCCAGTCTGCTTAATGAGCCCATTTTTAGAAGCCGACAGCAAGCTCCAAACTTTGGACATGAGACGGGTGCTCTACTATTACATGGAGCACATGGCTGGAGTTTGGGGTGAGGCTCGCCAGCTCTTTGTGCCATATGCCAAAGCCCTGCTTGGCAGACCTGCAGTTAAGTGGATGATTGCCAGGTGGATTACAGCCTGCATCGACCTCTGCTATAGGTTGACTGGTAGGGAGCCTACTGTAGGGCTCAGGGCTCATTCTACAATACATTCTGTTGCCTCGGTGTCTGCTTCTAGGAATATCCTCATCCAGGAGATCTGCTTGGGATGCTATCTGGATATCAGCACACACTTTCATTTCCCATTACAGCATCGACCTGGAGTCTCTTCAGGAAGCTGCATTTGGGAATTCGGTTTTCAAATAACATGAAGTCTTGCTGTATTCTGACTATTGCAGTGATATCCAACCTTTGAACTGCCCCGGAGAGGAAAGAGTTAACTTTCCATGCAAGGCATGGAACGCTGAGCTCGAACTTGGTTGAGACTCTTGTCTGTTGTTGTTTGAACCCAAACCGCCAGATTCTTTACTCCACCTCACTGAATAGTCGCTCCGGAGATTTCTCCTTCGCTCGGTTCAATTTAGTCGGTTAAAGTGTTGTTTTTTTCCCTCGGTTCAACTGAATTTCTTTCATCTAACCTGTCGGTTCAGTCTCTGTCTGTGATACCGTGAGTACTAGATAGGTTTATTATTGTTAGTTTCTGTGTGGAACTTGTAAACATTGGATCGGTTTGGTTTGAACCGATCAGGTTTGTAAAAAAAGTTTGTTCTGCTTTTTAGAGTGTGGTAAACGGTCCTTATCGGTTCTAAAAAAAACGGATTTCATTACAGTTTTTTCCATGACCCGTAACACGGTCAGGAACCGATAGGGGTGTCTTGCCTGGCGGATTGCCGAAAAAAGGGTAAGTTTTGGTTAGAACTGGCCATGTCTGAGAAACCCAAGATAAAAACCAGGCCCACTGGGTTTCAACACTGTAGTGTGTGTGAGGAAGCCTTTGCTAAGGCTGATCCCCACACCACCTGTGTTTATTGTCTGGGGTTTGACCACCTCAGTTCAGACTGCCAGATTTGCAAAAGTTTTCCCTCAGCTACCCTGGAAAAAAGAGTAGGTAGGCTGAGGGAAAGGGAGGCCAAGAAGTCCGCTGACCTGGATGGCCAGCCTGGTTCGGTTCCAACTGAACCAGAATGAGTGCCCTCTGACCAGGGCGGATCTTCTTCAGGCAAAAGGAGAACCGACTCGAGAACCGACTCTGAGGAGTCGGTTCCAGTTAAAAGAAAAAGAAGGGATAAGTCAGCCGGTTCGGATCCACAAGTTCTTTCTCTGACCGCTGATGAAATAGCCAAAGCGATAAGGATTGTTCAGTCGCTAACTTCGGTTCCGACCGAACCGGCACCATCGGTTAGGGGCTCGGTTCGGTCGGTTCATCCGGTTCCGGATTATAATTTAGAGGATTTTTATGAACCGGAGGAGGAGGAGGAGGAGGAGGAGGGAGAGTATGAAGATAGTGATGGTGATTATGAAAGTCTGGATGTGCCCATTGACCCAGACATTTCCCCAGACAGACCTTCAGGTGTTTCTCCTCCTAGGCTTTCTGAGTCCCCTTCCCACTTTATGTTTTAGAAAAAAGTGGCTGAAACTCTCCAGCTTCCTATGGAGGAAGCAGTAGAGGATCAGGAGGAGCCTGATTATGTTGAGATGATGGACATCTCAGAGTCCAGGAGACTGTCTATTCCCCTCCATAAGTCTTTTGGGAAGCAGACTTTTAAAAATTTAGACTCCTAATTCCATACCTCCTGTGAACAGAAAAATGGACACGAGGTATACTCTTTCAGGCTCAGATACGGAGTTCCTTTCCCAGCAATGCAGTCATGTTGGGGTAGTGCAGGCTGCTGCCTGTGATAAAGCAAATATACCCTTGGCTCCCCGATAAGGACTCCAGGAGGATTGAAGCCATGGCAAAGAAACAGTACATGGTAGCATCTTTGGGACTCGGGCAGGCTAATTATATGGCCTACACAGCTAGATACCAGAAGTCTAGATGGGACACTGTGATGGCTCTAACTAAACAGGTCCCTGACCAGCTTGCCAAGGAGCTGGAGCAGGTGACTGCAGATGGTATTGAGGCATCCAAGGTGCAGTTTCATGCTGCAGTGGACTCCAGTGATGTTTCATCTAGAGTCATGGCTACATCTGTGGCCCTTCGTAGGATGGCTTGGCTCAGATGTACTAGCCTGTCACAGGATACCCAGACTAAGGCCATGGATTTTCCTGTTATTGGTAATTCTCTGTTTGGGGAGCAGACTGAGAATACATGAAGAAAATGGATGAGTACAGGACCACCTATAGGAGTGCTCAAGCCAAGGAACGGCAAGCCACTCCCCAGAGGCAGCATTCCAGGGGCAGGGGCAGGCCTTTTCATAGGCTTTTCTACCAAGCCCAGGCCTCCTCTTCCGCCTTTGCTCAGAGGGGGTTCTTCAGAGGGAGAGGCAGACGGGGTGTAAGCAGGCCTGCTACCACCCCTCAGCCTAAAGCCCCTGCCAAACAGGCACCCTGATGGGTTTGCCAGGGCCGATTCTCCACTACCTGTAGGGGGCAGGCTGGCTTACTTTGTCCAGGACTGGATGTCTTTAACATCAGACAAATGGGTCCTGGAAGTGGTAAGCCAGGGACTGGTTCTCAGCTTCAAACAATTTCCCAAGATGAGAACCAGATCCTTTCCACCTGCAAATCCTCAGAGGCCCTTGCCCTAGAGGCAGAGGTCTCTTCCCTCTTGGCTCTCAGAGCCATAGAAAGGGTTCCACCCCTGCACAGGGGAAAAGGATTGTACTCCAGGTACTTCCTAACCCCCAAAAAGACAGGAGAATGGCGGGCCATCCTGGATCTCAAATATTTAAACAAGCACCTTTTAAAGCCAAAGTTCAAAATGGTGACTCTGGGAATAATTCTACCCTCTCTAAGGCCAGGGGACTGGCTAGTCTCCCTGGACCTCAAGGATGCCTATTTCCACATTCTCATCAGGTGCTCCCACAGAAAGTACCTCAGGTTCGAGTTGCCCTCAGGCCACTATCAATTCAGAGCAATGCCCTTTGGCCTAACATCAGCTCCAAGGGTGTTCACAAAATGCCTGGCAGTAGTGGTTGCTTTCCTAAGGAGAAAAATATCTCCATCTTCCTTACCTGGACAACTGGCTCAGTGGGTCAGTCTCCAGACCAAGTCAAGTCACACCTACAGATAACTCAGCAACTGCTGCTTCTCTAGGATTCCTCCTAAATGCTCAAAGTCAGTTCTAGAGCCAGTGTGGCTCCCTCTCACCTTTATAGGGCGGAGCTGGATACAATAAGGGCAAGAGCCTTCCTTCCCTGGACAGGGCAAGGACCCTTGTGACACTGGCCTCTTCCATTCCCTGCCTACAGGTGTCTCGACCAGCAAGGCATTTTCTGCAGCTCTGGGCCACATGGCTGCCTCTCGGCAGTGGTCCAAGGAGCAAGATTTCAGATGAGGGACATTCAGTTCCACTTAAGAGCCTTCTGGTCCCAGAGAAAGGATTCTCTGACCAAGCTAATCCCAGTGACTTGAACCCTGATCCAGGCTTTGCAGTGGTGGCATGATCAGGACAACCTAAGGCAAGGAGTTCCCTTTGTCACTCAGTCTCATTCTCTAATCCTTACCACAGATCCCTCCCTCTTGGCCTGGGGAGCCCACTTGGGGGATCTGACCACGCAAGGGTTGTGGTCACCTCAAGAATCTCTGCTTCACATCAGTCTCTTATAACTCAGAGCAGTGTTTCTAGCACTTGAAGTTTTTTTCCAAGTCTGTTCAGATCAGGACAGATAATACCACCACAATGTGGTACATCAGCAAGCAAGGGGGCACTCGGTCTACGGCCTTGTGCACAGAAGCAATGAAGCTGTGGTCTCTGGCCTATTCCCTGAATACCTCTCTGATAGCAGTGCACCTCCCAGGGAAGGACAACATCCTGGCAGATGCTCTCAGCAGGATATCTCAGGGCCATCACGAATGGTCCCTGGATCCCCTAATTTTGAAGGTGATCTTCTCCAGATGGGGCACTCCACAGATAGATCTTTTTGCAGCCCCAGACAATCACCAGCTTCCTCTTTTTTGCTGCAGACCCCCAGTGTTGGGGTCAGTCCCTCTGGATGCTCTAGTTTTCAATTGGGAAGGGAAATTCCTCTATGCTCCCCCCCCCTTCCCTCTCCTGTTCAAGGTATTAGTCAAAATTAGGTCTCAACCCTGCAAAGTGATTCTGATTGCTCCAGACTGGGCCAGACAGCCCTGGTACCCTCTCTTGCTGTCCTTAGCAGTCCACCTTCCCCTGTCTCTTCCCAGGAATTACAACCTGTTAACATGTTCTCAGGAGAGGGTTTGGTATCCGAATCTCAAATCTCTCAATCTCGAGGCCTGGCTCTTGAAGAGTTAGAGTTTGCTGATTTGCATCTCTCTCAAGGTGTTCTGGATATTCTAAAGGCTTCTCGAAAGCCTTCCACCAGAAAGACTTACGACTCCAAATGGAAAAGGTTTACTATTTGGTACTCTGGTAAGCATATTTCTCCAGAGTCTGCTGGGTTGCCTACAGCCCTGGACTATATGGTTCATCTCAGTAGCTTGGGACTCAGACCAGCTACACTTAGAGTGCATCTGGCAGCTGTTTCTGCCTTCTTGTCAGCAGGCAAGCCCTCTTCCCTTTCAGATCATCCTGTATTCTGTAAATTCTTCAAGGGATTGCTGCATACCAGTCCTCCCTTCAGGGACCCTGCCCGTGCCTGGGACCTTAATGTTTGCATTGCTCAGCTTATGCAACCCCCTTTTGAGCCTTTGTTCTCAGCAGAGCTTAAGTACTTGACCTGGAAAACTGTGTTCTTGGTAGCCATTACTTCTGCTGGACGCATAAGTGAGTTACAGGCCCTGTCAGTGGAGCCTGATTTTATCTCTTTCCATAGAGATAAGGTGGTCCTCAGGACTAATAGGAAGTTTTTGTCTAAGGTGGTTTCAGATTTCCACCTTAATCAGTCTGTGTCTCTTCCTGTTTTCTTCACTGACCATTCCTCTTCTGGGGAGAAGAGGTTCCACAGCCTGGATGTGAAAAGGGCCCTTAGCTACTACATAGAGCGCACCAAGGGTCACAGGTTTGACTCCCTCCAATTGTTCCTCACTTATGGTGAGGTTGGTAAGGGAAAACCTGCCACTAAGAGATCTATTGCCAGGTGGATTGTCTCTTGTATACAATTCTGCTATGAAAAATTGGGTAGAATCCCACCCTCAGGCCTGAGAGCTCACTCTACCAGAGGTACAGCTGCTTCCCTGGCTGCTGCCAGGGATATTCCTATCTTAGATATTTGTCAAGCAGCCACCTGAAAAACAGTACATTCTTTCACCAAGCATTACTCTCTGGATAGCCAGGCTAGGAGTGATGCTCGGTTTGGCACAGCAGTGCTTCAGAGCTTGCTCCCGAAGTAGATTCTATCCCTTCTCCATGGAGGTACTGCTTGGTAGTCTGCAATAGTCAGAATACAGCAATACTTCATGTTGTTTGAAGAAAAAATTACTCACCTTAGTAATGTTGTTTCTTCTAATGGAGTCTTGCTGTATTCTGACCTCCCCCCCGCCTCCCCTCTCAGAACCTGGGTTTTGGGATGTGGGTGGGCAGGAACAGTGTTGGCACCCTAAAGGTGCCCCCTTTTTCTCACCCTCTTATTTTTGGGTGTGTGTTGTGTTTTGTTTTTGGGTTTCCTGACTTGAGTCTTTGCCTTAGAACCAAAAAATCTTTTTAATAAATTTAGTTGCCAGTTGGCTAGTGTGAGTTTACAGTTTCCACACAGGACTCTCAGTGAGTATAGCTCGTAAAGATCTGGCAGTTTGGATTCAAACAACAACAGACAGAGTCTAAACCGAGCTCGAGCTCAGCGTTCCATGCCTTGCATGGAAAGTTAACTCTTTCCTCTCCGGGGCAGTTCAAAGGTTGGATATCACTGCAATAGTCAGAATACAGCAAGACTCCATTAGAAGAAACAACATTACTAAGGTAAGTAATTTTTTCTTCCAATCCCTGTTTGCCAAAATGGGGTGTGTGCCTGTCCACCTCCTTCCGGAGAACTGCTGGAAGTCTGCCATCATGTGGATAAGTGAACCATATCCACACCTCTAGAAAAACAGGTTACTCATCTGTTCCGTAGTTCCAGGAGTGGTGTATGGTTCACATCCACACCACCCACCCAGCCTTCCCTGGCAAGTGGAACATGGATCCCAGCTTCCAGTGTGCAAGAATGGACATAATGGGGTGGAGCCAAGGGATATACCACCCAGGTGGTGGGAGGAGCTTTACTTAAAGACATTCTGGCTAATCAGCACTTCTGGAAGATCTGCCATTGTGTGCATGTGAACCATACAACACTTTTAGAACTATTGTTATAGCTATTCTTGACTCAACCATTTTTTTTTTTTTTATTTTAATATTTTTATTACTACTTAGGTTGCAACAGAAGAGGAGAACAGTCATGGCCAAGGAAATGGCATGCCTAACGGGCCAAGCCTAGGCTCCCCGGTGCGAGTGCGCTCAGAGACCACACAGCCCGACAGGGATGTACCATTGCTCAGGAAGCTGCGCTCCATACACAGCTTTGAGTTGGAGAAACGCCTCACTCTGGAGTCCAAGCCGGACACGGATAAGTTCTTGGAAGCCCGGTATGTTGGTTTACTGCAGTGTTTTTATTTCAGAATATAGACATAGAAGCATACAGTGGGGTGGCAGAAAAGGACTGGTAGGCCCATCTAGTCTGTCCTATTTTCCCTGCCTAACACCACACGCTGGACTTTGGTCACCGGTGTCCCTCCCCTCCTCCCTTACCTCTCTTTATTATATCCTTGTGCCTATCCCACACGTTTGAAGCTCCCAACTGTCTTCGCCCTTACCACCTCTTCTGGCAGGCTGCTTCAGGCATCCACTGCCTTTCTGTGAAGAAGTATTTCCTCACATCTCTCTTAAACTCCCCCCTCAAGCTTCATAGCATGCCCCCCATGTTCTGGTGCTACTCCTCCTGTAAAGGAGACTCCCCTCTTGCACCTTGTTCACCGTGTGAGGTACTTATAGGTTTTGGTCATGTCCCCCCCCCCGCTCACTCTCGCTCTTCTCCTCTAGGGAGTACATGTTGAGCTCCCACATCCTCTCCTTGTATGGGTTCTCATGCAGCCCCTGCACCATCTTAGTAGCCCTCCTCTGGACCCCTTGCACTCTGTTGATGTCCTTGCAGAGTTTTGACCTCCAGAACTGGACACAGTACCCCAGGTGGGATCTCACAAGTGAGCGATACAGAGGCAACACCACCTTCCTTCTCCTGCTAGAGATCCTCCTCCCTGTGCACCCCAGCATCCAGCTTGCCTTGCCTACTGCCCTGTCACCTTGAGATAATCAGAAATGATCACCCCAAGGTCTCTTTCTTGCTTGGTAACTGTAAGAACCCCCCCCCCCCAATCTTATATACAGCCTCTGTGTTTGCATGCCTTAGGAGCATGACTTTGCACTTTTTGGCATTGAAACTCAGCTGCCACTCTATAAACTACTCCTCTAGTTCCCCAGATCCCTTTGCATTCTCTCCACCCCCTCCTGGGTATCCACCCTGTTACAGATTTTTTGTATCATCCACAGAGAAACACACATACCCTTCCAGTTCTTCAGCAATGTCACTTATGAAGACATTGAAGAGGACAGGGCCCAGTACTGATCCCTATGGTACTCCACTGGCCACTCTTTCCATCCTCAGAGTGATTGCTGTTAACCACCATCACCATCTTTCTCCTCTCTTTCAGCCTGTTTGATACCCAGCTCACCTTCTTCCCTACCCCCAGGCTGCTAAGTTTCTGTATCAGCCTTCTGTGTGGTGCAGTGTCAAAGGCCTTACCAAAGTCCAGATAGGCCACATCCACTGCCCTCCTTTGATCCACCTCCCTAGTTACCCAGTCAGAGAAATCTGTGGATTCATTTGACATGACTACCCCATTGTGAAGCCGTGCTGCTGGTTGTCCTGCAGCTCATATGTCTCCAGGTATTCTCGTCAGTCTGTCCTCCAGCAGGACCTCCATTAACTTCTCCACCACTGATGTGAGACTGACTGGTCTGCAATTTGTGTCTTCCTCCCTGCTGCCGCTTTTGTGCAGAGGGACCACATCAGTTCTCCTCTGTTTCTCTGGAGCCACCCCCGTCTCCAGTGAGGTGCTAAATAGTGTTGCAGAGGAGCACCTAGCAACGTGCTCAGTTCCTTGAACACCCTAACCGTCCGGCCCCATTGTGTTATTTTCCTTTAGGGCTTCCAACGCCTGGCAGACTCTCTTTTCCATAAATAGACTTGTGTCTGCTCCCCCGACCCTTCCCGGTGCCTGTTAATGCATGATGGCCCATCCCTCCCCGCCACCACCTCTGTAAAGACCGAGCAGAAGTATTTGTTTAAGAGACCCATCTGTTAAGTACCAAAGCCCTGATTCATAAAAGAAAAAAAATAGCATTTTGAAATAGTGAACTGGTGTGGAGATGTAGCTCGAAATTTCATTGCTTGTAGTGTGCTGGTGTGGAGACCTTCTGGTTCTGCTGGGCTGTATGTCTGAATTCCATTGCTTGCACCCTGTGCTGGTGTGGAGACCCTCTTCTATTGCTGGGTTGTGTATCTGTATCCCATTTCTGACTCTGTGCTGATGTGGAGACCATCTGCTACTGCTGGGCTTTGTGTCCGAATCTCATTGCTAGCAGAGTGTGTTGGTGTCTAGACCCTCTGCTACTGCTGGGGCTGTGTATCTGTATCCCATTTCTGGCTGTGTGCTGATGTGGAGACCCTCTGTCACTGCTGCGCTGTGTCTGAATCCCCCTGTTGTTAGTGCACTGGTGTGGAGCCCCTCTACTACTGCTGGGCTGTGTATCTGTATCCCATTTCTGGCTGTGTGCTGATGTTGAGACCCTCTGCCACTGCTGCGCTGTGTCTGAATCCCACTGGT
Source organism: Neoceratodus forsteri (assembly GCA_016271365.2). Classification (NCBI taxonomy): domain Eukaryota; kingdom Metazoa; phylum Chordata; order Ceratodontiformes; family Ceratodontidae; genus Neoceratodus; species Neoceratodus forsteri. The sequence continues at coordinate 1,023,533,013 of CM028134.1, forward strand.
GGCAGTGCACTGGTGTGGAGCCCCTCTACTACTGCTGGGCTTTGTCTGAACCCATTGTTGTCAGTGTGCTGGTATAAAGACCCTCCAAGGGCAGGGTCATTCTCGATGCCCTACAGGGGGCATGCCTCAGACAGCTAGTGTTGGAACCCACTCGGGAGGGAGCAGTCTTAGACCTGGTACTCTCAAACGGGGATGGAGAGAGGATCTCAGATCTAGAAGTAGGTAGCCATCTGGGAACAAGTGACCACCAAACAGTGTGGTTCACGATAAACAAGCCATACAAAAGTGAGGGTACTGGACTTTAGGAGGGCTGACTTTGTCAAAATGGGAGAGTGCCTCAGAAAAGCACTAGAAAACAGGCAAGAAGGAGAGGTGGAGGAACAATGGGGAAACATCAAAACTGCCATCACAGAGGCAGCAAGCCTTTGTGTGAAGCAAATAAACAAATCAAAACTAAAGAAAAAACACTGTGGTTCTCAAAACAGGTGTCGGGGAAAGTTAGGGAGAAAAATATAGTATTCAGGAAGCACAAGGAAACACAGAAGGAGCAGGACAAAGCACTGTACCAGTTAAAGCAGAAGGAAGTGGGGAAGGCAGTCAGAATAGCAAAGGCCCAAACCAAGGAAAAGATAACCAACTCGGTTAAGAAGGGGAATAAAACCTTTTATAGGTACATTAGGGAGTGAAGAAAGACCAAGGGAGGGACAGTGAGGCTTCATAAAGGGGAGGGTGGGTGGCTGGGCAGAGAGGAACAGTGAAAAAGCAGGTATACTGAACAAATACTTCCGCTTATTATTCACAAAAGAAGGGGGGGGGGGGTACCTAATCCAACCAATAGAAGCACTCTGGATAGTGGGATCGATACCAGTCCTTTCACAAAAGAAAGGGTTCTGAAAGTACTCCTAAAACTGAAGGTGGACAAAGCAATGGGGCCTGACGGGAGTTACCCCAGAATTCTGAGAGGACTAAGGGAAGAACTAGTGACACCACTGACTACTATTTTTAACAAATCATGGCAGGATGGTGTGGTACCTAAGTACTGGAGCAGGGTGGATGTGATTCCCCTTCACAAAAGTGGTAGCAAAGCAGAGGAAGGAAAACTACAGACCTGTTAGCTTGACCTCAGTGGCAGGGAAAATGATGGAATCACTTCTGAAAGAAAGAATTGTTGAGTACCTAGAGGCCAGCGGGGACAGGACCCAAGGCAACATGGATTCACAGCGGGAAGGTCATGTCAGACGTATCTAATAGACTTCTTTGACTGGGTGACCAAAGTAGTAGACCAGAGAGGGGCCGTGGACATGTCCTACCTTGACTTCAGCAAGGCATTTGACACAGTTCCACACAAAAGATTAATAAATAAATTAGCAAGCCTAAGTGGGTCTCAGGGTTTTAGCGTGGGTAAAAAATTAGCTGGACAACAAGACACAGAGGGTAATAGTAAATGGAATCTACTCTGAAGAAAGGGGGGGTTACTAGTGGGATGCCGCAGGGTTCAGTACTGGATCCAGTCCTTTTTAATGTCTATAAGTGACATTGCAGAAGGACTGGAAGGAAAAGTATGTCTCTTTGCAGATGACACAAAGATCTGCAACAAGGTTGTTACACAAGGTGTGCTGGAAAGGATGAGAAGGGACTTGGCAAGGTTGGAAGAATGGTCAAAAGTATGGCAGCTTAGATTCAATGCAAAGAAGTGCAGAGTAATGCAGCTGGGAAATAAAAACCCAGGGAAGATTACACAGTGGGGGGTTATTAACAACAACACAAATGGAAAGGGATCTGGGGATAGTCATATCAGATGACCTAAAGGTAAGCGAGCAATGTGAGAGGGCAGCAAGGAGGGCTGGGGGGATACTGGGATGCATAGGGAGAGGCATCACCAGTAGAAAACAGGAAGTTATTATCCCCCTGTACAGACAGCTGGTCAGACCCCATCTGGAGTACTGCGTGCAGTTCTGGAGACCCCATCTCCGGAAGGACATAGGATGGAGGCAGTCCAAAGGAGTGCAACTAACATGGTGCAGGGTCTGCACCAGAAGCCATATGAAGAGAGACTAAAGGAGCTTAATATGTATACCCTTAAGGAAAGGAGGTAGAGGGGGGACAAGACAGAAACTTTCAGGTACCTCAAGGGAATCAACAAAGTCCAAGAGGGTAGCATCTTTCAGAAAATGAGATGTACAATAACAAGAACTCTATCACAATCTGAAGATAGAGAGGGGATGGCTCAGGGGCAATGTGAGGAAGTATTTTTACACAGAGGGGGTGGTGGATGCGTGGAACGGCCTTTCTGAGGAGGTTGTGGGGTCAAAAACAATGGGGGAATTCAAGAATGCATGGGACAGACATAAGACGATTCTGGTGGGGGGTAGGAAGAAGTAGGCTGTTGGTTATCTAGGATTGCAGTTTATCCAGTAGGTAGGGAAATGGGCAGACTAGGTGGGCCAAGCGGTCCTTATCTGCTGTCAAAGTCTATGTTTCTTTGCTATTGCTGCACTGTGTGTCTGAATCCCACTGTTGTCAGTGCACTGGTGGGGAGCCCCTCTGCTACTGCTGGGCTGTGTCTGAATCCCATTGCTGTCAAGTGCACTGATGTGGAGACCCTTTGCTACTGCTGGGCTGTGTGTTTGAATCCCATTGCTGTCATCATGCTGGTGTGGAAACCTCTGCTGTTGCTGCTGCACTGTGTAAATCTCATTGCTTGCAGTGCACTTGTTTGAAGACCCTCTGCTACTGCTGCACTGTGTGTCTGAATCCCACTGCTGGCAGTGCACTGGTGTGGAGACCCTTTGTTACTGCTGGGCTTTGTGTCTGTATGTCATTATCGGCCATGCGCTGGTGTGGACACCCTCTGTTACTTCGTGTGTGTGTGTGTCTGAATCACATTGCTGGGCTGTGTGCTGGTGTGGAGCCTCTCTACTACTGCTGGGCTGTGTTTGAATTCCATTTCTGGCACTATGTTGGTGTGGAGACTCTCTGCTGTTGCTGCTGCACTGTGTCTGAATCACACTGCTGGCAGTGCACTGGTGTGGAGCCCCTCTACTACTGCTAGGCTGTGTGTTTGAATCCCATTTCTGGCACTATGTTGGTGTGGAGACTCTCTGCTGCTACTGCTGCACTGTGTGTCTGAATCCCACTGCTGGCAGTGCACTGGTGCGGAGACCCTTTGCTACTGCTGGGCTTTGTGTCTGTATGTCATTATCGGCCATGCGCTGGTGTGGACACCCTCTGTTACTTCGTGTGTGTGTGTGTCTGAATCTCATTGCTGGCTGTGTGCTGGTGTGGAGCCCCTCTACTACTGCTGGGCTGTGTGTTTGAATCCCATTTCTGGCACTGTGTTGGTGTGGAGACTCTCTGCTGTTGCTGCTGCGCTGTGTGTCTGAATCACATTGCTGGCAGTGCACTGGTGTGGAGACCCTTTGCTACTGCTGGGCTGTGTGTGTGAATCCAATTGCTGGCAGTACGATGATGTAGAGACCCTTTGCTACTGATGCACTGTGTGTCTGAATCGCATTGCTGGCTGTGCTGACTGTGGTGGTGTGAAGATCCTGTGTTGCTGCTGGGCTACGACTCTAAATCCCATTGCTGACATTGCACTGGTATACCGACCCTTTCCTATTTCTGGGCTGTTTGTCTTTAATCATTTGTTTATTCTCCCTGCTTGGTACCCCCCTTCAGCCTACCAGATGCTCAGTTTTGTCAACCACCATCTCAGGCACTTACCCTTGGACCTGGTTCCCACATGGATTCACCCCTGGAGCAGACCATGGGAGGGAGAGTGGGTCCCCATCCCCCCCGAGACTCTCATCCAGAAGTGGCTATTAGTAGTGCAGGGCCTGCAGCGATTGGCAGCATCATCCTGCCGCCACCATTTTCCTCCTGTTTTCTCCCCATTGGCTGGTGACATGCAATGACTTCAGCTCAAATGCCTGTGGAGACACATATGCACTTTACCTCCAGCTGCCCCTTCTTGATACACACCCACTGCTCTGCCATCAAGCAGATTCTTGGTTGCAGCCTGTGAGTGGTGCCACCAGCCCCTCCCCGAGAGGAGAGCAGTCTGACAGATGTTTAAACATCTCCCACCCAGCTGGCACCTGAGTGACCTGAGTCCACTTCCAAACCTGCGTCACTATCATGGCAGTCATTGGCGCAGCCATCGAACCACTGTGCCAGCTAGATTGCATGTCTGACTCCGATTGTGGCAGTGTGCTGATGTGCAGACTCTCTGCTGCTGCTGGGCTGACCTGAATTCAGTGGCAAGCTAGCGTCCAAACCATGCTTATCTAGTTGGATTATTGGTCAAACCAACAACATTCAGCTTATGCTCATGGTATAGGGACAGGGAACACAGTCTTACCTCTCCCTCCACCAGACACAAGTGCATTCTTTTTGTTTGTTGTTCTAGATGGAATATCCACAGCATTCATCATTGCTGTGCACTTTGGCAGGGATGCAATTGGAGGACCCAGTAAGGGTTAGTAATGTAAGGTTGGAAGGGACTCTAGGTCCATCATGTCCATATCCTACTTTATAAGCAGGTATGACTAAGTTTGCTTTGCTGTGTAAATGTGAACAGTTTGTGGCTGGACTGATGGGTGCCGCTCGAGATGTAGGGGGATAAAAGACTGTAAATTCGCAAACATGTTCAGTTCCCTATCGAGTCTATTACCCAGGATATCCAGTGATTCCCTGGGTAAGCAGAAGTTTGTCCAGGCTTACTCTGAAGGCATGTACTGTCTCCAGTCCACTGTCTCCATTGATAGACTGTATCGTATGATCATTTCCCTCTGGGAGAAGTGCTCCCTATCGTTACCCCTGAATTTTCCCCTGCTGATCTTCAAGGCATAGCCTCATATCCTGTTGGGGGACATCAGGTCAGACCTCTCTGTTTGAGCCTCACTACTCTTGAGTATGCAGAACACTGAGATATGTCCTCTAGCAGCCTTCCTTTCTCTAGCATGAACATGTTATGGGCCATTCTGCAAATGTAGTTGCTACCTCCATAGCTTGTTTATTGTTGATCCCTGTAGCCAAAATATGCAGGGCTACCATTTGGGAGAATTGAATAAACTAGGTGGACTGTGGGAAACTATTTAGCAGGAGTAAATATTCAAGAACCCGAGGTCATGAGTAGAACCTGGCAGTGGAGATGTGTAAGCGGGATGTGACGATGTTGTATTTTACAAACAGGGTGGTGGAGCCATGGATCAGTCTGCCAATGGATGTGGAGGGCTCCAGCACCATAAGTGGTCTCAGGCATGGCTGGGACAGAGTGAAGGTTCTGGTGGTTATTCAGCTTGATAACAGGGAGGGGAGCAGGGTGGTGGACAGGGAGGGATGGAACCCCATATGGACAGTAGTCCCTGGGGCAGATAGGGAACTACAGGCAGACTGTATGGATCCTTGTGTTTTTTTCTGCCATCATTGTCTATGATCTTCCTGGACATAAGTCTCCACCACTCATTCACACTAGTGGGATTGGCGCCGGAGGCACTAAGACCCATCGGGAGCAAACTTTTTGCTGGAGGGTCGGCGCGAGAGACGGCGCCGCGAGACACGGCGCCGCGAGCAGCGGCTCGAGCGGTAATGACCATCTCGGCGACCCTCCAGCCGCCTCAGTTCCTTTTTTCCCGCCGCCGAAAAGCGCGCTTCAGTGACGACGACGCCGCCGCTTGTTGGAGTCAAACTTCAAACCAGCTTACAGTTTTCAGTTTGTTTTTGTAACATTATCACGATAGTAGTATCGCTTAGTTTTATTCTATTTTTCGTAAAATTTTTCTAATATTTAAATTTAACTTACTTGAAGAAGTCTCGCCTACTGGACGTGGAGCCACTATGAGCAGGTCAGGTGACGGTAGGAGACTTCATATGAAAGCTGTTCAGTCAGCCGGCTGGGTCCGGTCAGCCTCCTTCCTCAGCGGGTTCCGACTACGGTCAGTCCGATGCTTCGGGGATGGGCGGTCCCCTCACCGCATAAAATAAACGGTCGCATTCTCGGCGCTCGCCTCGAGCTCTTCTTCGCCCACAGGTCAAAAAGAGAAGGCATCACCGAGGTCGCCTCTTCTGGTATGTTCATGTCATTTAATGGCCGGTTATCGCGTTAGTTGCCGGTCTCTTCGGAGTCGCCAGCTTCCTATAATCGCCGCCCCCGACATCGGAGCCCTCCCCGCCTATAGGTAGGGGCCCAGATGAGCAGTTTCATCAGTGGGCCGCCTATGGAGCGATGGGCTCGGAGGTTGGTTCTTCTGCCTGGCTCGGTTACCGGGCCTCCGGGCTCCTCCGGCGATCAGGTAGAGGCGGTTGGACCTTCCCTAGTCAGCGGCGCCTTCTTCGGTGCTAGCGACTCCGTGCTTAGGTGTTTCCCCCTCGTTGGCTGCGGCGCGAGGCCTCACCGATGCCCTTATCTCCTGGTATTTTTCCTTCTCTTTTTTTCCAGGTTCCCGGGCTTTTCCGCGCCTTCTGCAGGGTCTGTGGCTGTCGGCGCTGCTGGGTCGCTGAGCTTGCGCCGCTGGCTGGCGCCGCGTGGTCTCGGCGCTGCTGGTGGCGCGTGTCTCGCGCCGCCGGTGGTGCCGCTGATCGGGCGGCGCGTCGCGTGTCGTCTGCGGCGCTGCTTCGCGCGCGCCCGCGCGCCGCTCGCTGCCGCCCGCGGGCGCTACGCGGCGCTGTGCGCGGGCGCCGCCCACGGGCCGCCGGGGCGCTTAGGGTCACAGGGCCTCTTCTCGGCGCCAGGCGCCTGTCCGTTCTTCAGTCTGCTTTGTTGCCTGCGCCGGCAGCCCTGGGGACTCTCTCCTGTTTTTCTTGCCATTTCTCTCCTAATTTCTCACCCTTTCTGTCCAAACAGTCCTTTCTGGACCATCAGGAGATGATGTTGAGCCTGACCCAGACCTTCGGTTGGGTGATGAAGTGAGGAAACAGGATCTTTCTTTGCTACAGAGCCTGTGGTCGAGGACCTGTCCTTAAGTCTCTGTTGAAGAACCTGGATCCACTCTTTCTCTCCAGACTACAGACATCGATCCTGGGAAGATATTAAGACTCCAGTATCTTCATGCTTGAGATCCCTACGGATTTGACTCCTCCGATTCAGTTTTCCTTCGAGACGCTGTCTCAAATGGTATGGAATAACCCTGCTCTTATTCCTCAGTGGCTAAATCCATTGATAAGAAGTATTCAGCTCCAAGGATCGTCCCATTTTGGCATCCCAAGCCTTTATGGATCCTATTGTAGTCCTGGCAGAGAATGACAAGGTCGTTCTTCCTCAACTACTACAGCCTCGACCTATTAACAAAGAGTCTCGTAAGATTGATACATTAGGTAAGAGAGTCTTTGCTGCCTCCACTCTAGGTATGACACAGTTATCAAGGCTATTTTTTCAGTATGAGTATATCCTGTGGCACTCTATGAAAAGAATGGTTGAAGCTCTTCCAGATTCGGATTCCAAGTCAGAGCTTCTTCTGACCGCTATTAGAGGTATTGAGTCCATAACCAACAGGTCAAAGCCGCTATGGATGCTTTGACACTGCTTCTCGCCTCAGCAGCCGCGATTTGTACCGCGCCATTCCTGGCTGCGTACTTTGGCTTCACGAATGATGCTCAGCAGCAGGTGATGGCGCTGCTTTTGATGGCTCCTTTCTTTTTGGCCCTCAGGTGGAGCGTTTTAGAGGCCACTAGAAGACTAGATCGCCATTGGTTGGCCAGACTCTCGCCTGCCCTCCTCGGGGCATGTGAACAGACGCCAGTTTCATAGTCGCAGTCCTTTCGAGGCAGAGGCAGGGGAAGCTTCCATAAGTGCCAACCTGCCCAACCTCAAAAGAAGACGCAGAGAAAGCGCAGGGACCCAAAGCTCCCAGCGCCACTTATGAGTCGTTGGCCCAAGTTCCATCCACTCTGCCCGAGGTGGAACTTTCTCCTCCGTGGGAGGTCGCCTGATGTACTTCTACAACCAGTGGAAGTCCATAACCTCAGACAATGGGTTCTTCGGATAATTAGCGAGGTTACTCTCTCCTTTCTTGGAACCCCCAATTGTCCTCCCATACGACAACCCAGGTTGTCGGCTCTTCAGTCAGATCTCCCCACCCGGAGATCCAGGGCCTTCTGAACAACAGGGCAATAGAACTGGTGCCCCCTGATTCAGTAAACACAGGGTTCTACTCCATTACTTTCTGGTTCCAAAGAAATCTGGGGATGCGCCCATTCTAGACCTCAGAAAGTTAAACAAATTCTCCCAGGAGAAATTCAAGATGATTTCCTAGGTACCCTGTTACCCTTGCTGCATCAGCACGACTGGCTGGCCTCTCTGGATATGCAGGATGCTTACCAGCATATCCCCGTCCACCCGACCCACCGCAAATTCCTCAGGTTTGTAGCTTTGGGTCAGCATTATCAGTTCAGAGTCCTGCCCTTTGGGCTATCCTCGGCGCCGCGAGTTTTTACAAAGTGTTGTGCAGTTCTCACAGCGCATCTCAGGAAAGTCGGACTCCGAGTGTTTCCCTACCTGGACGATTGGCTTCTAGCAAGCCCTTCCGGCCAAGGGACTTTGGAAGCCGTGCAAACGACTTCTCGTCTTCTCACGTCCATGGGAGTTCTGCTGAATTTGAAAAAATCTCAACTGCAACCCTCCCAGAGGCTCCTTTTCATAGGGACGCTTCTAGACACCTCTTCAGCGAAGGCTTTCTTCCAGAGGACAGAAGACTCGACATCCTTCTCGTATGGCCTGTTACATCAGGGAGAACCAATCGGTTACAGCTCTCTCGATGCAACGCATGTTGGGTCTCATGGCCTCGGTCTTCACTGTCCCTCTGGCTCGATTGCATGAGAACCACCCAGTGGATGCTCTCCACTCAGTGGTCCCCGACCTCTCACCCCAGTCTTATCCCATCAAGGTGACGGAGCCCTTCGGAGTGTCTCTCACCTGGTGGTCTCAAGAGAGCAATCCCTGGAAGGATTCCCTTGCTCCCCGGATCATCAGATCTCCATCACCACAGATGCATCGCTAATGGGATGGGGAGCTCACTGTCTCTCCTCCACACTCAAGGTGTATGGACTCAGTTCAAACTCATCTCCACATAAATGTCCTGGAGATGAGAGCGGTCCTCTATGCAATCCGAGCTCTGAAGGATGTCCTTTGTCACAAGAACATTCTCCTTCAAACGGACAACAAAGCAGTGATGTATTACATCAACAAGCAAGGCGGTGCTCATTCTTATCCCTTGCAGGGAAGCAATGAGGGTGTGGGAGTGGTGCTTGGAGCACAAGTCTCTGATTCAAGCGGTTTATCTGCCAGGTATACAAACGACCTAGCAGATCACCTCAGCAGAACGGAGGCAGACCTCACGAGTGGTTCTCGATCCAGCCGTAGCTCGGTCCCTGTTCAAAGAGGGGGACTCCAGACCTGGACCTTTTGCATCCCCACTCAACGAAAACTGCCTCTCTTCTGCTCCAGAAATCCAGGGCCTGGCATTTTCTGTCAGGATGCGTTCAGGCTGCGTGGACAAAACGCTTTACGCCTTTCCACCACTTCCTCTAATCCAGAGAGTACTCCTCAAGTTCGAGTCTCAGGGACCAAGATGATTCTCATTGCTCCTTCCTGGCCTCGGCAACTATGGTTTCTACTCAACAGTATGTTGGCAGCCCTCCGAGACCACTTCCTTTGCAAATCAGTCTTCTGACTCAGGGTTCGTTGGTCCATCCAACCTGAAATCACTTCACCTTCATGCTTGGCTCCTGAAGAGATAGAAGTGAATCGGTTCAACGCCTCTCAGAGAGTCTCAGACATCCTTCTGGCTGCTCGAAGCCAGCCACCGAAAACGACGCCCAAATGGAAACGCTTTTCTGTGTGCAAAACTCTGGAACCTTTCCTGTCCTCCTGGCAAGGTTCTGAGCATCTTTGGACCTATCAAACTTAGGTCTTCAATACTCCACAGTTAAAGTTCACCTTAGTGCCATCTCAGCGCCCATGAGCCGGTTTTTCCTTAACTCTGGCTCAGTTACCTATGGTGAAGAGATTTCTTAGGATTCTCCATACCAGACCCCTGTTAAGCGTCCAGTTGCAGCCTGGGACATTAACCTGGTGCTGGACATGCTCACCGGAAGCCTTCGAACCCTTAGCTACCTGTGAGTTAAAATTTCTTACCTGGAAGACTGCCTTCCTGGTGGCCATTACTCCGCCCGCAGGGTCTCTGAGATACATGCACTGGTTACGGACCCTCCGTATACTGTATTCCATAAGGACAAGGTAGTTCTCCGTACTCATCCTAAATTTCTTCCCAAGGTTGTGTCAGAATTCCATCTGAACCAACCTCTGGTACTTCCGCTTACTTGCTAATTTCCAAAATGAAGGGGAACGAGCTCTTCATTCCTTGGATGTTAAGAGAGCCTTGCGGTTCTATTTAGATAGAACCAAGGATGTTCGCAAGACTCAGCAACTGTTCGTTTTTTCAGCGACACCGGCTGGGTCAACCTGTCGCTATTAGATGTATCTCTTCATGGTTAGTGGCATGCCTTCATTATCTATTCCATGGCTCAAGTTAAATTAGAAGGTAGAGTACATCACTCTACCTAGGGCGGTCGCGGCATCCCTAGCGGAAATTGCAATGTTCCAATTGCAGATATATGCAACGCCACTTGGCTGAGCCTAGTGCATATTAAGACTATGCACTGGATGTTCATGCCAGGCGGCATTCCGCGTCGGCAGAACTATCCTTAATGGGCTTCTATCTTAGACGCGTGAGCTCTGGCTTTCCTGCCGCCCTTTTGGGGATTATCAGCTTGGTACCTCCCACTAGTGAATGAGTGGTGGACTTAGTCCAGGAAGATAGGAAATTACGTACCTACCGTGAATTCTTGATCTTCTTGGACGAGTCTCCACCACTCATTCACACGCCCACCTCCATCCCCGAGCTCACTGCTGTATTGGTCTTCACTCCTCAAATCTTTAGGCGTGAGGACTTCTTTGCTGACCCTTCTTACGGGTCATACGGACTATCTTATGTCCGCTTTTTTAATGTTGGGTTTACCTTTTCGAGTTGCGCTGCTGCACCTCCTTGGTAAAAGGTACTGAGGCGGTTGGAGGGTCGCCGCCGAGATGGTACATTCGAGCCGCTGCTCGCGGGCGCTCGGTCTCGTGGGCGCCTGCCTCTCCGCCCGACCCTCCAGCAAAAAGTTTGCTCCCGATGGGTCTTAGTGCCTCCGGCGCCAATCCCACTAGTGTGAATGAGTGGTGGAGACTCGTCCAAGAAGATCAAGAATTACGGTAGGTACGTAATTTTCCTTTTCTGTGTTCCTGACTGTGTGCATATTTCCTAAATACTGTTCTCCACCTGGAGAGTGAGGTATGAATCCCACCAGCACCGTTAACTCTCTGTCTGACCTTGAGTAAGTTACGTACCATCTTCCTCTCGCTATGTCTATCCCTCTGCCTAGTCGTCCTGAGATTTTCTTAATCTCTACCTACTGTAGGTTCCCCTTGTGTGTGACTAATGGCTGCTGGCAAAGCTTCATGGCTTGTAAATGGCTTTTGGATTCAGTGTGCATAAAAGATGCTGTATATCCGAATTCCTTTTGTTTTCTTTCATGTCTCCATGGTTTTTCCAACGCCAGAATAAACAGGCAGTTAGGCCCGAGCTATGTCACTTTGACAATGGTGGCATTTAAGCACCATCACTGAACATTAACATGGTCAGTTTCAGAATTCTGTGTTCCTGTGGTGTACTGTTGCCTCTAATAATAAAACCTAAGAGTATGGTTTTATGGAGGAGATACCCTACAGGGTTTTATAGACCGATGGAGCGGTTCCCACCAGTCAGAATGCTTCTTTCCTCTGTGTGAGACACTTTTATTATGTAGAGTGTCTCAGACACAGGAAGCAGACTCAGTTAGGGAAGTTTTTTAAAATTTATAATATATTATTGGTCGGCCTTGATGGACTATATATTACTACAGCCACTAAACACTGTCTTGCGATTGTAAGAGTGGTGGCAATTACATTCTTAGGGTAACAAAACAGCTTATATTCTATTTGCGGTTCTCATACCCTAAGATATGCGTGAGAGCAGTCTTACAACTGTAAAAGTGGTCTTTGTGGCAGTACTGACATACAAAACCTTACTGGTAATTAGACTTTCTTAATGTTGATTTAATTTCTGTTTTATTTTGTGTTCACATAGCATGGGGAAGTTAAAGGAAGACACTGGTGCTGTCGAAGACCACACGGCTGCTGCTTCAGCCCAGCCTCCAAATGCCCCCGCAGCCTCTGCAGGCCGTACGGAGCACGTCTGGCACTACGATGAGGAATATGTCCCCGACAGCGCCAAGCCAGCCTCTTCCGGCTCCCCTGAGCAAGGTGAAGCTGTCATGAGCAATGGCTTTGTGGCGGTGAACCTCAGCTCCTGCAGGCAGGAGGTGGACTCGAAGGAGTGGGTCATCGTAGATAAAGAGCAGGACCTTCGTGATTTTAGGACTGAAGGGGGGCAAGGCCAGAAACTGACTGGAAGTCCCTCCGATGAGGAGCCTGAGGTGTTGCAGGTGTTGGAAGACTCCCCTCAGGAAGAACGGTTGAAATTGGACCCAGTTCTCTCAAATGCCATCGAGGCCAAGGAGACAGTGTTACCACCAGCAACAGAAGAAGGCCTTCAGGTCCCAGAGTGCGGACAGTGTAGAGACAGATTGGAACTTGCAGTTGGAGCTGCCAGTCAGCTGTTACCAATCACACCTACAAGCCAAATGGAGGCACAAGCTGAAGGAGCAATCACTCCGGTAAGGAAACAGTGCCAGGGTATAAACTGTATCTATATTCGGTGAACACAGTGGGGATGGGGTGTTGCCTTAGGTCAAGGGGGTCTGGTAGCGAAGGTACCATCAGAAAGGTCTGCCATGACAACTTCAACTTCTGTATAACTTGTACTGTTCAATCCCTTGCTGGGATTACAACCCAGGTTACTGCCTTTATAGGTTGTAACAACCTGTACACAACAGGCGCTGCCATACACTAGAAGTGCAGCTTGATGACACAGTTGATATACCTTTGGTTACCAAGTAATTTGTATTTCCAGCAAGAGACTCTAGCTCAAATCCTAACAGGGACTTGAAACTTTTCACTTTAACATTTTTCAGATGGCATTTCACTTGGGTGGTGAACCACAGCAGCTTGGAGTTGAAATTTTTTTTTATAGAAAATAAACTTAGTTAAGAACAACAATTTAAAAAGCAGGTGCTTACTTCCAATAAATATACAGTTGGTTAGCTTATTTACTGTGGTTTACTGTATTAGTAATCACTTTTTACTCTTATAGTAAAATAATTGTGCAGGGAAACAAGTGATCTTCCTGGATAGTATCTTAACCATTGATTCACACTGATCGGTTGTGAGTCCGGGTGCGCTAGGACCCTGCAGGAGCCAAAAATCTTCAAGAGGGATGGTGTTGAGATAGGCTGCATGCATGCATAGCACCACAAGACTAGCTAATGCTGCATAGCCCATCTTGGCAACAGCCCTCAGCTCCTTTTCCCCACTCTCGAGTACGCTTCAGTGACATCACTCACCCACCGGGAGTCATATCTTCATGTCTGTACGACAACAGCGTTCAGTTCATTCCGCTTTGGTAGTTTTAAGCTACTGTTTGTTATTTTTTTAAAAGTTTAGTGTAAAAGGAAAAAAAACACTTTTTTCCTGTTAGTTTTTCTCAGACCTTCTGAACAATGGCATAGACTATGGATGGTGGTGGTGACAGTAGGGAGCCTCCTCAGGCTTGCTTCTCCAGCAGTGGGGCCATGTCTGGTCCACTTCCTTTACCAAGGGAGGGTTCTGACGACAGGGGGTCTTGTGTTCGGGAGAGGGGACAGCTCTCTCATAAACACAGAAAGAAGCGGGCCCGTTCTTGATCCACCCAGCACCACTCGGCCTTGAGTTCTTCCTCTTTCTGTCAGAAGGGGAAGAAATGGTACTGCTTGAGGGCGCCCTCTGGTAGGTCTGCCATGAGGTCTTCTAGGTCCGGGCACAGGAGGCATTCCCTAGTGCTGCCGGTGTCCCTGGTGACTCCTGCTCGCAGTCATTCTTGGTCTCAGGCCCGGATCCCCTCTCTATCCTCTTGTGTGGATTCCGGTGGGCAGTTTCACCAGTGGGCAGCTCTTATAGAGCAGTCGATACAGTGTCTGGCTCGATTGTCTCTTTCTGCTGATTCAGTGCCAGGCCTCTCAAGGCTCTCTGATGATACAGTGGGGTATTTCAAGCCAGGTGAAGCATTTCGCTCTTATCAGTGGATCCCTGATCCCTTGTCGTTATCTGTGCTGCGGATGCTGGTTCCACTGGCTGTACCCCCTTGAATTGGTACTTTGCAGGGACCGGCCCATGTACATTTGCCAATCACTTTGGTGCCGGCTGGATGTTCAACATGGGCAGCACCAGGTTTGGCGCCAGATTAGAGCGTATTGTGGCCATTTCTGGTGCCATGTCTGGCACCGCTTCCATCAGTGCCTGCAACATCGAGGGTTTTCACGGCACTGTGCTCAGACTTTATGGTGGCGCTGGCTCCCTTGGGGCCAGTGCTGGCGCAGGATGCTTTGGTCCTGGTCCTGGTTCCAGCACAGGGTCCTGCTGGGCCGGCACCTCCTCTGCCAGTACCAGTGTCACCTGTCTTTGTGATTGCCAGAACTGGGCTAGGTGTTTCCAGGTACACTTCTCTCTCTGGAGAGGAGTTGGAGAGGGATGAGTCTGACTCGGACCTCATTATTTCGGAAGGCGGTGACGCTGACTCATTTTATAGCCTGGATAATTCTATCCCAGGCACTCCTCCTGTTCCACAGGAGGACCTTTCTTTCCGGACCTTGCTTCACAGAGTTCATGCAACCTTTGCTCTCAAGACTTCTGCCCTAGGCCCAGGTTAGCGGTTGCGTCTGGAGCGTCTTCATGTTCCCACTATTCCGGTGAACCTTACACCTCTTATTCCACCTGATTTTGAGACTCTCTTGGAGGCAGTGTAGGCCAGGCATGCTTCCATCCCCTCTGTCTCTAAGCACATACACTATAAGTATACTGTCCCTAAAGGCAGACCTATTCTGGCTTCTCAGCGTGTTGCTGATAAGATTGTCATCCTGGCTGAGAATGACAAAACCCTCCTTCCCCAAGAAGTTATGGCTCACCCCATCAATAAGGAATCTCGCAAGATTGATGTGTTGGAGGAAAAAGGGCCTTTGCTGTAGCCACCTTGAGTATGCGAATTGAAGGCAGCTGTGGATGCATATGACACTGCTTCCCACTCAGCTACCACCAGTAACTGCATCAGAAGCAACTCCTGGCTGTGGATGTTAGGTTTCTGCAGTGATGCCCAGCAGCAAGTCACGAATGTTCCCTTTGATGGCTTTTATCTGTTCATCCAACAGGTAGATCAGTCCCTTGAGGCCTCTCAGAAGACTAGGGCAGCCATCAAGACTGCCCATCCTACTTCACTTCAGTCTCAAAGAAGGGAGAGCTAGGTCTTGTACCGCAATAATTGGCCCATTTGTGGGAAAAGCAGAAGAGCCTAAGTCACATCCCAGCCTCTCCAACTGCAAAAGAAAGCTCAGCCGAAGGCACAGACCCTGAAAGCGCCTAGTGCCACCCTCTGAAACACTGGCCCCGGTTCTGCCTCAGGCAGACCCTTCTTCTCCAGTGGGGGGGGAGGCGCATCTGACTCAGTTTTACCATCCGTGGAAATCCGTCACCACAGACAAGTGGGTTTTAAGGATCTGAGAGGGATACTGAATTTCTCAGAAATTCCTCTAGACTATCTTCTCAAGAGGCAGCACCCCCTGTCAGGGTGGAGGAATGACAAGTGGTAAGGGGAAGGGGTGGAAATGTGAGGATAGCATCAGGGATGAGAACTTCTGAAAGGGTGTCTTTCTTGAATAAATTTGCACCACTGTCAGGAAGGAGGAAGGGGGCAGCAGGAGGTGAGGTAGGAGGTCAGGTTGAGCCAGGGCTAAGAGTAGTAGTACGGGGGGGGGAGAGGGAACTAGTCAGGGTGGGCAGGGAAGAGGAGGTAGGCAAAATGGAGTGGAGAAGGGGAAGGGGGAGGGAGAGAAAAGGTAAAGAAGAGTGGAGGGAAAAGTGGAAGCAGACACAGATATTCAGAAGGGGAGGGGCAGAGAGGGAGATTAAAAATTGGGGATAAATAGTGAATGTGAAGATAAGTTCACTAGGGTGCAGGGGAGTAGTTAGGCAGGAAAGCAACTAGTACCGTAGGTAAGAAAGGAAAGACGGGGAGCACAGGTGCAGGGGATGGGAGGATGGCTATCATAGAGGACTTCATAATTAAAGGTATATACTGGGGTAGGAAAGGGGACCCAAATGCAAGCAGGAGGGTGGTTTGTATGCCAGGGATGACAGCGTGGAAGGTGGGCCTGAGAATAAGGGAAATAGTAAGGAGGTTGGAGGAAAACCTAATTTAGTTATACACATGGAAATCAATGTCCTAACTGGAGAGGAGGTGGAGTTAGTGCAAAGTACTGTAGGTTCGGGGAGTTAGGGAAGATTTGCAAGGAGGAAGCGATTTCGCTGGCCTTCTCAGAGGTGATAGCAGTACCAAGGGCTAGCACAGCCAGGAAAAGAAGAATAGAGGATTTTAATGACTGGCTGAGGAAATGGTGCAGGGGGCAGATGTTCGTCTGTATGGGGGACTGGGGAGAGACCAGGTCAAACAAAGCACTCTTTTCATCAGATAGACTGCACCTCAGTAGGGGTGGTTCTAGGGTACTCAGAGACAAACTGGTGGAATACATAACCACTACACTTAATTTAATAATGCACCATCAGTCTTATCCCATCCCATCCCCTGTGGACTTCAGGAGGGCTGACATTGTCAAAATGGGAGAGTGCCTCAGAAAAGCACTAGCAAACAGGCAAGAAGGAGGGGTTGAGGAACAGTGGAGAAACATCAGAACTGCCATCCCAGAGGCAACAAGCCTTTGTGTGAAGCAAATAAACAAATCAAAATGAAAGAAAAAACACTATGGTTCTCAAAAGAGGTGGCGGAGAAGGTTAGGGAGAAAACTATAGAATTCAAGAAGTATAAGGAAATACTGAAGGAGCAGGACAGAGAACTGTACCAGTTAAAACAGAAGGAAGCGGGGAAGGCAGTCAGAATAGCAAAGGCCCAAACCGAGGAAAAAATAGCCAACTCTGTTAAGAAGGGGGATAAAACCTTTTATAGGTACATTAGGGAGTGAAGAAAGACCAAGGGAGGAATAGTGAAGCTTAATAAAGGGAGGGTGGGTGGGCAGAGAGGGACAGTGAAAATGCAGGATACTGAATGAATACTTCTGCTTAGTATTCACAAAAGAAGAGGAGGAGGTACCTAATCCAGTCAATAGAAGCACTTTGGATAGGGGGATCGATACCAGTCCTTCCACAGAAGAAAGGGTTCTGAAAGAACTCCTAAAACTGAAGGTGGAAAGAGCAATGGGACCTGACAGGATTCACCCCAGAATTCTAAAAGAACTAAGGGAAGAACTAGTGACACCACTGACTACCCTTTTTAACAAATCATGGAAGGATGGTGTGGTACCTAAGGACTGGAGGAGGGCAGATGTGATTCCCTTTCACAAAAGTGGGAGCAAAGCAGAGGCAGGAAACAACAGACCTGTTAGTTTGACCTCAGTGGTAGGGAAAATGATGGAATAATTTCTGAAAGAAAGAAATGTTGAGTACCTAGAGGCCAGTGGGGCACAGGACCCAAGGCAGCATGGATTCACAGTGGGAAGGTCATGTCAGACGAATCTAATCAATTTCTTTGACTGGGTGACCAAAGTAGTAGACCAGGGAGGGGTTGTGGACGTGGCCTACCTAGACTTCAGCAAGGCATCTGACACAGTCTCACACAAAAGATTAATAAACAAATTAGCTAGCTTGGGGTAGGTCCCAGGGTGGTAGCCTGGGTAAAAATTGGCTGGACAACAGGACACGGGGTAATAGTAAACGGAGTCCACTCCAAAGAAAGGGGGTTACAAGTAGGGTACCGCAGGGTTCAGAACTGGGTCTGGTCCTTTTTAATGTCTTTATAAGTAACATTGCAGAAGGACTGGAGGGAAAGTATGCCTCTTTGCAGACGACACGAAGATCTGCAACAGGGTTGATATGCAAGGGGGCGGGGTGGAAAGGATGAGAAGGGACTTGGCAAGGTTGGAGGAATGTTCAAAAGTATGGCAGCTTAGATTCAGTCCAAAGAAGTGCAAAGTAATGCACCTGGGAAACAAAAACCCAGGGGAAGAGTACACAATTGGGGAAGGGGGGTATTAACAATAACAAAAATGGAAAGGGCCCTTGGGGTAGTCATATCAGATGACCTAAAGGTAAGCAAGCAATGTGAGAAGGCAGTAAGGGTGGCTGGGGTGATACTGGGATGTGTAGGGAGAGGCATCACCGGTAGAAAACAGAAAGTTGTTATCCCTCTGTACAGACAGTTGGTGAGACCCCATCTGGAGTGCTGTGTGCTGTTCTGGAGGCCCCATCTCCGCAATGGCATGGACAGGATGGAGGCAGTCCAGAGAGGGCAACTAAAATGGTGCAGGATCTGCAGCAGAAGCCATGCAAAGAGAGACTTAAGGAACTTAATATGTATACCCTTGAGGAAAGGAGGGAGAGGGGGGACATTATTTAATGTCTTTATAAGCGACATTGTAGAGGGACTGGAAGGAAAAGTATGTCTCTTTGCAGATGACACAAAGATCTGCAACAGAGTTGATGCACAAGGTGGGGTGGAAAGGATGAGAAGGGACTTGGCAAGGTTAGAGGAATGGTCAAATGTATGGCAGCTTAGATTCAATGCTAAGAAGTGCAAGGTAATGCACCTGGGAAACAAAACCAGGGAAGAGTACACAATGGGGGTGAGATCCCAACAACAGAAATGGAAAGGGACCTGGGGTAGTCATATCAGATGACCTAAAGGTGGGCAAGCAATGTGAGAGGGCAGCAAGGAGGGCTGGGGATACTGGGATGCATAGGGAGGCATCACCAGTAGAAAACAGGAAGTTATTATCCTCTGTACAGACAGTTGGTGAGACCCCATCTGGAGTACTCATGCAGTTCTGGAGATCCAATCTGCAAGGACATAGACAGGATGGAGGCTGTCCAGAGGAGGGCACTAAAATGGTGCAGGGTCTGCACCGGAAGACATATGAAGAGAGACTTAAGGAGCTGAATATGTATAGCCTCGAGGAAAGGAAGGAGAGGGGGACATGATAGAAACTTTCAAGTATCTCAAGGGAATCAACAAAGTCAAGAGGTAGCATCTTTCAAAAAGTGTGCAAGAACAAGGGGCACAATTTGAAGATAGAAGGCGGCTCAAGAGGTAATTTAAGGAGTATTTTTCACAGAGAGGTTGTGGATGCATGGAACGGCCTTCCGGAGGAGGTTGTGGAGTCAAAACAGTGGTGGAATTCAAGCGTGCATGGGACAGTCATAAGGCAATTCTAGGGGTTGGGGGTAGGAAGAAGTAGGCTGCTGGTTAACTAGGATCTGCAGCTTATCCATTAAGTAGGGAAATGGGCAGACTGGGTGGGCCAAGCGGTCCTTATCTGCCGTCAAAATCTATGTTTCTATGACATGATAGAAACTTTGAAGTACCTCAAGGGAATCAGCAAAGTCCACAAGGGTAGTATCTTTCAGAAAAAGAGATGTGCAAGAACAAGGGGACACAATTTGAAGATTGAGGGGGAACGGCTCAGGGGCAATGTGAGGACGGTATTTTTTCACAGAGAGGGTGGTGGATGCATGGAACGAACTTCCTGAGGAGGTCGTAGGGTTAAAAACAGTGGGGGAATTCAAAAATGCATGGGACAGACATAAGGCAGTTCTGGTGGGGGTAGGAAAAGGTAGCTGTTGATTAACTAGGATCTGCAGCTTATCCAGTAGGTAGGGAAATTGGCAGACTACATGGGCCAAGCGGTCCTTATCTGCCGTCAAAGTCTCTGTTTCTGTGTAACGTGACAAAACCTCTGTTTTGATCACTTGCATGGTGGACACAAGAGGATCATTTCCTCCAAGGTCTCCCTCAGAGCCTCAGGTAACCCTCACCACAGATGCATTTCTGTCAGGTGGGGAGGCCGTTGTCAGGGTCATCACACTCCGGGAGTCTGAAGCCCTACAGAATCCTATCTCCAGATCAGTGTTTTGGAGGTGAGAGCATTCCTGTATGCCCTTCAGGCTCTGGTGGACTTCGTCTGCTGCAAGGTAATCCTTCTTCGGACAGACAACAAATCAGTCATGTACTACATCAACAAATAGGGAGGAGCACACTCTTACGCTCTTTGCAGAGAGGCAGTGAGAGTATGGGAATGTTGCCTGGAGCAGGGGGTCCTGATCCAAGCAATTTACTTGCCTGGAGCTCAGAACAGTGTGGTGGATGAGCTCAGTCAGACAGAAGCAGATCCTCATGAGTGGTCCTTGGCATCAGACATCGTGCAGTCTCTCTCGATTTTGCACACCGCCTAAGCTTCTGGGTGCTATCCACCTGCACCCCCCCTTCCAATTTTCAAACTTCATTTTAGTCCTTTTTTATAAAACATCACACATTGGGAAATCTAATTTAGAGTATTTCTTATGTTTTATCATCATCCTTTTAAACCATGGACATATAAAATTCCAAACAGCCTTGGCTAAATGTAAACTTATCAGAAATTATTTTGATTAAAATGTCATTATTTCATTTTTCTTTCAGTTCAATTATTATTCACAGAATAATTTCCTCTTATGTACTTTACCATCTTTTTCATCCACCGTGTCCACATTAATGCTGTTTCTGTTTGTTTTTCCTTCTTGGCTTTATTGCCTATTCCACTCGCTTTTCTTTCCCCGAAGTCCTTCTTTCTCCTTTTTCTTTGCGTGCCATCACCTTTTATTCTTTATATTTAGCCCGATATCTAGAGTGCTGTCCTCTGTCTGTATATAAAGAGGCACTTCAAAACACTATTTGCACGCTTGTTTAGCATTCCAGAGCGCTTACCAGTGCCATTCCATCTTCTTCCCGCTAAGAGTAACACAGCTTCCTCTGTGCTTCCACAGATCAGGCGATGCTAGCATGCATTAACATGCTGACGTTTTGGAGAGCAAGTCTCCATCATCAGAGCCGAAATAATTTCTGATAACTTTAAATTTAGTCGAGTCTGTTTGGAATTTTATATGTTCATGGTTTAAAAGGACGATAATAAAAAATAAGAAATACTCTCAATTAGATTTCCCAATGTGTGATGTTTTATAAAAAAAGGACTAAAAAGAAGTTTGAAAATTGGAAGGGGGGTGCAGGTGGAGAGCATCCAGAGGCTTAGGTGGTGTGAAAAATCCAGATTGAATATCCCTGCCACAGGTGCGCCCTAGAACCCCTAAAAACCTATGATAAAAAAGGGAACGAGCAACACTAACATAGTTTTTTGGTTTGAACTTTAAAATCGTGCAGTCTCTCTTCGAGTGGGGAACACCAGAGGTGGACCTTTTTGTGTCCCCGCTGAATGGCAGACTGCCTCAATTCTGCTCTAAAAATCCGGATCCTGGTGTTTTCTGTCAGAATGCATTCAGGTTGCGGTGGACAAATCACTTTCTGTACTCCTTTTCTCCTGTTCCTGTGGTTCAGAGGGTACTGCTCAAGCTGGAGGCACATGGGGCAAAATGATTCTGATCGCCCCATGCTGGCCTCAGCAGATATAGTTTCCACTGCTCAGTAACTTATCATTTGTTCCTCCAAGGCAGGTCCCCTGCAGACAGACCTCCTGATGCAGGGGTCCCTGGTTCATCACAACCTGAGTTCCCTTCATCTCCACACCTGGCTTCTGAAGAGATAGAAGTGAGTAGGTACAAGGTCTCTCAGAGGGTCTCTGGGATTCTCCTGGCTGCTTGCAAGCCTTCTACCAGAAAGACTTACACAGCCAAATGGAGATGTTTTTCTGAGTGGTGCTCCAAATTCCATATGGATCTGTTCTGATGCCCACCGGATAAGGTTTTGGAGTATTTGCTGGACCTTTCTGATGCAGGCTTACAGTACTCCTCAGTCAAGGTCCACTTATATGCTGTTGTAGCTTACCATGACCCAGTTCAGAACCTTACCCTAGCTCAGCTGCCTCTTTTTAAGAGATTCTTGAAGGGTATTTTGCACACAAGGCCCCCATTCAGGAAACCAGTCACTACCTGTGACCTCAGCCTTGTGTTGGATATGCTGACCCATAAGCCCTTTGAACCTCTGGCTATATGCGACCTCAAATTCTCAACTTGGAAAACAGCATTTTTAGTGTCCATTACCTCTACCTCTACCTGCAGGGTCTCTGAGATTCATGCTTTGGTCACAGACTCTCCGTATATTGTCTTCCATGAAGTTAAGGTGGTTCTCCGCATGCACCTCAAGTTTTTGCCTAAGGTGGTGTCGAATTTCCATTTGAACCAGTCTTTGGTGTTGCTCACTTACTTTGCCAACTTCCAGAGCGAGGGGCAACACACCCTGCAATCTTTGGATGTTAAAAAAGCCTTCAGAGTCTACCTCGATATAACTAAGGACTTCCGGCAATATAAGCAGCTCTTCATCTTCTTTAACCCCAACTGGTTAGGTCAGCTGGTTACGATCAAATGCATATCCACATGGATAGTGGCTTGTTTCCACCAATGTTATTTCATGGCGCAAGTCAAGTTGGAAGGCCAGGTTTGCGCCGACTCCACTAGAGTGGTGGCCACCTCCTTGGCAAAGATTCACTCTGTTCCCATCACTGATCTGTAGAGCTGCCTCCTGGAGCACAGTGCACACTTTCATCAAGCACTATGTACACAAATGCTCACAGCCTGGGAAATAAGATCCCAGACCTGCAGGCAATAATGTCAGAGGCTAAACTGGACATAGTAGCAATTAGTGAGACGTGGTTTACCAGTAACCACACTTGGGAGACTTCAGTACCTGGCTATGTATTGTTCATAAGAGACCGAGGTGCAAAAAGGGGGGGCGGAGTGGCCCTGTATGTTAATGAAAATATCAAAGCTACAGAAATTCAGAATACACATAAGGAGCCAGAAGAACTTGGGTCACCCTGGAAACAGGAAATGGGACAGTCATAAGAACTGGGGTTGTCTACAGGCCCCAGACCAGAGGGAGGACATAGACACATTACTGTTAGAAGATATACAAAACATGACAGCTAAAGGGAGGTTCTGATAATGGAGACTTCAACATGCCGGATACAGATTGGTCAATAACAGCAGGAACATCTGCCAGAACTAGACTCATAGTGGATTCCTGCAGGGGAGGGCCTCAAACAACTGGTACAGCAACCCACAAGAGACAGGGCTATCCTAGATCTAGTACTGACTAACAAAGAAGGGATCACAGATCTCCAGGTAGAAGGTCACCTGGGGCCAGTGACCATCACATGGTATGTTAAGTTTGTCTACTACATCTAAATCATCCCATTCCAAGGCAAAAATATGGGACTTCAGAGGAGCTGACTTTGATAAGATGGCCAACAGAGTTAAGTTAGCCCTGGCAAAAGAAACACAGGTGAGGGGTACAGGCAAAGTGGGCAAGCATTAAGGATGCAATACTTGAAGCAACATCCCATTGTGTTAGACAGAAAAGGAAGTGCAAAAGAAGAAGGAAACCACTTTGGTTCTCAAATACAGTAGCAGAAAAGGTCAGAGCCAAAAGGCTGGCCTTCAGGAAATATAAGTGAACACAGCGGGATGAAGATAGGGAGGCATACCAAACTGCCCTAAGGGAAGCAGGGAAGGCAGTAAGGCAGGCAAAGTCCCAAACTGAGGAAACACTAGCACGAACAGTAAAGAAGGTGATAAGACTTTCTATAGATACATTAGTGAAAGGAGAAAGTCCAGAGGGGTATTGCTAAGCTTAATGGAGAAAATGGAGCATGTGAGGAGGGAGGACCCTGTAAAGGCATCTACCCTAAATAGATACTTTGCTCAGTATTTACTGAAGAAGGTAGGCAGAGCCCACAGCTCAGCATCATGGACACAGGGGGGAGGGAGGTGAGCACTACTCCCTTCACAAAAGAAAGGGTCCTACAAGAGCTTGCTAAGCTCAGGGTGGATAAGGCAATGGGACCTGATGGCATACATCCCAGGGTACTTAGGGAGCTAAAGGAGGAACTAGCAGAGCCATTAGCAGAATTGTTTAGTGAGTCTCTGAGCACAGGAGAGGTCCCAGAAGACTGGAGAAGGGCTGATGTGATCCCGCTCCACAAGAGTGGTAGCAGGGAGGAGGCGGGAACCACAGACCGGTCAGCCTTACCTCAGTAGTGGGCAAGATTATGGAGGCACTCCTAAGGAAAGGATAGTGCAACACCTGGAATCCATAGGGCACAGGATCCAATACAGCATGGGTTTACAAAGGAAGGTCCTGTCAAACTAATCTCATAGATTTCTTGACTGGGTAACCAGAGTGGTGGACCAAGGAGAGCAGTTGATGTCGCCTACCTTGACTTCAGCAAAGCTTTTGACACTGTTCCACATAGAAGATTGATAAATAAGCTGGGTAGGCTGGGTGGGTCAGAAGTTGGTCAACTGGGTGGCAAACTGGTTGGACGGGCAGAAACAGAGAGTGGTGGTAAATGGTATACAGTCAGAAGAGATTCAAGTCACAAGTGGGTACCTCAGGATCAGTCCTGGGGCCAGTCCTCTTCAACATCTTCATTAGTGACCTTGCAGATGGACTAGAGGGTAAGGCTTGTCTGTTTGCAGATGACACCAAGATCTGCAACAGAGTAGATGATCCAGATGGGGTGGGCAGAATGAGAAGAGATCTGGATAAACTAGCAGAATGGTCAGAAGAGTGGCAACTGGATTTAATGCAAAGAAGTGCAAAATCATGCACATAGGGAAGAGAAACCTGAAGCCACCTATAGGCTGGGAGGGAGCTAGCAGTCACAAAGGAAGAAAGAGACTTGGGCATCATCATCACTGATGATCTAAAATCATCCAAGCAGACTTCTAAAGCAGTAGGTAAGGCTAGGGGGTGTTAGGGTGTATTAGTAGGGTATCACACAAGTCAGTTAGGAGGAGTGTAATAATCCCTCTGTACAAGACACTGGTTAGGCCCCATCTGGAGTACTGCGCAGTATTGGAGGCCACACCTTCACAAGGACATTAACCAAATTGAGGCAGTCCAGAGAAGGGCAACCAAATGGTGCAGGGACTGCATCAGAAGACGATGAGGACAGATTAACGGAGCTCAATATGTATACCCTTGAGTAAAGGAGGGAGAGAGGTGATATGATTGAGGCATTCAAACACCTTAAGGGCATAAACAAGGTGAAAGAGTCTAACATGTTTAAATATAAGAAAATAGCAGGACAAGAGGACACAGCATGAGATTAGAGGAGGCCGATTAAGGGGAATGTGAGGAAATTCTTTTTCACAGAAAGGGTGGTGGATGCATGGAATGGCTTACACAAGAAGTGGTGGCTATGAATACAGTGCAGGGCTTCAAACAGGCATGGGATAGGCATAAGGGAGCAATACAAATGACTATGAATAGATAGGCCACTGACAGAGCAAAGGCTGATGGCACATTTATAAGGTAGAAAAAGAAATGGGCAGACTGGATGGGCCTTGCGGTCCTTATCTGCCGTCAAATTCTATGTTTCTATGCCCTGGATGTCCATGCCAGGCAGCATGCCTACTTTGGCAGGAAAGTCCTCAATGGGCTTTTGTCTTGTGTGAGCTCCAGCCCCTACCCCCACCCCCGCCAGGGGAACTTGTCTGAGCTTGGTACTCGAACCCATCAGTGTGAGTCAATGATGAAGATATAGTCCAGGAAGATATAAAAGTTGTGTACTCACTGTAATTGTTGATCTTCATCACTGATTCACACGCCCATCCACCCACTGTCCCCTGGGCTCACTCTCTCATCCTTGGTCTTCATCTCCCCTTGTTTTGGTTGGACTGTGAAGACACTGCTTTCTTGTTTTGTCCCTTCTTATACAGGTTACAAGGGCTATCTTATGCCCTTTTGTGTTAGGTGTTTCTACTTACTTAGGTTGTGGTGCATCTCCTCGGTGAAAACGGTACTGAGGCGGTTGAGGGCCGTTGCCAAGATAGGCTGTGCAGTGTGAGCTAGTCTCGTGGTGCCGTTCAGGCGCACAGCCTATCTCGACGCCAGACATCCTGCGCAGGGTCCTAGTGCCTTTGGCTCAGAATCCATCATTGTGAATCAATGGTAAATTGATGGTCCATGAAGATCGACAATTACAGTGAGTATTGTAATTTTTATTTGTTTCACCTTTGCTTCTCACGCTGCTAGTAAAAAAGAATTCAGTGGAAGTCTGGTATTGTGATGTCAGAAACTTCCAAGAACTTAGGAGCCCAGTGTATTTCAATGAGAAACTAAAGATAGTTTTCTGTTTTAAAGAAAATAGAGAATACTGGATGGGCAACCATGCAGAACCAGTATGTTCTGCCACAGAGGGGTTCTGATTCCCTGTAACCTCGAGAGCGAAGCTCGAGAGGTCCTTGGGAATCAGAACCCCGAGGTGGTAGTAAACACAGATTCGGCATTGAGTTGCCCACCCAGTATTTTTTATAGTGTGTGGTTCCTCCTCTGTAATTTTACAGCATTTTAAGTACTTTTTAATTTTTTTTTTTTTTTTAGTAGAGAAAATAAACTGCTTGCTGCCACGCCTTATTCGGAGAGTTGGGGCTGGTTGCAAGGGTGAGTTGCAAGTTGCTAGGGACTGGTCGTCCTAGAGTCTCAAGTGCACACTGTCATTGGTTGTCAGGTGGGTTTGGGTGGTCTTTAAAAAAATAAAAACATGGCGGATGTATGCCTCGCTTTCCAAGCAGAGGTAGATGCCCTGAATGTATTTTAGTAAGTTTTTTAGAATATATCTGGTTGATCCTGCTTATTTTACCTTATCTGCTGAGTTTGCCATATACTCTATGAGAAAAGAACCCCTCCACGCCCACTGGACAGCCATCCAGCTTTCAGACACGTGCAGTGTCTGCTGGGAAATTAAAGCGGATGAGCCTCACAAGTGACTAGATCTTGCATGTGCCATGGAGGTTACTCGAGTGTGTGTCAGTCCAGTCGCCACGTTATCTGGTTGATCCTGCGGTTTCCGTTACTGTGGCTCCAACACTTGTCAGCTGGGCTGGAACGCTGTTGAAGCAGGGCTCGAGCTTCTCACTCTGAATGAATGGAATGCTGTTCTGCACGTAGGGTCAGTACGGCATTCCATTCATTCTTGAGTGTGTGTGCGTGGATGAACAGGGTTTCAATGAGGTGGAATTTCGAGTTAGAATAGCATTCCACCATACACTATTAGATACTTCTGTCAGCAACAAACTTTGCCTTTTGTATGTTCCCCTATTGTTTACAACTGTATGATTTTACATTTTTTAAAGCAATAAATGGCTTCACTTTTCTTCCCAAGTAAAATCTGATTGGGAAGAAAATGCCACCTGCTAAATCTTAACTGAACAGCACAGGTTATGAAAAATCACATATTTCTATTAAATATATAATATTTTGGTGGTAGAAAGCATTATTTCTCTATAAAAACCTGAAAACAGATCTGCAGTTTCCTACTGAAATACACTGCCAGTCTTGCCAGTAAAGCTTTTCTGACATCATAATATAAGAATTCCATTGGATTAGTTTACTAGTAGTTGGCCAAATACAAATAAAAATGTTAAAATATAATTAAAGGAAAACTGTACAAATCAGTATCTCCCCACCCCAAAGCCTTACCCCAAAAAAAAAATTAGGCATTTCATAAGTGAAACCCTTTTTATGTTTTTTAACTTCTTTATTTTCTTACAGTCCGGATTCAGCTACATGGTGGACACTGCGCAGTTCCATTTCAAGTGAAAGTGCGGTGCTGCACTGCTCAGCTTCAATACACTTGTATTGAAGCAGAGTGGTGTGGTGCCATACTTTCACATGAAATGAGACTATGCAGCGTCCATATGTAGCTGAATCGACTAAACAAGAAAAAATAAAGTGAGTTAGAAAATGTAAAAAAATAAGGGTTTCACTTACAAAGTTCTAATCGAGATAAGTCGGGGAGAGTTATTGATTTGTACAGTTTTCTTTAAAAAAAAAAAAAAGCAAACAAAATGAATGCAGGGGCATCTAAAGGCCCCAAACCTTCATTCGTTAAGATATGTATCCTTACTAAGCACTTACTCTTTAAGCAGGTGGGAAGTTCTCCTGACAGGACTTTTTTGTGGGACCTTTACTACCTGAACACAAGGGGAACAGTCCCCAATTAGTGAGAGTCAGGGACACACCAAGCACTGAGCCATACCTCTTTGTCTGCAAATCAGAGACACTATGCCAAAAAATGGTAGTATTAATTTAGGAGACCAATAGAATGATTGATTAAAGAAAAAGTTCCAGAGGAAACGTAGACCATATCTTTAATGTTTGATATTTTTAGGAGGGTTCTGACTCCATAATCTTCAGTGAAACATCAGTTTCAGAAGGAATGGAGATATTTTTATGCATAATCTGGGACAACTGTGATATTTAAAGACAGTTGAGAGGTATGGGTATAGGCAGGCATACTCCATGTACTCCATGGTGTACAATTTTATTGAAGAGGGGCAGCAAATAGGTTCTGAACAGCTTCCTTTGTCCATGAAAATGTAACAGAACCATCTGGACCTTTCTGTAATTTTATTCACAGGAGCCAAAACTATAAAAATTAGTTACTGATACTGCCTTTGCAACCCAAGGACTTTACAGCTTTACAGGTTCTGGGCTGGTATGTGGTTGTCTGAGGGAGCAATGTATTGCATCTGTATTTACCTATGCATTTGGGGCAGCAACCAGTGTCATGAGGTACAAAAGTTGTACTTATTAAGTAAAATGGGGAATCAAACACAGACCTGGTGTATGTATTTATATTGTCTGGCTACACCCATGTTGAGAGGTATAGGGGGAAAGAAACGAGATCTGCCATTTGTTTAGCGTTTTCATTGTACGGTAGTCAGCTGCAGACTAAAAAAAGAAAGCTGACAGTTCACTGTTCTGTTCACTTGTGAGGCTCGTCTGCTTTAATTTCCCAGGAGACACTGCACGTGTCTGAAAGCTGGTAGGGTTACCACCTGTCCCTATTTTCGCAGGACAGTCCTGATTTGGGCCAATGTGTCCTGCAGAAAAACATGAAAAATACTACATGTCCTGACATTATACTAGAAAAAATATTTTCAGATTTTCCTGTAAATGTTGCAAAGAACTAGAATACCTTAAAATAACCTTAGTCTTAATTTTGATTATTCAGAGAAAACAAGTCTACTGCATTAGTCAAGGTTGTATATTGTCCTGCGAAAAATCATGTTTCAGTAGGAAATGTCCCACTTTGGGCTTCTTAAAAGGTGGTAACCTTAAAAGCTGGATGGCTGTTCAGTGGGCGGGGAGGGGTTCTTTTCTTGCAGAGTATATGCCATACTCAGCAGTCAACAGTCTGAAGTGTGCATAAACACAAGACAGCCCAGAGCTGAGATTTCCCTTTCAAAGCACCGGTTTTTTCTTGTTTCTAGCCGCTATATAATCCATTGAGAAGGTCCTGGTACCTCAAGGGCAACATGTGTACTTAGGCACAGATCCATTTATAGTTTATAGTGTTTCTGCAGTTCTTTAGCCCTTGTTTTCATTACTCGGTACATTTGCATGAAAACAGAGTAACTGTTCTAGGATCGTGGATATGTTGTTCATCCACACTGTTTGGCTTGTCCCTTTCCCCTTTAAATCATGCCAGAAGTCTTCAAGCTGGCTCCTTCCACCCACCCGGGTGGTATATACCTCAGCTCCACCCCATGACGCTAGATCTTCCTTTCTGCTGGAAGACGCAGGTTGCCTCCCTCGTGCTCTCATATTTCGTAGGCCCTGGCTTTCAAAACTTCAGTTTTTCTGAGATTAAAACTCGTTCGAGTTAGCGATCGCGCTTTTGTAGCCTTGATCATGGAAGAGAGATCTTCTCCAGGATTTTGCCAGTGTCCTTGCGGCCAGAAGATGTCACGCACTGATCCCCTTCTCACGTGCGTCTACTGCCTAGGTGTTGGCCATGACACCTCGTCCTGCAGTTTCTGCTTGGCCTTCCATCCCAATGTCCTGAATGACCGCCTGGCACATTTGAAGTTGGGGAGGCTGGGGGAAAGGAATCCTCCGGTGAAGTCTAAGGAGGCTAGGTGGGCAGTTTCCGTGGCCGCGGGTTCTGCCGAGTAGCTGGAATGCATGAAGGCGTTCGAAGAAGCCGCCCGTGCTTCGGCGAATTGAAGCTTTTTTGTTCCACTCAACCTGGGCTCCACCTTCACAGGTTCTTTTAAGGAGTTGTGCCAGTCTCTCCCCACCCAGGGTGAGGCGCCCGCGGTCTTGCACTCCTCCCGCCCTTGAAAGAGGTGCTCGACGAAAGCGCTCTTGGGACCGAGAGAGGTCTCATCCCAGGAGCATGCGGTCTTAACTCGGTCAAGATCGCCTCCTCGGCCGCAGGCTTCATGGACCTTCCGTCTGGCCAGATGACCGAGGAAGTGGCCAGTGAGGTCGGGATTGTTCTCGACCCAATCGACCCTCTGTCATCGGCCGTGGCCAACAATTCCTTGGAGAGGACTCCGGTCCTCATGTTCCCCGATGAGGAGACCCAGCCCGCTGGTGTCCCCATCGAGGTCCTGGTTCCGGACCCCCCTGGGTTTCACCGATCCTTCCACTGTCTCCCAAGCGACCGAGTTGGCCTGCCCGATCTCAATTGAGTTCTAGAACCCCCTCGGCCAAACGACCGAGGAGGAGCCACAAGTGCTCCAAAAAGAGGCGACGCCACAGGTCGTCCTCATCCTCCTCGAATGAGGAGAGGTTCCTACGGAAACTCCAGCACTATGAGGACCTTATGTGGCAACAGCTGATATTGACCGGGCAGAAGCTGGCTTCACTGCCTACCCCGGCCATTACTTGGCACTCGCCTCCCAGGCTGAAACCGACCCCCTCGGAATCAAAGTCTTTGGTTCCCCCACCCGCGGGGCCAGCCCGTCCTCCAGTTTGGCAATGCCGGTCTCTCCACCAATAGTGGTGGAGCCGCCGCCTAAGCAGCCTGTTGGAGGGGCTCCTTCCAAAGAGGACCGACCAGATACCGGGCTTCCCCGACGTCTGTCAGTCACGGTCACCCTGGACCATCCTCAATGGGTCGAGGGTGATTTGGGTGGCAGGCCACTGTACCCGACTCCTCGGACTCGGATGCCACTGGGCTCTACTCTCATCCCAGGGTTGATGAGTTGTCCATTGGCACAGGGATGGAGGAAGGTCCTTCTTCCTTCCAAGGGATCCTCCGTCTCATCTCTGATTCTACAGGGATGCTCCTGCATAAGGACGGACATTCCCAGTGTCTTTTTTTTGTCTATGCCGTGATCATCCCATCGAGAAGTGCCAGCTTTGCCAGCAGTTTAACGCGGCCACCTGTAAGCGGAGGCAGCAGTCCCTGGAGGCCAACATTCTTAAAAAATGACCTCCATGGAAAAGGAACTGAAAAAACTTCAGCAGGCTTCGACTTCTCCAGAAGGCCACCACAAGAAGAAGCACCAGGACCGGGACTCCTCATCGGTCGCCGCCGCCTTTGGCTGGGGTCACGGTGCTGCAGGTAACACCCGGCAGCTCTGTGGTGGCCATCTTGGAGGCTTCCAAGACGGCGTCATCCCTCCCGTCGGGCTTGTGCTCAGGCCCCTCGGGACCCTCCAGGTCTAAGGAGGCAGCCACTCCCAGTAAGGTCACTGCCGTGCGGCCTTCTGGTCCGAGCAGCCCCGATAAGTCGAACGTTGGCTCCTCCGATGCCCACCCGAGTAAGGCCACTAAGACTCCCGACCCTCCAGGGCAGCGCACAGCTTCCAGAGCGCCCGCCAAGGCCACCCCTCCTTCGCGGCCTTTGTCGGGCACTGGGTCCGATAAGTTGGACGCCGGCTCCTCTGATGTCCGCCCGGATCCCATTGATAAGATGGGCGTCGGCTCCTCTGGCGTCCGCTCGGCGCTAGCGCCGGCAGCGAACCGCCGGGCCTATCCATTGTCGGCGCTTACCGCCTCTTTCGTTGCACTCCAAAGCGCCAGCGTCTCCTTTGCTGGATCCCAAGGATGGTAACCCTTCTTCCCCAGATGACACGGAGTACATGGGTACGCTGTTGTCGGGTCTCCTTCCCGCTGGGCTGGATGACCTGATGCCAGATCCTCGGACGCTGACGCCAGCTTACCCGATGCCCAACAATATTCCATTGCCGGATGCTGCCCCCACGCTGGACCTGCTGCCCGCTGGGCCATTTCCGGGGCCTTCTGCTCCTGCAGATCCCCCGGTGCCTGGGTATCCGACCCCGTCCTATCTGACGCCGTCATACCCAGGTCTGCAGTATCTGGCACCCCAGTACCCGACGCCGGCTTACCCGACACCGCGGTACACGCTGCCCCAGTACCCGACGCCGGGCTTCCCGTCATCGGGGTACAGATATGCGCCTTACGGATATCCTCAGTATCTGTATCCCCCCCCTTCACTGCCCCCTCAGCCGCTGGTGGACTTGAAGGAGACTCTGGCTTCCTGGTGGACTGAGGCCAAGGCTCGGCTCACCAGGGAGGTAGAGAGCCATCTTCCAACGCAGGTCCCAGTTCCGAACCCCCTACGTCGGAGACGAGAGACCCCCTCCCCACCTCCAGATACCAGAGGCGAGCCCTTCTGTTCCAGGGCAGGGCAGGATACGCTTTCCCGAGGGTTTCCCAAGGGGTCCGTTCCTCCCACGCGCCAGGAGGAGGCGTCTTCTTCCTCTTCATCCTCCTCTGAGACCTCAGATGACTCCAATGGTCATTCCGACCCAGACGACGAGCCGCGCGCTCCGGACCAGTCCAGGCCAAGGACTCCTCCGAAGTCTCCTCCAGAGGATCCTACCTTTACGGAGTTGCTGCACAAAATCCAGGCAGTTCATCAGTGGCATTCCTTGGAGCCAGATCCACTTCGTAAGAAACTCGCTGCGCACCTGGATCTGCCCGAGATCGTTCCTACCCTGGTGCCACCCTGGATTGAGCCTCATGCTGACCTTGTTTCCACCATTTGGAAGCAACCGTTGGCATTATCCCCGCTTCCTATGAAGTCGGACAGGCTTTAGGCTCCAGAGGGTGTCGACTCTTTAAATTCATACCCTTGAGCTGATTCGGTCATGATTAGCGCCGCTCACGGCCGGACAGTTAACCCCAAGCACTTGAGCTTGTCACCACCTGACAAGGAATTCCGCCTTCTGGACCAGTATGGGAAGAAGGTCTACGCTTCTTCCACTCTGGGTATTAGGGCCCTGAATTACATTGGTCATATGGGGGATTACCAGAAGGCGATCCTTAGCGCGGTGGAGGCTAAATTGGACTCCCTTTCTGAGTCTCAGACGAGGCAGGAAGTGGCGGATCTTGTCCGATCTGCACGTTCGGCCAGTCGGCACATGCTTCATGCCATGTACGATGCATTGGACACTGCTGGTCGGAGCTCGGCTTTCACTGTGGGTTTGCAGCGTCAAGTCTGGCTCCGGGTGTCAGGTTTGGTCCCGGAGGTGCTGTCTGCTATCCAAGACGCACCCTTCAGGGGTTCAGTGCTGTTCGGTGGCAATGTCAAGGACATCATCACTGATCTGCAGGAAAAGGGTACTGCACTTAAGTCGGTTGACTCCATGTACAGACCCCCTCAGGCTCAGTGTCATCCCTTTCGGAGGCGTTCTTGGCAAAAGGCGAAACCTCAGGGAAAGCGGACCAACAAATGACGGGCCCCTCCAGCTGCCAAGCCCCCCATCCAAAAAAGCAGCGGGGGCTTCAGACGCAACGCTGCCTCACATCTCCTGACTCCTTTCCTCTCCCACAGCCTCTGAGCCTTCCAGAGGAACCGGTAGGAGGGAAATTCTCCCTCCATCTACTAGGTTGGGAGAGGATCACTTCAGACACTTGGGTGCTCCAGCTGATCGCAGAAGGACACTCAATAGAGTTTCTTCAGAAACCTCCTGGAAACCCCTCCCAGTTGTCTTACTCCCCAGAACATCATCTTCTGGTTCAGGAAGAAATATCCTCTCTTCTTCTGAAGGAAGCAATAGAGCCCGTTCCTCCCCTTCTTTGGGGGACGGATTACTACTCCCATTTCTTCCTGGTCCTGAAGAAGTCAGGAGAGGTGAGGCTGATTCTTGACCTCAGCTCCCTGAACTTGTTCGTGGAGTACTTAAGGTTCAGGATGTTCTCTCTGCAGAGTCTTCTGCCCCTTCTTCGGCCAGGACAGTGGCTGTGTGTGCTGGACATGCAGAATGCTTATCTGCATATCCCTATTCGCCCTTCCCACCGCAAAATACCTGCGTTCTGCGTTCCAGGGGGACCACTACCAGTTCATGGCCCTCCCATTTGGTCTTTCCTTGGCGCCCCGAGTGTTCACCAAATGCATTTCGGTGGTAGCGGCCTACTTGCATACCCAGGGGTTGCAGGTTTTCCCGTACCTGGACGACTAGCTCCTGGTGGCATCGTCCAGGGAGGAACTCCTGCGCTTCCTTTCCTTTACCCTGCAGGTTTTTACCTGCCTGGGGGTTATCGTCAACC
Source organism: Neoceratodus forsteri (assembly GCA_016271365.2). Taxonomy (NCBI): domain Eukaryota; kingdom Metazoa; phylum Chordata; order Ceratodontiformes; family Ceratodontidae; genus Neoceratodus; species Neoceratodus forsteri. Next base: position 1,023,567,548 of record CM028134.1, read on the forward strand.
AGGCCAAGTCCCACCTGATCCCGTACCAGAGGCTCCAGTTTAATCCTGGACATGACCTCCGGCATGGTACTCCTGCCACTGTACAGGGCGGCCTCACTCCAGGCTCAGGTCAGCCTGTTATCCAGTCGCAGGCGAGTCAACGCCAGGTCAGTCCCTCGCCTCCTCAGGCTAATTGCAGCTGCTATTCCGACAGTCCCTCACGCTCGGCTCCACATGAGAATCTCTCGGTGGATGCTTCGGTCTCAGTGGGATCAGCTGAAGGATGACCTAGATCAGCTAGTTCTGGTCTCCAGTCCTATGGCTCCGGACTTGCAGTGGTGGATGGTTCAGGTGAACTTTTGCCAGGGAGTTCCCTTCTGCCTTTCTCCCCCCTCCCAAACGCTGACTACAGACACCTTGGGCGAGGGTTGAGGAGCCCATTTCAGGCCTCGCAGGACCCAGGGCTCCTGCTCCAAGCTCGAAAAATCTCTCCACATCAGTGTGCTCGAGCTTTGGGCCATGCTTTATGCTCTTCAGGCTCTGCATCTTTATCTGCTTCCCGGACATCTGGCTGTCCAGCCGGACAACATGCATTGTCTGGTACATCAACAAACAGGGAAGAACTCTCTCCTACCCTCTCTGCAGGGCGGCGATGTGAGTTTGGGATTGGGGCAGTGCAGCACAACCTTCACCTCACAGCCATTCACGTCCCAGGGGTCGAGAACACATTGACAGACTACCTCAGTTGATCATCTGCTCACAAGTGGGGACTAGATCAAGGGGTGGCAGACGATATCTTCCTATGCTGGGGAACACCATAGGTAGACCCGTTTGCGTCTCCTCTCAATGCAAAACTTTCCGCCTTCTGCTCGCTTGCTCCAGGGCGTGACATTTTTTGGAGAGATGCTGTTTCTCTAGACTGGAAGGGAAGATTCGTCTATGCCTTTCCCCCCGATCCCCTTGATTCCGAGGGTCTTACAGAAACTCCGCTCGGAAGGGGCTCGCATGATTCTCGTCACTCCTTTCTGGCCCAGGCAAGTTTGTTTTTCTCTTCTGCAACAGTATTCAGAGGGACCTCCTCTTCCTCTTCCTGTGTCGCACCTTTTGCTGACCCAGGATCAGGGGACCCTGGTCCATCCAGGTCTCAAGTCCCTTCAGTTGCACGCGTGGCTCCTGCAGATGTGGCTCAAGCTCGATTCGGAGTTTGCCCACTGGTGGCTGAGATTCTGGTGGAGGCCAGGAAGCCCTCCACTAGATCTACCTATGCCATGAAATGGAAACGGTTCTCTATTTGAGCCACTTACGAAGATTTCAAGCCTTTCTCATGCTCTGTTGGGCGGCTTTTGGATTACTTGTGACACCTCTTTGATCTGGGTCTGTCATTTCTCTCTGAAGGTTCACATGGCGGCCATCTCGGCTTACCATGTTTCTTTTTGGGACAGGATTTTTGCGCAACTGGAAGTCTCCAAGACTTTTCTTAGAGGGTTCCTCCACTTGAGACCCCCAATTTGGGTTCCTGCCCCTCCTTGGGATTTGAATTTTATCCTTGAGAAGCTTACTCTGCCTCCTTTGGAGCCGGCAGCCTCAGCAGGCTAAAGTTCCTTTCGTGGAAGACTCTCTTCCTTGTGGCCATTACTTCTGCTTGAAGGATTTCCGAGCTCCAGGCCCTGATGTGCAAAATCCCGTATTTGATTTTTCACAAGGAACGTGTGGCTCTGCGTACCAACCTTAAGTTTCTTCCCAAGGTGGTAGTGGAATCTACGCCGAATCAATCCATAGAGTTGCCTGCTTTCTTTATGCAGCACTCCAATCAAGGGGAGTACCTCTTGCATACTTTGGATGTTCACCGAATTCTGAGATACTACACCACCAGGATGAAGGATCTCAGAAAGACTGATCAACTGTTTGTCTCTTTTGCTCGTAAAAGAGAAGGCAATGCTGTTTCTAAGCAATGTCAATCTAAATGATTGGCTCATTGTATCACTTTCTGTTATGACAAGTACAAGAAGACCCTGCCGGGTCCAGTGAGAGGCCACTCCACCAGAGGGGTTGCGGCCTTCGCTGCTTGTTTCAAGAATGTGTCAGTGGCAGACATCTGTGCAGCCGCTACTTGGACTTCTGTCCATACCTTTACGAAACACTACAGTTTGGACATTGCCTCTTGCCGTAGAGCAGGCTTCGGGTTGGCTGTTCTGCAAGGTCTTCTTTCCTAAGGCCTTCACAGCCAGAGGGTCTACTTTTGGTAATTTTCCTCCTCCCGTTTGCTTCTCTTGTTCCAGACTGCTTGGGACTCGGTCCTTATTTAATTACTTACTGCAAGAGCCCTCTCAAGTAAGATAGTACAGTGCCTAAGAACTTAATGTAACAGTAGATCTTCGAGAGAGGTCTTGCAGAGTAATATCTTCCCACTCCATCCCCTAGGCTTTTCCGCCCTTCTCCAGTGAAGGAAACATCCGCTTCTCTCTTGTCTTGCCTTTTTCGGCCTTTGGCGGGAAAGAACTGGAAGACGGGCGTGGGGGACCGCCCCTTTATACTGATGTCGCCTGATGGCGGTCACCTGATGTGGGGGCTGTCCCCCGCCAGAGACTGCTAGCTAGAAATTTTTCCGTGGGGTCCTGACGCCTGCCGGCTTCAGTCCTATTTGTAATTACCTATTGCAAGAGCCTCTCTCAAAGATCTACTGTTACAGTAAGTTCTTGCGTAACTGTACTTTCTGCCGACACTGACCGTCCCCCCGATAAGGAGTCCAAGCTTTTGGACCATTCGGCGCGGAAAGTCTATGCGGCTTCCTCCTTGGGCCTTCATCAGGCCAGTTCGACCGTCATCATGGCACACTTCTCTCATGCCCTTCTCGGGTCATTAGATGAAGTCCTCCCACATCTCCTCGAGGACATGCAAACCACAGTTAAGCAGGTCCGGGACCAGGGCCATGCTGTTGCCAAACAGCATCTCCAGATGTCCCTGGACATTGGGGATTCTTGTGCCTGCTCAATGGCAGCCGCAGTGGTCTCTTGCCGCAGGGCTTGGCTGAGGCTCTCCTCCTTCCCAGCGGATACTCGGCATAAGTTATCTGATGTACCTTTCCTTGGGACCGACTTGTTCGGCCCAGGAGTGGCCGCTCACCTACAGTGCATTGAGCAGTCCAGTGCCACCTTATATGCAGCTTCTGCCAAGAGTTCTTTGGGGAAGAACCAGCAGAAGAAAAAGAAGAAGCCTTTTCGGCAGTCTTTCCCTGTGGTTCAGCAGTCCTCCTACAAAGGAGGACAGCAGCATTAGCATCATTAGCAGGCTCAAGTTTGGAGCCCTCGGCCCAAGCCTGGACCCCAACAGGTCTGCAAAGGAGGCCGAGGCTCAGGTCCTGGAGCCTCCTCCTCGACTAAGCCTGCCCAGTGATGGGTTGGGGGTTTCCACCCCTATCTCCGTCATGCCAGCTCTGGATCCTCCCATGGGGGGGGCCGGCTCCACCACTTCCTTTCCGCCTGGTCCGCTATCACTACAGACAGATGGGTTCTCGAAGTGGTCAGTCAGGGACTGCCTCTAGAATTCGAGCAGTTCCCTCCCAGCTGAGCCCACGCCCCTCGGGAAGAACGGATTTCCACATGCACCCAGTCGGCTCTTCGAGACAACATTGCTCTGCTTCTCCTCAAGGAGGCAGTAGCTGTCGTGGCGGATCCGTCTGCAGACCCAGGCTTTGTCTCCAGCTACTTCCTGGTGTCCAGGTGGACGGGCTGGTGCCCCATTCTAGATCTCCACGACCTGAATCAGTTTCTCAGGTCACGCACCTTTCGGATGGTCACTCTGTCTCAGATCATACCATCCTTGGAGCAAAACACGTGGTTCTGTTCACTGGATCTGCAGGACACGTTCTTTCACGTCCCAATCCATCTTTCCCATCAGCAGTTCCTCCGCTTCAGGGTCGAAGGGACCCTGTACGAGTTTCGAGCCATGCCGTTTGGCCTGTCATCGGCCCCATGGGTCTTCACTAAATGCATTGCAATGGTGGTGGCTCATCTTCAGTGTCGGGGAGTCAGAATTTACCCCTACCTCGATGATTGGCTCCTGGCGGATTCCACCCAACAGGAGGTGCAGAGGTCCAGGGATCTGGCCCTCCAGAACTGCTCTCAACTCGGCCTCCTGATCAACGAGGCCAAGTCGGAACTCATGCCTTCCCAGGTGATGAGTTTCATCAGGGCAGAGTTTGACTCTTTTCAAGCCAGAGCCTGACTCGCCGCAGACAGGGCAGAGGTTCTCTCCTGGTTTGCCCAATCATTTCTGTTTGGGCACTTGCGCCCTGCCCGGGACTTTCTGCGCCTTCTGGGTTACATGGCGGTGTGCACCTCAGTGGTCCGTTGTGCCCGGTTGCACATGCTCACCCTCCAATGGGAGCTGGCTGCCCAGTGGACTCAGTGTCACGGTCATTTCGACCACCTGATCACTGTAACCCAGACGATGTGGGATGCTCTCCAGTGGTGGACCGTCCCAAACCAGTTGCAGGAAGGGATCCCATTTGTTCACCCCAAGCCGACGGTTGTCCTTACAACTGATGGCTCTCTCGTGGGCTGGGAAGACCACATGGTGGACAACAGGGCCCATGGGTTCTGGACCCAGAGGAGTCCCAATGCCAAATCAACCTGTTGGAGCTCAGAGCAGTCAGACTGGCACTGTCAGTTTTCGCTCCTCAGCTCCGGGGTCAAGTGGTTCAGTTCCAGACAGACAATACCACGACCATGTACTATCCCAACAAACAGTGCGGCACGCACTCCTGTCTGCTGTGCAAGGAGGCGCTCCATATCTGGACCCTCGTAAACCGGTTGCAGGCAGATCTTGTAGCCATCCATGTGGCAGGAGCCTCGAACCAGCTGGCAGATACTCTCAGCCGTAGAGGCCAGACATCCCACGAGTGGTCTCTCCATCCAGAGGTAGCTTACAGCCTGTTCTCCCTTAGGGGTAAACTGATGGTGGAGCTGTTTGCCTCCAGGGAAAACACCAAGCTGAGGCTGTATCATGCCCACCCCCCTCAGCAGGCCTTACTGCAGGGGGATGCCTTCTCGAGGCCATGGACCCCAGGCCTCCTCTGTGCCTTCCCTCCATTTCCCTTGATCCACAAGGTGTTACTCAAGGTGAGGAGGGACAAGGCGAAGGTGATTTTGGTAGCCCCAGACTGGCGCGCCAGTTCTGGTATCCAGATCTCCTCAGCCTCAGCTGCAGGCCCCCGGAGCGGCTTTGTACACGCCCTGACCTGATATCTCTGAACCGGGGGAAGGTCTTCCATCCAGACCTTCAATCCCTGCACCTCACAACCTGGTACCTGAGTGGCTAGAGTTCCAGGCTTTGGGTCTTTCCGAAGATGTCTACACCGTGGTGGAAGCATCTTGAAAGGAATTGACCAGGAAATGTTATGCCTTCAAATGGAAAAGGTTCTCCACTTGGTGTCATGGTAAGGGTCTGGACCCCTTATCCTGTTCTGTGGCTAACATTCTCGACTACCTTTGGCCTCTCTCCAAAGGGGGTCTACGGTCATCGACCCTTAGGGTGCACCTGGCAGCCATTTCTGCTTATCTGGCATGGGCAGGTCGGCTGACACTGGCACAGGAGACAGTGGTTGGGCGCTTTTCAAAGGCCTGGATCACTTATCTCTCTGGTTCGTGAACCTCCACCCTCTTGGGATCTACTGCTGGTATTGGCAAAGCTCATGGGCAAGCCATTCGAACCAGTGCACAAGTGTGAGCTGTCACACTTGTCGTGGAAGACGGCCTTCCTGGTGGCTGTCACGTCTGCCAGAAGGACTGGGGAGCTCCAGGCACTTTCGGTGGACTCCTGTTATCCGGTCTTCCACAGGGACAAAGTTGTCCTGTGCCCCAACCCACCCGAAATTCCTTCCGAAGGTGTGTCAGAGTTTCACCTTAACCAGGTGTTAACTCTGCCGGTATACTACCCTAATTACATCTCGGAGGCAGAATACAGGCTCCATACCTTGGACCTGAGACGTGCTCTCTCCTGTTATAAGGAGAGGACAGTGGAAATTCATGGAAGGGTTCGCCAGCTGTTTGTCACCTATGCTGAAGCTGCATCTGGCAGACCTGTAGTCAAATGGACCATAGCAAGATGGATTACGTCATGCATAGGTCTGTGCTATGAGTTGGCGGGCAAGGAGCCTCCCAGAGGGATAAGAGCTTATTCTACCTGCCATACTGCTACATTGGTGGCTGCTTCCAGGGACATCCCTATCCAGGAAATCTGTCAGGCTGCTACCTGGAAGTCGGCAAACACCTTCATTACCCACTACCACATCGACCTTGATTCATGCTGGGATGCTGGTTTTGGGGCCTCGGTTCTCCAATATCTGTTCCCTAAGTAGGGGGTGTGCGCCTTGCCTCCCTCCTCCCAGAGAACTGCTAGGAGTCTGCCAAACAGTGTGGATGAACAGCATATTCATGATCCTAGAAAAACGGGTTACTCACCTATAACAGTAGTTCTAGGAGTGGTATATGTTATTCATCCACACGGACCCACCCGACCTCCCCTGCTGCGGACGCACACAACCTGGCTTCCAGCGGGCTAAGATCTGGCGTCATGGGGCAGAGCAGAGGTATATATACACCCGAGTGGATGGGAGGAGCCAGCTTGAAGACTTCTGGCAAGATTTAAAGGGGAAAGGGACATGCCAAACGGTGTGGATGAACAACATATACCACACCTAGAACTACTGTTACAGGTGAGTAACCTGTTTTATCTTCCTGGACTAAGTCTCCATCACTCATTCACACTAGTGGGATAGCGCCGGAGGCGCTAGGACCAAGCGGGAGCCAAAAATTTTCTGAAGGGCCTGCGCCGAGGTAGGACCACGCACGCAACTCGCGCCTGTGTAGGCTATCTCGGCGTCGACCCTCCAACCGCCTCAGTTCCTTTTCCTCCCGCCGTCGAATGCGCTTGGATGTCGACGCCGCTTGCCCGTCGGAGTCAGGTTTTCATCTATATGACAGCAGCTTTAGTGTTTAATTTAAAAGTTTTAATTTAACTATTTAGTAGTAATTTTTTATTTTACGAATAAGAAGATTATGAAGAAATTCTTTCCTGCCATCCACGGAGTCGCCCTTAGATGGTAGCGGTGATAGTAGGAAGACTTTGTTTGAAAGTTGTTATGGCAGAGGGCTGTGCCCGTCCACCACCTTAAGTAACGGGGGTCTGATTACGGACAGTCCTGTGCTCGGCTGGGAGGACAGTCCACAAGCGACATCATGGCGTGCCGGGATCCGCTCCGCTTAGCTCGAGCTCTTCTTCTTCGTGTGGGGAAGAAGAATCGGTGCCGCTCGAGGTTGCCCGTTGGTATGTCTGCACGAGGATTGTTCATTGGTAGGGGCGATAGGCCTGAACCGACTTTCGTGGGTTCCCCCTTGGCCCCGCTCCTAACGGCTGCATTCTCGACTCCGGACTCCATCTCTGTCCTCGTTGGAGTTCCGGTGAGCAGTTTCACCTCTGGGCCACTCCTGTGGAGCAGGGGGTTTGACTCCTTTTTTCCTGGTTGTGTTCCTGGTTTCCGGGCCTTGGAGCCGTTGGACCGGAGCCGGGTCAATTGGATCTGAATGAGCGCGGTGCCCTCTTGGTGCCTTCGCCATCCTGTCAGCCCCTCGTGCCTACCCCCCTCTTCCTTTTCCATGCAGGGGCCGGCACGGGCACCACCTTTCTCTTCTTTTCCATTGGCTTTCCATGGTGTTTTTCCTGGTGTTGTGCCCAACACCTTGCTGGCGCCGCAGGTCTGGTGCCGTGCCTCTGGTTTGGCATGGGTGCCATAGGCAGCACTGCTGGTGTTTGGAGTTGTGCGCGGGACTCGTGGCTGTGCTAGTGCCGTGCTTGGCACCGTACTGGGTGCTGCAGTCGGCGCCGTGGCTCGGTGCTGCGCTCGGCGCCGTGGTCGACACCGTACTGGGTGCCGCAGTCGGTGCCGTGGCTTGCTCGGCACCGTACTCGGCTCCATTGCTCGGCACCGTACTCGGCTCCATGGCTCGGCACCGTGCTCTGTGCTGCAGTCGGTGCTGTGGCTCGGCGCCATGCTCGGTGCCGTGGGTCGGCTCCGTGCTCGGTGCTGTGGGTCAGCTCCTTGGCTCACGCTGTGCTCGGCGCCGTGGGTGCTTCTTTGTCGGCGGTGCTGTGGGTGTCTCATGGTGCCTCTGATGCCCGCGAGCACCCGTGGGTGCTGCAGGCAGTGCTGGGCACCCAGCGGTGCAGCGGCGGCACCGATGCACCTGCAGGTGCAGCGGGTGGTGCCGTGGACGCGCCGAGCACCCCGAATTGCCGCGGGCACGGGCACCCAAGGGTGGCATGGGTGCCATGGTGCCATGGGCGCTGGTGCTCTTGCATGCCATTGCTGCCGTTGGTACCAAGGATACCTCGGGTTCTGCCATGGGTGCCCTCTGGTTTCTCTCAGGTTGGCATGGTTACTGCTTGGTGCCTTCCTGTGCCAGGAGTGATGCTAGTTCCGCAGGGGTGCCAGTTGGTGCTGTCTGACAGAACTAGGGAAAGATCTGTGTTTGCAGACCTCTCTTCCACAGGACTTGTGTTGGGATGTTTCCATGGAATGAATTCCTATTCTGTGGATTATTTCCACACATTTTAGTGGGTGGCGGTCTGCTTCGGATCTCCGCATCCAGCGATTTTCCGCTGATGGGACTCTTCTGTTCTGTTTCTGTCAGCGGAATCTCTCATTCCGCTCAGCACTTTCTCAGCCCCCTACGTGGTGCCAAGCTCCCCGACACCCTTCCTGGTGGCGGAGTCTCTAGTGGCTCTAACCGAGACCTCTTTTTGGGGTCTTTCTGTGGTAGAAAAGCATCTGGATGAGTCTTTCCCTGTCCTTCTAGTCAGTGATACAGCGGATGACTCATTTTATATACTGAACGACACGCCCTCTCTATCATCAGAGTCTGTGATGCAAGCTCTTTTAGTAGTTCCTCATTTATGGGGTCCACCATAGTGTTCAGACTGGATCTGTGGACTGTATACCTCTGCGTCTAGACTTTTTCAGTGGTCAAGACAATTACACTCTTTGGAACATTTTAATTCTGTGGTCGGGAGCTGCACAGACTGTCCCGCTCCTTTGATAGGGGTATACAGCCCGTTTTTGATGCTGCCCGTCTGGTGGCTGCTTCGCCACGGGTAGTTAACATCTGTCTAGCTATTATTAGTCCAGTCAGGGGTTCAGTTATGGATCTTCAGGCTCCTCCTGCTCCTCAGAGGGATGACATCCTTGTCATTTCTGTATCAGGCAATACTTGCCAAATAGCAGCCAGCAACCTTGTCAGGCTCGGACTAATGATATTTAAAAAAAAAAAAGGGTCAGAATTATCACAGCACAGAGCCTAGTTGGAATTTCCTGATACCACGCTTGGATCTGATCAGGTTCCGCCTCAACCCTGAGGCGGTCGTCTCTAAACCTCAGTAAAGAGTACCTGTTTTCTTCTACCCCTAGGGGGCAGTCCGATCCAGCGGTGGTATAGCTCACCTCTTTTCTCTAGAGAATTTCTCTTATTCCGAGATATTTCAAAACCTAGGCATCTAACCAGTCTGTTAGTCCCTTTTGTTTTTAATCAGGCTTTCTTCTCCTGATCAGAGCCTTGCAGCAACAGAAATGACTCTTCAGCAAGTCGGAACTTAGATTCCTACTTCCATGTTTGCTCCAACTTAACAGATGACATGCTTCTTTTCTTGACCATTGGTCAAGTAGGTTCTTTCTAAGGTAGCTTCACAAATATTCACATACAGTCATACTACCCTGAACCTGTACACTTTACCTCCGGCTCTTGCAGTTCCTGAGGTCCTTTACATTAGATTAGTGCATGTCTTTGACACTATTAATTTTGGTCCTAGATCAAATTGTGAGGCCAGGTTCTTGCCGCTCTCCTAGAGTAGTTCTGCTGCTGCCTGGCAGACTTTAATTTTTGCCATTTAGCGGTTATTGACGAGGTGGCGGAGTTACAACTCGGCGTTTATCTTGTAGGCACTGTGTTATAGATGCTCTTACAAGACAGCTCTTTTTATTAACAGGACAGTCCTTGGCTGTCCTTTCCAAGTGAACCCTATCTCCTACCACCCTACTCAGGGTTGTTGATTTTAGCTTGGTACTCTCCCACTAGTGTGAATGAGTGATGGAGACTTAGTCCAGGAAGATATGGAAATTACGTACTTACCGTAATTATTGATCTTCTTGGACAGTCTACATCACTTATTCACACGCCCACCCACCATCCCCTGGGTTCACTCGTTTTTCTTTCCTGGTCTTCATGGCCTATGGTTTGGACTGTGAAGACATTGTTCTTTGACCTTTCTTACAAAGGCCATCTGGGCCCTCTCAGGCCCAGACACTCAGAATGAGTTATTCTCATTAGTTACGCTGCACCTCCTTGGTAGAAAGGTACTGGGCGGTTGGAGGGTCGATGCCGAGATAGCCTATACAGTAGCGAGTCAGTCCTACCGTGATTGCGGCGTGCGTCCTACCTTGGCGCCGCCCTTCAGAAAATTTTTGGCTCCCGCTTGGTCCTAGTGCCTTCGGTGCTATCCCACTAGTGTGAATGAGTGATGGAGACTGTCCAAGAAGATCAATAATTACGGTAAGTACGTAATTTCCATTTTTCTGTCCTTCATCAGCTCCTGTTGCATGCCTGCATGAGAAGTCACATTCTTTGCCTGCCTCTTCACAGTCTTGATGTATGTGGAAATGATTAGGATTTTGAAGCAGAGGAGTATAACCTCACACACCCAGGGAGACATGCAGCAGGAGCTGATGAAGTGCAAATGACAAGAGATCGTGTTGCCAGGCAATTAAATTAATTTAATTGACGTTGTTGCCAGAGGAACCTGAAGATCTGCCTCAGGAAAATGGTCAGGAGTTGTAATTCAAAGCACTTGAGATCTGTCACCTGGACAGTGCAGGAAGGAATGCCATTCCAAAAGGAGGCGTCAAACCAGATTCTAATGTCCGACGCCTCAGGCATCGGATGGGGAGCACATCTAGGCGCTCACAGGACCCAGGGCTCCTGGTCAGCAAGCGAGGAATCTCTCAACATCAACATTTTGGAGATGAGGGCCTTTCTATATGCCCTACAGGCCTTGAGCTCTGTTCTCCAACCGGAACACCTCCTCGTACAAACAGACAACATGTCGGTGGTGTTCTGTCTCAACAAGCAGGGAGGCACACACTCCTATCCTCTCTGCCGAGAGGCAATGAGAGTGTGGGATTGGGCTACATCCCATCACCTTCTGATCTCAGCAGTCCATGTACTCAGGGTCCAAAATACCCTGGCCGACACTCTCAGATGAACACGGTCAAGAACACATGAGTAGTCCCTTCTCCAGTCTGTAGTCGACGTCCTATTCGACAAATGGGGAACACCCGAGCTGGACTGCTTCGCCTCCCCTATCAAAGCAAAACTGCTCAGTTTTTGCTTGCTAGATGTGTTGTCCCTCTCCTGGAAGGGTAGATTCCTCTACGCTTTTCCCCCATTTCCGCTCCTTCAGAGGGTCCTCTTCAAGATACAAGCAGAAGGGGCAACAGTGATCTTGGTGGCACCTTTGTGCCTTGACAGATCTGGTTCCCGCTGCTGCAGCAGCTGGCGGTGGAACCTCCAATCTCTTTACCATTGAGCATGTACCTGCTCTCCCAGGACAACAGGACATTGGTTCACCCAAACCTGTGGTCCCTCCACCTACATGCATGGCTCCTGAAGACTTAGTCAGGCTCCACTTCAGGGTTTCTGACAAGTTGGCTGATGTTCTCGTAGTGGCTAGAAAACCTTCCACCAGGGCGACCTACGCCATGAAGTGGAAGCATTTTTGTCTGTGGGCTATGGCTCATCACCTTGACCCTTTGGCCTCTCTGGTGAATACCCTCCTTGACTACCTGCTGTCCCTTCCGGACTCAGGCTTGAGCTACTTCTCCATCAAGGTACATTTGGCTGCCATTGCTGCCTATTACATCCCTTTCCAAGGCAGAAGGGTGGCACAGTTGGAGGTAACCCGTACCTTTCTTATGGGCATTCTGCACATCAAACCTCCCATAAGGGCCAGCCCATCGGCACAGTGGTTGGATTTCCACTTAAGACGCCAGCGACCTGGGTTCAGGAGCGGACTCTGGTCACTGGAGGGCCAGTCAAGGGAGAAGGCATGTGCGTCCCATGACTGCTTGCCTTCTCCGGGGGAGGGAGGAGACCAAAGTTCCGCAGCTTGCCTGACCAGGGTAAGACAAGTCCTGCAGCGGCAGGAGGGAACAGTCATAACATGTGGTGGACGTCAGCACATAACGTCAGGGCACACACTACACGCAGGGGAGGAAACGAAGGAAAATGCCTTCCATCTCCAGGAAGACGTAGCACCAGGAGCGTGCCCATGATGTGCCACCACCTGCCGGACCGCCTTGACCGACGAAACAAGAAGTGCTCAGGGTGCTGGGGCCCCACTTCGTCCCCCACCCAGGGGGTCAAACCTTGGCTCCATGAGGTTCAAGAGTGGATCCAGGTAGGGTGGCTAGCAGAGGGATGACTCCCAGGTGTTCCTGAGGAGTCAGAGATGGGGGAGCTGGAGGAGGGGATAAATAAAGATTACAAAAAAAAAGCCTCCCATAAGGGATCCGATCCCCACTTGGGGACCTGCTTTTTGTTTTGGAGATGCTAACCTTACCTGCTTTTGAACCGGCTGTGGGTTGCGAGCTTCGTTTTCTCTCTTGGAAAACATTATTTTTAGTTGCTGTTAACTTCTGCTTTAAGGATTTCCGCGCTTCAGACCCTGATGTTCAAGGAGTCTTATTTGGTGTTCCACAAGGACCGAATGGCCTTGAGAACCAATCCTAAGTTTCTACCTATGGTGGTGTCTGAGATGACCTTAAACCAGGACATTCAGCTCCCAGTTTATTACCTTAGCCACTCGAATAGGGGAGAGGCTTTTCTCCACACTCTAGATGCGCATCGCACCCTAAGATTTTATTTGTCCAGAAATAAGAACAGCAGGTGTTCTGACAAACTTTTTGTCTCCTTTGCCCCAGAACCCTAGGGGCTCTCGTGACCAAACAGACACTATCAAAGTGGAAGTGGCTAGTACATTACATCTCCTTCTGTTACCAGAAACACAACAAATCCCTACCAGGATCTGTGCGGGTTCATTCCACAAGGAGTGTAGCCGCCTCCATCGCCACACTGAAAATCATGTCAGCATCAGACATTTGTGCGGCAGCTACCTGGCACACCTTCATTAAGCACTCTAGGCTGAATATTGCCTCAAGACGTAGAACAGGCTTCGGCCTTGCAGTTCTGCAGGGTCTCCTGTCATAAGGGATCTCCCTCTTCTCTCCTCTTTTCTTTCAACCCAGGAGGTAATATCCTTTTCTACTGCTTGGAAATCAGTCCTAATGGTGTTACCTGCTACAAGAGCAGACTCTCGAAGTAAGATGGTACAGTTACGTAAGAACTTATCGCAACAGTAGATCTTTGAGAGAAACACTTGCAGCAGGTATATTTCCTGCCCTCCTTCCCCCTAGAGGGTTTCCACTGCATACGACTTAGGTCGATCTTTACATTTGCTCTGTGAGGTATTGACCTCGGTTCCCTGGTTCAGATCCTTTTCCATCTTGATGCCAGAGTCTTCAACGAAAAGAACTGGGGCACGTCAGGGACCACCCGCCCTTTATACCATACGTGATGCCGGGGGTGGACCAACATCGAGGGGCAGTCCCTGCCATAGACTGCTGTCTAGACGTTTGCTGTGGTGTCCTGTTGCCTGCCAGCTACAGTCCTAATGGTGTTACCTACTGCAAGATCTTCTCTCGTAGATGTACTGTTACGGTAAGTTCTTACATAACTGTACTTTCTAGGCGTGGTATGTGGTGCACATCCATACTCAGTAAGTCTTCCTTTCCCTTTAATTCCAACCAGAACATCTTCAAGCTAAGCTCCTCCCACGTGGTATACTTCATGGCACCACCCCATGACATCACATCTTGCATGCTGGAAGAGGGATCCATGTGCCACTTGCCTGGGGAGGTTGGGTGGGTTATGTGGATGTGCACCATGTATCACTCCTAGAACTGTGGTCACAGGTGAGTAACCTTCATTTCTAGGGACATGGATATGGTGCACTATACACACTCTGGCAGACTCCTAACAGTTCTCCAGGAGGAGGTGTCGGGGCGCACACCCCTACTTGGCAAACAGGGATTGGAGAACTGAGGTCCCAAAATCAGCATCCGGGCATGACTCAAGGTCGATATGGTAGTTGAAAATGAAGATGTGTGCTGATTTCCTGGTAGCAACCCTGCAGATCTCATGTATATGGACATCCCTGGAAGCAGCCACCGAAGCAGAGGTATGTCTGGTGGAATGAGCCCTGAGCCCAATGGGAGGCTGCCTACTAGCCAATCTGTAGCAGAGGTCGATGTGGGAGATAATCCACCTGCCAGTTGTCTTCTTAGCTGCTGGTCTGCTAGGTGCAGCTTCAGCGTAGGTGACAAAGAGCTGGTGAACCTCTCCCTTACTTCCAGCTATGTGTTCCCTATAGTAGGCAAGTGCATGCCTCTGGTCCAAAGTATGGAGGCTGTGCTCGGCCTCTAAGGTCAGATTGGTGAACTACACTAGGAATTTAATCACCTGATTAAGGTGAAACTAGTGAGGGCAAAGGACAACCTTGTCCTTGTGGAACACCAGATGAGACACCACCAAGAGTGCCTGGAGCTTGCTGATCCTTCTGGTAGAAGAGATAGCCACCAAGAAGGTGGTCTTTCATGACAGATACGACATCTCACATCCATACATTGATTTGAATGGCTTGCCCATGAGCATTGCCAGCGCCAGCAACAAGTCTCAAGTTGGTGGTGGTTTATGCACCAGCAGGGACAGGTGATGAGGGCCTTTGGAAAAAAAAAACACCCGACCAACTTCTCCTGTGCCACTGTCCGCATACCAGCCCACGCCCTGTATGCAGAGTTGACTGTCAGATGCACCTTAAGGGTTGTCGACTGCAGGCCCAACTGATAGAAGGACTATGGGTAGATAGATTAGATAGATTAGATAGATTAGATAGATAGATAGATATTTTATTTATAAAAGCGCCCATCTCCAGAGGCTCTGGGAGCTGTACAAAACAATGGCAATACAATTATTAAAATCAAATATAAAAAAAAAATATATATATATATATAAATGCTTGCTAAAACAGATGTGTTTTTAGGCCCTTCTTAAAGGCTTCTACTGAGGGAGCCTCCCTCAAATAAACTGGCAAGGAGTTCCACAGGATAGGCGTGGCCACCGAGAATGCCGTCCCCAGAGTGCTGCAACCTAACCCTGGGAACACCAAGGAGGCCTCCCTCAGCAGAATGGAGTACCCGGGACAGACAATAGGGGACAAGTAGATCTTGCAGGTAGACAGGTCCCTGTTCATGCAGGGTCTTGTAGGTCAGGAGCCCTACCTTGAAGACAGTCCTCCACCTGACCAGCAGCCAGTGCAGTTCGCGGAGGACCGGAGTGATATGGTCGCACCTTTTCACCCAGGTCAGTAATCTTGCTGCCATGTTCTGCACCAGCTGCAGCCTGCGGAGGTTGCCTCCAGATAACCCTAGGTACAGGGCATTACAGTAATCCAACCTGGAGGTGACAAAAGTATGTACCATTATGGTCAGGTCCTCAGGCGGGATTAGGGTTCGGATTCGGGCAGTATTCCTAAAATGAAAGAATCCAGGTAATCCAGAATGCTAGCCAAAGGGCAGGTCAGAGAGTCTAGCTCCCTGCCCTGACACCAAATGGAAAACCTCTTCCATTTGAAGGGGTGACACTGACGGGTCAACTCTCTTGGAGGTCTCCACAACATGGAGAACCTCGTTGGAGAGACCCAAAGCCTGGAACTCTAGCCACTCAGGCTGTCAGGTGCGTGGACTGAAGGTCTGGAAGCAGGACCTTCCCCTTGTGACAGGAGAGCAGGTCCGGCTTAGGGGCAGTCACCACGGAGGCCTGCTGCTGAGGCTGAGGAGATCTGGGTACCAGAACTGGTTTGGTCAGTCTGGGGCTACCAGGATCATCCGCACCTTGTCCTGCCACACCTTGATCAATACTTTGTGGATCAGGAGAAAGGGAGGGAAGACATAAGGGAGGCCTGGGGTTTAGGGCCTCATGAAGGCATCCCCCACCAGTGTCCCACACTGTCGGGGGGGGGGGGGAACAGAACAGCCTCAGCTTGGCAATCTCCCAAGAGGCAAACAGATCAACCAAGGGAGGGCTCCACTGGGAGAGCAGGTGGTTCACCACCTCGAGATGCCTCACCTATCTGACTGAGGGCATCTGCAAGCTGGTTGGAGGCTCCGGCTACATGAATCGCCAGGAGATCAGCATCCAAGCTGCGTACAAGGTTCCAGGTGCGGAGGGCCTCCAGACACAAAGGAAGGGAGTGCATTCCACCCTGCTTGTCCAGATAGTATATAGTTGTAGTAGTGTCCATCTGGACCTGCATGTCCTGACCCCGGACAAAAGAAGCAAATTCCATCAGGGCAAGATGCACTGCACAGAGCTTCAGCGGGTTGATCTGATAATGGGATTCCCTGGGGATCTAGAGCCTGTGGGTCCTGTGGTCCCCCAGGTGTGATCCTCATTCCACCAGAGACACATTGGTTGTCAGGGTGATGGTCGGCTCTAGGCACAAAAATAGGATTCTTTCCTCTGGATTATCCAGGATGAGCCACCACTGGATGGCATCCCATAACTGCTGCATCGCCATGACTGGCTGATCCAGATGACCTAGGCGCTAAGAGCACTGGTGGGCCAGCTCCCACTACAGGTGGTGCATCCTCCAGCAGGCCCACTGGATCACGCCGGTGCAGGATGTCATGTACCTCAGCAGCCGTAGGAACTCCTAGCAGGGTGCGAGCACCCAGCCTGAAATGGTCATGCAAAGGAGGACAGAACCAGTGCCCGGTCCACGAGGAGTTGGGCCTTGTCCTGGAGGGAATCTGGCTTCTCCCCGATAAGGAGAATCACCTGCAAGGGGTTGAGTTCAGACTTGGATGGGTTAGCCAGGAGGCCCAAGTCTCTGCAGGTCTGGATGGCCAGGTCCCTGGGCCACTTCACCGCCTCTTTGGATGGCCCAACTGTAGAAACATAGAAACTGACAGCAGGTAAGGACTGCTTGGCCCACCTAGTCTGCCCATTTACCCTACCTACTGTAACACCGCAGACCCTACTTGATCTCCATCTCCTCCCCCCCAACCATTCCCTTACCCCTAAGGTTCCCTTATGCCTATCCCATGCCTTCTTGAATTTCACTGCAGTTTTTGCCCCCACCACCTCTGCTGGGGGGCTGTTCCAGGCATCCACCACTCTTTCTGTGAAGAAGTTCTTCCTTACATCTCCCCTGAGCCTACCCCCTCCAACCTCAAAGCATGACCCCTTATTCTTGAGCATCTTTTTCTCTGAAAAAGGCTTCCCTAATGAACTTTCTTTATACCCATAAGGTATCTAAAAGTCTGTCATAGCTCCCCTTTCCCTTTTTTTCATTCAGGGTGTACATATTGAGGTCCTGCAGTGTCGTCTCATATGGCTTTTGATGCAGACCCTGCATTATTTTAGTTGCTGTCCTCTGGATCGCCTCTACTCTTGTTTTATGTCCTTCGGGAGATGTGGTCTCCAGACCTGGACACAGTACTCTAGGTGCGGTCTCACCAGTGATTTATACAACAGTATCACCACTTCCCTCTTCCTGCTGGTGATACCCCTCCCTATGCACCCTAGCATCCCATTGGCTCGTCCCACTGGATTATCAAGCTGTTTGGCCACCTTTAGGTCATCAGATGTGACTACCCCAGGTCCCTTTCCTGTTTGGTAGTTGCTGATACCACTCCCCACATTTTGTACTCCTCTCCTGGGTTTCTGCGCCCCAAGTGTGTGATCTTGCACTTCTTCGCATTGAAACTTCGTTGCTGCACCCTTGACCACTCCTCCAGCTTTCTTAGATCCCTGTTTATTTTTTTCCACCACCCCCAGAGTGTCTATCCTATTGCAGATCTTAGTGTCATCTGCAAAAAGGCGAACCTTCCCTTCTAGCTCCTCTGCAGTGTCACTAATAAAGACATTAAATAGGACCAGTCCCAATACTGATCCTTGTTGCACCCCACTGGTCACCCTTCCTTCCGTGGAGTGAACTCCATTTACCATTACCCTCTGATCTTCTTCGAGATACAGCTCTTGCAGCAGGTTACACCATTAGGACTGAAGCCGGCAGGCGTCAGGACCCCACAGAAAATTTTCTAGCTAGCAGTCTTCAGCGGGGACCCTCTCAGAGCGTCGGTCCGCCCGATGTCAGGTGTGTAGTACATACGGGCGGTCCTGCCAGAATCTCCAGTTCTTTCCCGCCGTCGACTTGCATGTCTCGACCTCATCGGTTTAGTCTAGCGCGCGACGACCAGGAAATCTATCCATAAATCCAAACTTCGGAAGAAATCCTTTTCAAGTACTCTTCTTCATCTGATGTCCTCCCCAACTCCAGTGGAGGGCCATTCTTGGAAGTGTGCCTGTAGGAAGCAGATCTCGTTCAAAGACCCTCATTCGGCCTGTGTTCGGTGCCTAGGCCCGGACCACAACACCCAGGCTTGCTCCTTCTGCCAGGGCTTTAATAGCCGAACCAGAATCTGCCGACAGAAGGCTCTCCAGGCTTTCCTCCTTGAAGAAAAGCTAAAGGCCATGGAACCTTCCTCCAGGGGGGAATCTTTGGGGAAGTCGCACAGGCACCACGAGAAGCACCGGGAGAAGGCGAGACCTAGATCCCCTTCTAGGGCCTCGGACTCCCGCAGCTCCAGCTCCAGCTCCAGGTGGACCATTCCCCGTCCAGAGCCCACTCTCAGCCCCCCCCCCGGTTGTGGTCAAATCAGCCAGCGGTTCTTCGACTCTGTGGCCTGCCAAGACCTCCAGGCCCTCTTCTTCAGCCAAGGCCTCATCCAGGTCAGGGGAGCATCACAAGTCCTCGTCCCGGCACTCGGCCTCCGACGTCCAGTCAGTCTCCCTGCCGCCGCCACCTCAACGCAAGACCAAGGAGCTAACCTCCCTTAAGTGGATGTCGGGCCCGACGTCGGCCAAGGTACACAAGCACTCCGGGGAACCAGTGACCATTCGTCACCCGTCGCCGGTCAGGCATTCACCCCTCCAGGACGCCGGCGGGGGGACCGATGTCAGATACCGCAGCCAGAAGAACCACACCGCCTACCGACGTCGGTCGGGGGCGTTGTCGGAGGAGGAGTCTACTCAGCCCGAAGAACAGGCGGGCGATTCCGGACCGTCGAGCTTCCACGGGAACCCTTCCCAGAACCGGAGATGACAGGCCACCGGCTCGCGGTCCGTCATCGGGCCTCAACTTGACAGAAGTGAAGGAGCTCTGTGAACACTGAACAAAAGTATTTGTTTAGGATGTCTGCTTTTTCCTTGTCCCCTTCCACACACACCCTTCCCTCCTTAGTCTTACAGTCCCTTTCCTGGTGTTTCTCCTTTCACTTACATACCTGAAAAATGTCTTGTCCCCTTTCTTTACTGCCTAGGCAGTTTTCTCCTTTGTGCCTTTGCACTCCTGACTGCTTTCCTTGCCTCCCTCTGTTTCTCCTGATACATCTCCCTATCAGCCTTCCTCTGTGTCTCCTTATAATTTTTGAATGCTAACTTTTTTTCACTTACTTCCTAGCCACCTCTTTTGAGAACCATAGTGATCTCTTTCCTCTTGGTTTTGCTTACTTGCCTGATGCAGAGGTTTGTTATCCTCACTATCCCCACTGTTAGTTTTGCCTACTGTTCCTCCACTCCACCCAAGTCCTGTCCCCCTGCCAGGGCATCCCTGAGGCATTTCCCCATCTTTGTAAAATTGGCCCTCCTGAAGTTCAGGACCCATGCCCTTGTGTGGTTCACGTCTGCCACCATTCTTATATTGAACTATACTGTGTGGTGATCGCTGGTCCCCAGGTGGTCACCCACTGTGATGTCTGCAGCACTGTCCCCGTTGGCGAGTACAGTGTCCAATGTTGCTCCCTCACGAGTGGGCTCCTTTACTAGTTGCCTGAGGAATGCACCCTGCAGGGAGTCCAGGATGTTCCTTCTCCTAGCTGAAGCTGCAGCTGGGGTGCTACAGTCTACATCCGGCAAATTGAAGTCCCCCACCAGCAGCACCTCTTCCTTATTTGCCATCTTTTGGATAGCTTCCACCAGATCCTTATACATCCCTTGCGCGCCCCCCAGCCCCGTGCTGGAGGTCTGCAGATCATGCCATTGGGAATATCGGCTCCATTCCTCATCTCTGAGATGACCCACAGTATCTCCCCTCCATAGCCCCTCGCTGTGTTCCCTGTATCTCTGGCTTTTATACTATCCCTCATGTAAAGAGCCATTCCTCCCCCATTCTTACCCACCCTCTCCTTCCTGAGCAAAATATAGCCTGGTATTGCTGTGTCCCAGCCATGGTTCTCCTTGCACCATGACTCACTAATGGCGACAATGTCCAGGTCTGCCTCTGCCATAGTGGCCACTAGGTCAGGGTTTTTATTTTCCCAGACTTCGAGCATTTGTACACATGGCCTTCCAAATTCTGCTACTACCCTGCTTGTCAGCCCTCCCCTTTACCTTATTGCCTTATCGCCTTATCCCCTCTGCCTTCATTGCCATCACTCTTTTTTTTCTGCCGTTTTGTTTTCCTTGTTATCATGTACCCTTGAGGATTTGTCTCCCTTCAGGTTCTGCCTGTTGACTACTTCTGCTTGTGGGGGGTGGGGGGGTGGAGTAGTTTGTCTCCTTGCTTCCTACTGCTACCGCCCTGGACTACTTTAAATGCTCACCAATGTAACATTTAAACTGCTCACTGAGGACTTAGGTTCCCCTCCCGGATGGATGCAGGTCATCTCCCCTGCATAGGCCGTCATCCCTTCAGGTGGGACCCCAGTCCCCAATGTAGCAGAATCCGGCCCCTCTTCACCACTCCTTCAACCATTGGCTGAAGCTCCTGGTACAAAGTACCCTTTCCTCCCCCCATTGTAGACAGGCAGGAGCTCAGAAAAGGTTACTGAGCATATACCCTGTCTAAGACTCCTCCCCAGTTCCCTGAACTCCTTCTGCACTACCCTTACCTCATCCCTAGCCAGGTCATTAGTCCCTAGATGGACAGTGACATCCAGCTCTCCCTGCCATCCTGCTGTACTAGCGATCATCAGGATCCGTTTTCCATCCCTCTGAGTCAAGGCGCTGGGTAGGTACCTAACCTCCCTGTTCCCCTCTATTGCTGCCCCCAAATCTATCCCTTTTACAATGGAGTCCCATAGAAACATAGACTTTGACAGCAGAAACAGACTGCTTGGCCCACCCAGTCTGCCCATTTCTCTGCCTTTTGGATAAGCTGCAAATCCTAGTTAACCAGCAGCATACTTCCCGCACCAGGAGTTGCTTCCTCCTCCTCCTCTAGGGTCCTCTCCAACCCTCCCTGGGGACTCCACCATGGAGTTCCCATGCATCCTCACTGGTCACAGCTGCAGGTGCCTCCATGGCTCCACCAGGGCGGCATAAGAATTGTGTAGTGGTTATGTGGGGGGATGTGCCTCTGACCCACCACCGTCACCCTTCCCGAGCTCACCATAGTCCAGCCACTCCTCCTCCTAGGCAAACTTTGAGGTAGTGGTGGCAGACTTGGTGGTCACTGGGTGGGGGAGGAGGGTCCATGAATCCTAGCAAACTTAGCCTGGAGTCTAGCAGCCTCTACCCTCAGCCCAGAGAGGTGCACGCAGATGGGACAGCACCGCAGCCTCCAGAAGGTCTCCCTGAAAACTGCTGCCCCTAGCAACAGCACTGCACCACTCCCATCATACTTGCATACTACTCTGCTTGTTTTTGTTTAGACTTCTGAAACCCTTTTGCTTCCTTTCCCTATATATGGTGTTCCCTATATAGAATGCATCAGCTACCCCCTAATTTTTGTGACTGAAGAAACCCCTTTGTCCCTTACCCTATAAAGGGTGTATCAGTTACCTCATAATTTTTGGTGACTTAAAAAAGTCTTTGGTGTTTTTTTTGCTCCCAAACTTCTGTGAAGCCCCGGCTCTCCTCCCTTCCTTGCAGCAAGTGTGCTAGAACAGGAGTTAAACAGGGAATTTACCACGGCAGGATCACCTGGTCCTCTGTCTCTTCTTTTGGACATCTGCTGCTTCCAGTCTCCTGTTCTCCTCCTTTACTTACCCACTGCCGAGATGCAGAGTGTATAGCCACCAGCTGACTCCCTCCTGGCAGACTCCCTCTTGATGTCATTTGTGCTGCCATCCTTAACATGGAGTTCTGCAGCATGGAGGTCTGCTTGATGCCCTGTCCTTTAAAAACTGGCAGGCACCTTCGTTCCCCGCTTTTGGCGCCCTCTGATTGGCTGTTGTGGTGAATGGCTGCCTTCGGACTTCTTTCTCTGAACCTGCGGAAAACTCAAAAAATGATAAACAAACCTCCATGAATCAGTAAAATGCTCTCCATGCTCCCAAACAGCACTCCTGAAGGAATGAATCAAGGTTTCAAAAAGATGAAAGTTTTTTAAATCTTCGTTCCCCGCCATCAGCCATTCATCCAGGTACAGGCAGACCTGGACTCCCCAGCATCTCAGGAATGCTGCCACCACTATAACACACTTGGTGAAGACCCTGGGAGCCAAAGAGAGGCTGAAATCCATGATCTGGAACTTATAGAGCTCCCCTTCGTGCAGAACTGGAGGTACTGCCAGTGGGACAGATAGACTGGAATGTGGAAGAAGGAATCCTAGAGGTCCAGAGATCAGAATCACATGCCCTGCTCCATGGATGCAATACTTTGATTCTGAGTGACCATCCGGAACTTACACTTCCTCAGGAACTGATTAAGATCGTGAAGATCCAGTGTGGGGCACCAGCCCCCTCGTTCATTTTGGGACAAGAAAGTACCTGGGCATAAAGCAGTGACTGGCCATGTCATTGAGGATATGGGCTACAGCTCCTTTCTCTAGCAGCTGAGCGATGTCCTCCCTGAGGGCAGACAGCATATCCTGCGACATCACGGGACTCCCAAGGGGAGTCGAGTCAGTTTAGCAGGAGAGCCTTGAAGTCGAGAGGCAACCTGCTGCCTACCATTTCTAGCACCCATTTGTCCGAGGTGATGGTGGACCAGTTGTGCCAGAAATGGTAAAGCTGACTCACACCTGGAGTTGAGACAGGGACTGGACAGACGGGAAGTAGGCATCCCCCAACCCATCTTGGGGCAGCCTTAGAGGGGCCACCAGCTCCAGCTGCCAGAGGGGGCACTACCTTCCCTGCCTCCATGCTTCTTAGAGCCCTGGCTGGCCAACTTAGATTTAAGCTGCCAGACCTGTGAGTACCGCAGCTGGGGCTGCTGGGACTGAAAGGGCTTCTTCGACTGCTTTCCCGACTGGTCTTTCAGTTGAGGGTGGCATTGGACGTTTCAGTCCTGGAAAGGTGCCCTTCCATACCAGAGCCGAAAAGGTTGGTGTCCAAGAAGGGGACATTGGCCAATATGTGCTGGGTGTCCATCATAATGCTAGACAAATGGGCTGGCAGTATAGCCTAGAGGTTAGAGGGACGAGGTGTGAACAAGCTTGGTACATCCAGCAAACCAGACCTGAGTTTGATTCTCACAACCTCCACTTGCATACTGTGTGACTCTGAGCAAGTCACTTAACCACCCAGTGCTCCCAGGTCGCGCCTGAAAACAGGCACTTGTGCCTAGTGGGCCTTACCTGGTTACCAAAGACTAAAATAAAAAATAAAAATAAAGGTGGAAATCCACAGCCAGGCCCCGCGTCACATGGCAACGGTTGCTGCCCTGGACCATGCACAGGAGTTGCTGATGTCCAAAGCTGCCTGAAGCTGGTGTTTGTCCAGCGCTTGACCCTGGTCTCTAACCACCTTAACTGCCAACTGCAAGTCCACAGAAAGGTGGGAGAGGACATGGTCAAGGACTCCCATCAGGGAGTGACCAGTGTTGGCCATCATCAAGGTGTAACTCATCTGATGGAGACCCAGAGAGGACGCAGCATCCACCTTTTTGGCTGCATGGTTCAGCTTCTTGGACTCCTTGGGAGCTTTGTCTACATCACCAACATTGCGGGTCCTGCACAAAACAGAGTTGGCCACTAACCCCTTAGCTGAGGGATGGTCCGAGAAACCAGACAAAGAACTGGTCAGGACCACATACTTGCAGACCATACAGGCAGAAGGCACAGCACAGGAGGCCAGATGCTGCCAGAGCTCCAGTGTAGGTCCCAGGATGGCCTCTACCACTGGGAAGACTGCACCCGCAGAATCATCTCTGTCCAGGATTTCCATGAGGGGGTACTTCGCCCACTTCTGGACCAGTTCTAACAGGATCTCCATAGTTTCAGAGATCAACCTAAGCATAACCCTGAAGGACACCACCCCATGGTCAGTGGTCAGCTCTTTGGCTGTTAAGTGGTCGAAGCCTGGGGCCCTCAAGGATTGCGTAGAGGGCCCATAAGAGTCTGAAGACCCCTCAAAGACTTCCCTTGGCTGCTTTTCGCTGTGAACTATCCTGGACTTGTCCAAGTAATTTTCACAGAAAGCCAACCTGAGAGACCAGTTGCCGGGCAGGAGGCTTTTGTAGGGGCTCCCTGTAGTGGTTGCCTGGGCAGCAGTTCCACCCTAGCCGGTGGTGAGGCTGGCACCGGGGACACTGGGTATGGCAGGATCAGGGGTGACCAGGGAAGCACTGGGGCTGGGGGTAGGGGTCTGTGCCTCCCAAGGACCCATTGTTGTCACATCAGCTTGTCAGAGCACTGACGCAGCTTGTGACCGAGGCTCTCCTCATCTGAAGATGAGGAGGAAGAGGAGTGCCTGCAGTGCTTCCGGGCTGAGAGTCGAGAGCAGGACTGTTAGGATTCTGTCGACTGCGATCTCAACCAAGACTAAGATCTCGACAGACTACTGGAGGAGAGGGATGGAGGGGCCATGTAGATAACATGAACCGGCACATGCCACAGAACCTCAGAAAGGGGCAACTCCTGGGAGGAGACAGTCTAGTACACTGACTGCTACCGACCCTCTTGGGAGAGGGTTGAAAGGACCAGAGTCCTGGGGACCGAGTCATCTTCAGTCCCCTGAGACAACAGGTTGACCAGGTCGAGAAAAATCTCGACTGCCTGGTCTGCCTGTGTCATGGCCAACAAGCCTGATGAAGTTACTGTGGAGCTAGTGGCCTGGCCCTCAACCAGCTCAGGCTCAGCCAAAGCTGAGCACTCAACAGCTGTCGAGTAGTCAAGGGAATCACAGAAACATGAAGAGCATGCTTGATTTTACTTCGAGATACAGCTCTTGCAGCAGATTACACCATAAGGACTGAAGCCAGCAGGCAGCAGGACCCCACGGAAACTTCTAGCTAGCTATATACAGTGGGGGACCACCCCCCCAACTTCAGCCCCACCCCGACATCAGATACCTCATAAAAGGGCCGGTCCCCCAGCATACCTCAGTGCTTTTCCCACTGTCGACTCGTGCACATCGGCTCCATGGACGCCTTCAGCAAGACAAACGACGCCGGAATGAATTTCTTCTGTTTTCTTCGATTTTCACCGAAAATCCAACAAGTACATGTCTTCTTCCCTGACTCCTTCCGCAGAAGGACACCCCTCAAAGTGTGCTTGCGGCAAACAGATCCCCTTTAAAGATAGGCACTCAGCCTGCGTGCAGTGCCTAGGCCCGGACCATGGTATCCAGTCCTCTCTCTGCTAGCAGTTCAACAGTAGAACCAGGATCCGCCTCCAGAAAGCACTCCAGAGTTTTCTCCTGGAAAAAAAAACTTAAAGCCATGGAGAAAGATCCATCCTCTCAAGGGGAACCTTCAAACAAATTGGGTAAGCATAAGGATAAGCACCAGGACAGGGATAGGGATAGATCCCCAAGTTGGGCCTCAGACTCCCAGGCCAGCTCCAGCTCCGCCTGGTCAGACCGCTCTCCATCCTGGGCTAGGTCTCAGGCACCCCACCCCCCCCCGGTTAAGGTTAGGGGGCTCTAGCTCAGTGTCTTTACAACCACTGAAAACCAAGTCTAAAGACAGCCGCCCTTCAGGGTCGGCCACCAGGTTGAAGGCTTCCGACCACTACAAGTATCAGTCCAAGTCAGCGACTAGGCCTAGCACTGACGCCAAGGACCGATGCCAGGACACCGAGTGTTTGGTCTCCCAACCTCCGAGGGACTCAGAAGTCCCTTGGAAAAAGGCTTTGGAGCTCACGTCTCTTAAGTGGACTACAGAGGCTAAGCAGATGCCGGAGCCATCGTCTGCCAAATGCCCCAGGGACCCGACACCACCCCCGCCTCCACCACCTGTCACCGGGGGACATTGGAGCTCATGCCACTGACGACCAGACGTCGGGAGACATAGAAGATGTCGGCCTGCCTGACACCTGTCTACCCAAGGACCCGACACCGGACTCAATGACTCCTCAGTCACCGGTGCCTGACCCTAACACTGGGCAGACACCGACGCCAGGCCCTTCATCCAGCCTTAATATCCAGAAGGTCAAGGAACTCTTCTCTTTTTGGTGGGACACCATTAAAAAAGATGTCGTACCCACCAAACCCCCTGGAGAGGTCCCTCCTCCCGCGGCACCTCCCAGGGCAGTAACACCTGAGCCTAAGGATTGTACACCACCACCTGGGGTAGGTCCAAGGACAGAAGTTCAAAGGCCAAGAGACCTCCATGCTCCAGGGTCCCCTAGCAACCACAGACGCAAGAGACCCCGATGAAGGTCCCGCTCTTTGCCGGGCAACAACTCGTGTCCTAATTCCTCAGGTACCTCTCGGTCACCCTCTCCTTTTGAGGCTCCGTTTCCAGATCCTCACAACCTCCCCTAGGTCACCACCTGATGACCCATCATTCTCCGATATTATGTGACACATTCAGGAGAACATGGGATGGGAGACGGAAGAGACAGACCCCGAACGGCAACGTCTGGCATGTTACTTAAGGCAAAAAGATCCCAAGCCTGTGGTAGTTCCACCCCTGGTGGATACTTTCCAGGATGCTACCAAGGCTGCATGGAAGCATCCTCATTCCACCCCAGCAGTCCCCAAGAAGGCCAACAGACTTTACAGGGCCCCACTGGACGCCCCTTATTTGGCTCAGCAACTTGTGGCCAACTTGGTCATTAGGGCCTTGCACGCTCGCTCACAAAGGCCCCAACACCTCAGCACCCAGCCACTGGACCATGAATCCAAACAATTGGACTGTCTGGGTTGTTGCATATATGTGGCCATGACGTGCTCTCTTAGGTCCCTCAACTACCTTACGCACATGGTGCAGTTTCAGAATGCACTGTGGGACCAAGGGCAATACCTGCTAAAGGACTTTCCAGATGGCAAGAAGAAGGAGGAGCTCTTAAACCTCCTTCGCACGGGCTCTGATGTTGGGACCCAAGTCCTCCGAGCCACATACGACTTGGCGGACTCAGCAGCAAGAGGTGCCTCAACAGGCATTTGCCTCCAGAGACACTCCTGGTTGAGGGCCTCTGGATTTGCTCCAGATGTCCAGAAAGGAATCATGGATGTCCCCTATAGTGGTTAAGTGTTGTTTGGCGAAGACTCTGAGAGGGTCATCACCAAGCTTCAAGATGCTGAGAAGACGGTCAGAACGGTAGAGGCAATGTATAAGTCAAGGCCTGGTTCCTTTCACAGAACACAGAACCATTTTCGTGGCTAACAGAGTAAGCAACAACCTCGGTCAGGCCAACAGCAACATGGGCAATTTCAGCCATAAGAACCAACAGAGATTCTCCGGAGGTCAGGGTCAGGGACACACAAAGCCTACCCAACCTGCCGGAGCCAGAACCGCCACAGCATGACTCCTTCCCGGCCCCTGTCCCTGTCCCACCTCTGGATCAGAGGGAAGAGAAGGTCGGGTCGAGTTGCTTACCACCTGTCAGGGAAGCAGAGGATCACCTCCGACCGGTGGGTCCTTTAGCTTATCAGTCGGGGACACTCTATAGAGTTCCTTGACCGCCCACTGTCAAGACCTCTTCTGCATTCCCGTTACTCAGGACAGCATGTCCTGCTCATCCAGCAGATCTCGGCAGTCCTCACCAAGGACGCCATCGAGGTCATACTGAGGAACCAGACAGAAGGAGGATACTATTCCCACTTCTTCCTGGTTCCGAAGAAAACCAGGGTCTTGAGCCCGATCCTAGACCTCAGCGACCTTAACATTTTCGTGATGTACAAACACTTTCGCATGGTCACCCTACTGGGTCTCATCCCCATGCTGAAGCAAGGCACATGGCTAGCGTCTCTGGACATGCAAGATCCGTATCTTCATCTTCCCATCACCCGGTCGCACAGGAGATTCCTGCGCTTCGAGTTTCTGGGATGCCATTACCAGTTCTGAGCACTCCCGTTTGGCCTGTCTTCAGTGCCACACATCTTTACCAAGTGCATAGCAGTCATAGCAGCAGCCCTCAGGAGACAAGGCCATTATGTCTTCCCTTGTCTGGACGACTGGCTTCTAATGGCCTCCTCCCCAGAAGCACTGGTGAAGGCTATTCACGACACCTGCTCCCCATTCCAGTCTCTAGGGATCACCATCAACCAAGAGAAGTCATCTCTCATTCCCTCGCAGAGACTGCAGTTCATTGGCGTGGTTCTGGATACCCGTCAAGGGAGAGCCTTCATGCCCGAGGACAGGGCGGAATGCATCAGGTCACTGATAAGGGCTATCATGGCACGAAATCTGGTTCCTGCTTGGACCATACTTTGCCTGCTCAGACATATGGCAGCTGCCATGGCCACGGTCCCCCTCACCTACTTCCACATGAGAGTTACTCAGTGGATGCTGAGAACCCAATGGGACCAGAGGCAGGATCTCTTAGACCAGCTAGTCAGAATTACAAGGCCAGTCATTCAGGACTTGCAGTGGTGGCTTGTCCTGGAACATCTTTCTGTGGACAGTCCCCTTTGTGGCGCCTGCCCATCCCTGACTCTCACCACCGATGCCTCAAGGTCCAGTTGGGGAGCCCACCTGGAAGGAACCAGGACCCAGGGAACGTGGTTGTCCCTGGAGGCTCACCTCCATATCAGTGTTCTGGAGATGAGGGCGGTCCTGTACGCCTTACAGGCACTACAGTCAGAGATCCCACTGGCTCACGTGTTAGTCCAAACAGACAACACCTTGATGGTATATAACATCAACAAACAAGGAGGCACTCACTCCTACCCCCTTTGCAGAGAGGCAAAGCGGGTCTGGGATTGGGTACTACGGCATGGTGCCACGATTACCGCAGTACATGTTCCTGGTGTGGACAACACTGTGGCAGATCTCCTGAGCTGGTCAAGGGCCAGAGCTCACAAATGGCAGCTGCTGCAAGAGGTCACAGAGGACCTGTTCCAACAATGGGGGACACAGGACGTAGACTATTCACGTCCTCATACAACGCAAAACTGCCCAATTTTTGCTCACTAGATCCAGGGTCTGGTGTTTTCTAGTGAGACACGTTGTCTGTCTCTTGGACGGAAAGTTTCCTCTACGCTTTCCCACCCTTCCCTTTGATCCAGAGGGTTCTCCTCAAGTTCCAGTCAGAATCGGCGTCTATTATCTTGGTGGCCCCCTTTTGACCCAGACAAATTTGGTTTCTGTTGCTTCACCAGTTGGCTCAGGAGCTTCCACTACCATTGCCTGTCAGCTCGCACTTGCTGTCTCAGGAGGCCTGTTCTCTGGTCCATCTGAACCTCAGATCCCTGAACCTGCATGCTTGGCTTCTAAAGACATAGCCATTCTTAGGCACGGAGTCTCACTGGGGGTTGCAGACATTCTGGTAGCTGTTCAGAAACCTTTCACTCACGCCATGAAATGGCGGAGATTTTGTCTCTGGGCTTGGGCTCGTGACCTGGATCCTCTTCGATGCCCCGAGAAGTCTGTTTTGGACTACTTTCTATCCCTTTTTCAGTCGGATTTGGCGTATTCCTCCCTGAAGGTACACCTCTGTGCCATTTTGGCATACCATGCACCAGTGGATCAACAGTTACTAGCTCAGCTAGAGGCCACGCATGCTTTTCTGCATGGCATTCTGCATCTGAGACCTCCCATAAAGGACCCAGTTCCCCATTGGGACCTTCTTTTTGTCCTGGAGCAGCTCACACTGCTTCATTTTGAACCAGCCGCAGATTGAGAGCTACGCTTCCTCTCTTGGAAGGCGTTATTTTTAGTTGCTGTGACTTCAGCAAGGAGGATTTTAGAACTCCAAGCACTCCTGTGTAAAGAGCCTTATTTGATTTTTCATAAGGACAGAGTGTCCTTAAGGACCAGTCCTAAGTTTCTTCCCAAGGTGGTCTCGGCCTTAACCGCAAATCAGGACATTGACCTTCCGGTGTACTTCCCTAATCCTACTAATAGGAGGAGGCCCTTCTGCACACATTAGATGTGCATCGGATCCTCAGGTTTTACCTGGCCAGAACTAGACTGTTCAGGCAGTCCGATCAGCTGTTTCTGTCTTTCGCCCACAGGATGCTGGGCGCACCTGTGAAAAACAAGCACTCTCTGAGTGGCTGGTAAATTGCATTGTGTTTTTGTACCAGAAGTGCAATAAACCCTTGCCGTGATCGGTTAATGGTCATATGATGAGAGGGGTGGCTACCTCCTTTGCTGTGCTGAGGAACGTCGCAACATCAGCCATTTGTGCAGCCGCCATTTGGAGTTCAGTACACCCTTTCATTAGACATTACAGAGTGGACATCGCCTCCAGGCGCAGAGCCGGTTTTGACCTGACAGTCCTCCAGGGACTTTTGTCCTAAGAGGCTTCCTTTTTGGGATCTCTCCTATCCTCCTCCCAGCTGGACTATTTATACATCCTTACTGCTTGAGAATCAGTCCTTGTGGTGTAAGCTGCTGCAAGAACTGTATCTCAAAGTAAGATAGTACAGTTACGTAAGAACTTACCGTAACAGTAGATCTTACTTCGAGAGGGTTCCTTCAGTAGGTCATCACATAGAGGACTGGTGCTACCTGGCGTCGGGCAGCACGGCAGACTTTTCTAGCATTACCTGATGGGGGACTGCCCACCACTGACGTCAGCTTGACTGTATATAGTGGGCGGTCCCCACGCCCGCCCTCCAGTTCTTTCATGCTGTCGCCTCGTGTCAGTCACATTGCAGACTTCGAGTTAGCGATCGTCGTGAAAGTTCATCACGTCAGTTCATTCCTTGCTGCTATTTTTTCCTCAGATTTGTGTTCTTCCTTATGTCTTCACCCAAGAAGAAGTGCTCGTCCTGTGGCACGCAGATCCCACACAAAGATGATCATTCCTAGTGCGTTCTCTGTCTAGGTCCAGACCATCCAGTCTCCTCCTGCCCTGATTGTCAATCCTTTAACCAGGCCACAAAAAAGAGGAGACAGCAGGCTTTGGAGGCCCACTTACTAATAGCCCACTTGGCTTCCTGAGAGAAGAAAGTGGATCATTTCCGGGATTCCTCTAAAAAATCTTCTCCCTCAAAAAAGCATAAGGAGAAGTCTAGGGAGTGGGCTCACTGCACAGATGATGCCAGGCCCTTGACGAGCAAGGTCAGAACTTTGGCAGATAAGTCGGCCGTCGTCTTCTCCGATGACTGCACCACCTCGGCCATTAAGTCGGATCCCGGCTCCTCTGGGGACTGCGCAGCTGCCAGTAAGTCAGTTCCCCCAGCTGGGGGCAGTTGCCCAGCTTCGGTCAATAAGTTGGCCGGGGGCTCCTCCCCTGACCACCTGACCCTGCCCGCTAAGTCGGCTGTTCCTGACGACCGCATGGGCTCGGTTCCCCCGTCAGGGCCTCACGGCACCTCACCCGACGTCCGGCAAGATAAGAGGGAGAAAGCCCCTCTCCCTCCTCCTCCTCCTTCGCCCATGTCCTCCAATTCACCAGCGAGTACATCCGGCGATGGCAGCGGAGAGCTCATCGACCCTGTCGATGTCCCGGCTCCGCATTTCCCCCTCTGGGGTCAAGGAGAAGGAGGATCCTCCTCGGCCTACAGGCCTGACTGTGGAGGCCCTTCCTCTGTCTTCTGGCGGGCTGCCGGCGCTTCCTTCGACGCCGGTTATCCCAACAACAGTCCCGCAGCTGGGACCGGCTGACCGGCCTTTGCCTTTGGCCCCAGTGCTGGATCCAGCCTCAATGCCAGGGCCCCTTCATCCGGTCCCGATGCCAGCCCCCCTTCTGGCGCTGGATCGGGTGGTGCCAGTTCTGACGTCGGTCCCCCTGACGTGGGCTGTCCCGACACTGGACCCTCAACCTATATATACGACGGCGGGTCCGATGTGGGTTCCCAGACGCCTGATCTGATGATGGGGATTTATACCCGACCCCGAATTGTCCCACATTACCCGTTGTGGTATCCTGTGGACCACTACCCGGGGAGTCCCACTCTGGACTGGAGTCACCTGGGACAGTTCTACCCTGGATTTAATCCCTATTCCCATTGTACGGGATTCCAGTGCTACTATCCACTCTATCCAGCTCTACTATCCAGCTCTTGCAGTGGGTAGATTCCCTCCCACCTTCCCCTCTGGAGATGTGGTTCTTCATAATGTCTCATACGTATTAGATTTATTAATCTTCTTCTGAAAGCGGATCCTCAGCCTCCCCTTCTGAATCACATCACTACGCTGGGAGTCTCCGACGGGAGAACTGAGGTATGCTGGGTGACCGCCCCTTTTATGAGGTAGCTGACGTCAGGGGCAGGGCAGACGTCGGGGGCAGTGCCCCGCTATATATAGCTAGCTAGAAGTTTTTCGTGGGGTCCTGCTGCTTGCCAGCTTCAGTCCTTATGGTGTAACCTGCTGCAAGAGCTGTCCTCAAAGATCTGCCATTACAGTAAGTTCTTGCGTAACTGTACTTTCCCAGTTCCATGACTGATGGTGGGATTTTTGTTGGACTTTTTCTTTTCACCGTGGGAATGGCCCTCCCTGAGGGTCTGGAGGGATTTACACATTTTGAAGGATGCCCTAACGCTGGCCTCAACCAGGAGCAGTGCAAACACCAACGAAGCACCCGCTACAGCATGGGCTGCTGCCTCTTCCATGGCCACAAGCTGGGCCACAGAGCATGCTGCCATGGACACCACCTTATGGTCATCTTTTGAGAAGACCAGGGGGTCCCGTTCGTCCGGCCAACTGAGGAGAAGGTGCGCGTAGCGATCCTTGCAAGACAAGGTCAAGAGGTTTGTACAGGCCACAGGCCTGAGCATCATGCTCTGCCCGAAGGCAATAGATGCACAATGAGTGCAGATCCATCCTGGACATTGTTTTGGTTGCACTGGATGCAGTGTGTGAAACCAAGACTGGACCAGGCTTCTTCTCAATCCATGGCATAAGCGGAACCGAGAAAATCACAATGTGAAGATGAAACGTCGATGGTGCACTTAGGATGCAGGGGCCTACACCACACATGGAGCTGCAAAGGAGGAGACCCGACTTTTCCAGCGGAAAGGAAGATCTGACATCACGGGGCAGTGCTCAAGAATATACCACCCGGGTAGATGGGAGGCGCTTAGTTTAAAAACATTACAACTGGAATTAAATGGGAAAGGAAGACTGCCAGTGTGTGGATAGTACACTGTATCCATGTCCCTAGAACTTATCTTTTTTGTGAACCATTATGAGCATGTGAGAAATGTGACTGATTGTGCATACACACAGCGGCCCAGATATTCAAAAGGGTTGCGCCATGCGCAAGTCCAAAATGCGCCATTCTGCGATATTCAGCAGGAGGCAGTTACGCCACTGGCACCAGGTTGCGCTAGAGAGCAATGCAAATGAATGCATGCTCAACAGGAGGGGGAGGATCCATGCATAACCTGCGCAACCCGATATTCAGTCGGGTTGCACAGAGTTGTGCTCCGTAACCAACCTGCGCCCGCAAAGCTTGAGCCAAAAAAAGGCTTAAGTCGGGGCCACCCACAGGTGAGCTGCTGCATTGCAGGGCGCAACACAGCAGCTGCCACCCCTGGCTGGCCCCAACTCACTCCTGTGCCCCCCCCACCAGCCCGATCAGCGGGCAGTACAGATACATGTCCCCCCACTCCCACAGCCAGATCGCGGCCAGAGCCTGCATCGCCCCCAGTGCCCGATCGCGGCAGAACCTGCATAAACCCCCAGTGCCCGATCGCGGGCAGTGTAACCCTCCCCACCGAATAACTCCTGGTGGTCAGTGGACCGTAAAGCCCGATCCGCGGGCAGAATGTCACAACAAACCCCCAAACATCTCCCTGGTGTCTAATGTCCCCCACCCCACCCGAGCCCCTCCACCCCCGCGGCAGCGGCGACAGCATCCACCGCCTGCCGCCCGCCTTCGCCGACCTGACTGTCTGGTAGGGCTGCCGCCCATTGGTGCAGAGCTACAGCCAATGGGCGTGCAGCCCATACCGTATGACGGTCGGATTTGTGAGATGATCGTTCCACCAATCTGGACTGTCATGTATATTATCGGGCTGCGCAACCGTGGCCTCTGCAACAATTAACCGGGACGATCGGCCGGACGCAGGCGACGGCAGTGAATATGCCGGTGGAGGGGCCCAGGTGGTGGGTGGGGCGAGACACTGAACACCGGGAGATGTTTGAGAAATTCTGAAGCGATCAGCACCGCAGTCACTGAACTTCGAGAACAAGCCGAGTTGAGGACCGATCTGCCAGCGATCGAGCACTGAAGACACTACCGAGTTCTGCCAGCGATCGAGGCACTGAAGACTGGGAGTTCTGCCAGCGATAAGGCACTGAAGGCGACATGTGCAGTTCTGCCGCGTCCGGGCTATGGTGATGTGTGGGCGACATGTACTGATTCTGCCCGCGATCGGGCTATGGGTGATGTGTGTGGGGGGCGACTATGCAAGTTCTGCCGCGATCGGGTTATGGGTGATGTGTGGGGGTCATGTAACTGTGATGCCCTCTGATCGGTGCTGCATAGTGCTCGGTCCCCGACGGCTGCTGCCTGGCAGGGTAGCCAGGAGCAAGTCCTCGGGATCGGAAGCATCTACATGCAAATGGCATGCAAATGGGGCTATAAAGAGATGCAAATGGCCCCCCCGCCTTTGCATAAATTATGGCCCCATTTGCATGTCACCTTTTGAATATCGGAAATTTGCGCATGGCAATGGTAGCTACCGCCAGAGTTGAATGCTCAACTCTGGCAACTTAGCGATGGCGCAAGTTCCACTGCGCCATCTTGCCATGCTGTGTTTCGGGCGATATTCAAAGGAGTTGCTCAACAGCGCAACTCCTATGAATATCACCTCGGCCACACCCCTGCGCAACTATTTTGAGCAGCGCAGGGGCTTGCGCCTCAGACTGGCGCAGTTTGAATATCTGGGCCAGCAAGTCTAATTTCAACCTGCAAGATGTCCTTTTTATGCATGAATGGATTTTGGTGGTGGATGCCCTCCTCCCTGCCCATTATTGTTCATTCACATTCAGTCACAGTCCAGGGCGATTTAAAAATGTTTCTTGGCTGGTAATTAAGATCTTGGATAGTGATGCTGCCTCTGTGCAGAGGCGATCGATTAGTTGATGAAACCACTTTTTGTTTTTCTGCATAGACAGCGTGGGATCACTTTTCATTTCTTTTATAAACCCCCCAGGGAGAGGCGGATGTCAGCAGCTCACTGCTGCAATCAGCATTTTACATTCATTCTGAGAGGTCATTGGAGTCTGACCTCCATCAGCTATATTGGAGTAAGGAGAGACTGAAAAAAGGGAGGGAGCAGAGAGGGAAGTGGCAAAAAGGATTAGGATAAAAAAAAAAAAAACCTGGTGGTGCACAGCTTGGAAAAAAATACAAGCATAAAACTGAGAGACAGAAGAAGGCTTTAGGTCATTGGAACTGCCCCCACGTTCACAGTAGCAATACCATTTTAAGTTATCCTCCCTCATATAATTATCTCCCCCTCCCCGAATCCTTTGAGGTCCTTCAGGTTTTATTATGTGGCTCAGTAGAGTATTCTAGCCCCTCAGCCCCTTTTGAGAGAATTAAAATGGTTTCCTGTCTGCTTAATTGTTCACCGTGGATCTGCAGGAAGTTGTATCCCATTGTTACTAGCCCATTACCCTTTCGAATTATGCCCTGATTCTCACACAACTCTCAAGCCTTCTTAAATCTGTATGCCACTATCATATTATCCCAAAGCATAAGAAATCTGGATATTCCCTGCAGCTCAACTTAAGTCTTTCTCCTTAAAAAAATGAGAGAACTGGGGCATTTTGTGAGCAATTGAGGCGTGATACAGCCCGTGCCGTCTCTGTTCATTGATGTTTCTCCTCATTTTTTCCTCAGCTCCATATACTTTTATTTTTCTTTCTTCATTTTTCTCTCTTTCAACATCCTTTCCATAACTGTTTTTTCTCTGTTCCCAGTTAACTCTTTTTTTCCATTATGCTTTTCTCCCTGTCCCCCCAGCCACCTTCCTTCCTTCCTCTCTCCCCATCAGCCATCACCATTACCCCCCCACCAGGGAGTTAGTTGGGGAAGGTCCCTCATGGATCTACCCCCCTGTGACAGGGTTCGAGGTGGGAGGTGTGGCGAGCTATGCCACTGCCAGTCAGATGTACGGATATATGGTGTTATATTCCGTTACATTTTGTATATGTGTACATGCCACAAGAATGCCAGTGTTAAGGAAAGTTCTCATAGGATAGTGAGAGAGACTGGATTTCTTTTAAAATGTTTGACCTTCCTCTGACTTGAGAGGAACCAGCTTGCCTCTCGATAATCTTTGACCTTTAGGTTTGGTTCAGCTTAAAGCACACTTGAGATATTCAAGCTCTCTGATGTTACTGTAGTTATGTTTTGAATGCCTGTTTTAAATCAATGAGAATTATTTCTGTTTATTTCTGCATGTTCTAAGTGTTAATAGCACAGGATTTTCTAAATAACTGCCATTAAGCTTCCGAAGAAGGACTTGTTGGTCCGAAAGCTAAAGCAATTTGTTCTTTTTGGAACATCTTTGTTAGTCCAATAAAAGGTATTAAACCATCTGTTCTGGACATGAGATAATACAACATTATTGCAGGCAGAAGGATACACCATTCTTCATTTAACCTCACTGGGTAATATACACCTTAAAATGTACACACTTTTAAACACTTTAAGGAGCATAACGCAGCCAATGTTTTCACACTTACTAAATTAAGCTATTATGCAGGATTCATTTACCAGGCTCACCCAAGCCTATCCTAATACTATGATATTAAAAAAGTTTCTTTTAACCTTTCATGAGCCCTCTAATAGTACAATGTTTACAGTAATATTTCAGGCTAGCACTCTAGGAACTTCGCTGGAACCACCACCTGTAAATAGAAGAAACAGAGGGACAAAATTATGCATCTCCCTGGCTACATTGCTTGTCAGTATAGACAGGTGGTATCACCAGAACAGAATCGATACCGTGACTTGGCATGTGTACCTGACACCAACATTTACTGAAATTGCGCATACTTGACAGACCATCTAGACTCACTAGATCCCCATTAAGAAGCGAACACCACAGAGCCTACCCAGCGACACCATCTTATGATACATGCCCTTAATTATCCTTTGTCAGCAACCAGGATGCATTATAATAACCAGACTGATCACAGTATTTACTTAAACATTTAATCTGCCAATTGTATAGCTAGGTTAGCAGCTCTGAAACAACACCAAAACATAATTAACGGCAACCAGAAAATTACATTAGGTCGGAAGTCCTGAGCACCACGAGGTACAGTAGAATCGCTCCATAGAGAAAGTGAATTAACAAGCAGCTTCCAACTAGTTACCATGGTGCTCAGATAATTCCACTTCCGTAAACATAACGGAGGATCCTCTTCAGATGATCGTTAATGCAAAGTACAACAAAAGATCTTACTTAGAGATTCACTCTTGCAGCAGGTAACACCTTTAGGACTGTAACCGGCAGGTGCCAGGACCCCACGGGAACTTTCTAGCTAGCAACACCAGCGGGGGACCGACCCTGACATTGGCCCACCTCCGATGTCACATATGGTATAAAAGGGGCAGTCCCCCCAGCCCATCCCCAGTTCTTTTCCCACTTTCGACCATGCTAGTTGGACCTTTGTGGATGCCTTCAGCTAGTCGACCATCATTTTGACCACATTTTCAATGCCTTTCTTATTTTCCTTTTCAAAGAGTATTTTGATGAATTTGTGCATGTTGTCTTTTTCTTCAGCTTAGTTAATCGAGAGGCGCCCTTCCAAGTGCATGTTCGGCGAGCAGATCCTGCATAAAGACGGCCATTTGACATGATTGTTTTGCCTGGGCCCGGACCACAACATCAAGACTTTCTAGCACTGCCGTGATTTCAACCAGCGCATGTGGCTGTGGTGCCAGAAGACCCTCAAAGTCTTTCTGTTTAAGAAACAGATTTCTGCCATGGAGAACAAACTTCATTGCAAGAGCTCTTCATCCTTTCCTTCTTTGTCTTCTTCTCATAAAAAGAAGAAATTGAGCAGCAAACACAAGCACAGGGACAAGGAGAAATCCCTGGCAGAAGGCCGCTTTTGGTCCCCGAGGAAGTCGTCGGCCTCTTCCTCCTCTTCCAGGCTTTCCTCCAGGCTCCTGGTCTCTAAGCCTCCCTCCCTCATCTCAATTTTGGAAGAAGGCTTTTTGGGCCATGGGAAGTCCTGCCCCACCTCCCAGCACTTAAGCTTAAGCTCATTACCCTTGGGGAATTTAAGCCTAATGACTCGGCCGGTGGTCCTTCAGGTGGCAGACTGCTGTCTGTCACCCTCCCGGTCAGGGTGTCCACTGAGTCTGCCCTGATGTCAGGGGCCGACGCTAGTAAGTGCCACGTAGGACAGTCACCCTCTTCCTCAGGAAGCAATGGGCATAAATCCCGATCAGGAGCGATGCCTCCCCTGCAGGCGACTCCACCAAGGCTAGTTCTCCAGCCTGGCCTCCGCTGGTCACCTCTGCATCAGCCTCCCTGTGCCCCCTCAGGAAAATCCAGCGCCTCCACAGATGCCAGTAGACTCCGGCACCCACAGTAGGCTGATGCTCGATAGTCAGATGTCTGATCAGACCCCTCCGATGCTTGAGAGTTCTCCAGTGGTCCAGATGCTGGATGACCAGCACCAGGTTACCCCTGCCGGACGACCTGATGCCGGGACCATCCCCTCCCAGCCTCCCCACCGACGCCAGATACTCAGCTCTGCCACAGAACCCCCGCCCGCAGGGTCTCAATGAGCTTTTTGCTGCTTGGGCCTATTTCAAAGATAAAGAGGCCCCCTCGACTCCTCTTAAGCCAGTTCCCCAAGGGCCTTCTCCAATTGAGCCCCCAGGCCACTCTTCTACTCCGCCTCCTAGGAGGCCGACGCCTGACAAAGGCCTTCCTTCTCCCAAGGAATGTCCACGAAGACCACTGAGGTCGCCCTTTGTGCCTCTGGGCTTGGAGGCGGATTCTTATTCTTCCTCAGACCGTGGGGACTCGGACCCTTTGTCCAACCCTGATGTCGGCAAGGTCGCCCTGTGCTCCTTGCCTGATGACCCTTCATTTGTGGATATGATGCGCCACATCCAGCAACTGAATGGATGGGACTCTGAAGATCTTGACCCACAACGGAAGAGGTTGGCTTCCTTTCTTCGGAAGAAGGACGCCCTCCCCATGGTAGTTCCCCCAATGGTAGATTCATATAAGGACGCCAATAATCTAGCATGGAAGCATCCTCTCTCGACCTCAGCAGTGTCCAACAAAATCAGACCAGTTCTATACCATTCCCTGGTATGATCCCTTCTATGGAGAACAACCGGAGGCAGACTCAGTGGTGCTGAATGCCTCCCATGACTGGTCCAGACATCCGTGGCACTTCAATACACAACCCCCAGATAAGGACTCTAAGCACTTTGATCATCTGGCCGGGAAAGTGTTTTCCTCCACTACTTGTGCCATCTGGTCACAGAATTTCCTTACCCATATGCACCAGTACTAAAATGCCCTGTGGGACAAGGCACTGGAAATTGTGCAGACCATGCCAGACTCACCTGGATGGGCGGAGCTCATAGCCATCATGAAACCCGGCTCAGACATCGATAACCATGTCCTGCGGGCTTCATGCGATACCGAGGATTCGGCAGGCAGAGCCGCGTCTTCTTCTGCGGTCTGTATCCACCAATATTCTTGGCTGAGAGTCTCAGGGTTTTCGCCCAGGACGTCCAGTCCAAGAGGGCCAGTTGGTCCTGTTCGGGGAGGATACTCAAAATATCATCACCTGTTTGCAGAAAGCAGGGAAAGCAATTAGGTCAGTACAAACCTAAGCAACAACCTAAGCAGTCCTTTCATAAGACTGGGTGGCACCAATCTCGAGGTCAGCAGCAGCAGTGGGCTGGCTTCAAACACAAGGCTGCTACCCCTGCCACCAGAGGTTCTGCCCAACGGGCCCCCAGAACCTCTGAGCCTGCACTTCCCCTCCCCAGCTCCTCTGCCTGACTCGCTGCCCAACCCTCCTCCTTCAGCAGAGTCCACGGGGGAAGCGGTGAGGGGTTGGGTCTCCTTGTACATCGAAGGGTGACGTCTAATCACGTCCAGTCACTGGGTCCTGCAGCTCATTAAGAGAGGACACACCCTCGAATTCCTGGAGATTCCTCCAGACAACCATCCAGTAATGTCTCAGTATTCTCAGGCCCACTGTGCCCTCATAGCAGAGGAAATCCAGGCTCTCCTTCAAAAGAACGCCATTGAGCCGGTGTGCCCGGAACAACGAGGAACAGGGTTTTACTCCTATTTCTTCCTCATGCCAAAGAAGACGGGAGATCTTCGTCCCATCTTGGATTTAAGCCACCTGATCCAGTACATAGAGTACAAAAAATTCAGGATGGTCAACCTGATAGGTCTCCTTTCCCTGTTACACCAAGGGAACTGGCTATGCTCCCTGGACATGCAGGACACATACCTCCACATCCTGATTTTCCAGCCACATAGGAGATATCTGTGCTTCTGCTTTCAGGGTTGCCATTACCAATTCAGGGCCTTGCCCTTTGGCCTGTCCTCAGCACCGAAGGTGTTTACCAAGTGCCTCTTCGTGGTAGCCACAAATCTCAGGAGGCAGGGGCATTATGTCTTCCCCTACCTTGATGATTGTCTTCTAACCACCCCCATCTCAGGACTGGCTTGTAGAAACCCTTCGTAACATATTTTGCCTTTTTCAGGACCTGTAGGTTACTCTCAGTCTCCCCAAGTCCTACCTCTGGCCAAGTCAGCGGCTTCAGTATATAGGGGCAGTCCTAGATACAGCACAAGGCAAGGCCTTCCTCCCCAGGACAGGGCAAAATGCCTTCAGTTCCATGTTCAGCAGCTGCTTACAGCACACCAAGTTTCGGCCCGGACAGTACTCTGCCTATTGGACATATGGCAGCGACCATCGCGACGATGTCAATGGCCTAGCTTTACATAAGGGTGATCAGTGAAACCTCTGGGTTCAATTGGATCAAAGGTCAGACAGCCTGGACCAGTCAATCCTGGTATCCAGCCCAGTCAAGCAGTCCCTGGGATGGTGGCTGGATCCTCCCAACTTTTCAGTAGGGGTTTCCTTCCAGAAGGAATCTCCCACCCAGATCCTGACCACTGATGTGTCAGGCCAGGGCTGGGGAGCTCATCTGGGCACTCGCCAGACTCAAGGATCCTGGACTCAGCAGGAGCTTCATCTCCACATCAGTGTGCTGGAGATGAGGGCAGTTCTTTACGCCCTCCAGGCCTTCCAGACCGTCATCTTGACAGGTCCCCAGCTAATACAAACCGACAACATGTCAGTGGTATTTTTATATCAAGAAGCGAAGGGGGGGCACACTCTTACCCTCTTTGCAGAGAAGCCATGCAAGTGCGGACGTGGGCAGTGGATCACCAGCTGGAACTCTCAGCAGTCCACGTTCCAGGCATTCACAATTCTCTGGCTGACAGCCTCAGCGGGATGTGGGTCCAGAGACGACGTGTGGGAGCTGCTTCCTACAGTGGCGGAAGATCTCTGTCATATTGGGTCACCTGGAAATCGATCTAGTTGCCTCCCCATGCAGTGCAAAACTGCCCAATTTTTGTTCTCTAGATCCAGGGCCTGGTACTTTCTAGCAAGACATGTTGTCCCTCTACTGGATGGGGAGGTTTCTTTACATATTCCCTCCCTTTTCCCTTCTGCAACAGGTACTCATCAAGTTGCAGTCGGTGGGGGCAGAAATGATCCTGGTGGCTCCACTCTGGCCTCAGCAGATCTGGTTCCCACTATTGCAGCAACTGGTGGTGGAACCTCCGGTGCCCTACCCCTCTGGTTGGACTTTTTTTTTTTTTGTCTTTGTTAACCAGGTAAAGCCCACTAGGCACAAGTGCCTGTTTTCAGGGGTGACCTGGGAACACTGGACGGTTAAGTGACTTGCTCAGAGTCACACAGTAAGAGGAGGTTATGAGAATCAAACTAAAGTCTGGTCTGCAGGATGTACCAAGCTCATTCACAGCTCGTTACTCTAACTTCTAGGCTATACTGCCAGCCCTATACGTTCTCCCAGGTTCATCCGGATCTCAGATTTCTGCATCTTCATGCATGGCTCCTACAGACCTAGTAGTCTCCAGAGTCGGGGTCTCACCAAGGGTAGTAGATGTCCTAGTGGCAGCCAGGAAATCCTCCATTAGGGTGACCTACACTATGAAATGAAAGCGGTTCTGCATCTGGGCAACC
Organism: Neoceratodus forsteri; assembly: GCA_016271365.2. NCBI lineage: Eukaryota > Metazoa > Chordata > Ceratodontiformes > Ceratodontidae > Neoceratodus > Neoceratodus forsteri. The sequence goes on from CM028134.1 coordinate 1,023,610,210, forward strand.
ATCAGGAGCTTGGATCCATTCACTTGCCCAGTGAACTCTGTACTGGAGTACCTCCTGTCTGTGTCAGATGCAGCTGCCCCTGACCCACGCTCTCGGCTCCAATCTCTTCTTTTCAATTTCCTGCTTTTCTCACCTGGCATATATTTGCTTTACTCTTTAAATTTATTATGTAGTTCTGTTACCTTTAGCAGTACCTTCCCTATTATGTTCTGCCCCTTTGTAGGACTGTTATTCCTGACAATGTAATGTTCACCAGTATGTGTTATTGTACCAATTTTGTATGCACTCTCATTCCAAACTATGTCATGTTTACCAGTATGTATTATTGTACCAGATTTTGTCACTGGACACGTGTGAAAATGGGCAGTTTTGCTCACATGCTTTTCCGGTATAAACAATAAAATGAAAATGGAGTAACTGGGCTGTCCTCCGGCAGCCCTACCCTAAAAGGTCAACTGGGGAGAAACATGGAGCAGATATCAGCCCTGGAGATGAGGGGTGAGGGGGATGGGATGAGTAGCAGGACCAATATAGGCTAGTTGGGTGCATAGGGGACATAAAATACAGTGTATTAAAAAAAACTAAAAAAAAAATACACTAGGGGAAACACAGTAAGGGAGTCTAGACTAGCAGATTCAGCCCCACATTTGAAAGTCAGGAGGTCTAGTTTGTGGACCATTCTTTTCCCTTCTTAACTACTCATATTTCAGTGCTCTTAACTTATTTTTCATGACTGAAAAAAATGTGGTCACCAGTTTCACCCCCATGTACATTTTAGACCCACCCTGCCATTGCCCAGGGATATATCTTATGTTCAAGGATATAGCCTGTTCGGCCAATTTCCATCATATGGAAAGCAGAGGATTTTCTGACATTGTTTCTCCCTTCCCCTCCCTCCTCCCTTTTGATGTGAGCTGCGCCTTACAACCTCAGCAATGCAGTGTGCCCCTGTGGAAGGAGTAAGCTCTCTCTGCCTGCCGTCGAGGCACAGGTCTGGAAGAATAGGAAAACCAGGAGCAGTTAAAAAATTTGCAGTGAGCATGTTGTTATTATCAATAACAGTAAAATACAAAATAATTGTTTAGTATAACTATTTACAAAGGCAGTTCAAACAGAAAACAAAGTCCTTCGTCTGAGGGTATCTCTAATTCCAAGTTTGTCTATATATTTCTGCTCTTTTTATAACAAGTCTTTGCCATAGAAACATAGAATTTGACGGCAGATAAGGACCGCTTGGCCCACCTAGCTGCCCATTTTCCTACCTAACAGATAAGCTGCAGATCCTAATTAACCAACAAAGTCTTTGCCAGGTAATTAACTTCTTTATCCTGAGCTCGTTAAGGAGATATCCTACTTCTCACAAAATGTTCTTGTCGGTTTCTTTGCAAGTCAACAATTAGAATCTGGTGACCCAGAACTGACCTCTTGTTGACGTCTCTGCAAAAGAGTTTGCAAACAAGTCTGAGAGTTGCTCAAGCTGCATCTCCAGTTAACCCAATAAATTCCAAATAGCTTTTTGCAATCATTTCAACAGTATAACTATATACATTTCAAACCAAGGGATCCCAGTTTTACATAAACATTCACATATGTTTTTATAACCGCAGATATGCAAGAGGGAAAAATAGAAAGAAACAGCAAGTGAAGGCAGAGAAATAGCGAGAGGCGGAGAATTGCAAGACTGTCAAAGTGATCAGTTCCTAGATCTCACAAGAACATTTGGTTGCACAACCAGACAGAAAAGGAGAGGATGGAACAGATTCTTCCATTTATCTCTTTCTGCATAACAAATAGGACAGGACGTTCAACCTTGCCTCACTGTCCATCCACAGGGGTCTCTACTCATCAGAATCTGCCGTCGACCCTCCCAGGTCGAGGCATACTGCCTTCCAGCAGCTGCCTGAAGCCTGGCCCGGCCCCAAACACAGTGACTGGAATCCAGTGCCAAGCTCCTGTTCTCTGCATGGCAGTGTGACACAGTGCAGCTGGGCCATTGGAGTGGCACACATCTGTTTTTTTAAGACACAAAATCAATATAACAGTTTATTTAAAAAAACAAAAAATCCAGGAGAGCTGGCCCAGTGGTGTGGAGGGCTGAGGCATCACTGCCTTACCTCCTGCCATGCTGGCCACCCATATTGGTCACTGGGAGTTGGCCGGGGAGGTAGAGGATCGAGCTTCCAGAGGACAGCTCTCCTCTCCTCTCCCAGAGAGGGGTGGGATCAGAGACCAGTGCACGTCTAGGCCCTAGCGACAGCTGGAGGCTGGCACACTGTCTCCAACACAGGGGGCAGAGACTGAGCAGACGCCCAGCGTGCCACATGCAGAAGCGTGTGCGGCTTGACCATTAGTGTCATTACACGCCACAGCTCCACACTCAGGGGTGGGTAAAAATGGAGGCAAAAAATTCCATCAAGGTCGGCCCACCAGTGCAGCAGCAGCGTTGCCGCTCGTGATGCCGGCAACTCGGGTTCGGTAATGAGCCCAGGAAGTCAGAGGGCCAGCCAGGGGAAAAAGGCTTAAGCATCCGAGGACTGCTTGCCTTCTCCGGAGAGTGGGGGGGGGGATGCGGCTCAGTGCTTGACTGCCCTCAGCCAGAGGCCTGAGGTGTAGCAAGTGCCCGGCCCTGGGAAGGAGGAGGGGCATGACAGACATCGGTGGGGCTGCGCCTTGACGTCAGAGCGCACATCATGCCTGAGAAAACAAAATGGAAAATGGCCCACTGTGCTCCGGGAAGACTGAGCGCCAGCCCACATCCCTAATGCCCCCTGCCTGTCCCACTGGTAGCCCTGACGAAGTACAAATGTTTGGGGTGTTATGTGCCCCCCGCCTCATCCCTGCCTGGGTGGGAAACCAAGGTGACATGCGTCTGCCGTGGGCTCCAGGCAGAAAGGAGCAGAGACAGAGATCAGGTGTCTCCTGATGGGGCGGAGCGCAGGAGGCAAGAGAGGGAGCAAAAATAGAAAGTAAAAAAAAAAAAAATTCCACTGACCAGTGGGATGGTGCTGGCCCCCCGAAGGCACCACACCCGGCCAGTTGGCACCTCAATACCAGAGATAAGTTCCAGTTGATGTCATGGCTGTGGGGACCGGTGGCAGGGGGCTGGTTGGACTCGGTGGCGGCAAGAAATAAAGCAACTAAAAATAAATCCAGGAGACTCTGGGAACTAAGACAGATGTTTCAGTCATCAGACAGTAGTTATATCGTTTGCTACCAAACTGGTAGCTATGTAGAGCTCTATTTGTTGACACATGGAGCCCTCTGCAGTGTATACAAACATACGCAATAGTCAGCAGAAAAAGGCCTAACGGTCTATCATGTCTGCTGGATTGCAGCCCCTCATTCCGAGATTACAGTGGGCCCTACTCCCCTCAAATCCTGCCCCTTCCCTTCACCCTGTCCCACCCTCTCCTGACCCCCCCCCACTGTGTTTTGAGTGACAACCACAGTGAGAGTTTGTGCAATCCCAACATCACCCTGTCTGTAAAGAAGTGCCTCCTGACCCCTCCTTGCATCTTCCTCCCTCCAGCTTATAACAGTGTCCCCTGGTAGTTTTGTTTTCACTGAGACAAGAATAAGGTCCCCCATATACACCTTGTTGCACCTTTAATGTACTGGAAGATCTAAATCATGTCCCCTCTCTCTTTCTCTCCTCTCCTTCAGTGAGTACATGTTAAGTTCGCTCAACCTGTCCTCATGTGCTCTGCCCTACTGACTCTGAACCATGTTTGTTGCCCTTCTTTGAACTGCCTCGAGCTGATTGCTGCTCATTTTCAGGTAGGGGCTCCAGTATTGCATGCCATACACCAGGTGAGGTTGTCCCAAGGATCTGTACAGTGGCACTATAACCTCCTCCCTTCTGCTTGTGAACCATGTAGCAGTACATCCCTGCATTCTGTTTACCTTGGCTGCTGCCTTTCTACACAGCGTAGCTTACTTAAGGTCGCTTGGTAATGGCTTTTCCCAAGTCCTTTTCCTTCTCTGATTCAGTGACTTTGACGCCCTAAACTGTACCTGGTCTGTGGGTTCCATTCAATGTAACTGTTATGGATGCTATGTCCCGCTGTGGTGATATGGCTGGTCCCATTTATTTATTTATTTATGTATGTATGTATGTGTGTGTAATCTTTTACAATTTTTGGCCAGGAAAGACGCACTGAGCTGAAGCTCTTTTCCAGATGTGTCCTGGGGCACAGGGAAGTTAAGTGACTTGCTCGTGGGCACGCAGTATGCAAGTGCTGCCTGTAGGATTCAAACCCAGTTCTCCAGGTTTGCAGCTCAGTGCTCGTAACCACTACCCTATACTGCCTCCTTTGTCTGTTTTGACAGCAGAATTTAAAAACTGTTAGCTGGCACAACTGTTTAGCCTCTTCCAGGGCTGAGATGGACACAGGAGGATATGAACGTGTACTGTGAGCTTTGAGTTGCTTTAAGATACCAAGTTCAGCTGCTGTAGGTTCATTTGCCTTTGTTCAGAGTAGAGGGAGAAGGAAAGAGGGCCAGTCTGGGTGGTATTACAAGTATTTCAATATTGTTTGTGTCTCCACAACATGCCCCACCCCCCAAGCAGGGAGAGGGGAAGTCAGATGGAGAGAATGTCTTGAGACTACTGGAAGTGAATCATACCCATAACAGTCCTGCCCAGTCATTGCTTAGCAACAGTGATATAGGCAAGGGCTTGCCTAGTATAAGTGCTCACCTGCCCCCGCCCGTGGCCCAGCTAGCATGATTTGACCCTGCACATGCATGATTGATTTGATGGTTTTACATGGAACTATACACAGAAACACAGTAGCTTACCATTCATCGGCAAGAAGGCATGCTATACTTTGTCCCACTTAGGCATCTTTCAGAATTCAAGAGTGGCGTGAATTATCCATTGCCTGTAACAGAGCCTATGTGTCTAGTTTGAATGTTGGCTGATTATCTTGCGGAGCTCAGAGAGGAGTTCCTTGCAGCTGAAGGCTGGTGAACGATGCAGGTTATAGGTGAATTTGTATGCATAAACCTGCATTCTTTTTTGTATCAGTCATTCCACAGGGCCCTTGCCTCTGGTGACCCTTGCACCAAAAATTACGTCATGCAAAGACCATTCTGCCGTGGTTATGGGAGCAGCTAGACAACCTGTCATAGAAACATAAACATTTACAAATGTGAAAAGACTCACAATTCATCATCTGGCTTTGGTTCCTATTTATTGATTTATTAAATTGTCACTCCTGCACTTTATTGTAAGGTGACCTGGACCTCGGGGCACGGACACCATTAGAAATAGCTTTAGTGCTGCTGCTACAACCAAGTTCCAACCGGTCTAGCACTGGCAAGTCTTTATTCAGAGCCCTCATCCTGTGGTTCTGCTTGGCCAATCCCATTGCTCCATTAATACCGTCCCTTCCCCTCCCCTAGTCATTTTCCCAGTCCCAGAAGCCCATAGCTCCCTCTCTTGAAACTGGCAACCATCTAAAAATTGACCAGCAGCTCTGGCAGACAGCACCCCTTTTCTACCACCCTTTCTGCGAAGAAGTTCTTCCTCCAGTCCCTCCTACATTTTCCCCGTCAGTTTAAAGTTGTGGCTCCTTCTAATGGACCCCTGATTAGACCTAAAAGATTTCTGGTTATCTGCCCTGTTTATACCCCTCAGATGCTTAAAGGTTTTAGTCATGTCCCCCTCTCCCGGCATCCAGGGAGCACATGTTTAGGTCAAGCCAATCTTCCTTATAGGTCCTTCCCTGCTGGCCCTGAATCATTTTAGTCAAATTTGTTTGGACCGCCTCCAGATAGTCGTCGTACTTTTATCATTTATTTATACCCCCTTTTGCCACCATTTGCCTTCAGCCCCATGCCCACCCTGCCTCATCACCCTTTCATCCTTGGGTCTTAAAATAACAAAGGGCGCTCACACCACACAGGATTGTAGGCAAACAATTTATTGAAACAAGATCTCTAGATGCCAAACACCCCTACGTAGTGCCGTAAGACTTCATCAGGTGGCAGTTCCTGCTGAAGCTTTACAGTGCTACGTAGGTGTGCTTGGCATCTGGAGGAGAGTTTGTTTCAATAAATAGTTTGCCTACAGTGATACGTGATATGTGTGTGTGTGTGTGCTCTGTTATTTCACTTTTGTATCCAGTTTGTTTTTTTCTGATTGAGGGTAGCACCTTTGGTTGTGCTGGTGTGCGCAGTTTCGTTCCTGTGGTATTATCCTTTGGCCTTACCTGGCTCCGGAGATCCTCCATGGAGTCGTGGGGCCAGAGGAGGAAGGGCTGTCCTCCCCACTTCCAGTGACCAAATCCAGATTTTTTGAGCCAGGGCCCAGTTGGTGGTGCAGGGCCTGTGGTGGGCCAACTGGCATCATCCTGCCGGCAGGGTTTTCCATTTTTCTTCCTTACCCCTCCCACCTCCCCAGCATCTGGCCATGCCCGACTTGGCCTCGCATGTCGCTAGCATACCTCTGCAGGAGAGGCAAGCTCCCTGCCCCACTGCAGGGGTCACTAGAGCGGCTGAACTAAATGCCCCCCCCCCCGGCTTGGAGCACTACTACATGGAAGTGCTTTCCCAGCCCCCAGGAATGCCCAACCACATTAACCAATCCCCCTATCTAAAAAGAAAATTGGACTTACTGGTTTTTAAGCTGCTAGCATTGGTTGATCACAACCTTTGCTCTGATTGTTTTGGCCCAGACCACAGTTTTGAACGTTTTTATGCCCTAAAGCAAAAAACAGGGCAGCTAAATGCCAGCTTTTTTTTTGTAGATGTGTTTGTCCACTTTGAGCAAGACGGCTACTTGGCTCCGTACCTCAGGGCACCCCTGACTGTCCCATTCCTCTCTCCATGCTGGGGAGGCAGTTCCTCCATGCCCCCACACCACCATGGCAGGGCCAAGAGGGGGAGGACCATCCCTACCCCCCCCCCATCTAGATAGTCTGCCAGCAGGAGCGGAAGGGTAGGTCAGGGTGTCCTGGTGGGCTTCATAAAGCCCGTGGTCTGCTCCCATTTCCCTTCCTGGTTTTCTCCCCTTGGAGCTTCAACAATGTGGACAATGTATGCTCCTGGAGGCACACTTGTTTTCCAGAAACCATGGCTCCTTCCACCCTCCCAGGCTGACATCTTTCTTACTTCCTGTATGTCAGCGCGACCACCAGGCCTCCATCCTGTAGCAGCCAGGAAAGCGGTAGGCACACCACCCGAATCCGCTCGTTCCCCAACTCATGTCGTTGATGTGGGAAAAGGTAAGGTGCTGAGAGCGCCTCGGCCCTGTCTGCCACTGAGTCGGTGGCTAAATGGCAGCTTTTTTCTGTATTCCACATCACGAGAGTGCTTTCCTGAAAATCAGCCTACTTATAAAAATAAGGTAAAAGGTACCTTACTTAGATGACTTCTTTTCTTTGCAGTGGTCTCTGGCCTCCAGTGAGACATCAAAAAGTTGCAAAGCATTCCTCTGTATAAAAATATAAGGAAAGTACCACTGAAGGTAGGAAGGACGCTTCAGATGGCTCTTCTCCATATTGGTCTGTGGCACCCAAGGAAACTTAAGAAAGCTGCAAAACTCTCCTCTTTAAGAGAGCAGTCATCTCTGCCAACCAAGGAAGCAGAACAGCCAGCGGAGCCATCTTCCAGTAAAGAGCACAGAGCTTCCAGCTAGGAATAGTCTGATGCCTCGTATGGCAGCTATTGCAAAACTAAGGCCTTCTGAAGATCAGATAAATACTGCAGCTGTAAAAAGGAAGTTAAAAGAGAAGCTCCTTGTGCCTTCCCTGCCTGACAAGTAAATAGGGGAACCAGTGTAAGAGAAAGGACATGCCCTCCTCAGAGGACATTGAGCTTTGAAAATCCTGCCTCCATTGCCTCTACTAGGAAAACCACTAATTTGTTGCACTCGAGGTAGTTGCTTGCTAGTAAGCAAATGCAGAAAAAAACAGGCAAACTGCTCAGTGGTTACTGCAGAACAGCAATAAATTATTTGCTTGGATCACATAGCTTGAAATAGGAGCAAAAAGCCATGGCACGTCGCATCTCTGGCGTGACACTTTGTTACAGTGACAACAGGCTGCGTTGTCTGTGCTTCAGAATCTTTTCCTTAAATAGATTCTGGACCCTGCTTCCCAAGCTACTACTTGGAGTCTACAATGTGGATAACATCACTAATACACTCTCATTGCTAGAAGAAAAATAATCACGGGGGGCAGCAGGGAGGAGGAGGAGGAGTGAGTGTCTCAGAGGTTCGAGGGAGGGAGGTACACCTTGTTGTATTAGTGCCACCTGAGTAGGGTGTGTGTGTTTTCTTTGCAGTTCAGAACAGTCCCTTTCAGCAGGAGCAGTTTATTCACCCCATCTTGACTCCACATGGTTAAGGCTTCAGGGGTGCCGGCCCGGTAGCGCTGAAGGTTGAGGTGCTGGATGCCACACCTTGCGCCATGCCGGCGACCTGAGTTCAGGAGTGAGCTCAGGCGCCAGGGGTAAGCAGGGGGAGTGAGAGGATTGAGCGCCCGCTGGGTTGCTTTCCTGTCCCGGAAGGAGGACATGGGACTGTCCGGCACTCCAGTGGCCCCCAGTGGAGACCAGGGGTGCTGCAGAAGCGCTGGACCACATGTACACCGTGTGGCTGACGCAGGCAGGGTTGCCGTGCACCACAGTGTCAGGAGTGCACCATGCACCGAGGGAGTGGGATGGGGAGAGGGCTCTCGGGGGACTACACAAGGAAAAAATCCTCCCAACCCGGATAGGCGATGGCCCTTCCAGTGCCACCGTCACATGCCCAATGCAGGTTCCCTGCCACTGCCCCTTCAGTCTTCCCAGGTCATTAGCTGCCCAGTGCTGGGGAGGATTCGTAACGTCCTTGAAGATAGCAGGGAACACAGCGGGCAGTAGAGCAAGGTGGTGAGTGAAGAGGCCTGAGAGAGTTCCGGAGTTGGGGGTGATAAAATAGAGTGGAAAAAAAAATGCTTCACAGGTCATGATAACATCATCACAGCAGCCTTTCTGTCCATAAAATGGATGCCTCCACATCACCTTTAAAAGCTTGTTTAATGGCTGTTTATTTTCTTTTCCCCAGTTTATTTACCCAGGATAGCCCAGCTTTGTGACATCTTGGTTCCAGTTGGACTAGGTTTTCTACCCATTTCCACATCTGGTTGGAGCACTGAGAAGTTAAGAGACTTGCCCATGGGTCATCAGAGGGCTGTCTGGGAGGAGGATGGCTGAACATCCCAAGGACATGCACCTCATTCAGGGGTGGGAGGGAGCTGGACTTTGCTGCAGTATCGCCATCTGGCAATACACCTAGAAGCCACAACTTGAGAGAGGGGGACAACGGTAGCGTGACATATTGCATCGGGTTGGTCTCTCAGATGTCTGTGGGCAGGGACAACAGGAGGAAAAACCTCCTGATTGTGCACGATGCCATCCTCCGCTTGCTGTAGGCCCCACACTACTGACTGGGTGCTCCACTCTGAAGACAAAGCTTCAACTCTGTCTGGGGGGGGGGAGGGGTAAGGTCTCAGCTCTCTGGCAGCCCATTCTGTGGGGAGGTTATCCATCGGGGCACCGAGGAGGGGAGGTAAGTCCCAGAGAAGGTGGATGACGGGGCTGGACAGGTGGTAGGGACTGGTGGAGACTGGCCGGGAATGGAGGAGAATAAAGTGCAGTAAATTCAAAACATAGACTTGCCCAAGGTCACATAGTAAGTATGGTATTTGCTGCTACTGGGATCTTAACCTTTGATCTTCTACTTCCCAAGCTGGTGCATTAGCCACTCGATCATATTGTCTGTTAAGGTTCAAAGGTTTACCAAACTCATAATTTCTGCACCTCTTAAAATAATCATTGGAATTGTATGCATACCAAAACCAATATAAACGTCTGATTTTGGGCAGCGTTTACTGTTAGGGAAGCCCTGTTAGCCTGCCCTACATACTGTAAGGATTTGCATACTGCTATCCATGATGCTTTGCAGTGGGTTTGAGGCTTTAGAGTGTGTTCTTGAGGTTGGGAGAGAGAGAGAGACAGACAGAAACAAACAAAAACCAAACAATCGTATGGGAATGGTACTCCTCTTTCAACAGTACTGGAATAAAGGCACTTCAGGGCAGCAGCTCAGTACACTAAAAGCAGTTGCATCTGCCATCTGTGTCTGGATGCCAAAATCTGGTCCCTGTACAGCTGTTCCGGGATTGAAATCCCAGTGATGACGGTTGTGTCTCTACATCAGCGCACTCCATGTAGTCGCTGGCGATTGCATCCCTTTTAGTGCCACGTAAATAATCAGTTTAATCAATCAATACAAAAGTGTATATTGATTTGAAATGGGCAAGAAAAATATGTGGGGAGTATGTACAACATGGGGCAGAAGAAAAAACAGCTGGAGAATGACGGACGGTGGATAGGGAACTGGAAGGGGTGATTTAGTGACTGGGACAGCATTATGAGGCTGGAGGAGTGACTCTTAAGTGAGCCTGTTCATTTCTAGTGTGGGTGTGGTGTGGTATGGGTAACACATACTGTAGTTGCACCTTTCCTCTAAACACCAGCATCATCCATGTGCTGTAGTGGATAGGGTGCTGTGGGGTAGTTAGTGTCAGTGTTGAGAAACAGGGCCAGCAAGTGTCCGTCTACTGATATATGGAGATTTCTAGGAAAGGGAGATATACTCTGTGTATAAGAAAAAGAGGAAATGCCAGGGCTGCGGGATGCTACAAAGTGTCGCTACTTGGCACTTTAGCAGAATAAGAGGCAGTTGGTCACTATGCTGCAAGTGAAAGGGCTAAATGGACATTAGGGTTTGGTTATATAAATGTACTGTGTAAAATTAAATTCACGTTGTTCTCCACCATGTGTTCTTGCAGCTTAGCACATCACACTTGCCACATCTTGATACTTCGAGAATTCCAAGTCCTGTCCAACGTTCCCCGAGTCCTGTAGCTGTCCTATCCACCCACTCGGAACCCCTGCATGAGAAAGAGCGTAGTTTGCACAGGAGCCAGTCAGCCGAGAGCCAGTCATCTGCCCGATCACCAGGCCGCAGGCAGCTTCCCTTCATTCCTGGCAGCACCAGGCTCCCCCCTATCATTCGAATCTCAAAAGCACAACTCCAGCAGGTGAATATATTTATGTTTAATACATTAAACCAGTTATGCTGTGTGCTTCATTGCTGGAATTTCAGGCATTCTGCTCCTTTGTGACTATGGAATCGGTGAAATGAGTCTCTGTTCTCCATTGGTTTCCCCTTTTCATGAAACTGCATTAGATCGTAATGTAAAGCTAATCCTACCAACTTGGATTTGGTTCACTAGCCGCACTGTGGCAGTTGCTGGGAACCAGCCCAGTCTCCAGATATCTTGAAGCTAAGATCCTCCCACCACCCATGATGCTGTCCTCTGTCTCTGCTCCGTCTAATGGCAGATCTTCGTTTCCACTAGAGGGGATAGGTTTCCTGATTAGCAGCTCCTGCAGCATTATGGGGGATTCTGGTTTTCAAGCGCTAATACTTGGCAAATCTTTGCTCCCACTACAGCATCGACGTGTTCAGTCATCACGGTGCTGCTTTTGGGGCCTCAGTTCTCCAGTCTTAGTTCACCAAATAGGGTGCACGCCTTGCCTCCTTCTCACAGAGGACTGCTAGGAGTCCACCAACGTGTGGATGGTGAGCTGAATCCAAGTTGGTAGAAATACATTTTCTAGGATTGTGGATATGTTGTTCATCCACACTCTTTGGCATGTCCCCTTCCACGTGAAATATTGCCGGAAGTCTTCAAGCTGGCTCCTCCCATCCACCCGGGTGATATAACCCTCAGCTCTGCCCCATGACACCAGATCTTCCTTTCCGCTGGAAGATTCAGGTTACCTTCTTTGTGCTCACGCATTTTTAAGGCCCTGGCTTCAAAACCTTCTGTTTCGAAAATCCGTCTAGTTTGCATTAGCGATCGCAACTCTGTACCTTCAATTATGGAAGACAAGTCTTCCACCGGATTTCGCTGGTGTCCCTGTGGCCAGAAGATGTCGCGCACTGATCCCCACACCACATGCGTTTACTGTTTCGGTGTTGACCATGACGCCTCGAAATGTGATCTTTGTCTTGCTTTCCATCCTAACATCTTCAATGACTGTCTCGCACACCTGAAGTTGGGGAGGCCGGAGAAACGGAATCGTCCGGTGGGCGGTTTCCACGGCTGCGGGATCCGCCGAGCAATTGGAATGCATGCAGGCATTCAAAGAGGAAGTGGCTCAGGCTGCAGAAACTACTCAGAGCTTCTTCATTCCACTCAACCTGAGCTCCACCTTCTCGGTTCCTTCCGAGAGTTGTGCCAGTCTCTCCCAACCAAGGGAGAGGGTCCTGCGGGCACACACTCTCCTCTCGGTCCCGTAAGCGGGAGAAGAACCCAGGATCATCTTCGTCCCAACAGAGACGCTCTTGGAAGTGGGAGAGATCTCAGTCCCAGGAACATGCAGTCTCAACTTTGGTCAAGATTGCTTCTTCGCCGCTGGCTTCTTGGCTTTGCTGTCGGGCCAGTTGACCGAATTGTCGATCGACGATGTGGAAATCGTCATCGACCCGATCGGCCCATTATTGCTGACTCCAATCGATGATTCTCTCAATCGAACTCCGGTTCTCACTTTCCCTGACGAGGAGACCCAGCCTGCTGGGACTCCCATCAAGGAAGTAGTCCCCGACCCCAGGAAATCACTGGTCCTGCCAGTGTCTCCTGAGTGACCAAATTGGCCTGTCTGATCTCAATCGAAGTCCCAGACCCCCTCAACTGAAAGGCAGAGGAAGAGCCATAAATGCTCTAAAAAGAGGCGACGCCATCAGTCATCCTTGTCCTCCTCGGATGAGGAGAGGCTCCAGCGGAAACTCGGTCTGCGCTACGAGGACCTCATGCGGCAGCAGCTGATTTCGACTGGGCACAAGCCGACCCTGGCTTCCACCCTGGCCGTTACTTGGCTTTCACCTCCTAGGCCGAAGCCGACTCCTTCAGAGCTGAACAAGTCAGTTCCCCCACCCACGGAGCCGGCGAAACCTCCGGTTCGGCCTAAACCGGTCTCTCCACCGATAGTGGTGGAACCAGCGCCCAAACAGCCTGTGGGAGGGGCTCCTTCTAAGGAAGACAGGCCAGACACTGGGGTTCCCCGGGGTCTTTCGGTCACTGTCACCCCAGACTGCCCTCAGTGGGTTGAAGGTGACCTGGGTGGTCGACCATTGTATCCAGATTCCTTGGATACGGATGTGACCGGCCTGCATTCTCATCCCGGGGATGACGAATCGGCGGGTGGGTTGGAGACGGAGGAAGGTCCTTTGTCCTTTCAGGGCATTCTTCGCCTCATCTCTCAGCCCACAGGGATGCCCCTGGAGCCTATCCAGAAAAAGGCGGAGTACTCTTTCATGGACACCCTCAAGAGAGGGGATACCCCTACAGAGGCCTTTCCTGTGGCCAAGACCATTGTTGGCCCGGCCTTAGAACTCTGGCAGCACCCTACTTCTTGTCCAGCACCTTCTGCCCGCATGGCCCTCAAGTATGCAGTGCCCATGGGGGTCCCTTGCAGGGTTCACAGAGCACCCTTCAGCCGAGAACCTGGTGACTGCCTGTGTGTTCAGGCATACTGGCAGTTCTGCTGACAGTGATCAACTTCCCGAGAAAGAGTCCAAACTCTTGGACCATTAGGCCAGGAAGGTCTCTGCGGCTTCTTCCCTGGGCCTTCATCAGACAAGTTTGGCTGTCATCATGGCACACTTCTCCCACACCCTTTTAGGGTCTTTGGATGAAGTCCTGTCAAATCTCCCTGATGACATGCAGACCATGGTCAAGCAGGTCCAGGATCAGGGCCGAGCTGTTCCCAAACAGCAGCTTCAGACAGCCCTGGACTTTGGGGATTCTCGTGCCCATTCGATGGCAGCCGCAGTTGCCTCTCATCACAGGGCTTGGCTGAGACTCTCCTTCTTCCTGGCGGATAATCAGCACAGACTCGCTGATATGCCTTTCCTGGGTACCGACCTTTTCGGCCCAGGCATGGCTGGTCACCTTCAGCGCATTGAGCAGTCCAGTGCTACCTTGGACACTACTTCTGCCAAGGGTTCTTCAGACAAGAACCAGCAGAAGAAAAAGAAGAAGCCTTTTCGGCATTCTTCCCCTGTGCACAGCAGCCCTCCTTTCAAGGAAGACAGCAGCATCAGCAACAGCAGCAGGCTCAAGCTTGGTGCCCCCGGCCCAAGCCCGGTCCCTCCAGACCTGTAAAGGAGGCCAAGGTTCGGGTCCTGGATCCTCCTCCTCCAAGCCTGCTCAGTGACGGGGTGGGTGCTGCTTCCCCCTCTCCCATCACACCAGCTCTGGGTCCTCCCATGGGGGGCCGGCTCCACCACTTCCTTTCCGCCTGGTCTGCTGTCACTTCAGACAGATGGGTTCTTGAAGTGGTCAGTCAGGGACTGCCTCTGGAATTCAGGTAGTACCCTCCAAGCCGAGCCCGCGTCCTTCGAGAGGAAAGAGTGTCCGCCCAGACTCAGTCGGCACTCAGAGACGACAATGCTTAGCTCCTTCTCAAGGTGGCAGTAGCTCCAGTGGTGGATCCTCCAGCAGACCCAGGCTTTGTCTCCAGGTACTTCCTGGTGCCCAAGCAGACGGGGGGGTCTGGCGCCCCATTCTAGATCTGCATGACCTGAATCAGTATCTCAGGTCACGCACCTTTCAGATGGTCATTCTGTCCCAGATCATACTATCCTTGGAGCGAAACCTGGTTCTGTTCACTGAATCTGCAGGATGTAATCCGTCTGTCCCATCAGCGGTTCCTCCGCTTCAGGGTCGAAGGGACCCAGTACGAATTCTGAGCCATGCTGTTCGGCCTGTCATCGGCCCCACGGGTCTTCACCAAATGCATTGCAGTGGTGGCAGGCCATCTCGGGGGTGTCAGGATTTATCCCTGTCTTGACAATTGGCTCCTAACAGGTTCCACCCAACAGGAGGTGGAAAGGTCCAGGGACCTGACCCTCCAGACCTGCTTCCAGCTCGGCCTCCTGATCAACGAGGCCAAGTCGAAACTTGTGCCTTCCCAGGTGATGGGCTTCATCGGGGCAGAGCTCGACTCTTGTCAAGCCAAAGCTCGGCTCCTGGCAGACAGGGCAGAGATTCTTTCCTCCTTTGCCCAATCATTTCTGGTTGGGCAATTGCGCCCTGCCCGGGACTTTCTGTGCCTTCTTGGTTACATGGCGGCGTGCACCTCAGTGGTCTGTTGGGCCCGGAGGCACATGCGCCCCCTTCAGTGGGAGCTGGCTGCCCAGTGGACTCAGTGCCATAGTTATTTTGACCAGCTGATCACTGTAACCCAGAAGATGTGGGACGCTGTCCACTGGTGGACTGCCCCAGACTGGTTGCAGTAAGGGATCTCATTTGTCTGCCACAAACCGACAGTCGTTCTCATGACCGATGCCTCTCTCATGGGCAAGGGAGCCCACATGGGAGACAAAAGGGCTCATGGGCGCCGGACCCCTGAGGAGTCCCGATGCCACATCAACCTGTTGGAGCTCAGAGCAGTCAGACTGGCACTATCAGCTTTTGCTCCTAAACTCGGAGTCAAGTGGTTCAGGTCCAGATGGACAATACCAGGACCATGTAATACCTCAACAAACAGGGCAGCATGCACTCCCATCTGCTGTGCAGGGAGGCGCTCCACATCTGGACCCTTGTCAGCCGTTTGGAGGCAGATCTCCTAGCCATCCATGTGGCAGGAGCCTCAAACCATCTGGTGGATGCCCCCAGCCGCTTAGGCGAGACATCTCATGAGTGGTCTCTCCATCCAGAGGTAGCTTACAGCCTGTTCTCCCACTGGGGCCAACCGATAGTCGGCCTGTTTGCCTCCAGGGACAACACCAAGCTGAGACTGTTCCATGCCGGCCCCCCTCAGCAGGGTTCACTGCAGAGGGATGCCTTCTCGAGGCCATGGACTCCAGATCTCCTATACGCCTTCACTTCATTTCCCTTGATCCACAAAGTGCTTCTCATGGTGAGGAGGGACAAGGCAAAGGTGATCCTAGTAGCCCCAGACTGGCCGCGCCAGTTCTGGTATCCAGATCTCCTCAGTCTCAGCTGCAGGCCCTCGGAGCAGATCCAGCACACCCAGACATGATATCTCTCAATCAGTGGAAGGTATTCCATCCGGACCTTCAATCCCTGCACCTCACAGCCTGGTACCTGAGCGGCTAGAGTTCCAGGCTTTGGGTCTTTCCAAGGATGTCTTCACTGTGGTCGAGGCATCCAGGAAGGAATCGACCAGGAAATGTTACACCTTTAAATGGAATAGATTTTCCATTTGGTGTCAGGGCAAGGACCTGGACCCTTTTTCCTGTCAAGTGGCTAACATTCTTGACTACCTTTGGTCTCTCTCCAAAGGGGGTCTGTGGTCGTCGACCCTTAGGGTGCATCTGGCAGCCATCTCTGCTTACCGGGCAGAGGCGGTCAGCCGACATTGGCGCAGGAGACAGTTGTCAGGCACTTTTTCAAAGGCCTGGATCACATATCCCTTCCAGTGCGTGACCCTCCACCTCCGTGGAATCTTCTGCTGATACTGGCAAAGCTCATGGGCAAGTCATTCAAACCAATGCACAAGTGTGCCTTGTCACACTTGTCGTGGAAGACGGCCTTCCTGGTGGCTATCACGTCTGCCAGAAGGACAGGGGAGCTCCAGGTACTTTCGGTAGACTCTTCTTATCTGGTCTTCCACAGGGACAGGGTTGCCCTATGCCCCCACCCAAAATTCCTTCTGAATGTGGTGTCAGAGTTTCACCTTAACCAGGTGTTAACTCTGCCAGTTTACTACCCCCAGCTACACCTCAGAAGCCGAGTACAGGCTCCATACTTTGGACCTGAGACGTGCTCTCTCTCCTGTTATAAGGAGAGGATGGTGGAAATTCAGGGAGAGGTTCGCCAGCTGTTTGTCACCTACACTGAAGCTGCTTCTGGCAGACCTGCAGCAAAGTGGACGATTGCAAGATGGATTACATCATGCATTAGTCTGTGTTATGAGTTGGCAGGCATGGAGCCTCCCAGAGGGAAAAGAGCTCATTCTACCAGCCATACCACTGCATCGGTGGCTGCTTCCATGGACATCCCTATCCAGGAAATCTGCCGGACTGCTACCTGGAAGTCTACAAATACCTTCATCACCCACTACCACATCGACCTTGAGTCACGCTGGGATGCTGGTTTTGGGGTCTCAGTTCTCCAATCTCTATTCCCTAAGTAGGGGTGTGCGCCTTGCCTCCCTCCTCCTAGAGAACTGCTAGGAGTCTGCCAAAGAGTGTGGATGAACAACATATCCACGATCCTAGAAAAACAGGTTACTCACCTGTAACAGTAGTTCTAGAGTGGTATATGTTGTTTATCCATGGACCCTCCCACCTCGCGCGGACGCCACACCTGACTTCCAGTTTGAAGCTAAATCTGGCCATGTGGGCAGCTAAGGGTTATACCCACCTGGGTGGGTGGGAGGAGCCAGCTTGAAGATTTCCGGCAAAATTTAAAGTGGAAGGGGACATGCCAAAGAGTGTGGATGAACAACATATACCACTCCTAGAACTACTGTTACAGGTGAGTAACCCGTTTTCACTTACCTGTAGCCATAGTTCTTCTGTTTGTATTTAGTTCACATCCACACAACCCAGCCAACCTTCCCTGGCAAGAGATGCATAGACCCTTGCTTCCAGCATGCAAGATATGACTTCAGACTGGGCAGACTCGGAGGACAGCACCACACATGGTGGGAGGAGCTTAGCTTGAAGACATCTGTTGACTCCGTTGGTTTACAGCATCTGCCAAAGTGTGGATGTGAACTGTACAATACTGTATTAGAACTTTGGTTACAGGGGAGAAATCTCTGTTTACCATGCTTCCAGTTTTGAGTTAGCAAGTAATTGCTTTAGTCCAGATATGCAGATCATGAACAAAGGAGATAATTATACCAAATGCAGTTGTTATTATTTTGAGGTTTGTGGACTTTAATCACTCACGTGGTGTAACAAAAATAACGTAACAGGCTTCTATTAAATATAAAAATAATCCACTCACAAGGGGAGACGCCTTCACAGTTAGCTCCAGATGTTGTCATGTGTAGTCCCCCACCCCCAATCCTTGGGCTATCTCTGATAACCCATAGCTGAAGGGCGAAATTTAAACTTGAGTGCTGCCAGAAAAGCAGCAGAAGAATCCCCCTGACACACACTGCTTGCCATTGTGTCTCACCACATGCATGCAAAACAACAGAGTAGCTTAGTTTTGATCTTATCTGTGTCAGTCTTAACCATTAATCACCTTTGAGTATATGACTGGAGGTCATGACCCCGCGGGAGCTCTTTTTTGGTAGGCAGAGGCGATGCCATCGATGGCGCCCTTGAGAACTTGACGCATTGTGTGGCGGCAGTTGGTTGGCGATAGGCTGCTCTAATTCGCCTGCCTGCCAGTTCTTCGCCTCCGCCATTGAGGTCACCTTGTGGGAAGCTCTAGAGAACTTCAGGCCTATGCAGTTGCAGTTGCACTTTTTCGACTATTCTTTCATGCCACAGTGCGTCGGTTTCTTCCTGCTGGTTCTAGTTGCCATACTCGACATCGCTTGGTAAGACCTTTCCAATTATTTTGTATTTCTGGCGATGTCGAGTCTGTTTTTGGTGTCTTTTCTCCTAGGTCATGTCTGGGTTGGAGGGCAAGAAGACTTCGAAGACGGGACGGACCCCCCATGCAACGGTGCCCTTGCGGCCGTAAATTTTCCGTCACCAACTAGCATGACCGCTGTCTTACGTGTCTTGGCCCGCTTCACGACATGGATTCATGTGACATCTGTTTCTCCATTGACCGCCGGGTCATCAAGCAACACGCGTGGAAAGTGGGGTGAGCTCCGCCGACTTTCGGGGGTCAGGCGCGCACTTGTCCAGCCAAGCCACGTACTCTCTGCCTTTCCTCCGGGTCCCCTCCCGCTTCTATATGGACCGAGGAGGAGGGAGCCTCGGCTTCTAGTAGCCTGGCCGTCGCCGAGGCTCCTTTCGCGGTGCAGGAGGCCTGGCCCGCTCCTGGGGCAGGCGGGAGGCACCGCCAAGGCAATGCCCTTCAGGGATGAAGAGCTCCCCGGTGTTGGACCCACGGTTACTTAAGGCCTGGTCGGCGCCGACTCTCGGCCTCATCATCGGTAGCCTGCCCGAACATTGGGCGCCATTCGGCGGCACCAAGGCCTGACGGTGTCATCAGTGCCGTTTGTCGCTCAGCACTGGGGCTGCTGTTGGCGCCGTTCGCAACACCGATAGTGCTAGTGCCGCTGTGGGAGTCTCTACGGCACCGTCTTTGTCCTCTTCTCGCCTCGGCGCCATTCATGGTGCCGAGGTTGAGCACAGCAACGTGTCTGGCTCGGGATATGGTGCTATGGGAGCTTCGGAATCCTCTGTTGGCGCCGTCATCAGCGCTGCCCCTGCCCTTGGCACCATTCGCCGCGCCATGGAGCTGGGCAGCACCGTGACTGGTCCTGACTCCGGGACTGCTGTTCGGGCCGGGGCCGGGTCCTCTGTGGATACCGCTTGCGGTGCTGTGGGGGGCACTGGCTCGGGCATGGTCTCGGTTTCTGGCACCCCATTTGGCAAGGATGGCAGCAGGCGCCCTACTACGGTCTGGCACAGGGCCTCGGCCTCTACTGCTTTGGAGGCGGAGTCGGACTCTGAGTCAGACGAGCAGTCTGATTCCTTGGGGTTGACTGTTGGGGTGGGCAGCCCTGTAGTGTCTTCGACAAGCCAGAGTCGGCCCCCTTCTGAGGTGCGGTCGGTGGCTACTGAGACTGGGGTCAGGGGTGCTGACCAGCGGGCAGTGGTGTAGGCCACCATTGCTCTGCAGCCTGGTCTTGGTGGATTCACTGACCCCTCAGCAGTGGTACCCCCACCTATAGTGTGCCTGGATCGCCCAACTTTGGGGCCGATCAGAGCACATACGGGAGGGGAGGGTACTGTGCCCTGGGTAGCTCCTTCGGGTGCTGGCCAAGGCTGTCAGCTACCTAGGCTGGCCCTCTCAAGGAGGAGGGCTCTCTCGGATTCTGAGGGGTCGAGGGGTATGGGGTCTGCACGGCGACCTTTTTCTGAGGCCCATCCAGGCTCTGGGAGAAGCCATAGTGCGGATCTCTGCTCTTCCTCCTTGATCTCTTTGAGAGAGCCCCATTCTTTTGAGGTAGGGGACCGTTTTTCTGGACCTATACGACCCCAGTCACCTCACAGGGAGGATTCTTCTGGGTGCAGCCAAGGCAGTCTGTCAGCTGTGGAGTCTTCAGGAACACCTTCTTCTTCGGGTGCTCTTGGTCTGCTCCCTAGCCCAGGCGGAGGTCGGCCAACTTCTCTTCTCGGCTCGGCTCTGTCCTTATCCCGCTGCCACATTCTCCTGCACTCTCAGGCATCCTTGGTCCTAGCGGGCCTCTCTCCTGGGAGCAGTTCAGGTCTGTGGCTGCTCAGTTCCCAGCTTACATCAGGTCAATGGACAGACAGGTTTTTCAACCTCCCCCCAAGCAGCCACCCTCTAAGCAGTCGGTGCCTTCCAACTCTTCATCCCCCTCTTCTGGGGGAGAGGAGCCTTCTGTCCACATCTCTCTAGCCGCTGATCTTGCTGAGTATCAGCGTTTCCTTGTGAGGATGTTGGAGGACCTGCACCTCATCCCTGCCACTTTAAGCAATCCAGAGCACTCGGCGCACGCCTTTCTAGGCTATTTCAACGAGGACACCCTTGTGGTGCCCCTCTGGCCTGCTCCCTTTCGAGTGGCGTCGTTGTGTTCATGACAGAGGCCCTTCTCCGGAGTTCCTGCCCCTCTGGACCTCTGCCAGTGGTATTGTACCCCCCCCCCCGGAGTCTCCAGGTTCCATGCCTCATCCACAGTCCAGATTGACCCAGCTGGACACTCCCGATGGGCTTCGTGCCCTTCACCGTGACCGCACCCAGATCAAGACTCCTTGGATTTTGATTTCTGAGGTAGGAGGGCTTTCTACTCGGCACAGTTGTTTTCTATTTCTGCACATCAGGCCCACTGTGCAACCTATGACAGGTTCTTGTGGTCCAGGCTGGGTCAGCTCCTAGCCTCGTTGCCTGACACGGAGCAAACCAGACAAGTCATTGCATTCTGTGCATGTGGCCTGGAGCTTTCAAGGCACCAAGCGAGGGCATCTTATGATGCCAGCGAGGTAGCTACCAGGGTCGTAGGGACAGCGATCTACACTAGGCGGATGGCATGGCTGTGTCTTTCCCGGTTGTCACCCTTGGCCCGGCGTAGGGTGATTAACTCTGCTCACCAGAGAACCTATCTTTTCTCCTGTAGAGCGAGACAGCATTTGTCGGGGCGACTTCCTTCCCCCTCCGGGGGGGTCCCCGTCTCACTCTTCCCACTCTCGGGCCTCTCCAGGCCCTGAAGGTTCTCCTTCTTAATGTGTCACCCACTGAGTGCTAAGGGACTCTGTCCCTTAGGGTTAAAAGAAAACCCTCTTTGGGGGGGGGGCTTGGCACTCACCCAAAGGTGATGAATGGTGAAGATTGACACAGATAAAATAGGAAAATTACGTACCTACCGTAATTATGATCTTTCTGTGTATCTTCACCATTCATCCAATCCACCCTCCATCCCCTGGGCCTCAGTCTCTGGGTCCCCTCCCTCTCTGTGCCCACCTCGCCCCCTCCTTTCTCTGTCAGGAGTGGTGGCAACGAGCAATATAGGGGATGATGTTTTGAGAGAGTGGTCAGCATGGGGGGGCACTCCTTCTCCAGTGCCATTAGCTGCTCCCCTGTGGGGTGGGAGTTGGCAGTTGCCCTCCATTCTCTCCTCCTCCTTGTTCCCGTCCATCTTATTGTCCTTGTCCTTTGGACTATTCTTTATTATCAAAAAAAAAACAAACTCTCTTTCCTTTTTCACCAAAATCTTTCCTTGAGAGGGTGATGATTCTCTGTGCCATATCCTTCCTCCAGAATAGCCGATTCTGCTCAAATTGAGTTTTTGCCAGTCATTCTGTGCCTTGAATTCTGGCAAGAAGCCTTTGGCTACACCTTGCAGTTCCTATACAGTCTGGAGACGGACTAAGGTCCGAGATGTGGTTTAACCTTCTCCCCTCTCATCCTACTTCCTAAAATCTTTATCCTACCGTACTTCCCTCTTCTGTTTCCAGAGATCGGGGCCCCTCTCAATCCCCTTAGTTTCAGACTTTTTCTTCTTCTGTCTTCTCAGTCTTTATTCTCCGTTTTGTTTGTATATCTTTTCCTTTTTCTGTCCCTAGGACTTCTTTGTCCCACCAGCCACTCCCTTCCTCTTACCTCTCCGGCGACTCAGAACTGGCAGGCAGGCGGAGTCGTCAGCGCCTAACAGGCAACCCGCGAGCCATCAGTCATCAACCATCGGCCTCGAGGGCAGTGTCAATGGTGCATCGGCTCTGCCTACCAAAAAAAAGCTCCTCTGGTCATATACCCAAAGGTGATGAATGGTGAAGATACACAGAAAGATCATAATTATGGTAGGTACATAATTTTCCTTTAGAGCACATGGTTGCGAACCTTGAGACCTGGTTTGAATCCCACCAGAATCATATACACTTTAAAACTTTCCTTTTTCCTTAGTTTAAATTGTACCAATTGTGAAACTTTTGATCTTTCAGGACCAGTCTTCACCATTGATGCACAATGATGGGTTCTGAGGCGGAGATGCTAAGACCCTGTGGGAGCCAGAACTTTTCAGGAGGGCCAGAGCCCAGGTGGGCTGCAGAACCGTGAGACTACCTTGCACTACATGGCTTACCTTAGCACTGGCCCTCAACTGCCTCAGTTCCTTTTTTCCCTGCCGTTGAGTGTGCTTCAGTTTCGACATTGTTCGCCTGCCAGGAGTCAGATCTTCACATCTGTACGACAACAGTGTTCAGTTTCCCTCAGTTGCTAGTGTTTTGCATTTTTGTGTTAGTTTAGTTTAACAAAAGAAAAAAAACTTTTATTATTAGTTTCCCTCAACCTTGCTGAACAATCATCAGAGACCACAGACGTGACAGTAAGGAGCGTCTTCAGGCATGCAGCACTGGCAGCAGGGCCATCTTTAATCCACTGCCCTCTCCGAGGGAAGGTTCTGAAGATGGGCAGTCTTGTGTTTGGGAGGGAGGACGGCCCTCCTGTAAACACAAAAAGAAGCCGTCCCATTTTTCATCCTGGTCAGAGGCCCGGTACTGCTCGACCTCGAATTCTTCCTCTTCCTGATAGAAGGAAAGAAATGGTGCTGCTCAAGGTTACCCTCTGGTAGGTCTGCCACAAGGTCTTCGAAGTATCGCAAATGACTCCTGCTCACAGGCGTCTGAGGCCTGGAGCCCCTCTTGTCCTCCTGTGGGGACTCCAGTGGGCAGTTTCACCACTGGGCAGCTCTTATGGAGCAGTAGGTA
The DNA here is from genome assembly GCA_016271365.2 of Neoceratodus forsteri. Classification (NCBI taxonomy): domain Eukaryota; kingdom Metazoa; phylum Chordata; order Ceratodontiformes; family Ceratodontidae; genus Neoceratodus; species Neoceratodus forsteri. The sequence goes on from CM028134.1 coordinate 1,023,633,602, forward strand.
CAGTGTCTAGCTTGTTTGACCCTTCCTGCAGAACCGGTTCTGGGTCCCTTGGAGCCAGGGAAACTGGTGATGCAGTTGGGACATTCTAGCTAGGTAGAACGTTTAGCTCTGTCAGTGACCTCTGAGCCCTTGCCAGTCATTGCGCCACCGACGCTGGTTCCACTAACTGTATCCCCTTGCAGTGTCACTATCTTGGGACGAGCTCAGGCACCATCTTCGGTCACTTATTTGCTGTCTGGACCTATGCTGTGGGTAGTGCTGGGTTCAGACCTTTTGGGGCCTGTTCTGGTGCTGCACCCAGCGCCACCTCTGACATCAAGGGATTCCTCGGTGCCGGGCTAAGTCTCATTGGCGATGAGGTCCCTGGCACCAGCTCCTTTGGTGCTGGCGCTGACTCCTTTCCTTACGACAGCAGCCTCAGCACCGACTCCTGCTGGGCCTGTGTTGGGCACGGCACAGGCTCCCTTTCTGCCAGTGTCACCTGTATTTCTGACCCCAAGAACTGGGCTGGGTGTTTCTAGGTCCACTCCACTCCCAGCTCCTCTTTCTGGAGAGAAATTGGAGGGGGGGATGAGTTTGACCCTGACCTCATTATTTCTGAGGGCGGTGATGACTCCTTTTATAGGTTGGAGAACCCAACTCCAGGCCCACTTCCTGTTCCACAGGAGCACCTTTCTATCCAGGCTATGCTTTGCAATATGTATGTAAACCTTGCTTTTGAGCTTTCTGCCATTAATCCAGGGAAACAACAGCTGGAGTGGCTCCATGTTCCCACTATGCCTGAAAACCCTATACCTCTCATTCTACCTGCTTTTGAGACTCTCTGAGGCAGTGTCAGCCAGGCCTGTGTCCATGCCCTCTATCCATTGACACATAGATTGTAGGTATACTGCTCTTAACTGAGAGATTGTAAGTGTAATGCTCCTAAAGACAGACCTGTCCTGGCTTCCTAGCCTATTGCCGATAACATTGCATCCTGGCAGAGAATGACAGGGCCATTCTTCCTCAAGAGGTTACAGCAAATCTCATCAATAAGTAGTCTCATAAGATAGACATGATGGGAAAGAGATATTTTGCAGTGGCTACCCTTAGCATGTCAATAGCAAGCTATGAAGGATATTTTTCCAAGCACGAGTACGCCCTCTTGACCTCTCTCGGATATCTTGCAAAGGCCTTGCCAGACTCAGACAATAAGCGGAAACTTCTTCAAACTGTTATCCGTGGTATTGAGCTGAAGGCTGCTTCCTGCTCTGCTGCTGCAGGAATCTGCATCAGGAGACACTCCTGGCTTCAGACATTGGGCTTCTCCAACAGTGTCCAGCAGCAGGTCATGAATGTCCCCTTCAGTGGCTCCTGTCTGTTTGGCCAACAGGTAGAACAGTCCCACAAGGCCTTTCAGAAGACTAGAGCAGCCATTAAGACTTCTCAGCCTGCCACAGCTCACCTTCAAAGAGGAAGGGTCCAAGTCTTTTTTTTTTTTTTTTTCCTCCAGTTAGTTTATTTGTTCTCCCCTTGGTCAGGTGGCTGTACATCTAGCCGGATCCCCCAGCCCCATCCCCAACTCGGAACTCACCTTTCAAACAACATGGAGTCTTGCTATATTATGACATATGCAGTTTGTCCCAGCCTTAGAACTGCTCCGGAGGTGAAAGAGTTAACTTCCATGCCAGGCATGGAATCTTGAGCGAGAGCTCGGTTGAAAAAACTCTGTCTGTTGATCTTCAAACTGAAACTGTCAGATTCTTTACTCCGCCTCACTGAACAGTCGCTCCGGAGATTCCTCCTACTGCTCGGTTCATTTGTCGGTTAAAAAAGTGTTATTTCTCGGTTTTCTAAACCACATTTGTATATTTTAACCGCAACCCGTCGGTTCAAGCTCTGTCTGTGGTATCGTAAGTAATAGATAGGTTTTACATTTCTCTGTGTGGAACTTGCAAAGCGTTGTTATCGGTTCGGTTTGAACCGATCAGGTTGTTGTTAAAACTTATTAAATTACATTTAGAGTGCGGTTCCGGTTCTTATCGGTTCTAAAAAAGACGGATTTCATTACGCTTTTTTCCACGACCCGTGACACGGTTGGGAACCGATAAGGGTGTCTTGCTTGGCGATTTGCCGGAAAAGGGCAAGTTTTTGGTTAGGCTGGCATTATGTCCGAGAAACCCAAAAGAAAAACCGGGCCCACTGGGTTTCAACACTGTAGTGTCTGTGGGGAAGCCTTTGCCAGGCTGACCCACACCTATGTTTTGTGTCTGGGGTTTGACCACCTCAATGCAGACTGCCAGATTTGCAAATTTCCCTGCAGCTACCCTGAATAAGAGTTGGTAGACTCAGGGAGCAGGAGGCCAAAATCCGCTGACCGGATGGCCAGCCGGTTCGGTGTGCCAATCGGACCGGAGGGAGTGCCCTCTGACCAGGGCGATACTTCCTCGGGCAAACGAAGAGCTGACTCAGAGGAGCCAGTTCCAGCAAAGAGGACTAGAAAATCAGCAGGTGTGGAGCCAAAATTTCCTTCTCCAACCGCTGCAGAGATAGCCAAAGCGATCCAAATTGTCCAGTCGCTTTCCCCACGGTTCCGTCCGAACCGGCACCATCAGGTAAACGGTCGGTTCGGTCGGTTCCACCGGTTCAAGAATATGATATAGAAGAATTTTATGAACCAGAGGAGGGGGAGGAGGATTATAAAGAGAGTGAATGTGATTTTGAAAGTCTGGATGTGCCCATTGAACCGGACATCTCCCCCAGACAGACCTTCAGGAGTGTCTCCCCCTAGGCTTTCTGAGTCCCCTTCTCATTTTCTGTTTTATAAAAAAGTTGCTGAAACCCTCCAGCTCCCTTTGGAAGAAGCTGTGGATGAACAGGAGGAGCCTGACTATGTGGAAATGATGGATATCCCAGAGTCCAGGAGATTGTCTGTTCCTTTACATAAATCTTTTAGGAAACAGACAATAAAGATTTTAAAAGCTCCTAATTCTTTACCTCCTGTGGATAAAAAGATGGACAGGAGGTACACATTGTCAGGCTCTGATACGGAGTTCCTTTCACAACAATGCAGCCATGTTGGGGTAGTGCAGGCTGCAGCCTGTGATAAGGCAAATATTCCCTTGGCTTCACACCCCCCCTGACAAGGACTCCAGGAGGATTGATGCCATGGCAAAGAAACAATACATGGCAGCATCCTTGGGACTCAGACAGGCAAATTATATGGCCTATGTTGCAAGATACCAGAAATCCAGATGGGATACTGTTATGGCTTTAGCGAAACAGGTCCCTGGCCAGCTTGCCAAGGAGCTGGAACAGGTGGCTGCTGATGGTATTGAGGCATCCAAGGTGCAATTCCATGCTGCAGTGGACTCTAATGATGTACCTTCAAGAGTCATGGCTACATCTGTGGCTTTTCATAGAATGGCTTGGCTCAGGTGTACTAGCCTGTCACAGGATACCCAGGCTAAGGCCATGGATTTTCCTGTTGTGGGTAATTCTCTGTTTGGGGAGCAGACAGAGAATTACATGAAAAAAATGGATGAGTATAGGACCACTTATAGGAGTGCACAGGCCAAGGAGAGGCAAGCCACTCCTCAGAGGCAGCCTTCCAGGGGCAGGGGCAGGCCTTTTTACGAAGCCCAGGCCTCCTCTTCAGCTTATGCCCAGGGGGTTCTTCAGAGGGAGAGGCAGGCGGAGTGCAGGCAGCCTGCTCCCACCCCTCAGCCTAAAGCCCCTGCCAAACAGGCACCTGATGAGATGCCCAGGGCCGATTCTCCATTACCTGTGGAGGCAGGCTGGCCTTCGTCCAGGACTGGGAGTCTTTAACATCAGACAAGTGGGTCCTGGAAGTAGTAAGCCAGGGACTGATTCTCAGCTTCAAAAATTTCCAAAGATGAGAACCAGATCCTTTCCACCTGCAAATCCATCAGAGGTCTTGCTTTGGAAACAAGTCTCAACCCTCTTGGCTCTCAGAGCTGTAGAAAGGGTTCCTCCCCTACACCAGGGCAAAGGACTGTACTCCAGGTACTTCCTTACCCCAAAAAAGACAGGAGAATGGCGGTCCATCCTGGATCTAAGATACCTAAACAAGCACCTTTTAAAACCAAAATTCAAAATGGTGACTCTGGGAATTATTTTACCCTCCCTAAGGCCAGGGGACTGGCTAGCGTCCCTGGACCTCAAGGATGCCTACTTCCATGTTCTCATCAGAAGCTCCCACCGAAAGTACCTCAGATTCGAACTGCCCTCAGGCCATTACCAGTTCAGAGCAATGCCCTTCGGCCTCACCTCTGCCCCAAGGGTATTCACCAAATGCCTGGCAGTAGCAGTTGCTCACTTAAGAAGGCAAAAGATTGCCATCTTTCCTTACCTGGACGACTGGCTCATAGTGGGTCAGTCCCCAGACCAAGTCAAATCACACCTTCAGGTTACCCAGCAGCTGCTTACATCTCTAGGTTTTCTTCTCAATCTTCCAAAGTCAGTTCTAGAGCCTGTTCAGCTACTCACCTTCATAGGCGCAGAACTGGACACAAAGCAGGCCAGAGCTTTCCTTCCTCTAGAAAGAGTAAAGACCCTGGTGGCTCTGGTCTCCTCCTTCACTCTGCAGGTCTCTCGACCAGCAAGGCACTTTCTACAGCTCCTTGGCCACATCACTGCTTCCACAGCTGTAGTGCAAGGAGCAAGATTTCAGATGAGGGACATCCAGTTCCATTTGAGAGCCTTCTGGTCTCAAAGGAGAGATCCTCTAACCAAATTGATCCCAGTAACTCGAACCCTGATCCAGGCCCTGCAGTGGTGGCAGGATCAGAGCAATCTGAGACAGGGGGTTCCTTTCATCCCTCAATCTCACTCCTTGACCCTTACTACAGATGCGTCCCTCTTGGGGTGGGGAGCTCACATGGGCGACCTCACCACCCAGGGATTGTGGTCCCCTCAGGAATCTCTGCTCCACATCAATCTGTTGGAACTCAGAGCTGTCTTTCTAGCACTTCAGGTTTTTTCTGCATCTGTTCAGAACAAAGTGGTACAGGTCAGAACAGACAACACCACTACAATGTGGTACATCAACTAGCAAGGGGGCACTCGGTCTTCGGCCTTGTGCACCGAGGCAATGAAGTTGTGGTCTCTGGCTTATTCCCTGAACACCTCCCTCATGGTAGTTCACCTCCCAGGCAAGGACAATGTCCTGGCAGATGCTCTCAGCAGGATTTCCCAGGGCCATCACGAATGGTCACTGGATCCCCTAGTACTGGGGTTAGTATTTGCCAGGTGGGGCACCCCTCAGATAGATCTTTTTGCAGCATCAGACAATCACCAACTTCCGCTTTTTGTTGCAGGCCCCCAGTGTTGGGCTCAGTCCCTCTGGATGCCTTCCTTCTCGATTGGGAAGGGAAGTTCCTTTATGCCTTTCCCCTCTTCTCTCTCTTGTTCAAGGTGCTAGTCAAAATCAGATCTCAACCTTGCAAGATGATTCTGATTGCTCCAGATTGGGCCAGACAGCCTGGTATCCACTCCTTCTGTCTTAGCAGTCCACCTTCCCTGTGTCTCCCCAGGAATCACAATCTGTTAACCTGTGCCCAGGGAGAGTTTGGTATCCGAATCTCAAATCCCTCAGCCTCAAGGCCTGGCTCTGAGGAGTTAGAGTTTGCTGACCCACACCTTTTCTCAAGGTGTACTGATATCTTGAAAGCTTCTGGGAAGTCCTCCACCAGGGCTACTTATAATTCTAAATGGAAAAGGTTTTCCATATGGTGTTCTGGAAAGCATATTTCCCAGAATCTGCTGATTTGCCCACAGTCCTGGACTATATGGTCCATCTAAATACTTTGGGGCTGAGGCCAGCTACCCTGAAAGTGCATTTGGCAGCTGTCTCTGCTTTTATTTCAGCAAGAAAGCCTCTTCTCTTCTGCTCACCCTGTATTCTCAAGGTTTCAAGGTTTGCTTCACACCAACCCTCCATTCAGGGACCCTGCTTCTGCCTGGGATCTTAATGTTTGCATTGCTCAGCTAATGCAACCCCCTTTGAGCCTTTGTCTTCAGCAGAGCTTAAGTACTTGACTTGGAAAACTGTGTTTCTAGTAGCCATCACTTCTGCCAGGCGCATAAGTGAATTACAAGCTTTGTCAGTGGAGCCTGATTTTATCTCCTTTCACAGAGATAAGGTAGTCCTCAGGACTAACAGGAAGTTCTTGCCTAAGGTGGTTTCAGATTTCCACCTTAATCAATCTATATCTCTTCCAGTGTACTTCACTGACCATTCCTCCTCTGGCGAGAGGAGGCTGCACAGTTTAGATGTAAAGAGAGCCCTTAGCTACTACACAGAGCGTACCAAGGGTCACAGGTTTGACTCCCTCCAACTGTTCCTCACTTATGGTGAGATTGGTAAAGGGAAACCTGCCACTAAAAGATCCATTGCCAGGTGGATTGTCTCTTGTATCCAATTTTGCTATCAAAAACTGGGTAAGGTTCCGCTTCAGGCCTGAGGGCTCACTCTACCAGAGGTACAGCTGTCTCCCTAGCTGCGGCCAGGGACATCCCTATCTTGGAGATATGTCAAGCAGCTACCTGGAAAACAGTACACACTTTCACCAAGCATTACTCCCTGGACATCCAGGCTAGGAGTGATGCTCGGTTTAGCACAGCTGTGCTTCAGAGCCTATTTCCTAAGTAGGTTCTGTCCCTCCTCCATGGAGGTACTGCTGTGTAGTCTGCATATGTCATAATATAGCAAGACTTCATGTTGTTTGAAGAAAAAATTACTCACCTTAGTAATGTTGTTTCTTCTAATGGAGTCTTGCTATATTATGACCTCCCCTGCCTGCCCCTCTCAGAACCTTTGCTCTTGGGATGTGGGTGGGCAGTGCAGTGTTGGCACTTAATGATGCCCACCTTGTGTTTTCACCCCTCTTTTTGGGGTGTTTGGGTGTTGTATTTTATTTTATTTTATTTTTTGGATCCCCTGACTTGAGTCTTGGTTTTGGGACCAGAAAAATGTGTTAATATTTTAGTAGCCAGTTGGCTAGTGTAGGTTTACAGCTTCCACACAGAACCTTAGTGAGTTTTGCTCGTAAAGATCTGACAGTTTCAGTTTGAAGATCAACAGACAGAGTTTTTTCAACCGAGCTCACGCTCAAGATTCCATGCCTGGCATGGAAGTTAACTCTTTCACCTCCGGAGCAGTTCTAAGGCTGGGACAAACTGCATATGTCATAATATAGCAAGACTCCATTAGAAGAAACAACATTACTAAGGTGAGTAATTTTTTCTTCCAGCTGCCCTATGGCTGTACCCACCGTGGTGGGGCAAGTACCCCTCAACCTGTTGAACGCACGAGTCTGGTGCTGGAGGTGGCTGCCATTCACGGGGACAGTGCCTGCAGGGATCGGCTTCACTCTGCCGCACCTGGCCACTTTTTCTTCTCCTAGTTTTTACACCCATGAGACGAGGCATGCAGTGACACCTCAGGAGACAGTGCGCACGTGTCCGCACGCCCTACTTCAAATGCCTGCCTCGTCTCTTTCCCATCGGAAGTGTCGGTGCGCCAGCCCCCAGCCTCTGCTAGGGGCTAGTCATGCACTGTCTGCTAGTGTCCCCCCTCCCCAGAGAAGGAGAGCAGTCCATCGGACGCTCGATCCTTCTCTTCCCCTGCCGACCCCAGCGGGCCCTGCTCATTCCCGAACACGGGTTGCCGGTGTAGCACAAGCTAAGGTGACCAGTGCCTCAGCCCTCAGTGCCACAGGGCCGGCCTCAGGTCCAAGTCTTTTACCACCCCACATCAAACGTTCTCACCACAGAGATTGCTGGCCTCTTGAGCAATAGGGCAATGGAAGTAGTGGCAGAACAAAGTGCAGTACAGGCTTCTACTCCCATTACTTCCTCATTCTGAAGAAGTCACGGGGCATACACCCCGTTCTCGACCTCAGGAAACCGAACAAGTTTCTACACAGAGAGAAGTTCAGGATGGTCTCCTTAAGGACCCTGCTGCTACTTCTCAAGCTGCAGGACTGGTTGGCTTCCCTGGACATACAGGATGCCTACCAGCATATTCCAGTTTACCCCATCCACCACAAATCTCTCTGTTTCGTGGCTTTGGGCCAGCATTACCAGTTCCGGGTCCTGCCTTCTGGGCTGTCCTCAGCACCTCAAGTTTTTACAAAGTGCTTTGTGGTTCTCACAGCATACCTCCAAAAACTTGGGCCCAGAGTCTTCCCCTATCTGGATGACTGGTTGTTAGCCAGCCTGTCCAAGCAGGGCACAGAAAAACAGTGACCACAGCAGCTCACTTCCTGACCATGGGAGTTCCGCTGAATCTAGAAAAATTGCAGCTTCAACCCTCTCAATAGCTTCTCTTCACTGGATCCCTCTTGGACACCACCAAAATGAGGGCCTTTCTCACAGAAAACAGAAGGAAAGTCATCCTTCAGATGGCACACTTCACCATGGAGAACAAGTCCGTGCAAGCTCACTCCATGCAGCAAATGTCAGGCCTCATAGTCTCCTCTCTCTTCACAGTGCCACTAGGGCATGTGCACATGAGGACAACTCGGTGGATGCTAAGCACACAGTGGTCTCTGGGAACGTATCTTCAGTTATACTCCATCTAAAAGATGAAACCTCTGCTTTGATCACTTGCATGGTGGATGCAGGAGGACAGTCTCCTCCAAGGTCTCTCCTTCTTACCCCCAGAGCCTCAGATAACCCCCACCACAGATGCATCTCTGTTGGGGGGCCCATTGTCAGGACCACCACACTTGGGGAGTCTGGGGCCCTATAGAGTCCCATCTCCACATCAGTGTCTTGGAGAGGAGAACAGTCCTGTGTGCCCTTCGGGCCCTGGTAGACTTTGTCCGCCACAAGATAATCCTACTTCAGGTGGACAAGTCTGTCATATACTATATCAACAAGCAGGGGATAGCACACTCTTATTCTCTTTGCAGAGAAGTAGTGAGAGTGTTGAAATGGTGTCTGGAGCAGGACAGAAGCAGATCCCCACAAGTGGTCTTAGGCACCAGACATCATGGAGTCTTTCTTCGATGAGTGGGGAACCCCAGAGATGAACCTTTTTGCATCCCCACTCAACGCCAAACTGCATCAATTCTGCTCCAGAAATCCAGAACGTGGCATATTCTGTCAGGATGCATTCAGGCTGCAGTGGACAAATCACTTTTTGTATGCATTTCCTCTTATTCCTCGAATTCAGAGGGTACTGCTCAAGCTGGAGGCACACGGGGGCAAAATGATTCTGATTGCCCCGTGCTGGCCTCAGCAGATGTGGTTTCCACTGCTCAACAGTACACAGTCATTCACAGCTCATTTGGCGGCCAGCTGTGGTGATGAGAGGAGGGCTGTGCTGGGGATCGGGTTGGGGTGGGAGGGGTTCTGGGTAATTCACTGCCTGACTGGGGGGTCTACTGGACCACCAGGGTTATGTTTTTCCTATTTCGTGGGACAAGGAGGGACCACTAGACTACCAGGGAAGTTCTGGAAAAAAAAAAACAATGGGGGTGGGGGGTGGGACCACTAGACTACCAGGAAATATTTCTTGGAATAATGGGATGGTGATGGGACATCGGGGAAGGGCGAAGGATCACTTGACTACCAAGGAATATTTTTCGAAATACCAGGAGGACAGTCGGCGTTCAGTGAGGGGGGGGGGTTGGGACCACTAGACTACCAGAATGTTGTTTCGTGAGCAGGTATCTTGTTTTGTGACCTCTCACAAAACTCTCACAAAACAAAAGGATCAGCTTACAAAACAAGATGTTATTTATTTTAATTTTTTTCTCATTCTTGTTTCATGAGTAGGCATCTTGTTTTGCGAACCCATGAAACTTGTGAAACAAGACAGTCAGATCACGAAACAAGATGCTGGACTTTTTCAAATTTTTCAACAGCTTGTTTTGTGAGGCCACATTCTTCTTTCGTGACCCTCATGAAACAAGACTGCTGGCTCACAAAACAGAAATATGGGCTTATGAAAGAAGAATTATTTAATTTTGAAAGATTGAAGGTTTTTGCTCATAACTGTGCTGGTTTTTTTTTTTTTGTCAACTCTCTTTTTGTGCCTTATACTGGCCACTTAGACCTCTTACCAGTGAGGTTACTCAGCACAGCCTTGTCCCACCCAGCCTGAGATGCTCCCGAATCTGGTCTCTGTTACCGGGATGTGCTCCGCCGCAACCACCGACCGCCCTGCCCCCCCGTCTCTGTGCCCCCCAGGGCCCCTAACTCCTCTGGTGCTTTATCTACAGTCTAGAAGGCCGGCCAGGGAGTAGAGGAGACCAGTCCAGAAGGATCCGGCTGAGGGCGTGTGGGCTGGCCACAGGAACCACCTTCACCTGTCCGGGTGTCAGGGTCCATTTTCCTTGTTCCCAGAGGCGCGGATGTGCAGTGATGTCCAGCGTGTGGCGGGCACTCTCCTGCACCCACCCACAGGATGGCTGCCACCACCTCCAAACCCCTCTGCATGCTCCCGCAGGTTGTGATGCCCCCAGTCTCCACTGGAAGCTGTTCTAGTCACAGGATCAACAACCCACCATCCACCAGGAGAGGAGAACAGTCCTCTGGATGCTTAATCCTCTCCTGCCTCTGCCGACCGCCGAGTCTGTTCCGAACCCGGGTCGCCGGCGTGGTGTGAGGTGTGGCATCCAGTGCCTTAACCCTCAGCACCACCAGGTCAGCCAGTTGTGCTGTTTTTGAAAATTTCAAAGCAAAATTTTTAACTTGTGCTTTTTATAACCCTGTGACAGGGTTGAATAAAGCAGTGTCCCATTTGTTATGCAGAAAGAGTTTAACGCAAGGATCTATTCTGCCTTCTCCTTTTCTGTCTCTTGTCTGTCTGGTTGTGCAACCAGATGTTCTTGTGAGATGTAAGAACTGATCGCTCTGACGGTCTAGCAATTCTCCTCTTCTTGCTGTCTCTCTACCCTCACTTGCTGTTTCTGTCTTTTCTTCCCCCTTGCGTATCTGCAGTTATAAAAATATATGTGAATCTTTAAGTGATCCCTTTGTTTGAAATTGTATATAGTTATAATGCTGAAATGATTGCAAAAAGCTATTTGGAATTTAGGTGGTTAACCTGAGCTCCTCTCAGGCTTGTTTGCAAACTCTTTTGCAGAGCTGTCAGCAGGTGACCAGCTTGAGACATTGTTCTGTTTGCAAGCTTGCACCTGCAAAGAAACTGACCAGAACATTTTGTGAGAAACAGGATGTCTCCTAACAAGTTCCCAGGCAAAGACTTATAAAAAAAAAAGAGCAGCAATACTTTTGCTAGAGTCAGAGATAGAGACTGAGGTTTGGAATTGAAAAGAAACCCTCAGATGAAGAACTTTGTTTTCGTTGTTTGTACTGCCTTTGTAAATAGTTCTACTGAAAAATTTAAATGTTTTTATTTTACTGTTATTGGTAATAATAAAAGGTTACCTGTGAATTTTACAACTGCTCCTGGTCTTCCTGTGCTTCCTGACTTGTGCCTCAACGACAAGCCCTACCTCATGAACCATTGTGGAAACATACTTAACGCATGATAGAAAAAGGTGCATCTGTAGACATATGGAAGCAGACTCCTGCATATCTACATCTGTAGTAACACAGAACTGCAAGGCGCAGAAGGTCCTGTGCTTCCACCCCCACATGGACTCCTCCATTGGCGCCTGATCCAGAGGGCCTTGTATGTCTGCATCTGTAGCTGCATGAAAGTACAGGGCCCAGAGGGTCCTGTGCTGCTGCAGCCAGAGGGATTCCACATTGGGCCTTGCACTTCTGCAGCCAGATGGATGTGTTCACGCAGGTCCCAATGAGGGTACGATTGTACTGTCTCAAAAAGAAAAGAAATTAATCACAAAAAACTGCATTAATGCACTAGTTAGGGGAGTCTTGGTAAATCAGTAGTGGTTGTCTGCGCTAATGCGCACCCCTTTCCTGGGCTAACAAGGTAAGATGTGATCTCTTTTCTTCAGGCAGGGCACACAGGATCCTGCATGAAGAAAGCTACAACAGATGTTGTTGGTAACATGTGGCGAGACATACTTCTTTAGCTTTGAAGAATGTATTAGTAGGAGGCCTTGGCTTGGAACTGTACCTTGTGCTTTGGACTAGAGGCTAAGGGCTGGAGGGAAAGGTTAAGCATTAGGGTTGACAGCCTCAAGGAGGACCCCACCACTGATTTGCCAAGACTCAGGAGACCCAAAACCCTAATATTTTTTTCCTTTTGCTGCTTTGGGGATCCTAATTCCCCATTTCCCTACGTTTGTTGCTTTAAGCTAAACCCTAACTGGTGCATTAACGTTTTTTTCCAGTGAGTGTATAATGTACACACATTTTAGTTTTCTGTATTAATTGTAGGTTAATGGTAGCATTGCGGCAAATATCGGGGATAGGTTACCTTCAGTAATCTACCCATAGGAGCATAAGATTAGCTCATGGCACCCAAACCCCCCAGTGATGCCTTAATACTTAATTGTAAAAGGTGATCCTCACAGCCAATCAGAACACATGGCTTTTTGTACTGTTATAATTCTGTCCCGATATGACACACCTCATTAACTGTACTTTATACCTGTGTTCTGATTGGCTCACCTGATACACTGTACAATAGCCAGTGCTCAGCAACATAGACATCAAAGAAGAAATCATAGAAGAAATACTGAAACAAATGAGGATTTCACATTTTCTTGATATGTAACTGTAGCTCCTTATCGAAGATTTTTTTTTTTTACACACATATTTTTCTCCCCACTCGGGCTCCGGTCGGCTTAGACATCCCGACCAATTCCCCCAGCCCAGGGCTGCGGTTGGCTTGGACATCCCGACCGACCCCCCCCCCCAGACACCCAACATCAGGCCGACCTTGTTTGCCCCATGGATTATCCCCCGTGGCGGGATGGTGAGGAGCGCCCCTCCCTAGCTCGACTCACCTGAGCAGGATCCAGACGAGGAGGCGCCGCCATTCGGGTCGGGCTGCAGGGGGTCGGAAGTTCATGCTGCCCGACCGAAGCCACTTTTTCCATTTTCCTTCCCTGCACAGTGCTGCGATGCAATGACGTCCGGGCACACGTGTCGACGCCTGCCGCACTCTGCTCCCCCCCCTTATGGCACTGCTCAATAGTGCCCCCACCCCGTCATCACCAGGGACCGCTACAGAGCGGTGACTCCTGGATCCCTCCCCCGGATAGGAGAGCAATCCTCTGGACGCTCAATCCTATCCCTGCCCTGCCAACCCCTGGCGGCCCGGACTCGCGTCCAAACCCGGGTCACCAGCATGGTGTGGCATCCAGCACCTCAAACCTCAGCACCACCAGGCCGGCTTTATCAAATATTTATGATTAGTGGGTTATGCTAAGCTAACACACACACCCTTGTAATGCTGCCCCAGATGAACACTCCTGTAAATTCAGTCTTTCTCTGTATTCTAATTCACTCTTTACATTATCTCCTTTCTATCTGCCTTTGCGTCTTTCTTTCATGTTTTTCCCTTCTCAGTCCTTCTCCCCCTTGTCCTGTTTGCATTCTTTTTCTTAACATAATCATTTGCGGTGAGAAGAGACTCTAGGTTCGTTATGGCTACCACCCCCCACCTGATTGATAATTACAAAATAGTAACTGGGGAGTGTTTTCTCCCGTAGGGAAACCTGGTTATAATTTCACCGTTATAACCCACAGGTTATAACGGCAAACCTGATGCCTGGTTTTCTGCACTGAAGCATGCGAGTCACCGCTTCACCTCTTAGTGCCAGCTGCCATTCCCAGCGCTACACATTTCACTGCACTCAGTCAGCTGCAGTAAGTTAATTAAAAAAAAAGAAACAAGGGGGCTAAAGTATTTTACCTGGACTGCTTTAAAAAAAAAAAAAAGTAGCATTTTTTTCTCAGTAGCCGCGGACTGCACTGAAACCCGACAGGTCCTCAGCTCCATAGGGTTATCTTTATTTTATACAATTGCTGTGGCAAAAAAAACTCCCCAGCACTTATGTAAAATAAAAGGCTAGGTGGGGGTGTAAAACTTCAATTTTACACACCCCATCGGTGTGGGACATCTTTAGAAACCCTTCAAGCTCTCCGGGTTTATATGGCATGCCACACCTCAGGGGTGTAAATGTTTCGTTATAACCCCATACCCAGCCATTATTCTATATTTTATAGAGCTTGGCATCAGCCTTCCCTGATCGAAGCTGCTATAGTCTGGTTTGCCTCCCAATGCAACACCCCAAACCCTGTTCTGAACTTGGTTTGCTTGCACAGCAATGCATTTCGCTCTCGCTGGACCATTGGAGTGGCCTCAAATAAACACATTTTAAAAGGTAAACCTTTATTTAGAGATTTTAAAAATGTGTTTACTTTTGTATTTGAGGTGGTGTGACCCCCACTCTGCCCACGCACTTTTAGTTAAAAAGGCTAGCATTGGCTGGTCCATTGGCAAGGAGGGGTTGGCACCTTACTCCCAGTCTCCCGGGTTTGGGACAGGACAACGATCACTCAGGGGCTGGCCTGGTGAAGGAGAATTGAGCATCCCAGGGCAGCTCTACTCCCTCAGGAGGGGGGGACTATGAATCCTTCGGCTTGTTTGCTACCTAGCGGAGGCTGGGTGGCAGCCAGGCAGGACCAGCAGATGTGGGGGATAAACGCTGATGTAGCATGCATGTGCATCAGTACGTATGCACATGCATCACTCGCAGATGTCTAAGGGGAGAAAACGGAGGAAAATGCCTTGACTCGCTCAGCATCTCCCGCAGGCACCACATGACCCTACGTGGCTGCCACCCGCCAATATGGCTCTGTGTAAGCGGTGGTTAACCTGTAAGTCTATGAGATGGGTTGGTGATGGGGCTGGGGGGATGCTGCCGGGACTGGTGCCTGAGGCTGAGAAACAAATGAAGGAAGGGAAAAAAAAGAGGCCAACACTGACCCATGTGGTATTGACTGTACCACTGGGGAAAATAAGCAAGTGTCAGACTCAGATGTGGGGGGGGGACAATTCAGAAAGGAACCTTCAAGAAAACTGCTGCCAACACCACCAGCTTGCATAAATGTACTTAATATATTTTGGGCCACATGTGAGTTTTTCAGTCTGCTTGACTTTTGGATGTGACCAGAAGAAGAAATAGGGTTGTTTAATGGCTGTAGTCACTGTTCCAGAAGGAGACCTACAAGGTCAAATCAGGGATCAATATGGCTTGCTGTTTGATGGATTGGAGTAATTACTGTGACACATTGTGGGCCTAGGTTGGCCCTGTCCCCTAGCATACTTGAACTCGAGGAAACCAACTGGAGAGATAAACACAGACACACTCTCAGACATGTGCACTCACACTAACTCAGAGGCAATTTCAGACATGCTCGCGCGCACACACACTAACTTAGAGACACTCTCAGACATGCCTGCGCACATTCTTAACTCAGACACACAAACACTAACTCAGAGAGAGACACTGACATGCGTACACAGACTGAGACACACTCTCAGACATGCACACACTCTCAGACATGCACACAAACTCAGACACACACTCTCAGACATGAACGTGTGCACACACACTGTCTAACTCAGAGACACGCTTTCAGATGTGCGCGTGCACACACACACAAACTCAAGAGACAGTCTCAGAAATGCACACACTTTAACTCGGTCTTTCTTACACACACACACTAACTCAGAGACACTGACGTGTGTGCACACACATAGACACTAACTCAGAGAGAGACGCACACAGAGACACACTGTCAGACATACACGCACACGCACATACTAACTCAGAGGCGCACTGTCAGACATGCACACACACATTCAGAGACACACTTCGACATGAGCACACACCAATAACTCGGCGATGCAGTCTCAAACACACACTGAGACACTCTGACTTGCACACACGCTAACTCAGACACTCTCAGACATGCGCAGACACTCTGAGACACACACAAACACTAACTCAGAGATACACATACACACTGTAACTTAGACATGCTGTGACATACACACACACAAACTCAGAGACGCACTTTCAGACATGTGCGTGCGCACTCACAAACTCAGACATACTGTCACATGCACACACACACACACACACTCTGAGATGTGCGTGTACACACTCTCTAACTGACGCTATTAGACACATAAAGACGCGCGACACAAACAGATACACTGTCAGACATGCGCACACACACACACTAACTCAGAGACACAGATGTGACACACACATACAAACACTAACTCAGACACTCTGACATGCACACACACACACACACACACACACTAACTCAGACACACATAAGCACTAACTCAGAAAAACACTCTGACATGCGCACACACAAACAGTAACTCTCAGAAACACACTCTCAGAAATGTGCACAAACTCAGACACACACACTAACTCAGAGACACTCTCAGACATGCAAACACTAACTCAGAGACACTGACATGCGCACGTGTGCACACACACACACACACACTGACGCAGAGAAACACTCTTAGACATGTGCACACACACTACGCATTCTCGCACGCACTCACTCACTCTCAGAGACACACTCTCAGGGGGACATATTCAGAGTCGGCCAGATGAGCGCACAGAACAGTGCGTCGTGGAAAAAAGATGCACTGGCTCTGTTACGATATTCACACAGGATGCACGATCAGAACAGAACCCGCAATGTGTTTGAATATCAGACCCTGGATACACAGTGCATAGCAGGTGGCTGCCATGTATGGCATGGTGCATCCAGGGTGCAAGGCTGAAGACCACCCATAGAGGAATGCGGGGCGCATACCTGGATGCGTCATATCCCCCATTGGTGATATTCAGTCCAAACATGTAAATGAGCTCATTGGGCATGCATGGTGCAAAGGGGCCTCATGCATGCCCATTATGGGCTCATTTGCATGGCTGCGCCAAGCTGAATGTGCCAGTGCAGCCCCCCACCTCGATCACTTGTACAGCAATGTCAGCCCCCACCCCAAGCCCCGATGTCTCACACTGTATTTTCGTCCCCCTCCCTGAGCCCCAATCTCTCAGAAAATATTGTCACCCCCCCCCCGAGCCCTGATCTCTCTGTGTCAAGGTTGAATATGGCCCTGTCCCAGTTGTTATGCAGAAAGAGTTTAAATGCAACTGTCTGTTCTGTCCTCTCCTTTTCTGTCTCGTCTCTGTCTGGTTGTGCAACCAAATTTTCTTGTGAGACCTAGGAACTGATCACTCTGACGGTTTTGCAATTCTTTGCCTCTTGCTATTTCCCTACCTTCACTAGCTGTTCTGTCTTATCTTCCCTTGTCAGTCTTCACCATTCATTACTGCTGGGTGTAAGTTGGAGCACGCATCTGCCCAGGAGCTTTTTTTTGAGTGAAGCACCGTGGTGCCGCACGAGCAGCGCACTGCGTGGCGCTCGAGGCTGGCCATTAGGCGCCACAGACTACTCCGCCATCCCAGTTCTGTTTTCTCCCACCATCGACGTAGCACCTGCTGCATGAGTGTCTTGAAGTTTCTGCATCAGAAGGCCTTTTCGGCGATTCAGTGCCATTTTTACTGCTGTGCTGTTTTTCCTCCATCCCGGTTCTGAAATCTCATCCAATGCTGTTACATCCCGGTAAGCTCATTCCTTTCTTAAATTTCTTACCGATGGCACTGGGTCTGTTGCTGTAGTTTTTTGTAAATTGTTTTCGGCGTTATGTCTTGTTCGGGGGTTAGGAAGAAATGCAAAGCGGGCCGTGCCCCCATGTGTCGGTGCCCCTATGGCCGACATTATTCCATTATGGACCGGCATGACTTCCGCCTTCGTTGCCTGGGTCCCAACCATGGTATGGATAATTGCAATTCCTCTTTCTTAATGGACCGCCGCGTTCTTGAGATCCGCACATTTAAAGTCGGCAGTGCCCCGCCGACTTTTGGAGGATGGTGTTGTTCTAGGGATGCCGTGGTGAGAACTCTTGACCCTGCCTCCAGGTCCCCTCCCAGGTATGTATGGTCCGGTGATAAGGAAGCCTCCTCTTCTGATTCAACTCTTGTCGTAGAGGAGGTTTCTTCCATGGTGCCGGAGGAACGGCTCAGTTCCCTTTGGAGCCGGGTCAGGAACATTGTTACAGCAGTCACCTCCTCGGAGGTGCAGGCTCCCACATTGTTGTGGTCCATGGCTGCTGGGCCTGGCG
This sequence comes from Neoceratodus forsteri, assembly GCA_016271365.2. NCBI lineage: Eukaryota > Metazoa > Chordata > Ceratodontiformes > Ceratodontidae > Neoceratodus > Neoceratodus forsteri. The sequence continues at coordinate 1,023,651,720 of CM028134.1, forward strand.
CCGGTGGACCCTCAGCATCGCCCACTAGCACCATCTTAAATTGGGGTGGCCCTGTGGGTGGTGTTATGTCCTGCCATTGGCAGGGGGGCTCCTGGGGTTCCTAGTCTGGCAGTGTGTGTGGTCTCTTCCTCTTTGGATGGGAACAACTCATTGGCCAATCCAGATTGGCGTCTCAACTCCTCGGAGACAGGGAGCCCCCCCCTGGACGTGACACTAGGTGCCCCAGTGCTCATCTCCCAGGGACCCTGGATTCTGCGGTTTCTGCGGGCCCCCACATCAACCCCGATGTTGTGGGCCCAGTGGCGGATAGCAGTTTTGGGGTGCCTGGGGCGATGGTCCGAACCTCGGAGGCCGGGGCAGTTGCCATCTCTTGTACTGTCCTGGCTATTGCGGTTGAGACAGGGACCTCCTCTTTTGCAGCCTTCCTTGGGGGGCATGCAGGATTGGGAAACCCCTTGGCACTGGGCTCAAGGAAGAGGGTGGCCTTGGAGTCCGAGGGGTTGAGAGGCCCTGGTGAAGCACGGGGGCCTTTCTCTACTGCCCTGCAGGGGTGGGGAGGAGTCACAGTGCCGAACCCTGCTTCTCCTACTCTGAGACTGCGAAGGTGCCCTTGGTGGGCGGCACTCATGTTTGCCCTTCTGGAACCACGCAACTCCGGTCGCACCACAGGGGAGAATCATCCTCAGGGCTCAGCCTGGATTTGTTCTCAAATTTGCAGCGTCCGCTGACTGGGTCGATCACCGGATCCCTCCCACCGTGTGGGACGATCTACTGTGAGGTCTCAGAGCCCTGGCAAAGGCCGGGCACTTTCTGTCAGGTGCTGTTCCCCAATCCCTCTGCAGACACCACCCCTTCTCCCTGGCCATGTGGGTCCTATGGGACCCTTAACCTGGGAGATGTTCAGGGCTACTGCAGCTGCCTTTCATAGGTATGTTAGAGCCATGGACAAGCAGGTCTTTCGCCAGTCTCTACTGCCACAGGAGGACTCTGAACATCTGAGCTCCTCTACTTCCTCGGCTTCCTCATCTGAGGAAGAGGAATGTTCTGTCCACCTCTCCTCCGATGCTGATTTCACTGAATATCAGCAATTTCTTTCGAGATTGGTTTAGGAGCTCCATATTTGTTATGTAGTAAGATGCAATACTGAGCTCCTTTTTGAACGAATTCAGTGCGAACCACCTTGTGGTACCTTCCTGGCCTATCCCCTTCCAGGAAGCATCAATCCGCACCTGGCAGTCACCAGCCGCCTCATCCCCAGCCCCAGCAGACTGCAGGAGAAGGTATTGCGCACCCCAGGAGTCTCATGGTGCCCTGCCTCACCCACCCTCAGGACTGATTGCTCTAGATACTTGTCATCGAGGCACAGGTCAGGAAGCATAGGAAAATCAGGTGCAGTTTTAGAATTCACCAAAAATTATTTATTTACATGTGCAGTATCATAAAATAAACTTGTTCAGAATTTTATTTTTTTATTTATTTAGTCAGTCATAAGAATTACAACCCTTTGAGTCATAGACTCATTTACAAAGGCTCAACATAGTCATACATTCAGAGACAGTACATTAGTGGGACATCACATTTCAAGTATTTACATATAATAGCCAATAGATGGTCTAGAAGTGTCCTAGCTTGGGAATGGAGGTTATGGCTGGGGGGAAGCTCATTGTACCAGGCAGGAGCTCTATATAGGAATGATCTCTGAGCTAGGGGGGGTTCTGACCCTGGGCACAGTCCACAGATGTTTGTTGGCAGAACGAGTGGTCACAATGCAGGAACACGAGAGTAGTGAGGCTGAGACCCCCAGTGGAGTTAACCCTAGGTGGATTTTTTTGGTGAGGAGACAGGATTGATATTGTAGGCTTTCCTCCAGTGTGAGAATGTTCGTAAGAGCGTAGATGGTGTAAGTATGGGAGCGTTTATCTGCACCTAAGAGGAGTCAGTACACTTTATTAATGGCTATGTGAATTTTGTTTAGGGTGGAGTTGTCCACAGCAGAGTAGATGGGGAGCCCATAGTCAACGAGAGAGAGGACAGAAGAGATGACAGCCAAATTGAGAGCCTCTGGCATCAGGCAGTCTTTGTGCCAGTATAGGAGGCCGATGCGGGTATTAATGGCTGAGGTCAAGATGTTAATGTGGGCATGGAAGGATAGGGAGGTGTCAAAGGTAAGGCCGAGGTATTTATAAGTGAGTACTTGTTCCAGGTGGAGGTGAGCGTGGGAGAGGATTTTTAGTTCAAACAACATGAAGTCTTGCTATATTATGACATATGCAGTGAGTCCCAACCTTCGAACTGCTCCGGAGGTGAAAGAGTTAACTTTCCATGCCAGGCATGGAACGCTGAGCTCGAGCTCGGTTGAAACTCTGTCTGTTGTTCTTCAAACTCAAATCGTCAGATTCTTTACTCCGCCTCACTGAACAGTCGCTCTGGAGATTTCTCCTTCTGCGCGGTTCATTTTGTCGGTTAAAGTATTGTTTTTTTCGGTTTTCGACCGAAATTAAACCGTAACCGGTCGGTTCAGACTCTGTCTGTGGTATTTGTGAGTACTATATAGGTTTTACATTGATTTCTATTCTGTGTGGAACTTGTAAACGGTTATCGGTTCGGTTTGAACCGATCAGGTTGTTTAAAATATATTAATCTGTCATTTAGAGTGTGGTTACTGGTTCTTATCGGTTCTAAAAAAAAACGTATTTTATTATGGTTTTTTCCACGACCCGTGACACGGTTGGGAACCGATAAGGGCGTCTTACCTGGCAGATTGCCATAAACGGGTAAGTTTGGTTAGGACTGGCACTATGTCTGAGAAACCCAAAAGAAAAACTGGGCTCACTGGGTTTCAACACTGCAGTGTCTGTGGGGAAGCCTTTGCCAAGGCTGACCCCCACACCACCTGTGTTTATTGTCTGGGGTTTGACCACCTCAATGCAGACTGCCAGATTTGTAAAAATTTCCTGCAGCTACCCTGGAAAAGAGAGTTGGTAGGCTCAGGAAAGGCCAAAATGTCCGCTGAACGGATGGCCAGCGGTTCGGTTCCAACTTGAACGGAGGGGATTCCCTCAGACAGGCGAGACTTCCTCGGGCAAGGAGATCCGCCTCCGAGGAGTCGGTTCCAGCAAAAAGGACTAGGAAGTCAGCTGGTGTGGAGCCAAAACTTTCCTCTCCAACCGCTGAAGAAATAGCCAAAGCAATTAAAATTGTCCAGTCGCTTTCCCCGGTTCCGACCAAACCGGCACCATCAGGTAAGCGTCCGGTTCGACCGGTTCCACTGGTTCAAGAGTATGAGGTAGAGGAATATTATGAACCGGAGGAGGGGGAAGAGGAGTATGAGGAGAGTGAATTTGGATTTGAAAGTCTGGATGTGCCCATTGACCCGGACATCTCCCCAGACAGACCTTCAGGAGTATCTCCTCCCAGGCTTTCTGAGTCCCCTTCTCATTTTATGTTTTATAAGAAAGTGGCTGAAACCCTCCAGCTCCCTATGGAGGAAGCTGTGGATGATCAAGAGGAGCCTGACTATGTGGAAATGATGGATATCCCAGAGTCAAGGAGGCTGTCTATTCCTTTGCATAAATCCTTTTGGAAACAGACAGTAAAAATTTTAAAAACTCCTCACACTATACCTCCTGTCGATAAGAGAATGGACAAGAGGTACACATTGTCAGGCTTGGATACGGAGTTCCTTACACAGCAATGCAGCCATATTGGGGTAGTGCAGACTGCAGCCTGTGACAAGGCAAATATTCCCTTGGCTTCACATCCCCCTGACAAGGACTCCAGGAGGATTGATGCCATGGCAAAGAAACAGTACATGGCAGCATCCTTGGGACTCAGACAGGCAAATTATATGGCTTATGTTGCTAGATATCAGAAATCCAGATGGGATACTGTTATGGCTCTAGCAAAACAGGTCCCTGGCCAGCTTGCCAAGGAGCTGGAGCAGGTGGCTGCTGATGGTATTGAGGCATCCAAGGTGCAATTCCATGCTGCAGTGGACTCTCATGATGTGTCATCAAGAGTCATGGCTACATCTGTGGCACTTCGCAGAATGGCTTGGCTCAGATGTACTAGCCTGTCACAGGATACCCAGACTAAGGCCATGGATTTTCCTGTTGTGGGTAATTCTCTGTTTGGGGAGCAGACAGAGAATTACATGAAGAAAATGCACGAGTATAGGACCACCTATAGGAGTGCACAGGCCAAAGAAAGGCAGGCCACTCCTCAAAGGCAGCTTTCCAGGGGCAGGGGCAGGCCTTTTCACAGGCCTTTTTACCAAGCCCAGGCCTCCCATTCTGCCTATGCCCAGAGGGGGTTCTTTAGAGGGAGAGGCAGACGGGGTATAAGCAGGCCTGCTTCCACCCCTCAGCCCAAAGCCCCTGCCAAGCAGGCACCCTGATGGGGTTGCCAGGGCCGATTCTCAGTTAATTATAGGGGGCAGACTGGCTTACTTTGTCCAGGACTGGAAGTCTCTGACATCAGACAAGTGGGTCCTGGAAGTAGTAAGCCAGGGACTGGTTCTCAGCTTCAAAAAATTTCGAAAGATGAAAACCAGATCCTTTCCACCTGCAAATCCACCAGAGGCACTTGCCCTAGAGGCAGAGGTCTGTTCTCTCCTGGCTCTCAGATCTGTGGAAAGGGTTCCACCCCTACACCAGGGCAAAGGATTGTACTCCAGGTACTTCCTTACCCCAAAAAAGACAGGAGAATGGCGGCCCATCCTGGATCTCAGATACTTAAACAAGCACCTTTTAAAACCAAAATTCAAAATGGTGACTCTGGGAATTATTCTACCCTCTCTAAGGCCAGGGGACTGGCTAGCGTCCCTGGACCTCAAGGATGCCCACTTCCATATTCTCATCAGAAGCTCCCATCGAAAGTACCTCAGGTTCGAGCTGCCCTCATGCCATTACCAGTTCAGAGCAATGCCCTTTGGCCTCACCTCTGCTCCAAGGGTATTCACCAAATGCCTGGCAGTAGCAGTTGCTTCCCTAAGAAGGCAAAAAATTGCCATCTTCCCTTATCCGGACGACTGGCTCATAGTAGGCCAGTCTCCAGACCAAGTCAAGTTACATCTACAGATAACTCAGCAACTGCTCACCTCTCTAGGTTTCCTTCTGAATCTCTCAAAGTCAGTTCTAGAGCCTGTCCAGCTCCTCACCTTCATAGGCGCAGAGCTGAACACAGAGAAAAGCCAGAGCCTTCCTTCCTTTGGACAGGGCAAGGACCCTGGTCTCTCTGGCCTCCTCTTTCACCCTGCAGGTCTCTCGACCAGCAAGGCACTTTCTACAGCTCCTGGGGCACATGGCTGCTTCTACAGCAGTAGTGCAGGGAGCAAGATTTCAGATGAGGGACATCCAGTTCCATTTGAGAGCCTTTTGGTCTCAAAGGAAAGACTCTCTAACCAAACTGATCCCAGTAACTCGAACCCTGATCCAGGCCCTACAGTGGTGGCAGGATCAGAGCAATCAGAGACAAGGGGTTCCCTTTGTCCCCCAGTCTCACTCCTTAATCCTTACTACAGATGCATCCCTCTTGGGGTGGGGGAGCTCACATGGCGACCATACGGGATCGTGTCCCTCGGGAATCTCTGCTCCACATCAATCTGCTGGAACTCAGAGCAGTTTTTCTAGCACTTCAAGTTTTTCCAAGTCTGTTCAGAACAAAGTTGTACAGGTCAGAACAGACAACACCACCACAATGTGGTACATCAACAAGCAAGGGCAGTACTGGTCCACGGCCTTGTGCACGCAAGCAATGAAGTTGTGGTCTCTGGCTTACTCCCTGAACACCTCCCTTACGGCAGTTCACCTCCCAGGCAAGGACAATGTCCTGGCAGATGCTCTCAGCAGGATTTCCCAGGGCCATCACGAATGGTCACTGGACCCCCTGGTCCTGGAGGTGATATTTGCCAGATGGGGCACCCCACAGATAGATCTTTTTGCAGCCCCAGACAATCACCAACTTCCCCTTTTTTGCTGCAGGCCCCCAGTGTTGGACTCAGTCCCTCTAGATGCCTTAGTTCTCAATTGGGAAGGGAAGTTTCTCTATGCTTCCCGCCTTTCCCTCTCCTGTTCAAAGTGTTAGTCAAAATCAGATCCCAATCCTGCAAGATGATCCTGATTGCTCCAGATTGGGCCAGACAACCCTGGTATCCACTCCTACTGTCCTTAGCAGTCCATCTTCCCCTGTGTCTTCCCAGGAATCACAGCCTGTTAACCTGTGCTCAGGGGAGGGTTTGGTACCCGAACCTCAAATCTCTCAATCTCAAGGCCTGGCTCTTGAAGAGTTAGAGTTTGCTGATCTACACCTCTCCCAAGGTGTAATTGATATACTCAAGGCTTCTAGGAAACCTTCCACCAGGGCTACCTAAAGTTCCAAATGGAAGAGGTTTTCCATATGGTGCTCTGGGAAGCATATTTCCCCAGAATCTGCTGATTTACTCACAGTCCTGGATTATATGGTCCATTTAAATACCTTGGGGCTGAGACCAGCTACCCTAAAAGTACATTTGGCAGCTGTGTCTGCTTTTATTTCAGCAGGTAAACCCTCTTCTCTTTCAGCTCATCCTGTATTCTCCAAGTTTTTTAAGGGATTGCTTCACACCAACCCTCCATTCAGGGACCCTGCCCCTGCCTGGGATCTTAATGTTTGCATTGCTCAGCTAATGCAACCCCCCTTTGAGCCTCTGTCTTCAGCAGAGCTTAAGTACTTGACTTGGAAGACTGTGTTTCTGGTAGCCATCACTTCTGCCAGACGCATAAGTGAATTACAAGCTTTGTCAGTGGGGCCTGAGTTTATCTCCTTTCATAGAGATAAGGTGGTCTTCAGGACTAATAGGAAGTTCTTGCCTAAGGTGGTTTCAGATTTCCACCTTAATCAATCTATATCTCTTCCAGTGTACTTCACTGACCATTCCTCCTCTGGCAAGAGGAGGCTGCACAGCTTAGATGTGAAAATAGCCCTTAGTTACTACATAGAGCGTACCAAGGGTCACAGGTGTGACTCCCTCCAACTGTTCCTCACTTATGGTGAGGTTGGTAAAGGGAAACCTGCCACTAAAAGATCCATTGCCAGGTGGATTGTTTCTTGTATCCAATTCTGTTATGAAAAGCTGGGTAAGGTTTCTCCCTCAGGCCTGAGGGCTCACTCTACCAGAGGTACAGCTGCTGCCAGGGACATCCCTATTCTAGAGATATGTCAAGCAGCTACCTGGAAAACAGTTCACACTTTTACCAAGCATTACTCCCTGGACATCCAGGCTAGGAGTGATGCTCGGTTTGGCACAGCTGTGCTTCAGAGCATATTTCCTAAGTAGGTTCTGTCCCTCCTCCATGGAGGTACTGCTGTGTAGTCTGCATATGTCATAATATAGCAAGACTTCATGTTGTTTGAAGAAAAAATTACTCACCTTAGTAATGTTGTTTCTTCTAATGGAGTCTTGCTATATTATGACTTCCTCCCTGCCTGCCCCTCTCAGAACCTCTGTTTTTGGGATGTGGGTGGGCAGTGCAGTGTTGGCACTTAGTAGATGCCCACCTTGTTGTTTTCACCCCTCCTTTTTTGGGGTGATTTGGTGTTGTGTTTTTCATTTTTTGGGTCTCCTGACTTGAGTCTTTGTTTTGGGACCAAAAAATGTATTCTTATGTTTAGTAGCCAGTTGGCTAGTGTAGGTTTACAGCTTCCACACAGGACCTCAGTGAGTTTAGCTCGTAAAGATCTGACGGTTTGAGTTTGAAGAACAACAGACAGAGTTTCAACCGAGCTCGAGCTCAGCGTTCCATGCCTGGCATGGAAAGTTAACTCTTTCACCTCTGGAGCAGTTCGAAGGTTGAGACTCACTGCATATGTCATAATATAGCAAGACTCCATTAGAAGAAACAACATTACTAAGGTGAGTAATTTTTTCTTCAGTGTCCTTGGCCTTGCTCTGCCAGTGGCAAATAGCATTGCTTTTGTTTTTTTGATGTTGACCACAAGTCTGCGACTGGTGAACCAACTTTCGATCTGATTGAACGAGTCTTGGAGAGAGGACTGTAGGTTGTCAGGGCAAGGGTGTGCGGCGTAGAGAACCGCATCATCAGCATTTAGCAGTAAGTTACCGGAGCAGGATTTGGTTAGTGCATTTAAGTAGATACTGAAGAGTAGGGGGCCCAATATGGATCCCTGGGGGAACCCCCCGAGCGGACAGGCAGGGTGGAAGATAGGGTGTCATTTATCTTAACACATTAGGATCTAGAAGTAAGGTAGCTATTGAACCAAGAGAGTGGTCCACATGATAGACCAGAATGGTGGAGTGTGTCCAGGAGGAGGGGGTGGGAGACCATATCAAAGGCCTTAGAGAGGTCCATGAAGATGGCTCCAGCAAGATATTTACAGTCAAGGGCAGAGTGAATGAAATTGGAGAATTCGATGAAGGCAGTGGTTGTGCTGTGGCCTGATCTAAAGCCATGTAGTTCACTACACAATAAATTGTGGGCTTGCAGATACCCGGTGAATTGGTCGGAAATAATTTTTTCAAGGGCTTTTGAGAGAGGGGAAGGATGGATATGGGCCGATAGTTGTTGGGGTTGGTATTGTCTCCACTTTTTAGTATTGGGGTAATTGTAGCAGTTTTCCAGGGTGTTGGAAACTGCCACAAGCATAGGGAGCGGTTAAGGAGGTCGGTCAGGGGGTAAAGAACAGTGTCAAGCACCCGGTACAGGATTTTCATGTCAAAGGAGTCTTTGCAATAGTTGGAGCCACTGAGAGCTTTGGAGTGGTAGGATTTGGCTTCCTGCTTTGTAATAACCCTAAGGTAGAAAGGGGGGTGCTGGAGGTTTGGTTCAGAGGTAGCTGGGATAGGATCAAAAAAATCGCTCGGGAGGACTGTACTAAGATCAGAAAACGTTGAGTTAAGGCAATTAGCGATAGCCTGTGGGTCGGTTGAGGTGGCAGTGTTCATGCAGAGCTGGGAGGGTGGGGAGAGGTGGGATTTGCCATTAAGTTCTTTAATGTTGTCCCAAAACTTTCGTTGACTCCAGGGTTTTTAATAATTGATTAGCAGTTTTTTTCTTGGGACTATACTAACTGTACAGAAAGTATTTACATAGAGTTTCTAGAAGTGTTGTGCTTGTTAAACACAGTGAGGCAAGAGCTATGCATTTTCACAAAGATTTAGCACTTCTATGAGCAAAACGCTAATCAATTTTTAGAGTTAAATAAATCCCTGCACTCCCCCAGGAAGAAGCCAGGGTGTCTTTATAATATTCAGCCTTGGCCTTGCGTGTGGCCCAGGTGCACCTATTGCATTCTGCTTTGTAGGCTAGTCTGTCTGTTTGAGAGCCAGATTCAACGGCTCTGTGCCAGAGGTCATCCCTTTGTTTTAGTAGCTGCCGTAATGAGGGCGTGATCCATGGGACATTATGTTTTACAGTTTTCGTTTTAGTCAGGGGGACAAAAATGTCACATGCTTTGTTGAATAAGCATGTGAAGTAATCAAGGGCCAGGTCAGTGTTAGGGGTCTGGGTTATAGGGGCCCAGTCCCACTGGGCCAGATAGTGTTTGATTTTTCGCAGGCCACCTGGTCGTAAGGGCCTGCAGGTGAAGACACTAGGTTGGGGTTTGGGCAGGTGACATGACCTGGAGCAGAGGATAGGGGAGTGGTCACTCAGAGAGTCTGGAAGGACCACTAAGTCTTTATTTTATTTATTTATTTCAATCTAGGATTACAATACCTTTGAGCCAAAGCTCTTTTACAAAGGTTCTACGTCAGCGTGTGCAACAGTCATCATTTTTAGTTACAAACATATAGTCATTGACTTACAGACATGTAATAACCAGTACAAAGACTTGCGCTATGAGCAATGCAAGGGAAGGAGGGTGGGGTGGGTGGGGGGTGAGGGTAGGAGATTCTATGTGGTGGTTAGTTAGTAGTATGTCTAGTAGGGTCTGGGAGCCATTTGCAGTCCTTGATGGCAGCTGCCGAATTGGCGAGCCAGTTTACATTTAGGTCACCAACCAGGATATGCTCCATTTGTGGAGGGAAGTTGGAAATATAGTTTGTGAAGGATTGTATGGCCATAGCTTGGTTGCATGGGGGAACGTACACCACTGTGATGGTTAGGGGATCCCTGGCTGGGTCCAAGGTAAGTTTTATTGATAAGGCTTGGGCGCCGTGTTCTAGTGAGGGGTTCGGGAGAGCCTGGTTCAGTAGAGAGTCTCAAACATAGAGGGCACATCCACCACCCCATTTTCCCACTCTGTCAGCTTTGTGTAGAGTGAAGCCTGGGAAGCTGACAAATGAATGTTTTTTTTTTTTGAAAGCCATGTTTCAGTGAGCGCAATGACATCCGGCTGGTGTTGCGCTAGCCAGCTTTGGAGAGATGCTGTTTTTTTGGGAAGGTTGCAGATATTCATGGCAGCTATGCACAGCCCTTGGTGTAGTTTCTGTTGACTACTGGTGGTGGGCCCTGGGTTGGGGTGAATATTTCCGGATATGAGAAGTAGTAGGGCTAGGACGCTGAGGAGAGCAAGAGACCGCCATTTGGTGGTTGGGCACGGGTGAGGCACATGTTTAGAGAGAGTAGCACAGGGAATGGGTAAGTTGAGGAGGGCAGGAAAGGTAAGGCAGATGAGTCGGTTGGGGGTTGGTGTGTGTGTTGGTGGCAGCTTAACTGGGGGTGGATGTTTGTCAGGTGTTGACGGGGGGGTGGACGGTGGTAATAGATAGAGAAGTTAAGGGGTGAGGTGGGTGTGCGGGTGGGGGGGTGGCAGTCTAACCCAGTAAGGAGTATGATAAGTGTAACTGGTAGAAGATAGGATAGTCTGCTGAGGAATAGGTGGCTGGGCAGTGGGCCATGGGAGCTGCTATACCAGTTCCAGTATAAGGGGAGCAGGCTGACACCCATCATTTTGGTGGTTTCAGTAGTGCAGTGGCAGAATGATGGACTTTGGTGCAGGAGGTACGAGGTTCAAATCCTAGAGGGGTAGAGCTGCTGACACTGGTGGCAAAGGTTCAGTGTTTGAAGCCTGCAGGGGGACTGAAGGAAATTTATTGTAGCAAACTATGGAGTCAGAGGCTTTGAGAGCCTTAAAAACTGTGAGTAGTTTAGCTGGATTTGTTGGATTCCTGGTTGAGTTGCTGACTCTAGTGGCAAGGGTACAGGGTTTGAGACCTGTAGTGGGATTGAAGAAAATTTATTGTAGCAGATTATGGGATCGGAGGGATTGAGAGCCTTGAAACTGTGAGTAATTTAGCCTGATTTGTTGGTTTCCTGGCAGAGCTGCTGACTCTGGAGGTAAGGGTACAGGGTTTGAAACCTGCAGTGGGACTGAACATTCGTATTTTTGCTAAGTGTGGAGGCAGAAGGTTTAAGAGCTTTGAAACAGAGATAAATACTGGCCTGATTAGTTGGCTTGGTGGTAGGGCTGCTGACTTTGGAGTCAGGGGTACAGGGTTTGAGACCTGTCGAGGTCAGTAGAGGGTAGGAGAGAACACAGGGTGGTGATTAGTAGTGACTACTAGTGGATGGGAACTGATATTAGCAGGAACTAGGAAGTGGAGATGAGAGGGGTGGATGGAGTGGCACTGGCAGGGAAGGTGCAGCAACCTTTAGTGGCCAGAGAGTATAAGCTGCAAATGGGAAAGTGGACACTTAGTAATAGGAAGGAGAGATTATGTGATCCAACAGTAGCAATAAATGTAGAGCCAACCCTGGGTGGGTGGGGCAGTCGGCTCGCAGCGCCCGACGGGGTAAGATCTCTCCACAAGCAGGCTGGAAGGAAGGAAAGAGGCTTTACCTCTTAAGGCTCTCTGCAGTCTCCTGTTACGGGCTCCTCAGCATAGAATAACTATGTAAAGAGGAGACATGAATTTGTTTTTTCTTTGAGTCTCTGTGTCCCTTTTCTTCTAAATCCAAGCAATTGCAGTTTAGCTCCCTTATAAGTCCTTCCACCCCCCATTCTAAACAAGCATCCTGTTTCTTGTAGATATATCAGGCAGTGGCGGCTCTACACCAGGGCCCGCCAGGGCACGTGCCCCGGTAAAAAAATGCTGTGCCCCATATGGTACAGAGATTCCCCCATAGTAACAATATATAAGTGCCCTGGCTACCATCTGCTGTGCCTCGGCTGTGCCCTGGTAACCATTTGTGGCTAGAGCCGCTGCTGATATCAGGCTTGTGCAGTTAGAACACAGTGTGCTTGATGAGGCCCATTGTGCACAGCTTTTGCAAAAGGCTCAAAGATTTGCACTAAGGTAACCTCTAGTTTCCAACAGCTTTTTGCAGTCATTTCAAATTATAAATATACACATTTCAACAGTAACACTATATATTTTCTAAGCAAAAGAGATCCCAATATCAGTTACATTTTCATACAATGATTTGCACATATTTTTTTTTTTCTTAGTCATTTTTCTCCCTCTGGCCCTGGTCTGCCTACCTCTATCACGTCCTGGCATCCCCTTCAGGTCTTCCGGCCGCCTGTCTCCATAGATCCCCGGCTCCCATGCGGGTCCCGCAGCTAGTACCCCTGCGGTTTGCCCCCCATGGTGGGGCAGCGGAGGGCCCCCCTGCGCCCTTCTGTCAAGACCGGATCCAGTGTGTCGCCATGTACCCTCGGAGCCATTGCTCCCCATCAGAGATGGCCATCATGCCGCTGCAACCAGTGCCAATTTTCCCGTTTTCTCCCCACTGCGTGTGAGGCGTGCAGTGACGCCAAGGGACAGGCACGCGCACGCTACCATACGCACACCTTCCCAGCGTCAGCCCCAGCATGTCCCCCCCTTTGACTGCCTGTGCTACTGTAACACCCCCAGCCACCGCTAGAGGCCACCAGAGCACCACTGATAGCATTCCCCCCTCCCCGGGGAAGGAGAGCAGTCCATCGGATGCTCCATCCTTCACCCTCCCCTCCGACCCACGGTGACCCTGGCTCATTCCCGAACCCGGGTCGCCGGCACAGCACAAGGTGTGGCGTCCAGCACCTCAACCCTCAGCGCCACTGGGTCAGCCAATTTGCACATATTTTTATATTGTAGATCTAGATATGCAAGGGAGAAAAATAGACAGGGAAAACTGAGACAGTAAGAGGCACAGAACTGTGAGATTGTCTGGTTGATCAAGTCCGAGGTTTCACAGGAAAATTGGGCTGCACAACCGGACAGATTAATAGAAAAGGACAAATCCTTGCATTTAAACACTTTCTCCATAACAAATGGGACAGAATCCTATTCCACCCTGTCCCAATACTCCTTCTGGGCTACAACATCCAGCGCATGACTGACTACCGGATCTGGACTCCTCTGAGTTTGACCAGTATGGAAGAAGAGTTTTCTCTTCATCTGGTGTGCTGCTCTGCATCATAGCACATCAGGCTCACCACGCTGCCTACAACAGGCATCTGTGGTCAATGCTGGCACAAGTGCTAACATCATTGCCTGATTTGGAGGAATCTAGGCAAGCCATTGCCCTCTCTGCGCGGGGTCTGGAGCTTGCAAGGCACCAGGCAAGGGCATTGTATGACGCCAGTGAAGTGGCTTCCATACTGTTAGGGACCGCGATCTGCATTAGGTGGACAGCATGGCTTCACCTGTCTAGATTGTCACCCGTTGCCCGGCGTAGGGTGAAATGGTGAAGACACAAGAGAAGATCAAGAATTATGGTAGGTACATAATTTTAATTTCTTCCCCCTTGCATATCTGCAAGTAAAAAAATATGTGTGAATCTTTATGTGGAAATGTCACTGATACTAGGATTCCTTTGTTTAAAACTATATATAGTTATACTGTTGAAATGATGGCAAAAACTGGAATTCAAGGGGGTTAACCTGAGATGCTGGTTTGAAAAATATTTCCAGAACTGTCAACAAGAGGTCAGTTCTGGGTCACAGTGTTTGCCCTGTCCCAGTTGTTATGTAGAAAGAGTTTAAACGCAAGTGTCTGTTCTGTCCTCTCCTTTTCTGTCTGGTTGTGCAACCAGATTTTCTCGTGAGACATAGGAACTGATCACTTCGACAGTTTCGCATTTCTCTGCCTCTTGCAATCTCTTTAGCCTCACTTGCTGTTCTGTCTTTTCTTCCCCCTTGCATATCTACAGGTATAAAAATATGTGTGAATCTTTATGTGGAAATGTCACTGATAATAGGATTCCTTTGTTTAAAACTGTATATAGTTATACTGTTGAAATGATGGCAAAAACTGGAATTCAAGGGGTTAACCTGAGATGCTGGTTTGAAAAATATTTCCAGGGCTGTCAACAAGAGGTCAGTTCTGGGTCACAATGTTCTTTTTGCTACTCCTGCTAAAACTGACAAGAACACTGTGTGAGAAGCAGAATGTTCTCTTAACAAACTCCCTGCAAAGACTAGAGCTGCAATGTTTTGCAAGAGAGGGAGACAGACAGACTAAGATTTGAAATTGAGAAGAAAAAGGACTCTGCTTTCTGTGTGTGTACTGCCGTTGTAAATAGTTATTTTGAACAATTTTAATTTTTTTATTTTACTGTTATTAATAATAAAACACTTGTTGCAAGTTTTACAACTGCTTCTGGTTTTCCTGTGCTTCCTGACCTGTGCCTTGATGACACTCTCATAATGTATTGCTAACCCCGAGCTCCGATCCCTTACAATGTAATGTCAACCCCCCTCCCTGAGCCCCTATCTCTCACAATATATTGCCAACCCTGTGCCCCAGTCCCTCACAGTATAATGTCAACCCCCCCCTGAGCCTCCAATCTCTCACAATATATTGTCAGCCCGAACCCTGATCTCTCACAATATATTGTAAATCCTGAGTCCCAATCTTTCACAATATATTGTCAATCCCGAGCCCCGATCTCCTCACAATAGATGGTCAACCCCAAGCCCTGATCCCTCGTAATGTATTGTTAATCCCCTTCCCTGAGCCCTGATCACATGTAAAATATTGGCAGCCCCCTCTCTGATCCCCAATCACTTGTAAAATAGTGTCACCCCCCCAGCCCCGATCTCCTGTCATATATTTTCACACCCCCTTCAGCCTCAAGCGCCTGTACATGTGAACAGTACAGAAGGCACCCTTTTTCGTAGTGCAGTGGCCCCACCCCACCCCAGCCCCGATCCCTAGAGCTGAAATGACCCCGATCCCTGGTGGCTAGCATTACCCTATCACCCTGCACATTCCCCCACTTGACCCCTGTTGGCGGCTGGCACAGCCCTCACCCAGCCACAGCTCGCCATCGATTGGATCGGTACGGAACGTGGATATTAAATAGTATGTGCTCATTGGTTGTGTGGCAGTTGGTGGCGCATACTATTTAATATCTGTGCTCAGTGCCGATCAGTCAGTTAGTTAAGGAGGCTGTGCCAGCCACCAACAGGGGTCAGCAGGGGCTGGGTGGTGGGTACCGCCATCTGGCTGGGGGACCGCCAACAACCAGGGCTCAGGGGCATTTCACTCAAGGGACCGGGCTGGGGTGAGGAGCCACTGCACTATGGAAAGGGTGTTGTTTGCACCATTCACATGTATGGGTGCTCGGGGCTGGGGGGTGAAAATATATGACAGGAGATCAGGGCTGGGGGGGTGTCAATATTGTACATGTGATCAAGGCTCGGGGCAGGGGACTGTGTGGGGCACCTACCGGCCTGCGCATAGTTAAAGAAGGGTCTGAAAAGCATTAGCACAGCCGGCCATAGTTACGCTTGGGAGGGGTTGAATGTTGCGATGCAGGGAATATGCATGAGGGACCCCTCATTTGCATTCTCACATTGCAGTAGTCTGTACAGTGGCACAGTTGGGTTTGCGGGGCACATAGGGGGGCTTCTGAATATTGCTATGCCCCCGATGGCCCTCGCAAGTCCAGAGATGCCCAGGTGCATCTAGGGATGCGCCTCGCGTCCCTTCTGAATATGTGGGCCTCAGACATGCACATACACACACAAACACTAACTCAGAGAAACACTCTCAAGACATGTGCAGACACAGTAAGTCAGACACAACACACACACACACTCTACCTCAGAGACATGCTGTCAGACATTCACACATACACACACACACACACACACTACCTCAGAGACATGCTCTCAGACATTCACACACACTCTGACTCAGAGACAGTCTCTCACACACACACACACGCATACAAACACTAACTCGAGACATTCTGATATGCACACACACTAACTCAGAGACGTACTCTCAGAAATGCACACACACACAAACTCAGAAACACTCTCAAGACATACAGACACACTAACTCATACACAAACTCAGAAACTCACTTAACACACAAACAAACTGACATGCACGCGCACACACACACACACACACACACAAACACTAACTCAGAGACACACTCAGACATGCAGACACACACATACACACTCAGACATGTGCACGCACTAACTCAAGGCACACACACACACACACCCACATGCTAACTCAGAGACACACTCAGACATTAACACACATAAACACTAACTCAGAGAAACACTCTCATGATATGCACAAACACACTAACTTAGACACACACATGCACATTAACTCAGAGATGCACTCTCAGACGTGCACACACGAACACTAACTCAGAGACCCACTCTGACGCGCGCATACACACACACACTGACTCACAGAGACACACACTAACTTAGAGAAATAAACACACACGCGCACATACACTGACTCAGACACATGCACAGATGCACTGACACAGACCAGCAAACACACTTACTCTGACACATGCGCACACACACACTCTCTGACTCGGAGACAGTCTCTCACACATACACACACACACACACACACACACACACACACACACACACACACACATATATATGACCTCAGGTGAGGAATAAGAAGCTGTGGAAAGATGAACTCTAAGGAGCAAAGATTCGAGTTTCAGTGATGTCCTCACACTAGAGAATAGGGAGAAGAGAGCTATTAAAAGTACATGGAATAAGCTGAGCTGTAAATATCTTGTTTTTCAAAGGGCTTCTCGAGGCATCAGCAGCTCCCTGAGCATTGAAACGGGTTTACGTGTTCCTTATGAACAAGATGGCTAACATTACACAGCATGTCCCAAAGGGAGCAAATGACTTAAGGATTATCATCACTGGTACAGGTGCTGAAATACTACAGATTTATAAACCTCGCAACAGGCTTTAGCCGGTCGCAGCAAGTATCAGATAACTGTAACTGTTAGAGTACAAAGTCAGCTGATTTAGAAAGAGGCTAGATCACAGGCTTGGGAATCAGGGCATCACAAGATTGAACCCCACCAGAGTAATATACTCACTGTGTGACCTTCAGCAAGTCACTTAACCTCCCAGTGCTCCAGTCCACCCAGTTGCAGCAGCTGAAAGAAGCAGAACCCCACTGAAAACAAGATGCTGCAACTCAGTTGGGCTTTCCAATAGCTAAGCAACATTATTAGCTAAATAGGAGCCAGTTGGGAGAGTAGTACCCAACCCCCCACCCCATTCTTACTTAAGTAATAATGGACCTGTATAGAGGTCCATATGGCCTTTAAAAACTTCCTGGCAGTAGTTTTAAATTGAAGTAATGCTAAAAAAAAGCATTATTTGAAACAACTTAGGGCATGGAACAGTTCCTGGCAATCTGATTACACCAGCAGTCCAGTGCTGTGATGAGACCCAGTAGTGAACCAATCAGAAAGCAGGATTCTGTGTCCTGACAGCTTTTTAAAATGTATTTATTATTTATGCCCCAGCTCAAAGATCAGACCAGCCTCAGTGGCCTCAGCCCTGTCACCCACTTTCCTGTGGACTTACTCCCTTACCTCCTTTTTCCACGGTTAACCCCACATGGAATGGTCATTGGGGGACCCTTCCCTCTTTACAAATCCAAAGTTTAGTGCAGGAGGGGGCCGAGTCGGCAGTGCAGGGCCTGTGAACCACTGGCTTCACCTTGCTAGATCATGGTGTTTTCACGTGTTTTGGTCTTCCCCTGCCATCAGGATGCTGGCAACTCGGCTGTACATGTGCATGCACGTGCATTCCGAGAGGTTTATAATAAAAATTAGTGCTATGCGTCAACTCTTTTTCTACCATTTGCCACACTATTCTTTTTCCATCACATTTATTAAATCAATAAGCCCCTCTATTGTAACCACTCCAAAGCCCCCCTCCCCCCCAATTGTAAATGATGTCAGTCAACAATTTTTAGAGTTCCTATATCATAGTTCTTTTTTTCTGGCTCAACATAAATAATGCTGTCCCTCGCTGCCAGCACCATGCTGAGTGGCAACAACGGCTCACTGTGTGCTAATGAAGCACAAAGAGTGCTTTGCGGTAGCTTAGTGTGGCAAAGCGCAAGGGAGCCTCACAGAATTAGAGCTACCTTAAAAGCACGCTTCACACTTCATTAGCATCGAGCGAGTTATCATTGTGATGCAGCATGGCACTGATGGGAGGTGCTTGATTTAAGGAGAACCACAAACAGGCTGAATGTAACAGTAACAGGTAGTAGATGCCGAAATATTGTTCAGTGCCACAGTTTCCCGTGACTGAGGAAGGGGACTTTAGAGATGTTTATTCTTTGTTATTACTGTATGTTACTGTGTCATGGAAGGTACGTAGAGGAAAATACTCTGGATACTTAGTAATTTAAGGTGGGAAGGAACTCTAGGTCAGTTAGATACGCCCCCTCCTGCTTTGTAAACAGGGGCCATCAAGTATACTGTGCAAACATGTACCAGTTTAAAGAGATTGCCCCACCCACTGTACTGAGGCGACCCAGTAATTCTCTTGGTAAGCAGAGTTCGTCCAGGCTTACCTTGAAGGCCTACTGCCTCTTTCTGTTTGAGATCCAACTTGCTGGTGGAGCAATAGTGTGTGTGGATTTGACCACAACATTTTTGTTTTGCAGTATTTTAGTTTTGATATGCTCTTAGTTCAGTTACAGAACACCATCTGTTCCCCCTTTTAACCCCCATTCCTCTTTCATGTTGTAGTGGTCTCATTTCACTAGAGGGCAGGCAGTGGAACACAGGAGTCTATGGGCACATTTTACTTGTTTTTTTTATAGTTTGTGTTGCAGAAAACGGTTCGTACACAGTAAACAGCAACACCTTTTACATCCAGTATGTTGCTGCTACACTGTATGTTGATACGTCCTCCGAGAGAACTCTTGCAGTTATAAAAAAAAAGCCTAACGCACATTTATAGGGTATGAAAACCGTGAACTGAAGGTGAGGGGTTCCGATTAAAAAAAAAAAAAAAGAAAGAAACCCATACACAAGAAAGGCTATGCACACAGGAAAAGAAATGTTGCCTCGGGCCGGCCTGGTAGCGCTGAGGGTTGAGGCACTGGACGCCACACGTCGCACCATGCCAGCGACCTGGGCTCAGGAGCGAGCTCAGGTAGCTGGGGGGTCAGCCAGGGAGGAGAGGATAGATCATCTGGATGACAGCTCTCCTCTCTGCCGGGGGTTGATGACTCCCTGGCAGCAGCAACTCCCAGTGGAGAGTGGGGGTGCAGCAGCTGGGGGATCATGTACGCAGGAGTAGAGGTGTTGGCAGATGTCTGCAAGAAGAGTGTGGGAGCGTGCCCAGATCACGCTGGACATCATTGCACATCCGTGCCTCCGGGGTCTCGCTCATGATCACGCAAAAGGAGAAACCCTGGCGCATGAGGAGACAATGGAGCGCCAGCACCACACCCACTACAGACTCTGCCTTTGCCTGATCCTGATATCCCTCGGCCTGCACCTGAGGTCTACCATCGAACTAAATTGAAAGGAGCGCTCAAGGTAGGTGAAGTCGGGGGGGGGGGAGGTGTCTAATGGTGGGGGACTCAGGCTGCTAAGTCGAGGTTCCAGGGAGATCCGGGCTGAGAGGGGGTCTCAGACAGGGCGGGGCAAGCAGGTATCTCCTGAGATTCAAGTGTCAGTCCGCTGTCAAGAATAATGCCCAGATCATGCACCCTGGAGGAGTCCTTCAATGGTACAGATCCAAGAAAAAAAACCAGCTCTGCACCAGAGCCATCGTATCACACCCTCTGTTTGACTCCACCACCAGTACCTCCGTCTTATCAGGATTCAGTCGCAACCAGCTGGAGGCCATCCAGTTGTTGATCTTGGCAAGGCAGGTGTTTGTTACATCCACAGCATTGGATGTCCCAGGGGCAAAAGAAAGATACAGGTGGGTATCCTTAGCATAGCAATGAAAACCTAAGCCATACTTCCTGATGAGTTCACCCTGGGGCAGCATGCACACGGCAAACAACATCAGCCACAGGACCGAACCCTGGGGTACTCCGCATGACAGGAGGCTAGAAGGGGAGGAGGAGAAACTCTCCATCACTACCCTTTGCCTCCTGTTGGTGAGGAAAGACTTAAACCAGCAGACAACAGTGCCGGCAAGTCCGCAGCATTCCCTCAGGCGTTCGAGTAACACACGATGGTCCACCGTGTCAGATGCTGAGGAGAGATCAAGGAGAATGAGATTTCTAGGATCGTGGATATGTTGTTCTATCCACACTGTTTGGCATGTCCTTCCACTTTGAGAATCTTGCCGGAATGTCTAAAGCTAGCTCCTCTCACCCACCTGGGTGGTATGTCCCTGGGCTCTGCCCCATGATGCCAGATTTTCCTTTCCGCTGGAAGATACAGGTTCCGTCCTTACCGCTCTTGCGTTCTGTAGGCCCTAGCATTCAAATCCACAGATTTCCTCAAACTTAAACTCATCAGAGTTACGCAAAATCGCCTCGCGATCTCAACCGCTATGGAGGATAAATCCTCTTCCAGTTTCCGTCGCTGCCTGTGCAGGAGACAGATGTCTCGCACCGACCCGCATGCCACGTGTGTGTACTGCCTGGGTGTTGGCCATGCCACTCAGGCCTGTGAGATTTGTTGCACATTTCACCCAAACACCTTGGATGAGCGTCTCGCATGGCTCCAGTTGAGCAGACCGGAGAAATGGAATCCACCGGTCAAATCTAAGGAAGCCTGATGGGCGGTCTCCGTGGCTGCGGGGTCCGCTGAGCAGCTCGAACAAATGAATGCTTTTGAATAAGAGGCTGCTCAGGCCACGGATCAGTCCTCGACCTCCTTCTTTGTTCCGCTCAACTTGGGCTCCGCCTTCTCTGGATCATTTCGAGAGATGTGCCAGTCCGATCCCACCAAGGGTGAGGGGCCTTCGGGTGTGCATGTCTTGCGGTCCTGTAAAAAGGACAAGGAACCAAGAGATTCTTCATCTCACCAATGATGTTCTTGGGATTGTGAGAGATCTCGGTCCCAGGAATCACCTGTCTCAACTTCAGTCGAGGTTGCGGCCTCGGCCACTGGCTTCACGGTTCCCCCGTCAAGCCAGCTGGCTCAGACCCCGGAGGATGACCCAGGTGAGATAATTCTCGTCCCAGTCGATCCGTTGTCGCTCGATGGGGCTGACAACTCCTTAATCAGGACCCCAGTCCTACCTCTCCCCGATGAGGAGACCCAGCCTGCTGGGAATCCCATCAAGGATCCGTTCCCTGACCAGAAAGAGCCACGGTTCTCCCTGGCTACTTCAGAATGACTCCATTGGTCCCCCCGACGATCGATGTCGAGGTCTCAGACCCCTTCGACCAACAGGCCGAAGAAGGCTCACAAGCACTCAAAGAGGCTCCACTAACATTCCTCTTCGTCCTCCTTGGATGAGGAGAGATTTCGACAGAAACTCCGTTGACGCTACAAAGATTTAATATGGCAACAGCTAATTCTCTCCGGGCAAAACCCGATTACAGCATCCACCCTGGTCATTACTTGGCTGTTGCCTCCTAGGCCGAAACTAACTTCTCCGGAGCCGGCCCACACCATTCCTCCTCCCACGGAGCTGGTCAAAACCGTTCCGGTTCAGCCAAAATCGACCTCTCCGCCGATCCTGGTGGAGCTGCCACCCAAACAACCCCCTTTGGGGGCTCCTACCAAAGAGACTCTGCCTGTTCCGGGCCTCCCATGCAGGCTTTCTGTCACCCTCACTCCTGACCATCCTAGGCAGGTGGAGGGAGACTCCGGTGACTGGCTGATTTACTCGAGAGTCCGAGGACTCGGACCTACATTCTGATCCTATAGATGAGGAATTGGTCTGTAGTCTCTCAACAGAGGAAGGTCTCTCTTCCTTTATGGGCATCCTCCGTCTCATGTCCGAATCTACGGGGATGCCTCTCGAGGCCGTGCAGAAATGGGTCAAATATCCCCTCACTGATATTCTCAAGCGAGGGGATTCACCGACGGAAGCCTTCCCAGTGGTTGAGGCCATTGTTGCTCCGGCTTTGGAGCTGTGGCAGCACCCATCCTCCTGCCCTGCCCCGTCTGCCCGTATGGCCCGCAAATATGCTGTGCCCATCGGATCTCTCTCGGGATTCACAGAGCATCCCTCGGCTGAGGGTTTGGTGACTGAATCTGTGTTCAGACGCTTGGGTAGTTCACCAGATACAGATAGACAACTGGACAAGGAGTCCAAAAAACTGGACCACTGTGGCCAAAAAGTCTTTGCCGCCTCTACGCTGGGCCTCCAGCAGGCAAGCTCAGCTGTCATCATGACGCATTTCTCTCACGCCCTTCTGGGCTCCCTTGATGAGGTTCTACCTCACCTCCCCGCAGACCTCCAGACCACGGTCAAGCAAGTCCATGACCAGGGTAGGGCGGTTGCGAAGCAGCAACTCCAGATGGCTCTGGACCTCGGGGACTCATGCGCCCACTCGGTGGTGGCCGTGATTGCCATGCACCGCAGGGCTTGGTTAAGGGTCTCCACTCGGTAGAGAAAAACAGCTTGCAAGTGAAATAGTTTGGTAGGCTAAGTTTAAACAAATTTGGGCAAATAAAAACGTATAACAAGGAGAATTGGGAAGTGTAATGGATATTGAGCAGTTAATATATAAAAGCAATTGTAAAGTTTATTTTAAAAGTGATAAGGGGTAACTCATAGGTATTAAGTATTAGCCTATGAAACAACGTTTATATATAAAATGGAGTTATATGTTAGGCTAATGTTTTATGGCTGCATTTTATGTGTGTTTTATGGGAAGGTTTCAACTCCCTGTTTAATTAAAGCTTCGAGTGCTATGGCACTAGAGATAGGGCCTGTTATAGATTCTAGGAAAAGTTTAATTAGTAGAGGACACAGGGACAAAGTAAATGGTAGAAATCTCTTTGCAAAAATTAGGAGCCAGTTAACTATGTGTACACCTGTAGCATTTGTAACAGGTTTTGATCAACAAAAACTGACAAATTGTTTAATTATCACATTGTTCAGTTTACCTACTGCTTTAGAGGTCTGCTTGGTTTGCTGGTCAAGTAGGGCTTATTGATTGCTTACTGGTGAAGATCGATAAATTAGCCCTTATCGTGGGTGTTATTTATGCTCCACTGAAATCCTCTATCAGTGAATTTGATAACTTAGCTTTGGTTATACAAACTCATACTATGGGATTTGATTTACTGCTAATAGGGGACTTTAATGCGGCATGGGGAAAACCTTGTGGGATAGCATTACAGAAAGGTTTTAAAGCCCTAAATATAAACCAAAAAATAGTACTCTCTACTAGGAAAACCTCCCAAACTAGTCTAGGTAACACTTTGGACCAAATCTTTGTTACAACAGGAATCTCAGTTCCAAATTTAGAAGTAAAACAACCAATCTTAGGTGACCATAGTTCAATAAACTGTACTTTTAAACTGAGGGAGAAAACAATTGTAGGTCAGATTCCTCTAAAGGTTAAAAAGAGATGTTTTAAAAATTATAATAAATGTTTTTTTTTTTGGCCAGATTAGCCTCTATAAAATGGTATATATTATTTCTAATTCCTTCTGTAGATCTAGCAGTTCAGGAATTTTCTCAATGGTTCCTTGAAGTCTGTAATGAATTGGCCCACTTTAAAATAATTGTGCAAAGGAAGACCCATGTCCCCCGGGTAACAGAAAAATTAAAGAAACAGATATGAGGGAAAGATAGGTTATGGAAAATTGCAGGGAAGACTTTAAAATCAGAGGATTGGGAAATATATAAAAGAGCCAGAAATTCATTAAGACTTCAAATAAGAAAGTCTAAACAAAAATATTATGAAACCAAGACAAACGAGACTACAGATGTTAAAAAATTTTGGACTTTGATTAGATCATTCGCTTCACCTGTAAATTTAAGACCCCCAGTCCAAATGTTAAGTAAGGGCATTCTTCAGCCCTCTAGGCAATCTGCAAATATTTTAAATAACTATTTTGTAAACTTGCCGGACCTAAATATTCCAAATCCTATATCAAATAATGATGCTTCCTTAAAAGAAAAGTTTGATGTTCCCAAATTTAGATTTAAATACCTCTCCTGTAAGCAGGTTAAGGATGAAATAAGAAAGCTTAAATCAAAAAAGGCCTTCGGCCTAGGTTATATAGAAAACCGTTTTCTTAAAGATTCCCTACAGATTATTGCCTCGGTTCTAACTAAACTCTTTAACTGGAGCCTAAAAGAGGGAGTTTTTCCCTGCAATTGGAAAAATATGAAGATTGTTCCTATTTGCAAAGGAGAAGGGGATACTTTTGTGCCTACAAATTATAGGCCTATTGCCTTATTATCGGGCCTCTCAAAGGTTATGGAGAGACTGGTGCAGAAACAACTTGGTGACCATCTGGAGAAATATTCTTTATTGACAAAGTACCAGTCTGGATTCCATATAGGTTTTTCCATGGGCACCGCACTCACTGACAAGGTAGATACCATAGCCTCAAAATTAGAGGATGCCCTGTCGGTGGGTGCGGTGTTTGTGGATTTATCAAAGGCCTTCGATACTGTGGCACATGATCTGTTGGGAGAATAATTAGAATAGGTAGGACTTATGGAAAACTTGTTGGATTGGTTCAGATCTTATTTAGAGAACAGAAGTCAACAAGTATATATGATTGGAATATTATCTGACAAAGCCCTGGTAAAGTGAGTGGTGCCCCAGGTCTCTTTTTTGGGTCCGAAATTTTTCCTTATATACATAAGTCAATTAGTTAACAGTGTAAAGTATTCAAACATTCGTTTATATGCAGACGATACTATCCTGATCTCCAGTGGAAAAAAACAGAGATTATGGAAGTGCGTCTACAAGAAGACTTTGCAAGGCTCTGCACATGGTTATCAGACTCGGGGTTGACAGTAAACAGTAAGAAAACACAATTTATGGTATTTCAAAAGGGGGGCAAAGTTCAGGGTAAAATTAAAAAACAAGTACAAATGATAACACCACAGAATGAAGCATTAGCCCAGGTCTCTGAATACAGATATCCTGGGGTACGGATTGATAATACCCTAAAATTTGAATACCATATAACTGTTAGCCCTGGCAAAAAGAAACACAGGTGAGGAGGTACAGGCAAAGTGGGCAAGCATTAAGGATGCAATACTTGAAGCAACATCCCATTGTGTTAGACAGAAAAGGAAGTGCAAAAGAAGAAGGAAACCACTTTGGTTCTCAAATACAGTAGCAGAAAAGGTCAGAGCCAAAAGGCTGGCCTTCAGGAAATATAAGGGAACACAGCGGGATGAAGATAGGGAGGCATACCAAACTGCCCTAAGGGAAGCAGGCAAGGCAGTAAGGCAGGCAAAGTCCCAAACTGAGGAAACACTAGCACGAACAGTAAAAGAAGGTGACAAGACTTTCTATAGATACATTAGTGAAAGGAGAAAGTCCAGAGGGGTATTGCTTAATGGAGAAAGGGAGCAAGTGAGGAGGAGGACCCTGTAAAGGCATCTATCCTAAATAGATACTTTTGCTCAGTATTTACTGAAGAGAAGGTAGGGCAGGGCCCACAGCTCAGCATCATGGACACAGGGGAGGGAGGTGAGCACTACTCCTCACAAAAGAAAGGTCCTACAAGAGCTTGCTAAGCTCAGGGTGGATAAGGCAATGGGACCTGATGGCATACATCCCAGGGTACTTAAGGAGCTAAAGGAGGAACTAGCAGAGCCATTAGCAGAATTGTTTAGTGAGTCTCTGAGCACAGGAGAGGTCCCAGAAGACTGGAGAAGGGCTCATGTGATCCCACTCCACAAGAGTGGTAGCAGGAGGAGGCGGGAACTACAGACCGGCCAGTCTTACCTCAGTAGTGGGCAAGATTATGGAGGCACTCCTTAAGGAAAGGATAGGTGCAACACCTGGAATCCATAGGGGCACAGGATCCAAGACAGCATGGGTTTACAAAGGAAGGTCCTGTCAAACTAATCTCATAGATTTCTTTGACTGGGTAAGCAGTGAGTGGACCAAGGGGAGCAGTTGATGTAGCCTACCTTGACTTCAGCAAAGCTTTGACACTGTTCCACATAGAAGATTGATAAATAAGCTAGGTAGGCTGGGGTGGGTCAGAAGTTGGTCAACTGGGTGGCAAACTGGTTGACTGGCAGAAAACAGAGAGTGGTGGTAAATGGTATACAGTCAGAAGAGATGCAAGTCACAAGTGGGGTACCTCAGGGATCAGTCCTGGGGCCAGTCCTATTCAACATCTTCATTAGTGACCTGCAGATGGACTAGAGGGTAAGGCTTGTCTGTTTGCAGATGACACCAAGATCTGCAACAGAGTAGATGATCCAGATGGGGTGGGCAGAATGGGAAGAGATCTGGATAAACTAGCAGAATGGTCAGAAGAGTGGCAACTGGGATTTAATGCAAAAGTGCAAAATCATGCACATAGGAAGAGAAACCTGAAGCCACTTATAGGCTGGGAGGGAGTTGCTAGCAGTCACAAAGGAAGAAAGAGACTTGGGCATCATCATCACTGATGACCTGAAATCATCAAGCAGACCTCTAAAGCAGTAGGTAAGGCTAGGGGGTGTTAGGGTGTATTAGTAGGGGTATCACAAGTCGAAGAGGAGGTAATAATCCCTGTACAAGACATTGGTTAGGCCCCCATCTGAGTATCATGGCAGTATTGGAGGCCACACCTTCAAAAGGACATTAACTAAATTGGAGGCAGTCCAGAGAAGGGCAACCAAAATGGTGCAGGGACTGCATCAGAAGACATATGAGGACAGATTAGCAGACTCAATATGTATACCTTGAGCAAAGGAGGAGAGAGGTGATATGATCGAGGCATTCAAACACCTTAAGGGCATAAACAAGGTGAAAGAGTCTAACATGTTTAAATATAAGAAAAATAGCAGGACAAGAGGACACAGCATGAGATTAGAGGGAGGCCAATTAAGAGGGAATGTGAGGAAATTCTTTTTCACAGAAAGGGTGGTAGATGCATGGAATGGTTTACCACAAGAAGTGGTGGCTATGAATACAGTGCAGGGCTTCAAACGTGCATGGGATAGGCATAATGGAGCAATACAAATGACTATGAATAGATTGGTCACTGACAAATGCCAATGGCACATTTATAAGGTAGAAAAAGAAACGGGCAGACTGGATGGGCCTTGCGGTCCTTATCTGCCGTCAACTTCTATGTTTCTATGTTATAATATCAAAGGTCAATAAAGAGCTGGGGGCATTTAGGCGGTCCAGCTTATGTATAAACAAGTTAATGAGGGAGACCATAGTAAATCAACTCCTTCTCCCTTTGCTTGAGTATGGAAACCATGTGTACGGCCTTGCTACAAAAGGAGTGTTGTCTAAAATTGATGCAGTGTATAATCATTTGACTCGATTTGCACTGAGAAAGGATTATCATGAACATCATTGTAAATTATAGGAGGAACTTGGCTGGCTGACCCAAGAAAATAAAAGAAGGCTAGTCTGGGCAAATCAGATATACAGGGTTGTAAATAAAAAACAGCCAACCTATCTTTATGAAAAATTAGAAAAAAAAACATATGCCCATAATATATGAGGTGTAAATATGAGAAATGTTGAGTTTCCAAAATTTAAGAATAAATATAATATGCACTTTCCCATAATTATGAATAGAGTATGGAATTCCCTAAAATCAGTTACAGTTAAGCAATATGAAAATATCAAGGCCTTTTCAACCAGTTTGAAAATTGAGTTGAAGACCAGATGTGAGTGCTATGGGTAGAAGAACCTTCTGCTTATTAGAATGAGTTTTATTGTACTTACCTGAAAGATCCAAAAGTTTAGATTTGTTACCCGTTTGTTGGTGTATAAATTAATGTTGTATGACTTTAAATGATTGTATTTATACTATACATTTGAAATAAGTCTATGTTGTCTTTGTTAAACTTTGTCAGTATTTGTAAGCTTTTGGCTTTTGAAACTTTTTCAATAACAGGACTATCTTGTAAATAGGACGTAAAGTCCTAATGATGTGTATTTCCACCTATTATCCTGTATAAAAATAAAGGTTTTTACTACACCTTCATGGCGGTCACCCAACACAAGCTAATGGACATCCCTTTCTTGGGTACCGACCTCTTCGGCCCAGGTGTGGATGGTGACCTCCAGTGCATCGAGAAGTCCACAGCCACCTTGGACTCCATAGCTTCTGCACAGAAGGAATCCCAGGGTTCCAAAAAGCAGAAGAAGAAGAAGCCCTTTCAGCACTCTGCCCCTGTGGCCAAGCAGCCTCACTTTCAAGTGGGGCAGGCACAATCTTGGCGCCCTCGGCCCAAGTCCAGGCCTCTGGCGGCCCATAAGCCTGGAGGACAGGGCTCAGGCTGTCCCCAATCTGGACCCTCTTCCTCCAAGCCTGCTTAGTGACAGGATAGAGGTGGCCACCCCTAGACCTGTCATGCAAACTCTGGGTCCTCTCGTGGGGGGCCGGCTCCGTCACTTCCTTTCTGCCTGGTCTGCTGTTACCATGAACAGGTGGGTTTTAGAAGTGGTCGGTAAGGGTCTGCCTCTGGAATTCGAGTGGTACCTTCCAAGCTGAGCCTGCGCCCCACAGGAGGAAATGGTGTCCGTACACACTCGGTCGGTTATCAGAGACGACATTGCCCAACTCCTTCACAAGGAGGTGGTGGCCAGAGTCGAGGACCCCCGGTCAACCCAGGATTCGTATCCAGGTTCTTCCTGGTTCTGAAGCAGACGGGGGGCTGGCACCCCATTCTAGATCTACACGATCTGAACCAGTTCCTCAGGTCATGCACCTTCTGAATGGTAACTCTGTCCCAGATCATACCGTCTTTCGAGCAGAACATGTGGTTTTGCTCTCTGTATCTCCAGGACGCTTTCTTTCACGTCCCGATCCATCCATCTCATCAAAGGTTACTCCACTTCCAAGCAGAAGGAGCCCTATTGAAGTTCTGAGCCATGCTGTTCGGCCTGTCATTGGCCCCACGTGTTTTCACTAAATGCATTGCAATGGTGGCAATCCGTCTTCGGCGTCGAGGGGTCAGGGTTTACCCATATCTCGACGACTGTCTCTTAGCAGGATCCTCCAGCCAGGCGGTGGAGAGGTCCAGGGATCTGGCCCTCCAGACCTGCACCGATCTTGGTCTCCTGATCAACGAGGCCAAGTCGGAGCTTGTACCTTCACAGGTGATATGTTTCATCAGGGCAGAGTTGAACTCCTGCTGAGCCAGAGCCCGGCTCCCAACGGACAGGGCAGAGGTTTTCTCCTTTGCCCAGTCATTTCGGGTTGGGCACTTGTGCCCTGCCCGGGGCTTTCTGCGACTTCATGGGTACATGGCGGCCTGCACCACCATGGTCCGATAGGCCCGGTGGCATATGCACCCCCTCCAGTGGGAGCTGGCCCACCTGTGGACTCAGCATCATGGTCACTTCGACCAGTTGGTCACTGTGTCCCAGAAGATGTGGGATGCTTTCCAGTGGTGGACTGTCCTGGAACACTTGCAGGAAGGGATCATGTTTGTCTGTCCCAAGCCAACGGTCGTTCTTACAACCGATGCCTCTCTCACAGGCTGGGGAGCCCACATAAGGAACCACAGAGCCCATGGGTTCTGGACCCCTAAGGATTCCTGATATCATATCAACTTGTTGGAGCTCAGAGCAGTCAGACTGGCACTGTCAGGATTCGCTCCTCTCCTTCGGGGTCAAGTGCTGCAAGTCCAGACGGACAATACCACGGCCATGTACTATCTCAAAAAACAGGGTTGTATGCACTCCCAGCTGTTGTGCAGTGAAGCGCTCCACATCTGGACCCTCGTGAGCCAACTGGAGGCAGATCTCCTAGCCATTCATGTGGCAGGAGCATCAAACCAACTTAAGGACGCTCTCAGCCGTGTGAGCGAGACATCCCACGAGTGGTCTCTCCATCCAGAGGTAGTAACACAGCCTGTTCTCCCACTGGGGCAAACCTCAGGTGGATCTGTTCACCTCCAAGGAGAACACCAAGCTGAGGCTGTTTCTTGCCCACCCCTCTGAGTAGGGCTTGCTGCAGGGGGTTGCCTTCTCGAGGCCGTGGACCCCAGGCCTCTTCTATGCCTTCCCTTGGTTCACAAGGTGATCCTCAAGGTCAGGAGGGACAAGGCACAGGTGATCCTGCTAGCCCCAGACTGGCCTCACCAGTTCTGGTATCCAGATCTCCTCAGCCTCCTCTCCAGGCCTCCGAGGTGTCTTCCAGTATGCCCGGACCTGTTATCAGCCAATCAGGGAAAGATATTCCATCCGGACCTTCAGTCTCTGCACCTGACAGCCTGGTTCCTGAGTGGCTAGAGTGCCAGGCTCTGGGTCTCTCTAAGGATGTACTCACAG
Organism: Neoceratodus forsteri; assembly: GCA_016271365.2. Taxonomy (NCBI): domain Eukaryota; kingdom Metazoa; phylum Chordata; order Ceratodontiformes; family Ceratodontidae; genus Neoceratodus; species Neoceratodus forsteri. Next base: position 1,023,682,267 of record CM028134.1, read on the forward strand.
TAGTGGAAGCATCCAGAAAGAAATCGACCAGGAGGTGCTATGCTTTCAAATGGAAAAGGTTTTCCATTTGGTGTCAGGGTAAGGGCCTGGACCCTTTGTTCTGTCCAGTGACTAGCATCCTAGGCTACCTTTGGTCCCTGTCCAAAGGGGGTCTTCGGTCTACGACCCTTAAGGTGCACCTGGCAGCCATCTCTGCTTACCGGGCATGGGCTAGTCAGCAGACGGTGGCACAGGAGAAGGTGGTCTGGTGTTTCTTTAAGGACCTCGACCACATATTTCCTCCGGTGCATGAACCTCCACCTCCATGGGATCTACCCGCTGGTACTGGCAAAACTCATGGGCAAGCCATTCAAGCTGATGCACAAATGTGAGATGTCACATTTGTTGTGGAAGATCACCTTCCTGGTGGCTATCATATCAGCCAGAAGGACTGGGGAGCTCCAGGCGCTCTTGGTGGAATCTCCTTACCTGGTCTTCCACAGGACAAGGTTGTCCTGCACTCCCACCTGAAATTCCTTCTGAAGGTGGTGTTGGGTGTTGACTCTGCCTGTGTTCTACCCGAACTACACCCCGGAGGCCGAATACAGACTCCATACTCTGGACCTGAGACGAGCGCACTTACTATAAGGTGCGGACAGCGGAAGTTCAGGGAGAGGCTTGCCAGCTGTTTGTCACCTACACTGAAGCCGCACCTGGCAGACCTGCAGCAAAGCAGATGATTGGCAGATGGATTACATCCTGCATTGATCTCTGCTACCAGTTGGTGGGCAAGGAGCCTCCCAGAGGGATAACAGCTCATTCTACTCACCATACTGCTGTGTCGGTGGTTGCTTCCAGGGACATCCCTATCCAGGAAATCTGCCGGGCTGTCACCTGGAAGACAGTGAACACTTTCATTACCCACTACCACATCGACCTAGAGTCACACAGAGATGCTGGTTTTGGGGCCTCCGTGCTCCAGTCTCTGTTCCCCAAGTAAGTATTAGAGGGGGTGTGCGCCTTGCCTCCCTCCTCCCAGAGAACTGCCTGGAGTCTGCCAAACAGTGTGGATAGAACAACTTATCCACAATCTTAGAAAAACAGGCTGCTTACCTGTAACAGTAGATCGTCTACGTACTGGTCTCTTGCAGTAAGTCATTACTTATGGGAGCATCCACCAGGTGACACTGTCAGACGGCAGCTTCTTCTAGCAGTCTTCCTTGGGGCTGCCCACATGACATCACTTCCTCTGGATGAGTATAAGAGTGGGCGGCCCCCAGTACCATCTGTTCATTTTCCTGCCAGATTCAGCTCGCACAGTCGGCTCTCCTGACCTCCTGGGTTGCAGTCTTTGGCTCAGACTTGAACCGATTGTTCTACCTTCTGTTTCCGGGCCTGTGACCTACTCACAGTACCCCCAGACTTCTTTTATATAGCAGACCCAGTGTTCCATTAGAGCTCCCGGTACACCTGCTGCTTCCTGGCCCAGGCCCTCTTGCTGGGTCTGGGGATTCACTAGGGCTGCTGTTAACAGCACAGCCTGATTTTGCTTCTCTCTGCCAGGCCTGTGGAACACTCCCAGGCCCTGGCCCTTCTACTTCCAGGACCCAGGCCTGTGCACCACTCGCTGCACCCCCAGCTCCTGCCTCTGGTCCTGGGTATGTGTACTACTCCCAGGCTCTGTCTCTTCTACTTCCACTAGGCCGGGCCTGTGCTCCTCACAGTGCCCCCGGCCCTCCTTGCTCACAGCACCCCTGCTGCTCCCTGGCCCAGGCTGTGTTGCTGGGCCTTGGGACTTGCTCATGGCTGATCATTCAGCCAGGTTGGAATGGACCTCAGGGGCTGCCTTAAAGGCTCCCCGGTCCAGGACACTCGTTCCCGGCATAGGAGGGAGCAGGATTCACATTACTCACACTCCCTCCGCCTCACTCCATCGATGGTGGCTCCTCCATCGTCAACAGAACGTTCCTCGTCATCGGGGCTGCTCCCCCGTTGACTGAGCCTGCTGGGCTTGTTTTATCTTCGACGGGCCTTGTCCCATCGACGGAACTTGTTTCTGACCATCTCCTGTCAATGGGCTTTGTTGCCCCGTCAACGGAACGTTCCTCGTCGACGGGCATGCTTCCACCATCGACGACACGTGTTCTTTGCTCTCCCTCATCAACAGGAGCTCTTCTTCCATTGATGGGACATGATTTTGCTGTTCTCTTGTCAACGGAGGCTTATTCTCCATCGACGGGGCACTCCTCGTCGACAGGGAAGCCTCTCCCATCGACTGAACCATGTGTTTTGCATGCCTCGTCGACGGGACAGCTTCCACCGTCAACAGAGAGGTTTGTTTCTGGTCTCTCATTGACGGGGATGATTCCACCGTCAATGGAGGAGCCTCTCCACCTGCCCTCCTCGAGAGGGATGCTTCCCTTGGCGATGAGGGCCTCCCACCCCAAGACACCCCCTGCTCAGGGCTTTACTCCAGTGGCCCCCACTCGTCCGGCACCAGCACCTTGTTTCCGCGCCTCAGGGTCTCTCCCCCACCCCCATCGCCCATTTTGCACTCTTTGGACACGCTTTTCCTGGGCCTTCGGCCCCACTGAGAGGACCTAACCCTGAGTCCCTTACCCCTTTGCCGGTTCTGGACCACAAGGGTCGGACTGCCTTCCGCCGCTGTTCGGGGTCAGCGGTTCCCAGGATGACTCACCCTCCTCCTAGCGCCACCCTTGAGCGCCCTCCTTTTCTGGACCTCCCAGTCACAAGTGCCAGGCATCGCCTGCATTGTGCTGGGGATCCTAAAGTCCATGGGCCAGGGTCCGGCCTCATCCTGTTCCCCCTCCTCTCCTCCCAGGCACCTGCACCTGGATCCGGCGCTTCCCACCTGGCCCCCCCCCTCCCATTTATGTGGACTCCCTTTATGGGGATTCTGGGATGGGGGATCCTTTCATAGGAGATGTTCCTGGTGGGGGCCTCTCGGACCATGGGGACCTTGGTTCCCCCCATCCGCATCCTCCTTTTTGGAGGCCACCCCGCCTGAACCCCCTGATCCCTCCTCTCTCCCGGATCCCGCCTTTACGGAGCTCATGCTGCAGATCCAGCATGCTTTTGGCTTCCCTGCTGTGGATCAGGACTCCTTTCATTGGGACACGACTGCCTACCTTGACGTTCCCAAGGAGCCTGCCATGGTTGTCCCACCTTTGATTCCTGCATATTTTCATGCACTCTCATATTTGGTCTCATCCTGCTTCCGCTCAGCCTGACCCTCATAGCCCTGAACAGCTCAGCCGCTGTCTGCCATGCCCTCCCTTTCCCGTCACCTGCTCAATGCGTGCTTCGATACGGTTGATGCATCGGCCTGCCTCTTGGCCTCCGGCGTCGCCTGGCTGCGGGTTTCAGGTTTGCCCCCAGCGTCTAGCTGTCGGTCGCCGTTGCCCCTTTTTCTGGGAACCTGCTGTTTGGACCTGGGGCTCAGTCCATCCTGGATTCCCTTCAGGCTTCGAGGCATACTCTCCAGTCTGTTCTGACCTATATCACGCCCCCAGGTCCCACCCCTATGCCCCCGCGGGTAGGCCGCCTCATGCCCAGCCCCCCCTACTGGGGTGCCTCTCAAGACCATGGTAGGGCCTCCAGGGGGGCGGCTCAGTCGGCCCCTCCGCGGCGTGCCCGCCTCTCATGTGGGGCGGGACCCGCTTCTGTGCCTTAAACCACTTTTCAGGGTTTCCCTCCGCCTCCTCTTGCAGGCCTCGGAGGTGCCCGGGGATCTCTTCACCTTTTCTTGGAGGCTTGCTCCTGGACTGGACACTTCACTCCTCCATGCGGATGTGATTGGTACTGCTGCTACTCTCCCTGCTGGAGCCCTTCAGTTGTTCCTTCCTCTGACCATCCAGGATATTTTTTTCCCCGGGTGCTCCTCTTTCTGCTTTCTGATCCGCTCTACTTGTCTTTCTACTGGATTTGACTTTATGCCAGATCCTGTCGACCCTCTGCCTCATCAGGATGAATCACTGTGCCTGGCCACCTACAGTTCTTTCTACATCATGCCTCCTGCATGCTGTCCTCACCCACCTTTGAGCCTGTCTGTCTGAGTGGATGTGGTTTGAGTTGACATTTCTCTTCGATTTCATGTCCGTTTTCTTCATCTAACCATTGGCCTATCTGCCTGCACAGAAGAGGTTTGAGTTGACATTTCTTCTAAATATCATACATGTTGTCCTCCCCACCTTTGGCCTATCTGCCAGAGCAGGTGCAGTTGCAGTTGACATATTTACTGTGAAGTTTGCTTCTTTGGCATTGTGGACAGCTGGGTTTTGCAAGGGCTCGACCATCAGGTGTGCCCTCTGACCCAGCTTCCAGCCTTGCCTTTCCTCCCATTTGGATTTTACTGCTTGGTAATCTCACATAAGTAATAATTTATTGCAAGAGACCAGTCCATAGAAGATAGTACAGTTACATAAGAACTTACCGTAACCGTAGATCTTCCGAGGACTGTCTCTTGCGGTAAGTGCCCTGCCCTCCATCCCCCTGCCTTGTTGCCTCGAATCTCTGCAACTCAGGATGTTGGGTGGGATCAGTGTTCTCTGTTTTTTGGCCCTCGTTTACCTCAGTCCAGGCCGTGCTCATCGAAGCCAACAGTGAACAAAGGGTACTGGGGGCCGCCCACACTTATACTCATCCAGAGGAAGTAATGTGCGGGCGGCCTCCACGGAAGACTACTAGAAGAAGCTGTCGTGTGACACTGCCACCTGGTGGATACTCCCATAAGTAATGGCTTACTGCAAGAGACAGTCCTCCGAAGATCTACTGTTATGGTAAGTTCTTATGTAACTACTTTCTTGGAGTGGTATATGTTGTTCATCCACACAAACCCACCTGACCTCCCCGGCTTCGACACATAACCTGCGCTTCCAGCGGGCAATATCTGGCATCATGGGGTAGAGCCAAGGGATATACCACCTAGGTGGGTGGGAGGAATCCAGCTTTTAGACCTTCCGGCAAGATTCTTAAAGGGAAAGGACATGCCAAACAGTGTGGATGAACAACATATACCACTCCTAGAACTACTGTTACAGGTGAGTAGCCTGTTTTTGTCCCCTCTCCTCGATCTCTTGCTCTAAGGAGGTCATTATGCACCCGAACTAACACAGTTTCTCTGCTATGCCTCACACAAAACCCAGACTAGAGAGGCTTGTATTGATCGTAGGCCACGAGATGCTCCTCAAGTTGAAGCACCACATCCTTCTCTACAATCTTACCCAACAATGGAA